>OY294056.1:68399925-69649925 GCA_958510865.1 Myrrha octodecimguttata | reverse complement strand
CTTTGTTATTACGGTTGCTGGTTTTCCGCTCAGTAAATTAAATTAAATAAAAGGTTTTTTACGGAATTGAGTTGATCGAAAAGAGATTCATTTTAAGTGACCAGAACGACAGATGGGTTTCTTATGGCAATTGGCGAATAAAGATAAGCGCTACTCCCTCTGGTGGCTATCCGACTAAATCGAGGTACAGACATTATCATTTTCAAGTTAAAAGAAATGTTAGGAAAATGAGAAAGTTTATGCATTATTCTTGGCATTTCTGTGATTTTACGAATGCTTCTACTGAGGAAAAGAAAACGCAAATGTCCCTTCCCATAAAATTTCGAGTTAGGGGAAAAAACTTCCTTTAACAAGTCGGGCCTGAGAGTGTTGAAGAATCGATAAAAACCAACAAACAAGATTTATGAGAGTCTGTTACCTGCATTTTGCCGATGATGGTCATTTTTATAAAGGTAAGCACGAATTGCTCATGAAATATTAGATCACATTCATGAAGACAATTTTTTTCCATTCCCATAATCCAAGCAAAGAAATTTTCTTAAAAGGAATGTTATGCCCTCCAGAAATCTGCCTGTTGAACTGATCATTAGGGAATAACGTAAATGTTTTAGTGATAGAACTGACTATTGAAAAAAAAGATTCACAACAAGGAAATATCTGGTGATGAATACTGTTTGCTCAAAGTGCTTCTGCCGATGAAAGCAAAGTTGTACAAGGCTTAATTATTACAGCTTTCTCAGGACCACTCATATTAGTGTTGGAAAATTTATTTGTTAATCCATAATGAATAAGACTTATGATACAAGTAGCATTAGTTTTAGTTGAATGTATTCATTTTATTACCAATATATTGAGTATTTAGTCCTTCGCTATAAAAATAGTGAAGTTATGAGTATTTGTCTATTATTCCAAAAACTATGTTTCACAGCAAATGAAATCCACCAAAGTCAATCTTGCCATTTGGAACTGAAAATAAATAATATTAAAATACTGCCTAACCTTGGAGATATCCCCGTAATTTTAGAGTTCTTACACTCAATAAGATTGAAGATTGATATATACCTACTTTATAAGAATGGAATGTGTACTCCCAGTAATAATAAAAGTTTAAAAAGTATTTGAATAAATCGAGAAATCAAAAGTTTTCAAACCAAACACTAACAAACAGTACAAAATCGACTATCAGAAAAAAATCTATGTCTGTATCTAAGGTTCTAAAACTGACCACCGTGGCGCTGCAATCTTAAACTCAGTCGCCAATATGTCCATAGATTTCTGATTAAATCAGTCAAAAATCAACAATGAAATCTCAATGAAATTTCAAGCGATGGACCAAAATCTCCGGTTATAGTTACGGTTATCTACATTGACAGATTATCCTTTGCCTATATGTCAGTTTGTATAACCATAACTATAACCGGAGCTTTTGATCCATCGCCTGAAATCGATTTGAATAAGGATTTTTCTATGCTGGGGATATGTAACCATAGATAATCGAATGTCTTTCTGGTGACAGAAATATCGCTTTTCCATCCATCAAATTTCTTAAATTACCTCCAAATAATCAATTTTGAAAAAGCTTTTGCGCGCATGTTCAATGTAGATGACCGCTTCGGCAACGAATTTTAACTTGCGAGCGAAAGCTGCTGCCTTCACGGCAGTGCTTGTCTAGGTTTTTTTCGATAAATTACTTGGTTTCAATTCGATCTAATCTGTATTTTTGGAAATATTGGAAAAATAAAATTTTGAATGGGTATATCTACGGAATCACTGGGCGGATTTAACCCATTCACGAATTCGACCTTCGTAATTAAGCCTCAAAACTTCTCTACGAATATCAAGTTTTTAAGTCCTTCTTTCTGGAGTTTGGACCTTAATTGTGAGGGCCGAATTCGTGAATGGGTAAAATCCACCCAATGATTCCGCAGATATACCCATTCAAAATTTTACTTTCCCAATATTTCCGAAAATACAGATCAGATCGAATTGAAATCTAGTACTTCATCGAAAAATAACAGTTCGAAGGTTCATACAGACTTTAATGAGGATGATATGATAAGAAAATCACAGAAATATGTTTTTCAAATTGTTCTGATGACACGATCATCACGAAATTTTGCATAAAGTTGTCTTTCAGCATCTTCAAACTAGCTGCGAAGTTTTATCAGGATTGAATCAGTATTTCTCGAGTTATACCGAAAAAGGCAACGATATCGGGAAAAGAACCTCGAAATTTGACATATTTTTTTCCCGATATCTCCAAAACTTATGATCGTATCAAACTGAAATTCGGTACACTGCTGTGAAATATGAAGGTTAAAGTCCGAGTAGAATTTTTTTCTGGATATGATGGACGGTTCTCGAAATTTTTCGAAAAGAAATTTCGACAAAAAAATTTTTTTTTTATTTACTGACTATATGATACTGACAAAATCTAGCTCAAAGTTGCGCGTCGTTATACTCCATCTTATTGCCAAGTTTGAATTCAATCGCTCAAGTAGTTTCTGAAATAAAAATAACTAACTTCAAAATTTCAAGTGGCTATAACCCCGAAAGTATTCGACCGATTTGGCCCATTAACGAACTCAACCGCGGCATTCCAATGCGCGACCTACTCTGAAAATTTCAAGTTCTAAGCTCACTCCGTTCGACAGTTATCGTGTCCACGGCCGGCCGAACAGGATCGATTTTGACACCGTATTCGTCATCAGTGAGTCCAATCTAGTCGTTTGAGACCATTTTCGGCTCAATCATCGAAAATAACAGACATTTGGACAAAACGATAGTACGCTGTTCCCTTAGAACATGCGCACCAAAATGAACTCTGGCCTCCAAAGGTCACTCCGTTATATTTGAGGTAATGTAAGTAACAATAATAAACCACTGTTAATACGCAATTTTTTCAACATGTTGAAGTCAAGCAATATTCACAATGAAATACACCAGACTACATTGAAAAATGAACCATATTCTCTGTGGATACAATTTTCGAAAAATTGCATCGTGAATTGTTCCAATAAAATGAATCGTTTACATATTACGATTTGAACAGATGTTCCAAAAAAAATACACCTGCCTCTATTCTGGTGGGTGTTAAATAGATGAAGCAACTAAATTGATACCTATGCTCAAGATTCGAATTCGTTTGTTTCTTCAGTGCCCGGTCACTGGCTGCATCATAGATCAATTAGATAGGAGTTCTATGTCCCATTAGCCGGTTATCAGCCGAGATCTAGCGACTTCTGTAATATTTCGTGGTAATTAAAACCACCTTCGCTGTAGAGCGGAAACTCTAACATATATATATATATGCTAAGTCTCGTATTTTTTGTCGGAATTCGAAATTTGGACAATAACATTAGTTATGTTCTTCAAAATTTAAGAGTATCCGGTGATCTATCTAGTCTAATGAGAATGCTCCGAGAATCGTAAATAAGGGAAATATTGTGTTCATGATTACTATCAATGTTTTAGTGCTTTGTAGAACCCACAAATATTTTTTTTGGAAATAAGTTATGTTATAACGAGACTTTCATTAGCTACATTTTTAACGGAATGGTAAATCTTGAAAACCGACCAGGTGAATTGTTCAGATATACAGGGTGATTCTCGAAACAATGTTTGGTTTATGTTTGGGGATCTCTATTGAGAATATACAGGGTGATCTGTCCGATTCGACCGATTTTACTTTTATTGATAACTTTGGTACGGCTCATTCGATTTTAATGAAATTTTCAGCGAAGTCCAATATTGATGAGCACATTCATCGATTCCAAAATTTTCTTCGGAATAAGTGGTTATTGTTATGGTGATAATTCCAGATTAATTGTTCAGGCTGGAAAAACATCCTGTACATCGCGTTTCCTAAACTACGCTATCTGTTTACGATTCTACCATAATAAGTCATTATTTGAGAGTTTCTGATTTTTTTTGTCACACTCCTAGTTTTCCGAGAAAATTTTATCAAAAAAAGACAATGTCGAAATTTCGTTCCAATCGATTCTACTTTTATTAATAACTTTGATACGGCTCATCCAATTTTGATGAAATTGCAGTGTTAAACAATCTGAATGAGCTCATTCAATAATTGCAACAATCTCTCAGAATACAGTGTTGTAATTGTGATAATTTCAGATTAATTGTGCAGTTGAAAAAAACACTCTGTACATTGCTTTTCCAAAACTTTCTTATTCGTTTCAGATTCTACAATAATATGTCATTATTCAGAGGTTTTTAATTTCCTTGGCACACCTCTGGTTTTCATAGAAAACATTTTTGAAGAAGAGCATAATCGAAATGTGGCTCACAAGCAGTGAGAGTATTCCGCACTAGGTAGGACAGCTGTATTGTCCAAGGATGCAAAGTAGTTCTGAAGTTCTGAAATATTCTTTTCAAATTCCAGATTTATATTTAATTGCTCATATTCTGTATGAAATCATTCAATTCAGAATAATATCGAATTTGAAAAGAATATTTTAGAAGTGACGAACAACTTCGCATCCTTGGACAATACAGGTTTTCTACCTAGTGCGGAATACTCTCACTGCTTGTGAGCCACATTTCGATTATGCTCTTCTTCAAAAATGTTTTTTATGAAAACCGGAGGTGCGCCAAGGAAATTAAAAACCTCTGGATAATGACATATTATTGAAGAATCTGAAACGAGTAGGAAAGTTTCGGAAAAGCAATGTACATGGTGTTTTTTTTTTCAACTGCCCAATTAATCTGAAATTCTGAAATTATCTCAATTACATCCCTCTATTTTGAGAGATTGTTGCAATTATTGGGTGTACTCATTCAGATTGTCCTACACTGCAAATTTCATCAAAATTGGATGAGCCATATCAAAGTTATCAATATAAGTAGAATCGATTGGAGCGAAATTTCGACATTAGAAATTAGAAACTCTCAAATAATGTCTAATAATAGTAGAATCGTAAACAGATAGCGTAGTTTTCGAAACGCGATTTACAGGGTGTTTTTTCAGCCTGAACAATTAATCCGGAATTATTGCAATAACAACCGCTTATTTTGAAATAAATTTCAAAATCAATGAATGTGCTCATCAATATTGTACTCCCCTGCAAATTTCATTAAAATCGAATGAGTCATACCAAAGTTAGCAATAAAAGTAAAATCGGTCGAATCGGACAAATCACTCTGTATATTCTCAATAGAGACTCCCAACTATGAACCAAACATTGTTCCGAGACTGTCTTGACTAGTGTAAACTTACCCCAAAATCTGACGGTCTCCTCCAGAATCACCTTGTATTTAGTTTTACGCTTTACTTCTACGATATATCCTCCGAACATTTGATTGTCTTGATATACAAGGATTCCAAAAGGATTTTGGCTGTTTGATATGTTAAAAAAATGTAAAATCCTTGAAAGGCAGTGACATGAGGTCAGGAGCTTTTACGCGCTTGTTCAAAGCGGTCACTTATGCTCGTAGTGACTGTGGCAAACCTTTTTTCCCTAAAACCATCTTCATGAAACGCAAGCTTCAATTTTCGATCAAATACTATATTTCAATTCGATCCGATCTGTAATTTTGGAAATATTGAAAAATAATTTTAAAGTAGGTTTGAACTTTATCACGAAGGCTGAATTCTTGAATTGGTAAAATCTACTTTATAATTTTCCAATTTTTCAAGGAATTTAGATGGGATCGGATTAAAATCTATTACCCCAATGAAAAATGTCAGCTTGAAGGTAAATGCGGAATTTAATGAGGACCATATGATGTGGCAACTTGTTTCCTAATGATAGGATCAATATTTTTCGTGGTATTCGTTGGTATGTCCGAATATTAATACAAGATCAAACTGAATCTTCGAACACTATTGCTACATTGTGACCATGAGGTTTGTGTTCAATTTCTATGAAATGAAATGAATATATAGTTTCCGAAAAAACAAGTTTAAAGAAAAAAATGGAAAATTTTCTAAATGAAATCATTTGTTTTAATGTTTATTCATACGATCTTCACGAATTTCCGCGAAGATTTGAGCATCGGTATTATTCAATTATCTACGGAGTTAACATCTAATGTCTTCATTTCTTCTTCAGATATAAAGAAATGACCTCAAAATTTCAAATAGCAGCGAAATTTGACATACCTATTTCCTATCCGATAGAAAAAAATTTATTTCAAAACAAAAATCCCGATTAACCGAAAAAATTCGAATTATACGAAAGTCGTCTGGGATTCACCTATACTGCTAGGTAGTTCCCCTAGGGATTTTCATGGCAATACGACGTTCCAAAATGAGAATTGTTTTGGTCTAGTACATATTATGTAATAACGTTACAAGTCCATATGTATTCAAGTGTAGAATCGCATATATTTAATATTTTACGTTGCATTTATAACATTTATTTTATGAATGTATGTATATACTTCGGCATTTATGTACATACTATGTTGAAAAAAATTAAGTTATAAAATTAAACAAATCATTTGTTGATGTTATTATTAAATTATTACATAAATTCAAGTAAAATATTTCATAAATGTTTTTGAGTTGATTTGATCATATACGCATTCTAAACTCCTATTTTCCGAAGAAAAATTCGGATTAAGCGAAATTTCGATTATCCGAAATCACTTTGGTCCACATTATTTCGGATAATCAAGACTGTGCTGTATGTTGAATGGTTTCCGAAATAACTTTTCTTCCAAAGAAAAATGTGGAAAAGACATTTGAATACCTTGTTGCACAACTTGAAATACTCCATTATGAAAAGTAGTAGTACTACAAAACCTGTGTCACCTTAAAGGAACTAACTCAATTTACAGAGTTCTTGGGAATCTATGTGAACGATATAGTGGTATTTCACTAACATACGTCGAAAATGTTGAATAGCTCGTGATAAATTTTTGATTCCAAATTATCAAGGTTACTATCATCAGAAAAAGCAGATTTCAATTCAACATAGCACTTCCTAATACTTTGTCTATGCTTCTTGAAAACTACCTTCGGCATTTTTAGTTTCCAAGCGTTATGATTGTGTTGAGATTGAGAGTAGAAATTAGCATTGGCATTTGGCAACGTCGCTGAGAATTATTTTGACATTGCCGATATTTCACGAGAGCCAACCTGCGTCAGCTTTAAGTAAAAAACTTGATGGACCTAAATCATGGCCAACCGGGATAGTTTATAAAATTGAATGGAGTATACTTTTTTTTCGAATTGTGTATTGCGAACACACTGTATAAAATTTGTGTATGATTGAATGCAAATATGAAACTTTCGGTTGGTTCCTTCAAAATGATAACTACTTCCTGTGGTATATGTATAGCTACATATGTGTCCCAATTTTTTTTGAAAATTTTCCATATTTTTGTTGGAAAAAATTTCAAAACGGAAAGTTTCCATCGAATTCCAATGAAACTTTGCACAAACCTCGAAGTCAATTTCACGACATTTTACCAGATATCTGTTGCTCGTTGTTATGTTTCAACTTACATACATGACAGTGTACCATATACCAGTTCGGCCGATTTTAATTTTGGATTATATTGAGAAAAACTTCATGTCAAATTTTGTGGCATTCTCCTCAGTATCGTTGTTATTCTCAAAAAAAAAAGTTTATAAAACTGATTGGAGTATATGTAACAAAAAAAATCAAAAAAAAAGTCAACTTCAACATTGAAAATAATTGGCCGTTATCAGTGGCATGGAAAGATACATTCAAAATTATTAAGGCGTAAATGATTCAAACAATGATATAAAATTCATTCAATGTTCTTTCTTAATGAGGATATTCACAGTTCCTAACAACCTCCAAAAATCCTTAATGAGGGTTCATCAGAGTGTTACTTATAATGGCGAAGGTTTATCTAGTTTCCGAAATTTGGCAGGTTTTAGCCTAAAAAGGTGCTCATTTGTGTCTGCTTATCCGATAACAATGAATTATGGATTTATTTTGCCTCGATGTCTTCAGTTAACATTGCGAAATAGCATCACCTGTTTTCCAAAAATGGACATCGGAAATGAAAGAAGTCAAGTATTACTGATTGATAACCAATCCGAAAAATAAAAAGTCATTATTTCGTAAAATGAGCATCCTAATGAATGAGACGATTATGGAAGATATGCTGATATCAATTATCATTCACAATATCCGTATATATTCTTTTGAGGATGAGCATTGCAATTCTTTTATATCATACAATATGTGTTATCACAGTATTAGCAGAGGAAATGTAAACAGGGTACCATACATTTTTACGTGAGATACAAGAGCACAGATAAAAACCCCAAGAAAAATTCTCTCTCCCCGTATAAGAGTAGTGAAATTGTTGTTATTGAGGGGCTCCTTTTTTCCATCAATGAAACAAAATTTCTGCTTTCCTTTCGATGCAGGTATCTCGAAATCAAACCTGAAAACAAGAAAAGAAGACGGAAAAACCAATATGAACAAGTAAATGTTTTATTATGCATTAAATTAATTTGAAGTTTACGATCCATCTCAAAAAAGAATCAGACACCGAATGAATTTCCTCGAAGCCATCGTCGAATTTATATATTGGACACCTTTTAACTAAATGTTCTATGGTTTCCTCTTCTTCTCCGCATTCGAACCGTGGACTTTCGACCGAAAGATAAAACTATTACAGCGACCATGACCGGTTTTAAGTCGATTCAAAATGCACCAAATTTTGCTAGGAAGATTAAAACCATGAACTTCTTCTGAAGGATCTCTGATCAAACTTTTGTTGAAATCATTATACACGAATTCCATTCCGAACGCCAAATTTCTTTGTCACTTTTCTTTTTACAATATCCGTAAACAGATGAGAAAATTATAGAGTTCTTGGGAATAAAGAAATTGAATATTCGGAAAGGGCACTAACGTGAGTTCTTTCACTGTGCCAAATTTCATACAAATCTGATGGAGAGTTTCGGAAAAAATTTCGTAAATTGTTGAAAAATGTTAATGAATCCTAGAGAGGCACTTTCGTCAAGTTAGCGGCTTTTGCGTGCTTGTTAAAATTCGTTGACAAAGTGGTAATGATGTTGGTTTATTATTTGATAAAATCAAATAATAAACCTTAGTGATCGACAAAAAAAATTACACCCCCTAAAAATTTCACTGTTTATATTTTGAAGGATGTAGATTTGAATGAACTTATAAAAAAATCCGTCCGTCCGCCGTCCGTTGCCCGGGGCTTTTCTCTGAAAGTACTGAACCGAAATCCGTGAAACTTGGTAGAAAAATCGTGTGCCGCTGGAGATTGATCCTCCAAGCTTTTCAGCAGGATCGGTGTACCCTAAGAGCTCTAGATGAGGGTTGGGGGAAAAAAAATTATTTCTCGAAAACTTACCACCGGATTTTCATGAAACTCTCAACGTTGATTACGTCGCATAGGTCAACCTAAAAATTTTACCTGGATGATTTCCCACCAGTTGTCCCTGAGTTATAAAAAAAAACGCTACAAATTGTTTTGTGAAAAACCAGTGAGATGAATAATTTATAAGTTTTATTTAAGTTATCAGTGGTATTGGGTTATTAACTGAGAAAATAAAAAACCCTTGTGTAAAATTCGCAGCGTTTTTACTTTCTAATGGAAAGATTTGGTTGTTTTCTAATCATCCTCACGAAATGCACCGCATGGACTTTCAAGCTCTCATTTTTCAAACAACTACTGGATTTCCATCCAATCCGTATTTTTGAAAATCTTAGAAGAATAACATTTTGAACTAGAAAATCATTTTCATCATTTTATTTTCCCAATATTTCCGAAACAATGAAATCCAGTGTCTGATTGAAATGGTAGCTCTAAAGTTCATATATAATTTCATGACGATAATAAGCTCAGGAGATCTCAGGATGTAGAATATTTAAAAAAAAAATTATTTTTTTCATATCGTTCTAATGACACGATCATCAGAAAAATTTGTTTTTTTATTCATCTTCAATATATTGGGAAATTATAATTGTATCCAACTGAAATTTTATACACTGCTGTGAGGTATATAAAGTTCAAGGCCTGAGTATTATTTCGAATCTGATGCTAGTTTCCTAAAAAAAAAAAAATTCACAAAAAGTTGCTCGTTGTTATGTTTCAAGTAACAGTCAAATTCCAATCCAATCACTCAAGTCGTTCCTGACATATCAAGGAAACATCTTCAAAATTTCAACTGACTATAACTCCGAAACTGTTTTACCGATTTTGCCCATCAACCTGTCGTTTTGAAATGCAATCTATCCTGAAAGTTCCAGGTCGGTAACTTATTTCGTTTTCCCGTAATGTTGCCTACAGATGGCCGGCTCGACAGAATCAATTTTGGCAAAGGCTTCGTTATCACTGAGTCTTATCCATAACTTTTCAACTTCAAATTGAAACTGAACACATTCAAATTGGTAATAATCAATTTCATATTGGTACAACGTTCGCTCGTGTAAATTGGAGTTTTATGAGCTTCTTCTGCTTTCTCTTTGGCATTTTCCTTCTATTTCTTGCCCACCTTTGGGCGGTTGATTTCTTGATACTAAAAAATTCGCAAGTTCTATCCAATGGCCGTTTTTTTCATTGACTGCAATTCTTTGCTATTCAATTGATTTCGACTCTTCCTTTTCAATAAGGGATATAATTTCGAATTAAACTCTGGTTTGCACTCATAAAATACTCTCCTTCGACATTAAAGTGTTAAATTCAATTCAAAGAGCAACGAATATTTCACCCATATGAAAATGATTATTCCCAATTTTAAATATATATATTTCAAATTGGTGATAATCAGTTTCATATGGGTACAACATTCGTTGCTTTTTGAATCAGATTTTTTGATTACTTTATGAAATTAACACTTTAATTTCGGAAGAGAGTATTGAATGACGGAAAACCAGATTTTAATTCGAAAATACTGAAAAAGGAGATTCGGAATCAATTAAAAAGCAAAGATTTGCAGTCCATGAAGACAACGGCGATTGGAAAGGCCATGCGAATCTTTGGGTATCAAGAAATCAACCTCCCTTAGGTGGGCAAAAAAACGAATAGAAAAAGAAAACGAAATAGCAGGAGTATATACAGGGTGTTTCATCATAAACTGGTCAAACATATGTAGCCGTATAGATGACATTGGAAAAGTCATTTTTGCCTTATGACATATACCCCGTTTTCGAAACATAAGCGGAATACGGGGTGTTTAATGTGAACTTTCAGCAATATTCTGATAACTTTGGTGACAGATAACAGATTTTGGTTACATCTTAATATTTTTCGGTGGTCTCTTCAATTGTGGTGTAGAATAAAATATTTCAAAATGGCGGAAAACCTACAAAGTTGGAATTTTCCCCTTTCAATTACCAAATTGGATAGTATTATTCCAATGTACTCAATTTTCTAAGATTTTTCCTGAAAAAATTTTTCCAAAATTCAAACTCAACTTTTTTTTTACATATCTACAGTGAAAATAAAATTTCACCCAAAGTTGTTGAAATCTTCAGAGGTTGAACTAACCTTCATTGTGAACACTGCTGTGAAAACAGAATGAAAAAATATCCATTGGTTTTCATTTTATAGCCTTCCAAAGAGTACTGAAATAATTTTTATTTAAGAAACTGGTTATCCTACGGAGGCCAAAATTAAGCTAATGTGCCCCCAAAATGACCTGGATAGAAATATGAATTTATAAAAGAAAAAAAAAATTTCAAAAAATCTTTGATGAGAATCGAACTCGCTCCACTTACGGACAACAGTCCGAGTATAAATTGGATTTATTCTGATTATAATGATGTCCGTTACCAAGCAACGGTTTTTCATCGAATTTGACCCTATTTTCCGAATGCGGAGAGAGTTGGATTTCCCCCAAAAGTTTTTTAGAAAATATTTTTTTCCTTGATAAATTCATATTTCTATTCCAGTCATTCTGGAGGCCTATTAGCTTAATTTTGACATCCGTAGGGCCACCAGTTTCTTGAATAAAAATTATTGAAGTACTCCGAGCGGAATCTTCGGAAGGCTATAAAATAAAAATCAATGGATATTTGTTCATTTTGTTTTCACACCGGTGTTCAGAATGAAGGTCAGTTCAACCTCAAAAGATTTCAACCATTTCGGGTGAATTTTTTTTTCACTGTGGGCATGTAAAAAAAAGGTGAGTTTGAATTTTGAAGATATTTTTTCACGGAAAATCTTAGAAAATTGAGTACATTAAAATAATGCAATCCAATTCGGCCATAGAAAACAAAAAACTTCAACTTGTAGGTTTCCCGCCATTTTGAAATATTTTTTTCAGAATTCTACACAACAATTAAATTGACCACCAAAAAATAAAGATGTGACCAAGAACTGTTATTTCAAAGGTCACGCATAAGTCACCAAAGTTATCAGAATATTGCTCAAAGTTGACATTAAACACCCCGTATCCCGCTTATGCTTCGAAAACGGGGTATATGTAATGAGCCAAAAATGAATTTTCCAATGTCATCTATACGGCTATATATGTTTGACCAGTTTATGATGAATCACCCTGTATGGTTCAAATGGAAAAAGCTTATAAAACTCCAATTCATACAAGAACGAACATTGTTCCAATATGAAATTGATTATTCTCACTTTGATTGTGTTTAGTCTCAATTTGATTTTGTTTAGTACCAATTTGATTATGTCAATTCCCAATTTGAATGTGTTTAGTCTTAATTTGAAGTTGGAAAAGGTATAGTCGTTTCAGACCAATTTTCGGCTGAAAATTCGAAAATTACAGGCAGTTAGACAAACCATAACACGCCGTTTCCCAGAACAAACTCGCAAAAGAATGATATCACAATAAATTCACTATGATAATGTTGCAATTTTTCAGACATTGAACTCCTTTTCACGTTAGTATGAACTCCACTCCAGACAATGCCAACAGATGAAGATATCAAACAACAACATATAATTTTCCTTTATCATCAGTTGCTATTCAACAATTAATTTCGAAAACAATTAATTTCTACTTGGTAGGTATATTCATTCTGTAAAAATGTAGCTCTCTGCTTATCGGTACTGGTTCACTCGTTTTCCATGATAAACTCCAATAAAAACTCGAGGCTAGCATGAGCTGTTATAATCACTCATTGGCGCGTAATCTTGATCTTCGAAAATATATCTACAAATAAAAATTATTTCGTTCAATAAAGAACCATAAAAAAATGAAACCAGACTGGCGCAAACGAACCGGATCAAATATAGTAGTTATGTTATGTAGATAAGATCGCGGCACAGAATTCGAATTAAGTTGGCTATTCTGATTCTATTTGACAGTCAGGGTAGTAAGGTTTCGAATTCGGAATGAAATATATTTTAATCGATTTTTTTTCACGTCTTGCCATGAAGCAGTAGCAAAAACGTGAATTAGGGTTTACTATTTATTTAACCAACAAGCAACGACAAACTTTTACTACACTCCATTCATTTTTATAAACTATCCCGATTGGCCATGACATTCTGAGGGATTTCACCGTGTATATTTTGAAAATGTTATGTTATAGTCATTTTTCTATCAGATAACTACGCAACGTTGTCCTCTCTACACAGAGGTCGTAGAAGTTACGTATTTATCAAAATGTTCATTTACACAAATTTTATTATTATTAATTTTCATCCAACGATTCATACTGCAAAAATTTGCGCAGGATAGTAATTTTGGCTGCAAAAACGTTTTTGTTCACATAAAATTTTGCGTTCATTTACCCTTTTGTATTCATAACCCGTTGATTTTATAATTTTTAAAAGTGCATGAAGTAATTTTCCAAATTATAATTCCAAATTTGTCGTTGCAGATCTTTTTTAAAAATAAAGTCTTCTTCAATCAGTGTCTTTTTGGGTGCACCAATAGAAGGAAATACTTTGTCATCTCTGCCACTCAAAATCTTTCTTATTGTGGTGAATTATCAGGGTTACTATCAGAAAAAGCAGATTTCAATTCCTGATACTTTTTCTCTGCTTCTACAAAACTACCTTTGGCATTTTTAGTTTCCGAGCGTGATGATTGTGTTGAGATTGAGAATAGAAATTGGCATCGGTATTTGGCAACGTCGCTCAGAATTATTTTGACATTGCCGATATTTCACGAGGACCAACCTGCGTCAACTTTAAGTAAAAACACTTGATAGACCTAAATCATGGCGGACCGGGATAGTTTATAAAATTGAATGAAGTATACTTTTTTTTCGAATTGTGTATTGCGAACACACTGTATAAAATTTGTATATGATTGAATGCAAATATGAAACTTTCGGTTGGTTCCTTCAAAATAATAGCTACTTTCTGTGGTCTATGTATAGGTACATATGTGTCCCGATTTTTTTTGAAAATTTTCCATATTTTTGTTGGAAAAAATTTCATAACGGAAAGTTTCCATCGAATTCCAATGAGACTTTGCACAAACTTCGAAGTCAATTTCACGACATTTTACCAGATATCTGTTGCTCGTTGTTATGTTTCAACTTACATACATGACAGTGTACCGTATACCAGTTCGGGCCGATTTTAATTTTGGATTATATTGAGAAAAACTTCATGTCAAGTTTTGTGGCATTCTCCTCAGTATCGTTGTTATTCTCAATATAACTCAAAAAAATCTGATTCGATAATAATGAAACTTGCAAACTAGTTGAAGAATACTTTATATTTTTTGATATAGAGCTCTTTTGGTGCTTCTTTTATATCGATAAAATATAGCGTATTCCATTTGAAATAATAAGGAAGAATCTGCTGATTTTGAATTTCAATTTGCGGCAGGCTGCTTTTCATACCTTGTATATCACAGTTCGATTTCAGATACACGGTTTGAGAGAGTGACCAATGTACAATAGTTGACCAGAAATGAATTCTTGTGAGACTCGTAACAACTTAATAATTTCAAATACCCTGAGCAGCGAACATTGGAGAAAAAGGTATGTCAGGCAGAATATCTCGAAACCGTTAATATTATTCTGGCAAGGATATACATAAAAAGCCTTTAATTTTCCATGTAGAACCTGAAAAAGTAATAAAAAATAAAGTTTACCATTGAAACAAAAACATTTGATGGGACCCGTCCCGAAAAATGGACAATCTGTCTAACCGAAATCATTTTTCAATTTGTTGAGTTCGAGCAATAAGGGAACATAGAAAACAAGAATCTGATCACTGATAGAGATATCGAATACTGAGCCACTGTTGCAGTAGCCCTTATAATCGGCTGAAATTAGGATATTACAAAAATTTCAGATTTGTTTGTTTTCACAGTATAAACGCTCTCTCTAGAACAAAAAGGGCTAATTCCTTAGGAATTTGATATACGTTTTTCGATGCATGAATATTTATGAATTAATTTACCATGTTTGTTTTAGATGACTTGCAACGATTTCAAGTGTGAGTCATAGCTAACCTTTATATAAACATTTTTATGCATAAATCTCGACCGAAGTTCGAAGAAAATGGATTGAACCTGACACAAATTTGGATATATTTAGCATTCAGAAATATAATCAGCATAATTAATTAGAGTGAATTTTCATTCAGATATTCTGGACGCTCTTGAAAACTAGAAATATTCGAAATTCCATCATCTTGACGTGGGCTCAAGACATTCGATGAACGATGAACAATTTAATTCCCACAAATAACCTAATTATTTTCTGTTGATAGGAAAAAAGGATAATAGCAACATATAATTCCAACAACTTGCAATTATCATCCAATAGTTTCATTGTGAAGAAGGCTATTGATAAATTTCCGCAATCCAAAGTTCAGAGATTTCAATTCCGTAATTTCAAAAATATGCAAGCGTAGTCCGAACCACGCCGTGATTTATTTATACGCAATCCAGTTCAGTGTTTTACACACCCCTGGATTCATCGCTACGAATGCTACGATGCTTGTGCTTTGCGATTCTACCAATAGATGTCCAGAGACACTGTTCAGTGGCGACCTCCTAAATTCGTGTTATTTCGTGAAAGCATCCTGTGTGTTCTCTGTCTCTGTCTTCGTCCCCTAAGCATTTCATTTCCGACTGTTCCAACGGATGTGGATTTATGGATATACCATGTTGCAATTTGAAGAAAAATATGTATCTGTAGGCTTAAACTCAGGTACGAGACTCCTTGAATATTCTACATTTAGATTTGTAGAAGGGATAATTTATTGCCCTGAAAATCTAGCAGCGTGCTGTGCGAAAAAATGTTAAAGTCAAAAATGAAAGTTTCCCACTGTTCTATTAGGGTTTCAGTTATTTCGAGAAAAATGAATAAACTGATGATCTCAAGAGGGGTTGAGTTGTTTTTAAATTGGAAATTTGCACTAGGGAATATAGTCGGATTAAAAACATATGTACCAAGAATATCAGACTATATCATTTGATATAGGAGATTTATTGTCTCGTTAAAAAGGATGATCGCAAGTTGAAAACACATTCCATCGATTGGAAGGTAATTTATTTTCAGATACCTCATAATGAGGAGAAAAAAATCTAGAAATGCACTGACGTGAGGTCAGGACCTTTTACGCGCTTGTTCAAATTCTAACTATTACATCAACACGAAATTTTGTATCTAGTTGCGTGTTGCTAATCTCCACCTGATTACGAAGTTTCAATCTGATTGCAATTGTACTTCTTGAGATATTGCCGAAATAACGTTAAATTTCCAAATAATAATGAATTCGGCACATTTTTTTCTTTATATCTCCGAAAGTGAAATTTGAGAAATTGTTGTTAAATACAGACTCTGAGGTTTGTTTGATTCAATTTTGATTCCATTGAAATCTAATCAATATTTTCAGAGAAAAAAAAATTTCAAAAAGTTTCTAATTAAATTTTTCGAAATTTTCTAACAACTGGATCCACAGGAAATTTTGCCCTTAGTTGCTCGTTGGTATTCCATAATTGTCCACGAAGTTTCAATTTGATCGAATCAATACTTCATGAGATATCGAGGGATAAACCTGAGAATTTCAAATAAGCCTAACTCCGAAATCATCCAACCGATTTCACCCATTAACGAACTCAACCGAGATATTACGACTTCAAACCTAATTAAGTCGCTAAGTCTTTTCCTTCGCGAGTTAGAGACAGACAGAATCGAATTTGACCACGGATTTTTCTTCAGGGAGTTAAGAACATTTTCGGCTCAAAATTCGAAAATTGCAGACATCGTGACGAAATGATAACGCGCTGTTCCCTAGAACAAGCACGTAAAACAAGAATTATTCAGAAATATCAACATTTCTTTATTTCCAGAAGTTTGAATTGTTGGAACAGCTTACAATTTCAAACAGGTTTCATTTTTTCAACAAGTATTTCTCCTCTCTCTTAATTCTCAATTCATAAAGTTTATATCCTAAATTGGAGGCACAAACACTGTTTCCTGTTTTTCTCTTCACAACTTTTTTTTGGTGAGCCATTGTTGGTTTGAAAAAATTTAAAAAAAACTCTGCTGTCATACTGAACTTCATGGCGCCCTGTAATTTTATCGTGTCTGATTCCGATTTCGAGAAAAAATTCTCTTAAACACCTCAGAAAACTCCAGATTGTCATAAAATCTAGACGGTGAGCTACGGTAAATAAATCTATTATTAGTCCTCACAGATATTTTCTGATCTGTTGCAATGATTTATACAAATTCTATAAATATTTTAAATCATCTTTTGGAGTGCAGGTACTATGAGAAGAAATAATTTAAGAAAATTTAAACTTAATTCAGCAAAAAAAAAACGTTAATGAGGCATTTTTTCCTTAAATTCATATGAGGAATCTTTCCGCCCCGTTTGTACCTGTAATTTAGGAACATCCTGTATACAATAATTATTAGTTAATTTTTTCGTTGTATGAATTTGCGGTACAATTTTGTATTTTGTAATTGTACGTTTGCCGATGCTCCAGGTTTCGATGGAATAATATATAGGATCTTTGTAGAATGCTGGTTAACGTGGCGCATAAATAAATCTGTATTTTAATTATGGGAATAATGGAATAATAAAGAGAATAAACACCGGAGTGTAGACTGTTGAGGTGTGACTTGCAGAATTCATAGCCTTCACACATCATGTAAATTGAATTTTACTTCGAAATGAGGCTGAAATGAAGTACATCGTTATGTATTTTTATGCAATATAAATAATAATAAAAAGGCTATACTGACTATCCAATAAATCCCCAAGGAAATAAATCATTCATCTACAGGCCTGATGGAATTTTTTCAATGTATTCATTTTCATACTGATGGGATGTTTATTATACAAAGCGAAGAAAATTAACAATTTTAAAAGATCAGGTGACTACTTTTAACCTTGGTATATATCTATGTTCATCAAAAGTTCCATAACTCCATTAAACTGATTAAAAGTTGATTGTATCTAAGGCTCAACTATTTTCCCAAATATGGTATTTCGTATTATCACCTACCCATTCTTCAATATTGAAATGCCTGAATTTTTAGGTCCTGAAATTCATTGTTAACGACTTGCCCTTAGCTGTTTCATTTTGTCACTTTTCTATTTTCATTATAATCTATTTTCCTCATGAATTAACATTCTTCTATGATAAAGATTGATCATATCAATAAACATTTTAGGTGTTGACAAATAGAACAAATCTTCATACTTTCTACGATCAGCTGAGGTACTGTGCAGGTTAATATTGAATTTTGTATATTTACGTTCGAAACAGGTCAAATTCGAATAGGTATAATGTATTGTTTTTACAATACATGTTTGAGTATTACTCTCGAATATTTCAATTTCACTTTTATTTTATGCTATATTTCTCACTATTTTCGAAGCTATGCCCAAAGTACGCATAATCCAACCATGGAAGTGTGCCCATTAATTAATTTTAATAAATCAACGGAGTAGGATCTTAAATGAGTGCGGAGAAATAGAATAAAAATCTTTCCTAAGATATCAGAATATGTGGAATAAAACATACCAAAATACTTTTATTTTACTTCACAAATGACATAAAATTTCAATACTGAGTCCAAAACTCCACACTGGACCTATTGATACAAAATTTCTTATTCAATTTTGTTTGTCCGTAAGCATAATTGCTAAATCAATTATTTTCATCAAGACAAAAACGAAAAGCATTGTTAAACCAGCGTCATAACAAAATGATATTTTGTTGAAAAGAACCTTTCTTCGGAATCATGTTGATTCAATTTTCTAAATTATTATGACATTTCGAAAATGGGCTGAATTTTCGGAGGTAAAAAAACGAAAATCCTGCCACATATACCGAAACTAATTTCAGGTCACTTATATAGGGTCTTTCAATAGGGACGGGTCGATGTTGGCAGCCTGTGGCGGCCATGTTGTTTTAACGTCGTCTTTCTAACCTATATTTTTTTATTCAGTTAGTAATGCCAAATCACCATGGCAATCACCTAACCGCCAAGTTTGAATCCAATCGCTCAGGTAGTTTCTGAAATAAAAAATAAATAACTTCAAAACTTCAAATGCCTATAACTCCGAAACTATTTGATCGATTTGGCCCATTAACGAACTTAACCGCGGCATTCCAATGCGCGACCTACCCTGAAAGTTTCAAGTTGCTAGCTCACTTCGTTCGACAGTTATCGTGTCTACGGCCGGCCAACCGGCCGGCCGGCCGGACAGAATCGATTTTGACACCGGATTCGTCATCAGTGAGTCCAACCTAGTCGATTGAGACCATTTTCGGCTCAATCATCCAAAATTACAGACATTTGATTTATTTTATGTCAAAATCGACCCGTCCTTATTGAAGGACCCTACATGCCCTATAATCAATGAATATCGAAATATTATGGGCGTTCGTTTATTACCTCAGATTTCTTGTCGTTAATTACATCCAGATGGAGGAGACCATAGATATCAACCGATCGTCAAACAAAAATCAGAGCGAGTCGATGACAATCTCTAATCATAGTCAAGATCGGAGTTTTTTGATGGAGCAAAGCGATTCTATTTCACAGAATACAATTATATCAAATTTTACATCTTGTTGATGTCAATTACCCATGCTCAATTTTCGTTCAATCTTCATTTCGGGTTAGTTTTTTCGTTAGCACAGTTTGGACAAAAGTAATTTTTTGAGTAGGAATATATATAATTAGTTCAATTGGCGTTTGTCCATACTTAGTTAATTTTGAGATGCAAAATACATCTGAAATGCCAACAGGCGAGAATAATTACGTTCAGAATTCCATTACACCTAGGCAAAGGGCTCAACATCTAAAATATTCTGGCCTTAATAAATAATTAATGATAAATCAACAATTCTCTCCATTATAAGGACGCCTCATTTAAGGGGGCCAAGTAACTCAATATAATACTCAGGCAAGATACTGAGCCAAATTTTTATCGATGGCAAGGTGGTTATTACTTATCATTGAATTTCGTCTACTTGTATACGAATAAATAATAATTTAAACAATTTTCGGTGAATTCATATAAGTGTAAAGCATTCAAAGGGAACTTCAAACTGTTGATTTGCAAATTGAGGCCCTGGTTCTTCAGCAAGTCCCTGTATTTTTTCCAAAACTGTGCATCATGATCAAACATTATTTGATATTCTTCTCTAATTAGTGCTAATAAAGTTACATTTATGCTCATTTTTCCCAACTAGCTGAGAAATAAACACTGCAGAAATGAAAATATATGAGTTCTTATTTGACATCATTCTATGATACACAGATGAGATGTTATCAAATATTTATATTCTGTGATTCTCATTTCGTCTGAGTCGTTCGTTTATTTCAGATAAAATTTGATAAATCCATAAGATCTGTGGTCACGTGACCAAAAAAATCCGTCGCCTCTCGGATGCAATAAATGAACGCCGCAAGAGTTACAGTTGTGCATAAAACATTATTTTTTTATAACCTAATTCCGTTGAGTACAAAACGATTTGAAATATTGAATATTTATGAAAATGCTTCAGATATTTTTCAATATCGTTTTTTATTCGGTTTTTTGTGTTCTATTTTGAAAATTTTCCAGGTAATTCCAGTATTTTCCGTATTCAACATAGGGGGACAATTAATATTGCCTTTTCTGATTTGAAAAAGCACATTTTGGTATCACGATTTTCCCAGCAGTTACTGAATAATTCAGAATCAAGTTATTGCGCAAAATTGTAGACGTCCTTTAATTTTTCCCATTTTCAGAACCGAAACAGATCAAATATGCAAGGAATGCCTCTGTGACTTCAAATTCGAAGTGTTAATGAGTAGGTAGATGAAGAAACTTTTTTACTTCACGTGAGTGCTTTTCTCGAATGCTTAGTTCCAAGAATTGTTAGAATGACTTTCAATAATGGGAATAAAGTAGTAGACTATACGCTATACGCTTTCTTATCTCTTGGAATCATTGCTTGTACGCTTCCATTCTGTAAACTATTCAGTGGAAGTTATGAGGTAGAATATCTTCGGGCGTTAATGGCTGAAGAAGAATATAAATGAAGCTTTGTATCGCATTACTATTCCTGACACATCCTCTTTTTTCGCTATTCGGACTCCACTCGAATAGAATTTTTTTTATTATTCATACTTAATAATTTTCAGTGCATGATAAATTCGACATGTGTTGCGTCGAAAGAGGCCTGCCAAGAATCCACGTGTTTAATACTTTCCATTCGGAATGCACAATTGGACAGTATGCTGAAGCACTGGCGTCCATGGATCGATTTTCAAAACATACAGTGTGTTTTCCAATAATTGAGTTCGTAAGGGAAAAATCAGTTGTACGTCTTCGTTCTAGGGAACAAGAGTGTTATCATTTTTTCGCACTATAGGTAAGTCAATCACTTACCGTTCTAGAATAGTAAGTGAGAATGACTAAAAATATTCGTAAGTAATATCATACGGGCATCTAATTTTTCCGAAAAAAATCGAAAAAACACGTTGCTAAGTAATATTCTAACAAGAAGCATGAGTGCTGGTGGCAACCTGCACGAATGCTTTTTGTTAAAAAATATTACTTTGCAATGTGTTTTTTCGATTTTTTTCACAGGAAAAATTAGATGCCCGAATGATATTTGACAAGACTGTTTCATGAGTAACAAATTATTCTGCATGCATTACGTTTGTTTTCAAAGGTATTTTAATTTTTGGTGACAGCAACTGTCAAGTTTTGCGGCGGGTAAACTCGAATAAACTGCTGCCAGCTCCTGCCGAACAGTTTTTCCACCTAGAAACCCTTTGTAATTCAAAATTGCGCGTTTCTGATTGGTGGAAATTACGATGAGGCAAATAGTCATTGAAATACTGGAATAATTCAAATACAATTTGAGTCTGATTCATTTGATATTTCTTGGGAAAAACTGTGGAACAGCCGATTTCCCAGGCCTTTCAATTTCACTTTCTTCAGAAGATTCGATATCCCTCATTTTTGCGCGCATGTTCTAAGGGAACAGCGTGCTATCGTCCTATTCAAATGTCTGTAATCTTCCAATTAATTTTGAGCTGAAAATGGTCTCAAAAGACTAGATTGGTCTCACTTAGACGAATCCGGTGTCAAAATCGATTCTGTCCGGCTGGCCGTATGCACGATTAAGGGCGTACGGAGATTCCATTGACTTTAAAGTTTCAGGGTAGATTGCTTCTGCTGTAGCGATTTTTTTGTGATCGTGCTGTCAGTAAGTAAAAAAAATATTTTTCCAAATTTTTTCAGAAATTTTTTTTTTCGAAACTGTTCATCATATTCGAAAAAACATTCGCTCACACCTTGAGCTCTATATTTCACAGCAGTATAGCAAATTTCAATTCGATACGTTTTTTTTCTAGGAGATATTGGAAAAAAGTATGTAAGATTTCGTGCAAAATTTCGTGATGTTCGTGTTATTTGATAATTTTGAAACAAAATTTGAAATGTTTTTTCTTTCGAATATTCAATATTCTATGATCTCCTGATCACATTATCCTCATGAAATGTATGAACCTTCAAACTGTCATTCGATGAAGGACTGGGTTTCAATTCGATCTAATCTGTATATTTGGAAATACCGGGAAAATAAAATTTTGAATGGGTATATCTACGGAATCATTGGCCGGATTTTACCCATTCACGAATTTGGCCTTCGTAATAGATCTTTTGCATGTAACATGAATTATCATATTTACATATTTCCTTATTCTATTTCTATCAATGCTATCACACTCTTGAACAATTCGCGAATTTTGAGCCATTCGATATTAAAAATGGTCAAATCGGGACTCAAAGTCGAAGTGGGGGAAAACGCGTCAGATCGCCTTCTACGTCACTCGTTATTGTACGATTCACTGATCGATACAGCCGACGTTGTCTATTGGCTTGTTAGAGAGAAAAGTACACGAGAAGAGGAAGAGAGTGGATATATCCTGGTAGGTTACGGAAGCCGTGAATTTTCGTCCGTTTGAACAGCCGACTTGCGGAGCCTAATTTAAAAGATCATTTTTTGGTTGAAAATTGAATTTTTGAAGGCAGTTAAAGTTTTTCAGAAGTCTTACGGATAGAATATTTGATTCCAATCATAAAAAAATTCATGCAAGAGACCAATTGAGGTCCAAACCTACTTTACTCCAACGACCGACCTTAAACACAATAACTTCCGAAAGAAATAACTTAGAGACTCGCTATTTTCAGAGTAGGTTTGGAGCTTAATTACAAAGGTCGAATTCGTGAATGAGTGAAATCCGCCCAAGGATTCCGTAGATATTTCCATTCAAAGCTGTTTTTCCCTATATTTACAAAAATTATACATTAAACCGAATTTAAATCCAGTACTTTATCGAAAAAACCTAAAAACTCAATGACGTGAAGTCAGCAAATTTTGCGCGCATGGTTAAGGGATATCACCAAAAGTGAACATGCGGGCAAAATCTCCTGACTTCACGTCAGTGTAGGTTTTTGGATAATTATTTCGTAGTTTGAGTATAAAATGTGTCACTTTTCCTTGATATTTCTTTCGTATCGATGTGATTTCCTCACTTACTCAAAAAATACCACTTAAACAACGAATTTGAATAAGCGCGTAAAAGCTCCTAACCAAAGTCAGTACTTTTCTAGATTTTTTCACTGTAGATCGAATACTTCGATTTTCTGCATTTTCTGAAAACAATTGCTGTAGTTATGTATTTTTTTCACACCATCAGAAGGTAAAGATTCCAACGAACAAAAGGCACATTGAGTTTTTGAAAAAAGCTGATATTTTGACACGAAAATTTCCGATTAAAAATTAGGGTACTTTTTCGTTATTAAGTCGAAATGAGGTGAAAAATTGAATATTTCAAACCAAATAAATTACAGTGTATTTGGGACAGAAAGTAAATTTTCACCAAATTATGTGAAAAACAAAAAAATTTTATTGATTAAAAATAAAACACCAAAACATTGGTTTTTTGAATTTTTCACATGAATATCGAATTAATGCGAAAAAAGGGTGAATGCAAAAGTTGAAGATCTTTTTATTACCTAAAACTTTGCCACTTTTTTTTTCATAGAACTTATAGTTTTGCCGGAAATCGAGATGGGCCGGTTTTTACAATTAAACGTCAGATCGCCCGTAAATTATTTTTCCTTATATGTTTCTTCTATTCTCCTCCTTTTCTAATGGCTTTCATCTTACTATTATTTTTTTTCACTTATCATTTTTAAAAACTTCTACTCTGGTCTATACCCATATGAAAGTCATGAAGCAATCCTACCCATACTTAATATGTCATTTCGAAATTCCTACCCAACATATATATCCCTCTATAGAATTCGATCTTGATTGGATCAGAATTTCTGCAACGCAGTCCGGGAATGATAAAATCCAAGAGGTTTATCTAGATTGGTTTGTCTGTCTGGTTATATAATATTGGCAATCTCATAGCTGTCTTCCACAGCTCCCGGAGGTGTTCTTATTAAAATCAATCTTCGCATTGAAGATCCTGACAGTCGGTAGACGCTATTGATTCTGCAACGGTTAAGCATGGCGGATTTTTATCCTGCAAGCAAGGGTCGGGAGAGCTCAGGGGGGCGATTCTTGAATCTCGATCAAGAATTGAAGAGTATGACGATTGTCATATGTTTATGTCGATTTTCTAAGTTTTCCCGAGCATCTGCAAAATTTGTGAGATTTCTATTCTCCATTTCGACTGTTTTCAAGCAAATATTCAAAAAACTGAATGCAAGATATCGAGAAATTGCAAATCGGAATATGTTATAAACATAACCTCATCATCGTTTCCTTCGACTCAGCAACGAGTGGTACGGAGTATAGGAGATATCAGGTTTGTTTTGGTTGCAAAATTCAGAACTGTCCTAGGACAGTTCTAGAAGCTCTTGAAGCCCGATTCTGAACTATTCTAGAACAGTTCTGTAAGCGATGAAACCTTAACACGATTTCAGTTCTGGTTCTCATCCGGATTGTACAGGAAGAAAAACTTTCGTTTGAGTTGGCAGAAAAGAGAGATGTTAATCAGGTCTTATATACTGCCTGTGGTTCAATTAAAAAGATGCGAAAGTCCTTGTCGAGCTATGTAGATAATATATAAATATTTTTGAGGATACTTCCGTCCACTTAATTTTTTTTTGTAAAAATCGTTTTTCTGAACTTTTTTCATTACTTGAATTATATTTCAAAATGAACCAACGAATTATTGATTGATATAATAATGAATTTATAGAAATGAATCTTATTTTGTAAAAATCCATTAGATTATCCTGGGAGGTCGTAGCTACGGAGTTATCCTCAATAACAAAAATTTATATTTAACAGTTAATCATTTCCTCAACAAATACAATAATCAAATCAAAAACTAAATCAACACGACATTTAATCGTTGACAGTCACTCTACGCCTGTGCGAACTCCCCAATTCTGAAGCAGTGCGGACTCTTACGTCCGAACTCCTTTCACAGTTCTAGAACAGTTCGGAATCGATTCTGAAAATATCCAAAACAGGATTACTCAAATCCTGAACCGGTTCTGAAATGAACCAAAACACAAAATTGCAATCGCGCATGCGGAACCGTTCCAGAACAGTTCTGAACTCGGAACCAAAACAAACCTATCACATTCGATTGTCGAGTGACATTTGGTTCCATGCGCAGGTCATGTCAACTTGTTGTTTATATTTAACTTAGAAAATCGATGCGGAAATATGGCAATTGTCATACTCTTCAATTTTTGATCGAGATTCAAGAATCGGTCCCCAGGGGGTTCACATGTGGATTTGAAATTTCTCGGTTTCTTGAATTCAGTTTATTTCTTGAATATTTGCTTGACAACATGGTCGAAATGGCGCAAAGATCTCTCACAAATTTTGCAGATGCTCGAGAAAACTTAGAAAATCGACATACACATATGACAATTGTCATAGTCTTCAATTCTTGATCGAGATCCAAGAATCGGCCCCCTTTTCCTAAATTTATCTGTTTCGAACCATTGTGTTGCTTTTTACGCGCTTGCTCTGAGGGTCAGCATGCAAAAATTTTGCCCAAATGTTTGTGATTTTCGAATCCTGTACTTGAAGTGTGCCTTGAACAATTTGGATCTGTCTGTCTCTAACTTCAGAAGGCAATATCCTGTCGTCTTGAAATTTTTCAGGGTAGGGTTTTGAGCCGAAAATCACGGTTAAGTCTTTTATGGGCAAAATCCGCCAAACGTTTTCGCAGTAATACATACTTGAAATTTTATGAATATTTTCTCAATAAATTCTGAGATTAGAACCTCGTTACTAGTTGTGAAATAACGATGCTCAAAATTATGCAGAATTTTATCTGTAAAAATAAAGAAATGTTTCGAAAATTTTTCAAATAAATGTTGAAACCTGTTTCTTCGGGGACCATTGAGCATTTTACAGTGAATTTTGGCGAAGTCAATTTATAACAACAGTGTTTCGAATTCCACTTTTTTTCGAAATGCTCTCAAACGACTATGTTGTCAAAATAGTCACAGTCATAGTCAAAATTATCCGGCCAGCCGTCCGTAGGCACGATTACGAGCGTAGGGAAAACTTTATTGATTGGAAACTTTCATTGTCAGTTGCAATTCAAACTGCAACGGCCGGGTTCGTTTATGGACAAAAATCGGCCAATGGTTTCGGAGTTAAACCCAATTGAAATTTTGGGGTTATTTTCCTGATAATTCAGGAACTACTAGAGCGATTTGGTTGAAAATATCATATATTTGGAAAATATTTTGCTAACACCTGAACTTTATATTTCACAGCTTTGCACCGAATTTCATTTTGATTCATTTATAGTTTTTGGGAAAAATTATGTCAAATTTCGATTTCCTCGGTATCGCTGTTTCTCAGGAATAACTCAAAAACCACCGATTCAATAATGATGAAACATGGTAGGTTTGAAAATGCAGGTGAACCACTTTCTGCAAATTATCGAGTTGATCCTGCCATGAGAAAAATCTGAAATGAAAAATGTATTTCTTTTTGCACTGTCGATAAATAGCGATTTTAAATTTTCAGATTAGGTCGCGCATTGAAATGCACCAGCTGAGGTCGTTAATGGCACAAATCGGCCAAATAATTCCGGAGTTATAGCAATTTGAAGTTTTGAGGTTATTTCCTTGATATTTCAGAAACTTCTGGAGCGATTGGATTGAAACTTCGCAGTAAGTTGAAACATAACAACACGCAACTTTGAGCAGAATTTAGATGGGATCGTATGGTCACTCAACTTGAAAAAAACTTTTTTCAAAATTTGTTTACAAGAAATTTTTTTTCAGAAACTATGAATCTTATTCGGAAATAATTCTGCTCATATTTCAAGCTTCATATTCCACAGCAGTGTACCAAATTTCAATTCGATGCGGCTATTGGTTTCGGAGATATTTGAAAAAAATATGTAATATTTCATGGTTTCCTTCACGATATCGTTGTTTTTTTCTTTAAAACTCAAGAAATGCATATTCAATCATGATGAAACTTAGCAGCTATAGTTTGAAGATGCTGAAGGACAGCTTTTTGCGAAAGTCCTACCTCCTATAAAAAGCACTCTTTCGTGATCTCAACTTACAGAATCGCCTACTTTCTGCTGTCATATCATCTTTTTGTCCGTTAGCTGGAAACATCCCACCTTTGATATTACTGTTTATATTTAGATTAGACGCCCGTATCGTGAGATTGAGTTTCGAAACAAAACGGATTTTAATATTCGCGGATGCTTATGCATAAAGAATCCCTCATATTGGAATACCTTCGCCTCGCTTCGGATCTACATAACATTTTTCCGCCTCGCTTTTCACATGGGAAATCCGAGGGGTGGGGGAATCGAGCTCGCTACTGCTTTTCAGTTTAAACATTATTCTGATTGTTACTTCCGTATGGAAATTTCAATATTTTCAGGAAGGAGGGGTGATAATGGATTGGAAATTCGTATGATAACTGACAGGAAATGTTACTCGGATAAAGTGTTTTGATTTTTCCGAAGATGTAGAAGAACATAAGAGAATTTTTGTGGAGAGTATGAATTTCGATTGATTCTTCCTAGTTTTTCGGTTTCTCTCCCAATATCTGGAAAAAAATCGTCAAAACATAAAGATTTTTCTGTAAGACCTTTTATATAATATCTTTCGGTATTGATATCTTACGATCAACTTCCATTGTCTTCAACGTACTACACGTGAATGACAAATTTAATAATTATATCAACTGATATACAGTGTGCGTCAAAATTATAGAACAAATTCATTTTCTCAGAAGGAAAATATTTGGCAAAAAAATCCTGAAACAGATCAATTTTTGTTTCACTTCTACCAAATTTGTATGCATTTTTGAAGGATTTATATTGCACCCTGTTCCATCCCCATCAACCCTCTAAATTTTTAGAATAGGGAACCTGGGTCATGTGGTACTTTTTGGCAGATCTTTGTATCTTCTTTACAGGCGTGCAGATTTCAAGAAAAAATTTTTTTTCTGAGAAATTAGTTCAAAGAGGTTTTCAGAATGTGCACTTTGTCATGGCTCATTTACTTTGAGACGATGGTACCTGATGAAATTTGTCACCGAATGAAAGTCGACCATTACAGTTTTGTTCATGCACAACTTCCAACCCCTACGAACCCTTTAATGGAGAAAAAAAATTTTTTCACATGAGGGGGTTGAAAGGGGTTGAAAGTTGTCCATGAACAAAACTATAATGGTCGACTTTCATTCGGTAACAGATTTCATCAGGTACCATCGTCTCAAAGTAAATGAGCCATTACGAAGTGCACATACTGAAAACCTCTTTGAAGTAACTATTTTTTTCGAAAATTTTTTCCTTGAAAATTTCTGCACGCCTGTAAAGGAGATATAAAGACCTTGCCAAAAAAGTACCACATGACCCACTTTCCCTGTTCAAAAAATTTAGAGGGTTGATGGGGATGGCACAGGGTGAAGCAAAAATCCTTCAAAAATGAATATAAATTTGGTAAAAGTGAAACAAAATTGACCTGTTTCAGGATTTCGTTGCCAAATATTTTTCTACTAAGAAAACGAATTTGTTCCATAATTTTGACGCGCATTGTATAATTATTGAAGTTACAAACTTGAGAAAACGGTAACATAAGGAAATACAGTACAAAAATAATACTAGAGACAATGTTCCATATTCTTTCTTTCGATTTAGAATTCTCTGTAGCATCTATTCTATATGTCGAAATCTTACCTCGTGTATTCACTAACCACCTTATTACTTATTAGAAACAGACTCAGCTGATTTAGAACCCCTGGTAAGCTTGTCAAATGCGAATACTCGTGCAAAGAAGGATTTCCACATCATCTTCTTTTGATGAATGATCTACCTTTTCAAGTCTTCGTTCGAATTTGAAACCTGAAAAAGAATTGAATAAAAATTACGATTAAGAGGAATCTTCCAGAGAAAATTGTTTTGAGACAAAAAATGAACAATTACCGAAGAAAAACAGCCCCCTCAAAATGATTTGATTCGAATTCTAGCTCAGTTCATTGAAACTAAAACAACTCCATCTCGGAAAATGAATGCACGAACGTATGAAATAAAGATGAGATCAGTCAAAAATTTGTTTTTGCATTTCCAAAAATGATTATCCTTCTTGAAATGAAAAAAATCTAGAACAGCACTGACGTGAGGTCAGTAGCTTTTACGCGCTTGTTCAAATTCTAACTATTAGATCAACACGAAATTTACACGTAGTTGCACGTTGATAATCTCCACCTGATTGGGGAGTTTCAATTTGATTGCATTTTACTTCTTCAGATATTGCGAAAATAACACTTAAATTCCAAATAACAACAAAATTTGGCACATTTTTTTCCTCATATCTCCGAAAGTAAATATCGGATCGAATTGAAATTCGGAACATTGTTGTTAAATACTGAACATAAGGTTTGTGCCAAATTCAATTGAAATTTATTCAATCGTTCCAATATTTACAAAAATTCAAAAAATTTTCGAACACATTTTTTTTAAATTTTCCAACAACTGGATCCACACGAAATTTTTCTCTAAGTTGCGCGTTGGTATATCAGAACTGACCACGAAGTTTCAATCTGATCGAGTCGATACTTCATGAGATATCGACGAATTAACCTCAAAATTTCAAATGGGCCTAACTCCGAAACTCTCCAACAGATTCCACCCAGTAACCTAATCTCACAATTCCAAGTCGCTAAGTCTTTTCCTCGGAAAGTTCATACGGACGATCGGACAGAATTGAATTTGATCACGGATTCTTCTTCAGGGAGTTCAAACCAATCATTTAAGACCATTTTCCGCTCAAAATTCGAAAATTACAGACATCATGACAAAATGATAACGCGCTGTTCCCTAGAAATGGCGCTTAATAACAATCAACTAATCAGTAGAGAAGCAATAAATCTGATTTAAATTTCAAAACGTAACTTTTTTCAGGGAATTGGAGAAATATTAACCAATCAAAACCTATGTCAAGAGAATTGCAGAATCGAAACTGAATATAACTAGAGTACATATGTCAATAAATATTTCTGAGTGAATTCTAATTTCGCTTAGGGGTGATAGTTACGAAATCAAAAATTCCACTTCAATCACAAACGGACGTCAAAGCATTTTTTTCTGAAATCTTGAGATATTTCCTGAAAACGGCTTCGTTTCGTATTCAGTTTTCCTATCAGCCACCCTGTGTTTCGTTTTATTCCTGTTGAATATTTCTGTTCAATTCCGAAGCAGTTCCAAATGATTTCCAATTTCCCAGACTTCGATTGACAAATATCCCTGATCTTGTCTAACCATCTCATTGACCCACAAACCCAGTGAAAGTTTCAGCATCATCCAATTAGTTATCATTGACGCCGCAGAGGGCGCTTGCGTCGTCTTATTCGCTGAAGACGGCAAACTTGGGGCGGCAAAGAAATTAATTCCCATTTCGCTAACTAACTTGACTGCTGTTTTGCCTCCAGTTCATTCGAGAGGTCCGAAAAGCAAGTATGCGAGGGCCTTTTCGCAGTCAGTTCGGGGAGGAAGCATTGTGGAAAATTTCGGTAAATATGCTGCTTACAATAATTGTATATTTTCTGAGAAAATATTTTTCCCTTGAGTTCTCATTGTTTTTATTATGTGTGCTATGATAATAATGATAATGATAATAATAATATATGTTTATTTTAAAAAGTGCTACAACAACAAAGGAGAAAAAGTCAAAACAAATTTTTGAAGGGAAAAACATAGAAATCACAGATTCCTGCAGTAATTTTTTAATTCAAGTAGTTTATAAGGTTCACACTCGACTATGATTGAAAATACTTTTTTTTTTAATTTCGAATTAATTCACATTTCTCATCTGTTTCGGTAAGTAATTAAATTGTCTTATGCTCATATAGAAAGTACTCTGTTCAGTCTACAAATATTTGTGTAAGAGAAAAATAATAATGGCTATTAAAATGATATTCTGAAAAAACGGCCGCCAGGCTTACCGTGAAAATTATAACATCAGAAAGGAATGACTTAGAGCCTTGATATCTGTAGGCTAAGTTGGCAGCTCAAAAGTAGTCAGAAAAAAGTTTCAGAGCTCATTGAAACAAATTTCTCACTACTATGTTCTTCTACCAGCAATTATGAGATGTTTTGCAATATGTAGGGTTTACATTTTTGTGACTAGTTGGTGAAGAGTATCAATGTAGATTCAGGTGAAACGAAGTGATAATAAAACGTTACTGTTCAGGAATCTTGTGTAGGTATCATTTGAAAACAGTGAAGATTTGGGAATTACATTTGTTTGGTCGTTCATAACTGCAAGAATATTTCTCTGCACTTATTTTTAATGGTCGACCGAACGGATACGTGTGATTCCCAAATTTTCAATGATTTCTGATCATACCTATCCCCTAATAATTGCCAAAAAATGTATTTTTTAACATCTATTACAGACAAAATTCCTCAACTGTCATTTTTATTATCACGTTGTTTTACCAGGCTGAAAGAGAACCTAGAAAAAAAATACCAGAACTAAAGATCAAAACCCCAATGGAACTCAAACTTCAAGACAGTAGCACAAGAACTAAGTTCTAGTCTGCAAATACACTAACACAGGATGCAGGATGCTCAAAATCAAGTTATCTGAAGATGAACTTAACACTTCATACTGAAAAAATCTCGGAATTTTTGGTAGTAAAACATGGTGATGAAAAACTTGTTTTGATTACGATCAACTACCAAATAGCAAAGGCTGAAACAATTCAATATATTTACATACTAGTACGAAATAATATTCTTATGGATTTGAAACATCAAACTAAAATCGGTGGACTTTTCGGAATGTTAAAACAATTATTTAAATAAAAGGCCGCCTCATTTTCCCTCACAATGGAATACACAAATTCATACCATTTCAAAAGATTCACGACAAATATTACAAAATCCTATTTTTTTTGGTTATAATTTACCATAAGACCCCCTCACACTTTCTCACTGTGATCTTTCCAAATCTATATCATTCGAGAATGTTGTTGCCTGCGAGATCACCAATACTGAATAAATCTTTACGTTTTCATTTATATATTAATTCAATCATTCAGTTATTCATTCATTCATTTATTTATTTGTTTATTTATTTATTTATTTATTTATTTATTTATTTATTCATTTATTTATTTGTTCATGGATTTATTTATTTATTAATTTATTTATTTCTTCACTCATTCATTCATTTACTTATTCATCTAATCATGTATATTTTCTCCTTCATTCATAATTTCTTTTGTTTTTTATTTATTCATTTAATTCATACATCATTTAACAGCTGAAGCCCAATTAAAGAATGGGAACAATAACAAATCGCCTCATCTCTCTTTTTCTTTTCTTTTCAATTCTGAAATTTCGTTTATTTCTCACAAATGGGTTTTTTTGATCAGGGTTTTCTTTTTTAGCTTGTTCGTATTCATTTAAGTGGAATTGAAGTATTCCTTTGTATGAATTTTCAAAATAAAAAACTAATTAATCAATTTAGGTGGATATTCTTCGATCGCCCTATTCCTATGGTTAGGAACTTAATAATATAATATTCGAAGATACAAACGAACGAAAATCATTTCCAGAATTTCTCAGTAATAACTCCACCATAAAGCCTCTCGCACACTTCCTCAAAGTGAACTACACAAATCCGTCGTTCGAGAAAACGAAGGCTAAAAATCTCTCACCACTCGCTTGAATTTCCAATTTACGTCTTGCGACAAGCTGAAAACATCTCATCAGAACCCACGAAGGGCATCCACTCTATAAGGAACATTTTTATGAGTACAGATATTCAGGGAGCAAATTTGCACTTCCGTTCCTGGGAATTCAATCAAGATTTTATTCTATGGGTGCGACCGTTGGTAAATCGCTATATAAGATTTGAAAGTCAATGCAGCATTCTGGAAATGTGAGTCCTCACTTTGACTTCTTTCAATCCGGGCTCCGGTTCGAGGCCTGATTGATTCAGGGCGAGGGGCGGCCGGGAGAGACGGCAGAGGGGCAAATCCAATCTCGCCGCCTCTCGTGTGTCGCATACGTCACTAACCAGACAGATTTTATTGCATTTTCTTCCATTTCCAGATAAAAGATGGACGCCCTCTACTTCCACTGGATTCCTGATAAATGTTCCAATTCACGCGTACCAGAGTTTCTTTATAAAAATTGATTCGAGTCTGGAAATATTGCATCCCATTTAATCTTCTCTGCAGGATTTTGCGACCATTCGGGATGGGGTATATTGGAAGCGTGGAAAAATCCAATCATTGTTGGGGTACTTATGGATAGGTTTTTGGAGATGGTTTTGAAGTGAATCGAATGTTTGGTAACAATGTTGTCACGTTGTATTTCAGTTCACAGGATTCTTCTTGTGATATGGAGGAGATTTGATCTTATGTGTGTAGTTGGTTCTGGCAATATTCTGTGGCGACGTTCTACTCATAAGGCGGGTTCGGAAACTTGATCGGATTAACATGGGTAACTTACCCGGATCACTCAAATGACAGATATTGAACCATGATGTAAAAAGCATGGTGAGCTCATCTGAAAAATGGGTGACGTCAGCAAGATTAAAATACAAAGAGTTGTATATTCTGTGCTTTGAATTTGCATGTTAATTCAAAGCACAGAATATACAACTCTTTGTATTTTGATCTTGCTGACGTCACTCATTTTTCAGATGAGCACACCATTTTTTTTACATCATGCATTGAACGCTCTAATCTATCATTTAGGTTACTCGGGTAAGTTACCCATGTAAATCCGATCAAGTTTCCGAAACCACCTATGATAGACAACTTCGGTCCAGGTTGCCAACCCACAAATTTCTTCTAAATTTACTATTACTGGGTAAGGGGAATTTCAGAACAAATTCGACATGGTTCGCGTTATATATAAATATCCGTAAAAGATGCCTCGGCTCCTCAAACAAGATAATTCCTTCCAAATACAGGTTTTTGTTGAGATCATCCCTGATTGGCTGAAATTTATGTTGGGATTCCTGATTTCATGTTGAATAGTGTTGAGTTTATATAGGATATGTTCCGCAAATCAACTTGGTTATTTCAGTTGCCGAATGTTGTTGCAGTTGCAGAATGACAGTCTATGTTCTATGGTAACATATCCATAGCATATTACAATCTTTATTTACTTTATGATCCGTAGAACATAGAAGAGGCAACAATCAACAATGAAAAAAATTACTAAGTATGGTCTATGGATCATAAGGTAAGGAAAAAGTGACGTCATCATTGGTAAATACGATCACAGATGAGCATATGAGCACACCACATTTTACTTACATCATGTATAGATTGCTCCATGATGTAAGTAAAACATAATGGATTGTTCTATGCCATGGATGTTACCATGGAACATTGACTGTCGTTCTGGTGACAAAAGGATTGCTTTTTTATCAATCAAATTCCGCAATTAACTTTTTTCTCAGGAACCAACCGACTATTTCACATTTACGGAACGGAAAACCGGCAACCGAAATAACCAAGTTGATTTGCGGAACATATCCTATATAAACTTGACACTATTAACATGAAATCAGGAATCCCAACTTAAATTTCAGCCAATCAGAGATGATCCTAACATAAACCTATATTTGGAAGGAATTATCTTGTTTGAGGAGCCGAGGCATCCTTATCATGTGGAATTTGTTCTGAAATTCCCCTTCTCCAGTAGTACTAAATTTGGAAGAAATTTATGGGTTGGCAACTTGGACCGAAGTCGTCTATTCAGTTCGGCAGGCTTGTTCTTTGTGAATCATTTTGATTCGTTTCCGATTGAAATTTTTTATAATATAGATTGAAGGATGGTTCGGGAAAATTTCGCATTATTTTTTATGCTTGTTTTAGGTTTCCACTACCTATAGCTGAAAAAGAACTATTCAGAGTTAAATTAAATTATTTTTCATAGCGAATACTTTGTGAATTGTCGGATTCTAATGATTGGTAAAGGGTACTTTTCCAAAAAAACTGTTACCTGATGGAAGATTTCGGAATAATTCATACGATCAACGAAATGAAGTGTAACGTTTCAGAGTGTATATCTGACTCCTGCAGCAGACAATAAATACAGTGCGCGTCAAAATTATGGAACAAATTCATTTTCTTAGAAGGAAAATATTTGGCAACAAAATCCTGAAACAGGTCAATTTTTTTTTCACTTTTACCAAATTTTTATGCATTTCTGAAGCATTTTCGTTGCACCCTGTGCCATCCCCATCAACCCTCTAAATCTTTTGAATAGGAAAAGTGGGTCATAAGGTACTTTTTTGGCAAGGTCTTTATATCTTCTTTACAGACGTGCAGAAATTTTCAAGTTACTTCAAAGAGGTTTTCAGTATGTACACTTTGTCATGGCTCATTAACTTTGAGACGATGGTACCTGATGAAATTTGTCACCGAATGAGAGTCGACCATTACAGTTTTGTTCATGCACAACTTTCAACCCCTACGAACCCTTTAATGACTAAGTGCACATACTGAAAACCTCTTTGAACTAACTAATTTTTCGAGAAGAAATTCTTTTTCTTGGAAATTTCTGAAAAGAGTCTCGAAAGACTAGGTTGGACGAGGATTCTGGTGTCAAAATCGATTCTGTCTGGATTGAAACTTGGCAGTTAGTGGAGACATTATGACACACAACCTCTTGCAGAATTTTGTTAAGATAGTACCGTCAGTGAATTAAATTTTTTTTTTCGGAAATTATCTGACGTAATCGAAAAAATGCTGATCCTACCTTGAGCTCCATATTTCACAGTGGTGTACCAAATTTTATTTCGATATGTTCATAGTTTTCGAAGATATTGGGAAAACACATGTTAAATTTCGTTGTTTTTCTTCAGTTCCTCTGCTTTTTTTTCTGGAATGACTCTGATTCAATCAAGATGAAACTTGGTAACGAATGCTGATGGACAACAAAGTGCAGAATTTCGAGATAATTGTGTCATAAGAACCATTAAAAAAAAATTATTCTTTTCAAATACCTAATCCATATTCTGCAATATTCTGATCATACAGTCCTCACGAAATTCTGTATGAACCTTCAAGCTGCCATTTTCAATGAAGTACTTGATTTCAATTTGATCCAATCTATATTTTTCGAAATATTGGGAAAATGAAATTTCGAATGGGTATATCATTGGGTTGATCGTGAACACAATCACTTCCGCGAGAAACTACCTAAAAACTCGATATTTTTAGAGTAGGTTTGGGGCTTTATTACGAAGGTCGAATTGAAATCTAGTACCTGATTGAAAAAATGACCGCTTAGAGTTTCATACAGAATTTCATGAGGATAATATGATGGGAAGATCACCAAATCGTTCCATCAGGAAGTGAAGATGCGTTTTGCGGGATCAATACGTGAAAAGATGACCGCTTCGGCAACAAAAGCGGTTTAGGATCTTTTTAATTTCTCAATTATTCAGATTCTTTTTCTGGCATATCTTTCTGATATCTGCCACAAATTCAGGGAATAATCTACATTTCAGCTAGCAGGTACATCTCAATTTCTAATAAATATAATCATTAAAATTTAGTTGGATACCTCGAGAAATGTCAATACTATAAGGAAAAATTTTGAAAGTATTGAAACTTAAACATACCAGTATCGAAAACGGAGCGTTTGTGGGGACTTTTGATATTTAAAAGTACCTCTATACAAAAATAATCGAATATACCACGGATATTCCACAAAATTTGCTTGAAATCCTTGAAAACTAGGCCTTTCGATATTTTCGTACTTTTTTGGATACACCACCTTGCCAATAAATTACTTATTTTCTGACAGCAGGTGTTGAAATATCAGGTGTGTAGTTGCACTCAAGATCTGGATCGGTAGATAAAATGTCAGATTGTATAGAAGCCCTGAGAATCCGAATAGTAGGTCTATAATTAGCTCTTGACTTGAAAGTACCGCTTATTATCAAATTACCCGCTAGTTGGAAAATTAAGGGAGATGTTGCTTGATAATAATAATCAATTAAATAAAATTCATTTGAGATTCATTTCGTCGAATTTAATTTAGACGATCCTCTCTTATGATAGATGATACCCTGCATAATGATGATTTGGCTGAAATTGAATGCATAAATTATAATTCGATTTGGGACAGAAAATATTAATTCTGTTGTTGAAAGGGTTGTAAAATCAAATTAAGGAAAGAAAGTCATGGAAGAAGTTATAACAGGAAGGTCAATAATTTTTCTTGACACTCTTTATGATTTTTAGATTTTAGCTCCATGCAAATAGGTGACACATTAATAATAAAATAAAAAATTATCGTTTGAAGACTTCTTAACTGAAATTTACCATTCTTTTCAGTCACCATAATTGGAATTCCAAATGTAATGAATAATTCGGAATCAAACTCCTCCATCAGACATTCGAAAAAATCTTATTTTTTTTCAAATTGATTAAAAATATCAGATATGTGCTCGACTTCCGAAATTCACCTTTTTTTTCTGAAGAATGGCCAAATACTGCCTGTTTCTATTGATCCTAAGTGCTCAGTTTCTTTTCCTCTTCAGGAATAAAAAATTAAGTTGAGCTTAAAATTTGTTGTCCTTGCGTTCACATTCTCTATAACTTCTAACGACCTCGATATTTTTCCGGGTGAATGCTTTTCCCCAAACTAAGAAAATTGGTTTCACTTGTGCAGAGTTGTTTCTTCCTGAAATGCTACGAACATAAGGAATAACGATGAAATGTTATCTAAAATAAGGAATGACAAATAAATAGAGAAATATTGGGAATTTGGAATTTTTATAGTCTGCTTCTTTGATAACAAAGCCAACGTTTCGAGGACAAATTGTTGTTGTTGATAAAGAGGAAATTTGTCCTCGAAACGTTGACTTTATTATCAAAGTATCAGACAATAAAAAATCCAAATTCCCAATATTTCTCTAATTATTTGAAACAAAGATGGATGATAATATTTCACATAAGGAATAACATTCAGTAAATTAAGCCGTTCTTGAATATTTTTTGTTGCTGTGTTTTTCTATCGACAATGTTGAATGATGAATCTCGTGAATAACAAATTAATGAATGAAATGGAAAAAGAAACACATTTTTAGCAGGTGATACTTTGAGTGTCAAATTTAAATAAACGAAAATGTGGTTTTCCAAGATTTCCGAAAACTTGTTAAATTTCAATGATTTCACATTAATTTTTTTTTCATTAATCGAAAAGAAGGACACAACGAGAGGAGGAAAAGTCTGCATTATTGAGACCGAATATAGACTCTACATATTATACTCCATTCATCTTAATGAAGTCGGGCGGTAGGCTATGGGAGTTTGATACGTTCCACTGTTCACAGAATCACTATATCCTGTCAGATAACTTCGAGGCGTTATCTGTTGTACACAGAATTTGTGCGGGTTACGTATGTAACTGGACCAAACATTAGAGTTCTTGACAAAATATGCCCAATTTTCTTGACACTGTCGAAATTTCACGAGCGCTAACCTGACTCAGTTCTACTTTAAGAGCTTGCACCTATTCCAAGGTCCTCAAACTATATAAAGTTAATGCATTATAAGATTTCACTGTTTTTTCCGAAGAATCCAAAATTTTTTAAGTGATCTTTCGCACAAAGAACTTTTACATGGCAGTCTATGAAGATACAATCCATTCACTTTTATAAAGTATCCCGGTTGGCCATGATATCTATCATGTTTTTGTAACTAAAACCAAGGCAGGTTGGCGCTCCTGAAATATCGACAATGTCAAAATAATTCGACGCGAGGTTGCCAATTTCTACTCTCTTTCAATAACAAATAACAATTCAGCTTCAGCCATAATAAACTAATAAATTAACATTTCGCTTTTATTGTATTCAATTGAGCCTTAAGTAGGTAGTCATGTTTGAATTGAACAAATTCCTCAACGAATAATTTCAAAAGTTACTGTATATTTCGTGGAATTGTTTCGATAGGAAGTAGTACATTGAAAATGAACTTGGTATATCCTATGTTGGCAGAACATTGAATTCTTATGCACGAAAATAACATGAATTATACAATATCTCATTCAATGCTATTTTTTCCAATATTTTAGGAATTGCTTTTTTCTGGGAATTGAATATTTGAGTTGACTTCAAAGTATGTCCATAGAACATAATTCCATATCTTGCTTTTGACTCAAGTACTGCATGATAGGTAGTTTTCATGGAGAATTTATCCAGATATCTTGTCATTACAGCCAAAGATAACAGACTGAAGCTAAGCTGCATCCCAGTTTAGAAATATGTTGATCCCAATCCAGTGTATGTATCATTCACGTAGATTCCCAAGACCTTTGTAAATGGAGCTAGTTCTTTTGAGGTTAACTGTGACACAGGCTTCGAAGTACTACTACATTTTCATACTGGAATATTTCAAGTTGTGCCACAAGGTATTTAAATGACTTCTGTGGGCTTATTTCTTGAGAATTTAGAAAAGTAGGGAATTCGAAGTAACGGACTACTCTATCCATCATTTTTCAGTAAAATTCCAAAAAACTCGATTCTTGATCTCCGTACAAGAAAAAAGCATTTCTGAATCTTCCAACCATGTTTACATACGTGAAATATTTCCAATATTAACAGAAAAAAAAGTTTGGAATTATTGAATTCACATAATATTTTCTCAAACTTTCCAAATATAGATTGACATTTTGAAAAATAAGTAATTACTGCGGCCTCTTTGTAGAGAGGACAACGTTGTGTAGTTATCTGACAGGAAACTGACCATAACCTAACATTTTCAAAATATACACGGTGAAATCTGTCAGGATGTCATGGCAAACCGGGATACTTTATAAAAGTGAATGGAGTATACCTGACTTCCAAAATAAACTATAATTTCTCCTGAGCTTAAGTGATGTTCAAGAAAGTTGTGTTAATGCCTGCAATTAAATTCTTTTTTTGATTTTCCTGTTCATACACTATACAAAGATTGAAATCAGATAAAATCTTCCAAATGAGGTATTGAACAAAATTCATGAATGGAATAGAAAAATGACTGATTGAGAAATGAAAATTATTCTGTGCATGTCTTCAACAACTGCATTCTCTGCACTCCATTCCATACATTATAGGCACGAAGTAATTATAGATCTACCCGATAACCTGACCTTTCGGTACTCAGCCATCATATTCTAATTATTACCTATAATATTTCGTTTCCAATGAGCCGAGACTCGATTATAAATCATTGAAATAACAGGTGTAGCATGCATAACCGATGTCAAATGCCAGGCTGGGATCACAACACAGAATTGTTTCGTTTATTAAACCACTTTTAGTAGCCTACTGGGTTTTAAATTGCTCTGTTTCATCTGATCCAACTAGCAGATGGTATGTATAATTATCTGGGAGAAAAAAAAAGTTATACGATCCATCAGTTTGTTAGAACTTCTGTCTCCATCCAGTATTTATAAATTAATGAATTGAACTGTTCTAGAACCAGCACAAGGTCTGAGCATATCCTCCTGCTAATAGAGATGTATAATACGTGGAAAAAAATTTAAAGAGCACTGACACACTGTCAAGAGCTTGTTCAGTTTTTGAATACATTCCATCGTTGATTGAAACTTATTACCGTTTGTTTTAGGTTATTTCTCGAGAAAGGAATATGGCAAAGTAAAATTATTGGGATTGACTTGATATGACATGAAGAACTGACACATCGGAAATTGAATTTGGCTCATAACAGCTTTTAGTAGTTTTTTAGAAAATCTTCAAATCCTCTCGATGAGTAGCTTATAGCAATATAGAAGCTGATTTTGGGATTCGATTGATAGCATGGCTGGCTAGCTCGGACGTAATCTAATCTGGAGGTCCAATTTTCAATCAGTTTTTCCAACATTTTTGGCCGTATATCGGCAATAACGCGGCGAATGTTGTCCAACAAGTGGTCGATCATTTCGTGCTTATCGGCGTAGACTAGCTACTTCACATATCCCCATAGAAAATAGTCTAGCGGCGTTAAATCGCACGATATTGGAGGCCAATTCACAGGCTCGTAACGTGAAATTATGCGGTTTTCAAACGTTTCCTTCAGTAAATCGATTTTGGCACGAGCTGGTTGACATGTTGCGCCGTCTTGTTGAAACCACAGCTGCTGCACATCATGGTTGTTCAATTGAGGAACGAAAAGGTCAGTAATTCCTGTGCACGGTGGCGGATAGACTGACTGTACGCTACGCTCTACATCATCAATGGCTTCTTCTGTTTTCACTGTACGACATCTCTGTGGATGCGTATTATCAGTTAGAGTAAACGTGGTGCGAAAAAGTTCCATAGTTAGTCGAATTGATTGCTCTGATGGACAATTATGTTGATCTTTGAAGGATCATTGATTGAACCTTTGTTGAAAACATCACACAAATTCCATTCCAACTTTCTTTGACACTTTTATTAAAACAACTAAAATCGTAACCATACAAGTTTACGAGATTTCAATCTAGCAATTTTAGAATCCGGAATATAATACATGATTGGGAATAAATTTGGAAAAGAATGATATAAACCCCGAGACTTCATCACTTCAACTTGTTTACGAAAATGAGGCAGTACTATATTTGAAAGAACTGGTAACCACAGTAGAAGCTGTAGATCTTGTGGTCCTACTAATGATCCTCATGGCAACACTGAGCTGTGCATTCATTTTACCAACATGAGCGCTGCTATACTGATCCAAACAACAATATTCAGTAGCAGAAAAAACCAAAGCCAAAGAAAGCTACCGTACCAAGAGTGGTAGGGTCAGCAACAGATAAAGAACCAGCTAGTTATTGGGGAATATAAGGAATATTATTTCTAGATTTCAACTTCCTGCGTGACTTCTTCAAATGGATCTTGAGATTGCAATTGTAAGCATTTAAATATTTTCAATGTGCTAATAACTCCTGCACTTTCTTTGCAAGATCACCATAGATATCTCTTACGGTGATCTCTTTGGCAGAATAACCAATCCAATGTTTGAAATTCGAAGAAACATGATTGAAAAACTCATTCATTCAATTAATTCTTATGATTTGGTGGGTGCTTCTTGCGATATTCTTGCAGAGAAAACATTTCACTACACTTTCACTTCATATTTTTTGCGATATTCGATTTCATTGAACTATAAAATTATACACAATTCCATTCTCGCCCATTTTCATAGTTAAAACTATATGATTATTCTTATTTTCATCAAATTTATACATGAATTATATGAAATCACTCAACTAACCTAAACACATTAATTGAACTGTATGGAAAGTCAGTTCATAGACATGAAGACCTTGCCTCCATATTATGAAATAGCATAGACTTAATATAAGTACATTAGTTCTATGCAAAATAGATGAATATTTCTGTGTATTCTATTGTCCAGATAAACATAGATAGAGCCTTTACTAGTTATGGGACGGATCCATAAAAATGAGGTTATTTCTTTAATTTTTTTCAGATTTTATAACATTCAACGTTGAATATCTTTAAAACGGTGCGTTTAAGGAGAAATTATAAAAAATAATTAAGTATTCTAAAATGATTGAACATTCTTATTATGACATAAGATAAACCTCATCTGCAATCTTGATGCTAATTTAATATAGTTTTATGAATCGCTGAGCTATAATAGACGACTTCGGCCCAAGTTGCCAACCCACAATTTTCTTCACAATTCCACTATCACTGGGGAACGGGAATTTCAGGACAAATTCGACATGATAAGGTTTGCATTATTTATAAATATCAATAAAAGATGCCTCGGCTCCTCAAACAAGAAAATTCCTTTCAAATATAGGTTTTTGCTAGGCTGAAATTTAATGTTAATAATGTCAAGTTTATAAAGGATATGTTCCACAAACCAACATGGTTATTTCTGTTGCCGGTTTTTTGTTCTGTAAATATGAAATAGTCGGTTGATTTCTGAAAAAAAGGTTAATTTCGGAATTTGATTGATGAAAAAGCAATCTTTTTATTACCAGAACATAGACATATTAAGTCTATGCACCAGAACGACAATCAATGTTTTATGGTAACATATCCATAGCATAGAACAATCTTTATTTACCTTATGATCCGACTACCTCGGTAGACTAGAGGGTGGAAACATGTTCTAGGATGCTGAAGGTACCGGGTTCGAATCCCGGCGAGGTCATGGATGTTGTAAAGTGTATAGGTGGTGGTGATTTAGTAAGAATCTAAAAATAAATACTTGAGAATGTGTAGATGGACATAGTATCCCGGCACATATAAAGGAAAAAAAAAACCTTATGATCCATAGACCATACCTAGTAATTTTTCCATTGTTGATTGTTGTCTCTTCTAAAAGTGAATAAAGATTATTTCTATGCTATGGATATGTTACCATAGAACATTGACTGTCGTTCTGGTGACAGAAAGAACGTTTTTTCATCAATCAAATTCCGTAATATACTTTCTTTTCAGGAACTTACCGAATATTTCATATTTACGGAATGTAAAACCGGCAACAGAAATAACCAAGTTGATTTGCGGAAAATATCCTATATAAATTTGACACTATTAACTTAAAATCAGGAATCCCAACTTAAATTTCAGCCAATCAGAGATGATCTTAACAGAACTCTATATTTGGAAGGAATTATCTTGTTCGAAGAGCCGAGGCGTATTTTACGGCTATTTTTAAATAACGCGAACCTCATCATGTCGAATTTGTCCTGAAATTCCCGTTCCCCAGAGATAGTACATTTGTGAAGAAAATTGTGGGTTGGCAACTTGGGCCGAAGTCGTCTATTCGGAAACTTTTTGAAGTAGGATAAAAGTGATAACTGAAGAATAAGTGCCATATTTATAGGAAACTTCACACCAAAATTCATCTCATTCGGAGTAATTATATCAAAGCTAAAAAAAATAAATTTTATTTGGAAATTGAAACAGCCTGTATTTTTTTACTGGAGCCGAATCTGGAAAAATAATAAACGAAAAAAGTTTTTTATTCGATGAGAGGAATCTACTTTTGAAATTAATGACCAACTTAAAGACTCACCCTGTATAGGAGTCAAATTATGTTTGAGAAACGAATTATAATAAGTAACTCCCTTTACCTATTGACCCTTAATCCTTGTCATCGTTCCGAAAAGAAAATCCACAGAACCCTAATCGACTAATAACGACCTTCAAGCGCCCCGAAAAAACTAATTTTCCCAAATAAAATCAGCTAATGGATTCCATCAGAAGATCGCGATCATCTCAGAAACTGCCGATGACATGCGATCCGGGTATAAACAGGAGATGAAGCAGGACTCGAAGCAGGTATAGCAGCGATTAAGTCGCCACTTGAGGGAGATCATCAGCATGCAAATATCATTATCTACTTGAATAGTCATTCAATTGTCGAAGATGAATACAGAACGGGATAAGGGGCCCGGATGGCCACAAGTCCATGTTGCCGTGGTAACGCTGGCAACGTTCAATGCCCTACGCAGGGTCGTGTCAGGGACTCTTGAGCGATGCCCAAATAATTGGGTTCAGCTCTGAGTACCTGGAAGGTTGAATATGGTAATAGACAATGTCTTTATACAATGGAAACAGAATGTGTATCAAGTTAGCAGAACTCTTGAGAATCTTAAGAGCAAACAATACCACGAATATAACGGGGTGACTTCTGGAGGCCAGAGTTCGTTTTTTTCAAGAAATTTTCTGGTGCAAATTTTTGAAAAAAATCTTAGGAATGCGTAATGTTGCCACTTTTTTACATTCAAGAATTTAAGGGAAAATAAGTTTAGCATTCTCGCTAAAGAATTAAGTATATCCAAAAAAAAAAATTTCAAAACATACTCACTGAAGCCTGCACAACAATACCCCGTTTTCTTCTATACACGTCGAAATTTCTTCGAATTCTGATATTTCACGCTCCTATAGGCAACGTTTAAGCACGCTGACTGAGTCCAGAGGCCTGACTTCGTGATATGAGCGAGGTTTGATGACATTTAAATGTGGCTGTATTGTCTAGCTGTAATTTACTACCACGTGGTATTATTTCATCTACAATTCTCGAAAACCCATAGTGTAGAATCTATTCAAGGAGGTTAAATCTAATACACTATATTTTTTTGAACTCTTTATTCTTCTTTCATTCACGCTAACATGTTTCGGCTATTAAGCCATTCTCAAAGCCATCTGAAAATGAATCGAGAATGGCTTGATAGCCGAAACATGTTAGCGTGAATGAAAGAAGAATAAAGAGTTCAAAAAAATATAGTGTATTAGATTTAACCACCTTGAATTGTTTCATCTTAACTGGAACAGTACATACTTTAGCCGTTGATAAGCCGTGAAAAAATCATTTTGCCGCTCTTGAAAATAATTCATGTTCTAATTAATAATTAATAAAGTTTTCCGAGAATATTTTCAAATATCACTTATTCAGAAACGAAATTGGTTTGTAACTCGTCGTTTTTCCACTTTTATTTTCAGGGAATATTTTATGTTGAAGGCGATATGCACAAAGTTCTTGAACGCGTGGAAAGGAGTAAGCATGAAGGCAAACGAAGGCCGGCCTAAAAATCAATTGAGAAACGATCTAATTTTTTTGCCACTCAATATTCGATTTTACAAAAACAAAAATACTTCTGTCGATAATGATATAGGACTACAGTTACAAATTGACGAATGCGGCAAATTTAATTTTATTTTTATTATGCCGTTCTTGTTGTTTGAATGATCGAAGGCCAGAAAGCTTAGGTCAAGAATTTTATTCGTTTCAAAATACTCATTTTGCAGGTAATAAAGGTGGCTAATAAAAAAATATATGCAGTTATTCATTTGTATGTCCCAAAATCAGGAACGGCAAAATTCATTCTTTACCAGCGAATTGAAGGCAAAAAATTACAAAATATCTTTCAGGTTTTTTCGACAAAAAACTTCACTTTGATAATTTGAAGTCAAGTTAGCAGAACATCCAATACTTTCCAGAATCAAACACGTCAAAAATTATCTTCACGGCTAATTAATGGCAAAAAAGGAGTTCATTTTTCTTGAAACAAGTGATTTTGGTTTATTATTTGATAGAATCAAAAAATAAACCTTAGTGATCGACAAAAAAAATACCCCTGTAAATTTAAAATTTTACATTTTTAGATTTGAATAAAGTAATAAAAAAAATCCGTCTGTCCGCCGTCCGTTGTTTCGGGTTTTCCTCTGAAAGTACTAAACCGAAATCCGTGAAACTCGGCAGAAAAATCGTGTGTCGCTCAATATTGATCCTTCAAGATTCTCAGCAGGATCTGTGTGTACCCTAAGGGCTCTAAACTGGGGGTAAGAGGGGAAAAAAAAGATTTTATCGAAAACTTTCCGAATTTTTATGGAACTCTCAACGTTGGTTACTGTTGCTTAACTCAACCTAAAAATTTTCACCGGATAATTTCCGACTAGTGGTCCCTGAGTTATAAAGAAAAACGCTGCAAATTGTGTTGTGAAAAACCAATGAGTTATGAATAATATTTAAGTTTTAGTTAAGATATAAATGGTATTGGGTATTTAACTGAGAAAACAATAAATCCTCGTGTATAATTTGCAGCGTTTTGGAATTGAACCTCTAATATCATGAATTCAAGTGAGCAAAATTTACTGCACACTGTAAGGGTGAGTTTCGATTACCTTTTCAGTTGCTCGTTAACTCACATATGCTAGCGAGGTTGTTTTGGTTTTAGTTTTAAATTAGCATGGGAACTCTTCGATACAAGTTTTTTTGCTTGGATTTTAATTTTTCCCTTGTGTTGGAAGAAACTGTTTGGACTCGAATTTACACTTGCAAATTTGGTACTTGGCATACGAATAGAAAAGAAAGAGTTAAACCTATTAGATGCGAATCTTATGTGTGACAGGCAAAATTTTAGGAAGGAAACTCCCCATGATCATAAGAAATAGTAAGAGGTGCAGTTTTTCTATGAAACTTGTTGACTTTCTATTCACTTTGCCAAGATGAGTTTCGACTACCTCTTTCAATATCAATACTCCTGAGCTTACATATGTTAATGAAGTTCCATAAGTTCGTATGATCCAGGTAACAAATAGCATGGGAAACCTTCGCTCTGAGTTCCTCGTTGCTTAGATGTTAATTTTTTTCCTGAAGGGTTGAAAGGATTTATTTGGCTTTGAAGTTGCACTTGTTAATTCGTTACTCTGAGTGTGAATAGGAAAGAAATCTGTAAATCTATGAGATGTGAATGTTGTGAGTGAGACAGGCAAATTCAAGGGACTGATATTCAAATAGCATGAGGAAAAAATTCACATTATGATATATTATATAGCTTCACAAAAACCCAGAATTAACATATTCAGTACATGCTACATGACCCCTCTTGACTTTCTGGTATGAACCACGTGAATAGTTTGAGTTTAGAGTGAAAAAACTGGTAGATACGCCAGATATTCGGACGTAAACTGTTTCATTTCCGAACATCATCTTCAGTTTCATATGACTTTCATTTAGCTTTTCTATGTATCTGGTTGAATCTCTTCATTAACTACACTTTTAGTAGGGAAATGGTAAAATAAAATATTTTTGCAGAATTGTTTGATGGCTTTCATCCATAAAGTGAGCTTTTGCAAGCTTGTTCGTATCCGTTGCCGAAGAAAATTTTTCTTTCCAACATTCCTGAGTTTGATTTTTGGAACAAGATGAAATTAGATCTGCAGCAGTTGTTAAATATTGACCACAAAAACATTACGAATAAAGTTTCATTATATTTCATCAACCTAAAATTTTAAACACTGTTGCTGAATGTGATAAGCAATGTCCGAAAAATATTTTGAAATAAACAATTATCAACAGAGTTGATGGAATCTGATCGCGTTAGTTCTTTCTGAAATATTGAGTTAATGTCCTCATAGTTCCGAAAAATCAGTGTTTTTGAAGAAGAATTCTCGAAATATTCATTTCTTATTTTTACCATTACAATCCCCAAACGACTTTTTGAGGCGTTGGAAAGTTTCAACCTAATCGCTCCAGTACTTCTTGAGACATTGAGGAAATAACCTCAAAATTTCAAATAGCGAAATTTGACAAATTTTTTCCCTATATATCTTTGAAAATGAATATCGAAACCAATTTGAATTTGAAATATTGTTGTCAAAAATTGATAAAGAGGTCTGTGCCAAATTTCATCAAAATCTCATGAATATAGTCGCGGTAAAAATTTTTTTAGCTGAAATTTGGGTTTCAGAACCAGATGCCTTTTTTAATTTACTATTTCTTAGATACACATTGAATTTTGCATTAAGTTGCTCGTTGCTATTCTTCCATTGAGTACGAAGTTCCAATCCGATTTCTTCAGTACTTCTTGAGAAATCGAGACAAAACCTCAAAGTTTGAATTAACGAAATTTGACAATTTTTTCTCTTTATCTTTGAAGATAAATATCGGAAGGAATTGATAGTTGAAACACGGTTGTCAAATATTGATTTCAAAATCTGTGCCAAATTACCTTGGAATCTCATAAATAGTAACCGTAAAACACTTTTAGATCTTCATGAAATTTTGCGTGTTCGTATTCTTCAACTGAGTACGAAGTTTCAATCTGAATGTATAAGTACTTCTCGAGATTTCGAGGAACCGAGTTCGAAATTTCAAATTTCACCCAAATTTCACATATTTTCTCCGCGAATAAAATTATCGGATATAATTCTTTTGAGATGTCTCTGCTGAATTTCATTGAAATCTGATTTTTGGTCTTCGTGAAAAAATTTCACCAAAAATTTTCGAATATAAAATTGACAAAATTCACTTCATGAGAGATCGACGAACTCAACTCGAAATTTCAAATTGGTATAATTCCGAAACAAAAAATTTCAAGACTCTAGGCCTGAAAGAATTAAATTTGAACGCGGACTGTTTATTAGTGAGTGCTACTTAGTCGACCATTTCCGGCTCAAAACTCGTGAATTACAGACATTTGAACAACAACATAACGCTGTTGTCTGAAACAGGCGTATAAAAAGACAGAAAAATATTTTCATACGGTCCTGGCGAAGGTGAGGGGCCCGAGGTGTACAAGGGGTGGAAACGGCAAGGCTCACACACCGGGAAAGGGTGAGAGCAGAGCTAGCGTGAGTTCGATCAATCTTGAAGCCTTTGTGCAGCGCCTATTTCGGAACACAAGTGTGTTCCCATCTCGCGTCGAGATGCCGTTCCTCCTACTTCTTCGTCCTTCTTCTCTTCGCTTTTTTCCACTCTCTCGTCTTTTTCATTTTAATAAGAATGCATATTTGACTCTCTGCTTTTTGTTTACTTCGCAAGATGGGTTTGCCGTAGAGGACGTATTCAGAGCAGGCCATCGAGAACCACTCTCATTTTGCATATTACGTAGTGAATGGGAAATGCCTTCAGCAATCAATGCGAAGTCATTCACAAAGTCCATTAAGAAATCATACGAGGAGAAAAGTTGAATCTCCGGCTGGATTAGAGATGCAGCTTCAACCCTTTTGAAAACGTGTTCGAGTGTTCGTGGGATGAAGTAACGGGAGACGGAAGATGTCCTTCAGGATTCTGTGAGTCAGTGTGGGACTTCTGAATTTCAAATGTTCCTGAATTAGACGTCAAGTCTTTTTATCAATAATATCTGAATTGGTGTTCAAATCCGTTTCCAAAGTAGTCATCCTTTTACGTATTGACTCCTGCAAACGCATCCTACTTCGTTGTGGAAATATCTGGCAATCTTCTTTTTATATAATCCTCACGAAATTTTGAATGATCCCACATATTCGATCTGTAGGGAAAATATAAATTCGAATGGGTATATCCACCTAACTGCCGATCGTAAACACATTAACATCTCGTAAACCCGATATTTGTAGAGTAGATTTGGATCACGAAGGCCGAATTCGTGAATGTGTAAGATACACCCAGTCATTTTTTAGGTTTTTTGGGTTTTCACTCCCAAGATCTGAAATAGAACTATTGAAAATTACATAAAAACTGTTTTTTCATGATAAATGCCTTTGCAGGTTGCCGGATTAAACTATTTGTCATGGGCAGTTTCTTGGAAAACAGATTGCCTAATGTTTGTTTCAGAAATTCTATAAGAAACTGAAATTTTCTCCTTCTGATGAAAGATTCAGATTTGTACTCTGAAACGTCACAGTTCGCTTTGTTTATCTTTTGTATTGTAATTTGTAATTGTTCTGTTTTTCAAGAAACTGAGAAACTCAATAGTTTAATCCCGCAATCCGCAAGGGCGTTTTTCATGAAAAAGCAATTTTATTTAATTTTTAATAGTTTTGTTTCAGATATTGGGAGTGAATGCCTAGACAATGATGGAAAATCCTCCAAAAATAAGCTTCAATCGATATCCACCCAGTCATTCCACAGAATTTTGTTTTTCTCATCTTTCTAAAAAAACAGATTTGATAGAATTCAAATCTAGTACTTTTGAAAAATTAGAGCTCAAGGATCATCCAGAATTTCATGAGGGACATATGAAAAGAAGATAAGATTAAGAGTTTAATTGAAACGATTATCAGCGTTTTTCAAATAGTTCCCAAGTTTCATCATGATTGGACAAGTGTTTTCGTGGATCATGTTAGTAGTACTTTCAGAACTTTGAATAATGGACTCCCACAAGGATCAGTTTTGGTTTCCTTTCATCTCATTTATATTTATGTGTTATTCCTGCAAATTCTCTAGAAAAATTCATCTATGCAGATGATATTGCTCTTGCTGTTTCTCGCTCTGATTCAAAAATTATTGAAAACTTTATAAAAAAAGATTCAAATATTTTGAAGAAATATTTTATTCAGGGGCACTTATCTCCAAATCCTTATGAAATGAAATTTCTTGTTATCATTTGAATAATTAACAAAAGTTTGAAACTTTGAAAGTTACTTTCAATAATCTCGTTCTCAAACATAATTTCACTCCTGAATAACTCGGAGTAAAATGAGATTCTGCTTCAAATTTCAAGGTTCATATCGAAACTCACGCATGAAGTTGAAATGTAGGAATAATATTCTTTAGAAACTAGCTGGTTCCTCATGGGGTGCTGACCCTACCACTCTTCGTACCGCAGCTTTGGCTTTGGTTTTTCCTACTGCTGAATATTGTTGTTCAGTTTGGTTCAACAGTGCTCATGTTAGTAAAATTGATGGACAGCATAATGTTGCTATATGAGAATCATTAGTGGAACCATAAGATCTACAGATCTACTGTGGTTACCAGTTCTTTCAAATATAGTACTGACTCATATTCGTAGACAGGTTGCAGTGATGAAGTTTTGGGATATATATCATTCCTTTCCGAATTTATTCCCACTCATGTATTATATTCCGGATTCTAAAATTGCTAGATTGAAATCTCGTTAACCCTTATGGATAAACGATTCCCTCTACTTCAACCAAAGTGGCAAAGGAATTTGGCGATCGGAAAGTAATGTTTTCAACAAAGGTTTAATCAGCGATTCATGACTCTGGTATGCCAAGAAAAAGAGAAATTGTACCTTGAATGCAATTTATTTTGTGTGCATAGACACATGACATAATTCAAGAATTATTTAATCAAAATCGTGAATGACTAATACTAATTAGGTAGGTATATCACATCACATGTTCGTGGTTTACTGATATGACTAATACTTTCTGTAATGGAAACAGAAATGAAGTCATCGTGAATAGATAATAGATGAATTACAAAAAATGTCTGTGGTTTTGGTGCTTATTTTAATCCATGTTATAATGTTCAGGAGCCTTTATACTTTGAAATTCATGAGAGATTATATCTAACAGCTTCATCAAACAATGAAGCAAAAATTTAAAAATTATTCTCAGGATATACTTTCGTATTACAAGAAATCTCAAATTGACATTCTCAATAATCACATCAACGCAAATCCACTCGATATCAAAATTCCACCTCTTTTTCAGCAAATTTGGTCAGATATGGTTCATTTGTTTAAAACAATGGGCAAAATTATTATCTCCAATCAGTAAAACGCAGGATGATTTTTCAACTTTGGTTTATTATTCGATAAAATCGAATAATAAACCTTAGCGATCGACGAAAAAAAAAATCACCCCCCCCGAAAATTTCACAGTTTCATTTGAAGTATGTAGATTTGAATGGACCAATAAAAAAAATCCGTCTGTCTGCCTTCCGTTGTCCGGGGCTTTCCTCTGAAATTACTCAACCGAAATCCGTGAAACTTGGCAGAAAAATCGCGTATCGGTTGAGATTGATCCTCCAAGCTTTTCAGCAGGATCGGTGTATCCTAAGAGCACAAAACTTGGGGTAGGAGGGAAAAAAAAATATTTCTCGAAAACTCACCAACGAATTCTCATGAAACTTTCAACGTTGTTCACTGTTGCAGAACTCAACGTAAAAATTTTCACCCGGAAGATTTCCGACCAGTGATCCCCGAGTTATAAAGAAAAACGCTGCAAATTGTGTTGTGAAAAACCGATGAGTTATGATTAATATATAAGTTTTATTTAAGATATCAATGGTATTGGGTTATTTAGCTGGGAAAATAATAAACCCTTGTGTGAAATCTGCAGTGTTATTTCGAATATCTGGTTCCGTCATCAGTATATCTTTGTTTTATCCAAATTAACCATGTGATTTCCTCTTGTCGAACATAAATGATTCGGTATTTGAGATCTTCATATGCCTCTATTCTTTTATTTTGATATTGATTATAATTATATTGGTTTTGTGTGTTAGTAAGTATATGACTCAAATCCTTTTTGTTTTGAAAACTTTTCTCATATTGAATTTTTCCTGATTTTACCTTGTAGATATAAGGAATCACATTGAATGAATTGCATAAATATTGTTGTTCCTGAAGATTCGTTCGAGGTTCAGAAGAGATTTTGTCTCTAAATTTGAAATGGTTACATTAATAAATTCTCTTGGATATCCATATTCTCAAAAAATAAATTATTGTAATTCATTTTGACGAATTTCATGATTTGATGAGATCAGATGAGCTCTATCATCAAGGGTTAAACGTCCCGACACTTTAGTGATGACTTGAATTAAAATTTAGACATCTACGTGTATATATGTTTCCCTTTTCTGAAGAAAATTTTTCGATATGCCAACCAGTGGCAGAAACACACTTATTCAATTATTCAAACTGTTATCCCAGAGAAAGAAACGAGGAAAACCAGCAAATTCAAAGGAACACCTTTTTCCATTATTACAAGGGACCTGAATTGCCTCCTCCACATCTCCAAGCCTACTTCGTTATTGTAATTGAATTCTCATGAAAGAAATTGCAGTGTGGGAATGAAAACCTGAAATGTGACGAATGAGAGATCCACCTTCTCCACCGTAATATGTAAACTCAGGACGTCTTCGAAGTAACCCCGTTACCAAGGCAACTAACCTCCCTGCAGGTTAACCTTATTGGATATGTTCATCGTTTTGTTTTATTTTACACTTTTTCCGAATTTACATTTTCTATTCGGAGATTCCATTTTCCTTGGCAGACGCCGCTCGAAGTTAAATTCTGAATTCGATTCGAAACGAGGTTTTAGCACTTGGAAACTTTTCAGACTTCCTTGATGAGGAAATATGATGTTTATGGGATGTTGATGTCGAGTTGGACTACGCTAATTGCAATGAGCAAAGTTTGTGATGTTTTTTGATAAGTAGTGTTTTTATATTTTTCATTTTATTTTATTTGAGGATTTCAGTGCCTGTATTGAGATCGAACTTGGTGGACTGTCACAATGGTCCAAGATATGTCATATGTTTTCCTTCGAATCAATAAAAAAGATAATTATGACGATGCCAAAGGTGTAAAAGATCCTTTGAAGCAGTGACGTGAATAGGAAACAGTTGTTTGTTTACATCACTGATACCTGCATCAAAACTTGGGCCGTCGATAGGAGCGGTGTCGCCTAATGTGGGATAATTCATAGATATAATGTATAGAGTTACTTCCATACTGAAAGTTGAGAACAGCACTATATCTTAGACTAGTAATTTTACACCTCTTTAGGGTTCTTACAGAGTGGAACAAAGAGCATAGAACTACTATTCCATCACGATTTGCTCTTAGTTCTTTGCTCTCTCATCTCCACTCTATAGCGACCCTAACGCGCTTGTTCTGAGGAACAGCGCGTTACTATTTGGCTCAAGTTTCTGTTATTTTGGAACTTTGGAATCCGATCAAAGTTTTTTCTGTCCGACCAGCCGTTACCAGAATGGAGCGCGAGGAAATAAGCTAGCGACTTGAGACTTTTGGGGTGGGTTGCCATCGAAATTCGACAATTGATATTTTCAATATATTATATAATTGAATCATTATTTATAGAAAACGTCTTGGACGAAAGTGTTGATAGAAATTGATTTCCGCAAATTTCTCTAAGTTTTCTAATGAAGAAGTAATGTATATATTCCAAAACCTTACAGTACACTTCGTCGTTTGTTTACATTAATTCATAATTGTTAATTAGTCAACATTGTTTCTGGAAACTGCCACGGAGAATAGCTCAAATCCCGCAATCCGCAAGGGTATTTTCTGTATAAAATGATTCTCATTTAATTTTTAATAGTTCTTCTTCAGATATTGGGAGAGAAGACCTATGGAAATCTAAAAAAAAATGCATAATCCTCCCAAAATATACTTCAATTGATATCCATTAGATTGATATAAATTCGATCAAGAACTTGAAATCAATATTAGAACACAGTACACCAAATTTCAGCACGACCCAATATTTATTTCTCAAAATATTGAAAAAGGAATTGGACAAACTCCAAGATTTCCTCAGTACCCTTTCTATGATCTCAATTTCTCAAAAGTTACTGCTTCTATCAAGATGAAACTTGATAATTGGTTGAAATGTCTTGATGGGCAAACTTGGGCGAAATCTTCTCCCAGATTTTTCCAGCAGTAATTTCATGCTTTCCAAACTTCTGATCTTTTGGTCCCACGAAATTCTGCATGAAGCTTTTAATGTGTACATCTGCGGAATCATTGATTAAATCGAAAGATTAAAGTCTCTAGTCTCCAAAAGTTGTTTCCTTTGGAATCAGTGTTTGTGATCTGCGGACTGTGAACACAATATCTTTCGTATTTCGGCATTTCAACAGAATATATTCTGAAATGAAATCATTTATGTTCTGAAGGATCATTCATTCAGAGATTGAGATTGAAATAACCGTAGAATCAAATAGTTCATATGCATTTTGCATTATTGAGACATACCATGAAGGTTATATTTTCATTTTATATTTTCAAACAATTCAAGGATAGTAAATGCGATCTCTCCAGAAAACCATTAGCAATATAATAATTAAAATATTGTATCGCAATTCCTCTAACGTAATTCCATATTTTCTGCATTTTTCGATACAACATCAAGTAAAAGAGATAAAGACAATGTTGCAGAATATACATTACTTAACACTTGGGTGTTACATCCACAGACCGCATGGAAACGGCACAATTTCGCAACACAGCTTGATCAAAAGATAGTTATTTCACATGGTATGCTTTCATGGAATCGTTATTTTTGTTGAAGTGAATACTTTAATTGCCGCAAGAGAATTTTATAAGAGATGAGCATTCTTTTTATATCTCTGAGTAAACAGGCAATGTTCCGAGATAATTTAAATACCTATTCCAGTTGCCGTAATAATAGCGGTAAGCCAGAAATGCTATTTACTTTTCGCGAATACCTACCTTGAAATAAAAGGAGGACGAGACCTGGAAACATAGACCGTTAACCACAAATTCATCTCGGACTCTGTTCGTCCACCCCATTCTAATAATATTAATCAAGCTGTGCCAGCAGTGATGTTTTTACTAATTTTTTGCACCCATGTTTCCGAGTGCCCCGTAAGGATGAGACATTCAAGTATTTTGAACCACTTGACGAGTTTTGAACAGTTGCTCCCCCCGTATCTCTAAATATGTCTTTTACATCTTCGATGCACATATGGAACGATTAGAATTCAACAACCTGCAAGTTGATCGACTTTTCCGCACAAGCTACCTGTTCAAACTTTTCACAAGATTTTCCTCGAGTTCTATAACTAAAATTGGTCCGTTTCTTCTGCAAATTCGACAATTTAATTCCCGTGTTAAAATAATCAATGAGGAAGACCATTTTGAAGGGGTTACCAATGAACAAAATAACCCCAAGATTCAGTATATTAGAAGAAAAAAATGATGTTTGGTTCATCGGGACCGCAAAAAAACCATTCGACAATCTAGTTGTCATGGAAAATCAAGAGCGCTTTGTTAATTCATCAACTCTATCCCTGGGTTTCACCGATCAACGAATTTGGGTTTCACAAAACGTCATCAATCGGTCAAATACGTCGATCGGTTGATCCAGGAATACAGTCTGACAACCATGCATTTCTGCGGCTTCGTTTAATGAATCCACAGAAATGGGATGAAAATTTGGTTATGTTATTACATTTCCGTGGATGAACATAGAAATTGCTTTATTTTTATTGACGGTGAATGTATTATTTTATAACGAATTCAAGGAGAAGTAATTGTTGAATGTATTTAGTGATAGAAAACAGAGAAGAAATCGGAAGATATTCATTATCATCTACAGGGTGTTTCATCATAAACTGGTCAAACATATGTAGCCGTATGAATGACATTGGGAAAGTCATTTTTGCCTCATGACATATACCCCGTTTTCGAAGCATAAGCGAGATACAGGGTGTTTAATGTCAACTTTGAGCAATATTCCGATAACTGTGATGAGTTATGGGTGACCTTTTGAATAACGGTTTTCGGTCACATCTTAGTATTTTTTAGTGCTCAATTCAATTGTTTTGTAGAATTCGGAAAAAAATATTTCAAAATGGCGGAAAACCTACAAAGTCGGAATTTTTTGTTTTCGATTGCCAAATTGGATAGCATTATTTCGATGAACTCAATTTTCTAAGATTTTCCGTGAAAATATTTTCCCAAAATTCAAACTCAACTTTTTTTTTACATGTCTGCAGTGAAAAAAATTTCACCCAAAATCGTTGAAATCTTTCGAGGTTGAACTTTTCTTCATTCTGAACACTGATGTGGAAACAGAATGAAAGAATATCCATTGGTTTTCATTTTATAGCCTTTCGAACATTCCGCTCAGAGTACTCAAATAATTTTTATTCCAGAAACTGGTGGCCCTACGGAGGCAAAACTTGTGCTAATGGATTCCCAGAATGACCCGGATAGAAATATGAATTTATCAAAACAAAAAATTTTTTAAAGAAAAACTTCGCTGGGATTCGAACTCGTTTCACTTAGGGTCGAGTATAAATTGGATTTATTCTGATTTTGATGACGTCAAATCCTTGATCGCTGATTATTAGATAATTGGGTATAGAATACGGTGTTGATCGACCGGTTAAGCACTTGATTGGCCGATCAACGGTAACCGAGGCTTCGTGAAACTGGCCGTTAGACGAGTAAAATGTCGGATTAATTCTGCTTGATTCCGAATCAAACACATGATTTTGTCTCCTGAAACAAGCAACTTTGGGGTTATTTTGTTCGTTGATATTTCCCCCTTAATGGTCCTCCTCGTTGATTTTCCTCTATGGAAATTAAATTATTCTTGTTTTGCCCAACATTTTTCCTCCACTCCATGGTATGCGCTCTACTCGATGTACCCAAGTAGGGCAGAAAGACTCTCGATGACATACTCATCTATCCTATGCATACCTTCATGAAACATGTGTTATAAGCTCTTCGACTATTATATTTCGGGTTTAAATTGTTTTGCTGATTTTGATCTATATATTATTTATTTATTGTGTGCATATTGTTTCAAATTTTCTACTTTCTGCCTTTTATGCATAAGTGAATCTGGAAGAATAATGTCCAATACGAAGAATAATTTGAAGAAGTTTCACAGAAATCTTTCATGATTTTCCTAGTAAACGAACTACTGTTTGTGATTATCTCCTACAACACTATATACTTTAATTTTCATTTCTGCATCAACGTGAATCATTTCTCACTTTTCACATTATTCACAGTCCCACACTCACAGCCCCATCTACAATACAACAAAACCACAAGGCCAGGCAGAAAAAACACAAGATAAAAAATATATAAGAAACAGGAGGGTCTGGAATCGGGGGAACAGGGCACATCTCTGGGTCCCTGTGTGTGTCCTTTGTACGTGCGTGCCTCTTGATATCCATTGTTGGGAAGCGTGTAACGAAACAGCCCGGATCCTCGCCCTCAGCCTTGATATAATGATGGATTTAACCCGGAGAACTTCTTCAGATTGAAAGCAGTCTTTATTATGGCGTCTTCCATGCTTCTCTCTTCTGCTTTGAATGACAGTGACATGTGACGCAGGGAGCTTGTTAGCGACACGGGATTGAGGACAGAGGATGAATTAATTTTCAGGTTTCATCTAGGTTTTCACTCTCAAAATCTAAAAAAAATGAAGAAATCAAAAAAAGTTTCATTTATATAGGAATTTCTTGGTATTTTTACGTGTTTGTTGAAGGAAAGCGGTATTGTTTCGCCCAAATGTCTTCTATCTTAAGATTGGACTCACTAATTAATTGTTCGAATGCCTCACTTGCACGATAAATTCCAAAAGAAAAGAGCCTAGAGGCTTGGAATCAAAATCATCTGAATAATTGTTCTATAAAAAATTCCTTTAATATTAATCGAATTGAAATTTCGTTGCTACATGTGTAATTCTACAAAGGCGTAGAAGGGCCACTTTTTGTCAACATAAATTTTTCTTCAATAATTCCGACTTCGAACTTGGAAATATCAATAATTCCTACTTTGGACTAGAAATTAACCTAATTCCGACTCAAAACCTTTTCCGTTATTGTCGAATTTTCTTCCAAAATGGTCTCAACCGATAGATAGATAGAAAGTTTTTTCATGTTTTGTTCAAAAACTGCTTACATACGTCGACAAAAATATCAATAATTAACACATCGGAAAATAACATTATATTACAGTATATAAACGGAATGAAACAAGAATTCAAGATGAGATGAATGACAAATAATTCAGTACAAGTAAATACTAAAATAAATGAATCATTGCATACTTAAATCAACAGATTTTAATGAAACATATTCGACGACGGAATACGAGCATCGATTCAATAAAAAGTTCTAATATTTTCATCAATCCATACCTAATATAGGTCTCAGATAATGAAAAGTACACCGTTTTAAGTACTCTGGGTGATACAGAGTTAGTCGATGTGTGCGAAGGAAAACGCTCTTGCCTAGTCTTCTGGAAAGATTATCGACTAGTTTTGGGCTCACTGATGACGACTTCGGTGTCGAAATCGATTCTGTCCGGCCGTCCGTATGCACGATTAAGGGCGTACAGGGGATTCTATCAACTCGAGAATGTCGGGGGTGGTTGGTAGTATTTCAAAATGCGAAGGTAAAGTTTGTTAATGGGCAAAATCGGCCAAATGGTTTTGGAGGTATAGCCATTTGAAATTCTGAGGTTATTTCCTTGATATTTCGAGAACTAATGAAGTGATTACATTGAAACTCGGCAGTTAAAGACTTGCAACTTTTGCGAGATTTGTTGAGATCGTGCTGTCAGTATATTTGAATATTATAATAAATTTCCAATAAAAAAGATGCCATCCATCTTCTATAAACAAATAACTACACTTATACTATGAGGCAGAATTTTTCCTGAGGTTTTTATCTGTGCTCTTGTATCATACGCAAATATGTATGGTACCCCGTTTACATTTCCTCTGCTAACACTGTGATATATCTTAGAATGTAATGATCATTCTCAAAAGAATATATAAATTTGAATAAATTTTTTTTCGGAATTCTTTCAGAGATTTGTTTTCGAAAAATGCTCACAGCATTTGGAAAATATTTTCAATATACCTTGAGCTTAATATTTGACAGCAGTGTACCAAATTTCAGTTTGATACGTTCATAATGTTCGGAGATATCGTGAAAAAATTTTTCAGATTCTGTGGGTTTTTCCTCGGTAAGTTTTTTTCAGAATAACTCAAAATTACATGAAAAAAAGCTGCCATCTCCTTTGAACATGAGCACGGGATCTGCTGACTCTACGTCAGTGTTTTTTCTCATTTTGAATGGGGGACACACTGTATGTTCAGCATCTCATGGTACTAGGTCTGTGTGGTTCTTATTACTGTGTGGAGCTTCCTACCCTCATGAAGGCGACTTTTTATGGAGTTCTGCACTCAATGAGTTTCACTTCAAATTGAAAATATTCACTTCCAGAAACATCCTGTACAGGGAGGATCAATAAGAAAGCAAATCCATCGGAGCAAAGAAGCCTAAAACTCTCGAAAATTGCAACATCAGTCGTTTCAAACTCGCAGAACAAAGAAAGCAACGTCGTATGGGCTCAGTTTGAAGTGAGTAAAAATACAGAATTCAAGATGGCCGCCTCGGAACGAGAATGACAAGGGCACTTGGAAGCAAACGCCGCAAGAAAAATGGCTGCAATAAAACGTGTGCGATACGAGAGGTGCTCCGCCAGAAATATGAGATAAGAGGAGAATGAGAAACTGCCAGATATTGTACGCCGAATGAGAACGCACACGTTCTAATATGAATGCTGTGCCTAGAGCTACCAGCCTCAGAAGCCCCTTTGATTACTTCCCCAGTCGAGTGTCTTTATCTTTTCCTGAGTATCGTCTTAAACAGCATGTCGAAGATCATTTTCTCATTCTTTCCGAAATTCATTTCGGGATCATATCAACTTGATATTTGGCCTGGATATTACTCCTCCACGTTCTACGAATGAAGGAAATTTAATAATGGCCCGGAGTGAGACTCAATATGTTCTATATTATATTTTCATTCTCGTGATATTAAAAATATCTCCGTCTACAGTTCTGGTATTCGTGGAAATATACTCTTTCTCAAATATTAGAAACAGCGGTGAAGTGAAAAAGGAATTCCAATAGAGAGATAGCATGCACAGGATTCTCCTACATTGGAACGAGATTTTTGCTAGCGCAGTTTTTTGTCCTGGAGTTAATATGAAAAGCCAGAGGTTCCGTGAATTGCCAGGAAGATATGTTTGAAGCGTATGAAATGGATTTGCTTGAGAGGATTTGTTTCACCACCTACCGAATCTATTCTATACACTAATTGCATGAGTAGTGAATTGAGCAAGGCTTAATATCGAAATCGAAGAGATCCGACGAAATCTCGACTTCCCTGGGATAAAGTATACAGATTGAATGAACTGTTGGGCTACAACGTATTCATTTCCTGAGATCTCGAGTTTTAAAAAAATTCCAAAATAGATTCTAGTTGAATATCGATCCCGACACATCCACCATTTTGCAACACCCGACGATCAAACTGGTAGGTATTTCATTTGTCAGCTCACTTAATTTGTTGTTGGGGATCAACTTATCATTCAACAGGTTCAAAGCTTTACACTTGTTTTCGAAGTATTACTTTGAACAGGCCCTTTCGATCCTGAATAATAATAAGTTATAAAATAGAGTTACAACGTAACCAACACTTTCAGTTCCATGGCGAATATTTTGGCAACTACCTACCTAATCTTGACATGTATGAGAACCAATTTGAAACAGATTCGAAGAAAAAAATCTTCAAATTAATGAAGTTGAATACAAATGGAAACACAATATCGAAAATTGGGATATCAACCCTTTTACATGATATCCTGAGTATTGTCTAAGGATGCATGGCAAAGATTATTTTCGCGTTCTTTTTGAAATTCATTTCAGATCACATCACCTTGATATTTGGTCTGGAAATCACTCTTCTACGATCTACGAATGGAGGAAGTAATAATGACCCGGAGCGAGACTCAATATGTTTCATATTATATTTTCAATCTTGTGATATTAAAAATATCTCCTTCTATCATATTCTTGGCATTCGTGGAAAAAAACTTTTTCGCAAATATAAGAAACAGCGGTGAACTGAAAACGGAATTCCAATGAAGAGATATCATGCACAGGACTCTTCTACATCGGAACGGGATTTTTGCAGGCACAGATTTTGTCATGGAGCTAATATAATGAAAAAGAGGTTCTGCAAAGTGCCAGGAAGATATTTTTCGAAGGATACGTATGAAGGGAAACGTCTCGCTTTACAGAATTAGTATTACCTTCTACCTAATCCATACTATTCCCTAACTTAATCTTGAAATCGAAGGGATACGATGAAATCTCGACTTTCCTGGAAGGAAATCGGAAGATTGAACAAAATATTCGGCTATAACACATTATCCTCCTGAGCTCTCGATATTAAAAAGTCGACCCTAGGTAAGAATCGATGCCATGTCTTCCACCATTTCGCAACACCCGTGGATCAATCTGGTTATTTGCAATGACTGCTCAATTGATTCGTTATTGGGGGCAAACCTATCATTCAAAAGGTTCAATGCTCTATACTAGTCACCAAAATATTATTTTTATGCAGGCCCTTTGATCTTGAACCCCTTCCTGATATAAAACTTATAAAAATGAGCATTATCAAAAGTTTTAGGTTTTATCCCGAATATTTTGGCAACTATCAGTTTGATGTTGACATGTACCTAAAAGATATCGATTCGAACACAAACAACCATTTGATACAGATATAAGAGAATGAAACTGAAAAACAATTAAATAGAATACAAATAGGAAGTCAATCTCGAAAATTCGTAATTTCTATAATGGGATTTTACTATATCAGGTTCATTTTGTAAAAAAAAATTTGTAAATGCATCAGAAATTTTACTTAAAGTGGGACCAACTCAAGAGAATCGAATTTCGAGAAATGGGTGCTATTCGGAATTGACGAATGCTTTTCGTTGCATATAAAGGATAAAATTTGTACATGGCGGTATAGCTTTGGCAACGGATTTGAACATGCGCGCAAAAGTTGCTTACTTCATGTCATTCCCAGTTCCCAGGTTTTTTTCCTATAAAGTACTCGATTTCAATTCGATATAATCTGTATATTTGGAAATATTGGGAAGATAAAATTTTGAATGGGTATATTTACGGCAAATTCTACCCATTCACGAATTCGACCTTCGTAATTTAGCCCCAAACCTACTCTACAAATATCGAGCTTCTTAGTGGTTTCTTCCTGAATTTATTGTGTTTGTGCCGTCAGGTTCGGACCTTAATTCCGAAGCCCGAATTCCTGAATGGGTTGAATCGGCCAAATGATTCCGCAGATATACCAATTCAAAATTTTATTTTCCCAGTGTTTTCAAAATACAGATTAGATTTAATTGCAATTCAGTACTTCATCGTAAAATTACAGTTTTTTTTAAATTGTTCTAATGACAGGATCATTACGAAATTCTGCGCAAAGTTGTCTGTCAGCATTTTCTAACTAGCTGCGGAGTTTCATCATGATTGAATCAGTATTTTTTGAGTAATCCTGAAAAAGAAACGACGATAACCATAAAGAACTACGAAATTTGACAAAAATTTTCACAATATCTCCACAAATTATGATCGTATGAAACTGAAATTTGAAACACTGCTGCGAAATATAAAGCTTAAAGTTTGACTGAAATTTTTTTCGAAAAAAATCTTGAAGAAAATTTTTTTCAAATTTACTGACAGAACGAGAGCAACAATATTCTGCAAAAGTAGCAAGTCTTCACGCTCCTACCGGTTACCAAGTTTCAATTTAATTGTATTATGTCATCCTGACATAATACATGTCACAAGTTTTTCACTTTATTCCCGATATTTTATTAGATTTCTAGTTCGAAATGAACAATTATGGATCTATGGGAGATGATTCCCCAATTAAGGGGCCTGTAGCGTTCTTCGTTTATCTGAGGATCTGAAAATCATCGCTTGGAGGACTGAACCTGGTCGAAAGACCCTCTCGGTCATGAGCAAATGTAGGTGATATTATTTACTGCTTCCTTCTGGTTTTCTGTCCCTCTTTCTGTTTCAGATATTATGTCAAGATATTTTGTCGAAATGAATTCAAGATGACGAAAAAATTATTTTCAAATGAAAAAGATGCCATCCATCTTCTATAAACAAATTACTACACTTATGCGGGGAGACAGAATTTTTCCTGAGGTTTTTATCTGTGCTCTTGTATCATACGCAAATATGTATGGTACCCCGTTTACATTTCCTCTGCTAACACTGTGATATATCTTAGAATTGTAATGCTCGTTCTCAAAAGAATATATATATATATATATATATATAATTGAATCGCCTCTGTAGTTTTCGAAATATCATCATTCGGCAGATTTCGCCCATTAACGAATTCGTTCTTCTCATTTTGAAACGCAACCAATCCTTAAATCTTCAAGTGGATAGAATCCTCCGTGTGCCCGTCATCGTGCATACGGACCGCTGGCCGGACTGAATCGATTTTGACACCGGATTCATCATCAGTGAGTCCAACCTAGTCGTTTGGGAACATTTTCGTCGAAAAATTCGAAAATTTCAAATATTTGGACAAAACGATAATAATAATAATAATAATAATATATTGATCCTTTGTGACATATTCATACATGTATAGGATAAGTCAAATAGAAAAAAAAAGCAAAATTCAACTAAACGTTAATATAGTCCTTGAGGTAATCATTCACTGTATAATAACATTTTTTCAACAGAATATCTTTCACATGTCTCTTAAATTTGCCTAAATTCAGAGATCTAACAGTATATGGCAGATTATTATAAATTTTGATGCATTGATACATTGGAGACATCTCAAACTTGGCAGTCTTATGTTTAGGAATAAATAGTTTTCCCTCACTCCTAGTATGATAATCATGAAAACTCGATAACTTAGTTATACTCGTCTCATTCTCCTTTACATAAATGAGACATTTGTAAACAAAAATGGAGGACAAGGTGAGGATACCATTTTCCAGAAAAAGAGGTCTGCAGGATGCACGAGGCGGTATGTTGAATATCATACGCAAAATACGTTTCTGCAATATGAAAACCCTACCGACATCCGAAGAGTTCCCCCATAGCAGAACGTTATATGTCAAATGACTATAAACCAAACTGTAATAAATGTTCATGACAGTCTCCAAAGGAAGTAAATTTCTTACCCTACTTATTGCATAATAGGAATTATTCAATTTTTTGCATAAAGAATCAACATGAGTAGACCATTTCAAACCGTTGTCCAGGAAAATGCCAAGAAATTTAGCACTTTCTTTAGATGAGATGACATTATCTAAATGGCGAATGAGTAGCTTACGATTATTGCCACTTAATGAGAAATAAATACATTCAGTTTTTTCTATGTTTATCATCAGGTTGTTCTTATGAAACCAGCATACGAAAGCTTCCAAAAGAAGTTCACATAATATTTGGAGTTCCTCTAAAGATTGGGCTGCTACTGCCACTGAAGCATCATCAGCGAACAGACCCAACAAAATTTGTCTTACAAGCAATGAGATATTCCGATGGGTTAACAAATTGGAAAATAACATCCGCAAATTCACGGGAAGATCGTTAATAAAAAGCAGAAATAAGAGTGGACCGAGAACAGACCCCTGTGGTACTCCCAAGCCAACATCGTACTCTGCAGACAATGAATCTTTAACTTTTACGATCATAGATCTAGCCTCGAGATAGCATGCTGTTACCCAGGAACATGCGCGAAAATATAAAGCTCATGGAAAAAACTGATTGCAGATTCGTATTTCGGCCCGATGAATAAAGACATGATGTCTTTATTCATGCATGATGCATGAATGAAATTAACAATTTTCTTGGAATTTCTGATTGTATAGATAAAGTGTGAAAAATGTTTTTCATCATTCTCATAGAACACGAATGTGAAATGTCAATATGAATTTCATTCGGAATCCGACGTCTCATTTCGGAAACACAATTTTTTTTAATAATATGATTGATAATTTTTCTAATCTATTTCCCTAAAAACTTCTCTAACGATTTGATCGTTTCGAAATTTCGTGCGAGTACACATGTCAATGCGAATTGAGTCAGAATTTCATTAGTTTTCGAAGAATAAACAACAAATAGAGAATAGTACAGAAATTGCTTGTTGGATTCTGACCAGTAATGAACTCAAGTTATACTATATTCGATCTCAGCACCCATTCTGATACTGTAAAAAATGCAGTATTTCTCCTATGGAATTTGAAGTCATTACAACCGAATGAAAAGAATTCAATTTGATTTACTCCTTAAGGACACTTACAACGTTCTTATTATAAAATTGTGAAAATAAATTTATAACGCTTTGCTGATTTAGAACAAGCGAGTAAAATGTTTGTTTCAACACTTCTCTCGGAGAAATTCAAAAATACTTTAACTCTGCTTTCTTTAGTTGCGAATATTTTTAGTTCACGAGAAAAGCAAAGGAAAAAAATCGTTCATCAGGCGAACGAATCCTCAAATTCAATCAATTCCACGTTTTCCCGAATTTCTTCGAAAAGTCTTTTATATTCGTACTTCGAAGTAGCTCGCCTCAAAGATTCGAGGTACGAGGCAATTTATAAAAGTTCCCCCTTGGAGTTTTCCCTGAATCCGAATTTTCCTCGAACTCCCAACGAATAAAAGCTAGATGATAACGTGTGTGGGTGGAGTCCCAATAATTTCCGTAGGATTTCATTTAACGACGGAAGTGCGAATGCGCGCCCCTCATGTGTGCGTGTGTGAGACGCCTCGGACGCGTATGCGTACGCTCCTTCGTGTGATTTTCTTGACTATTTCTTGGGGGCGTCGTGAGTTTTTCACTTCCAATCGGAGCTCTCGCAAAGTTTATTTGCCTAATGCATTATTTATGCTGCGGGATCCGGCTAGAACTCTGCGAAGGAAGATTGACGTGAAATTATTTTTCGGGGAGATTTGTCAGGAACAAGAAAAGTTTCTGCGGGCTTGAAGGAAGTTTCAAACCTAATATAATACTTCCATATTTGCACTTGGACAAATTCTGATTGGATTCGTCGAAAAAAGAGATATTCGGAAGATGGAGTACTTTTTGAATTTTTTTTATACAAAGAAGAGTGTGTTAATATGGTATTATTGCTCGCTAGGAATTTCAGATTTCAACACTTGAAATGGACTCACAAAACGGAGCACTGTAAACAAACTCATTGTGAAAAAATGCTGGGGTATAAAGAACAGGAGAATAAGCCTTCGTGAATCGGATGACTTTTAGCTTGACCAACAATTTACAATTTGATGCGATGAGGTCGAAGAAGATAACCAAATAGTTATTCAATTATGACAATGTTTCGGCGTATATACCGCCTTTGTCAGGGCTATACTGGTTGTTAGTGTTGATATTCAGAAAATAATGCGGTTGAAATGTAACTTATGTAGGCAATCGAGAGTGAAATATTTCGAAACTATGAATATGTAGGCTCAGGTACAAAAACATTTGCCATCAGTTTTTAATTATGTAATTGTTACGAATATATCATAAAATATCATGAAAAGTTCGCATTCATTCTGAAATGGAGCTCAGAGCTCCTGACTTCTTGTCATAGATTCCTTATAATCTCTCACATAATCTACAAAACAAAGTTTCATAAAGCCACAAATGGGAATGAAATATGTTCTCAAGATCAGGTTGTGTTGTGTAGAATTTGCAAATGTTTCGATTTACGCTATTCATTTTTCTGAGTTTTGAAATATATTATGTGAGACTGTTAACAAGGATATTTTGTGAGGATATCGATTGAAGCTTATTTTGAAAGTTTTTTTTCGCATCATTTTTTAAGTTTTTCTGGGTAATCACTCCGAATATCTGAAACAGAACTATTAAAAACTGAATAAAATTGTTTTTCATGAAAGCCCCCTTTCAGCGGGCAAGTTTCTCAGATTGCCTAATGAACAATACAGGAACAATAAAAACCCTAAACAAAGTGAACTGTGACGTTTCACAGTACAAATCTAACTCTTTCATCAGACAGAGAAGAAAATTTTGAGAATTATCTTTCGATTTTTCGTTTTTTATTTTCGGCTTTTTTCAAATTGACTTTTTTGAGAAAACACAGCAACACAGATCCATTCGGTTTGAAGGTTTTTATTTCTATCTCTTTTTCAAGTAAATTCAGCCAATGAACAACAGAACAATGACCAAAATTACTCTTTCCAATTATCAAAATGCAAGAGGACTCTTTTTTCTTTTTCAAATGATCTGATTCCAACATCAGTATTTTTGTATTGTCCCAATCTATCATGTTATTCCCAATGGTCGAACATACATGGTTAGCTACATAGATTTTTGTATGTCTCTATCCCTTAGGTTGTTTTTGTGCTCTCGTTTTCTGACATCAAACGGTCGAGACTCTTTTCCTGTATATGTCTTTCCACGAATAGATGGAGTACTATAGATACAATTTATTGATTTTTATTCCTCGTTTATTGGTTTGGTTTCAGTTATTATGGATCTCAATTAAAATAAAAATCATTTCGTGAGGGTCTCACATTATTTCTCACCTTTCTTCTGGCTTTTCACTGCCAATATCTGAAAAAGAACTGCTACAGAATAAAATAAAATTATTTTTATCGAAAAATCCCGCACGAATTTAGGGATTCAAAATGTTACCTAATGAACAATATATTTCTTTCCATTCATTATCTGATGAAAAAGTCAGATATAAACTCTGAAATGTTCGAAATCATTTCATTGATTGTTTGCATCATTCCGATGCCAGGCAATATTTTTCTAGAAATTGTCCTTGACAAATCGTTTGAATCGCCACTACGAAATAGCGTTCTACATATAAATAATAATTTTATTTAATTTTCAAGAGTTTTTTCAGATATTGAGAGTGAAAACTCCAAACAAAGCTGAAAAATAACGAAAATATAAACCGTGCGATCAATAATAACTAATTCAGAACATGCATTTCTTCTACAAACTTGAAGTAGTAATTTCAAAGTTTCGATGGGGTAGTTTCTAAATCAGTGAGATATTTCCTTCCTATTATCTTGTACACATAATGAGAATTAAGTCCCCCAGATCTTGTGATGGTTTTCGCGTCCCGGTAGAATTCGCAATGAAATTTGAAAATTGAAAATGTTGGTATTGAATCACTTTCAAATATAATATCTCATTCAATACATGTATTTCATCCGCAAACATCAAGTTGGTTTTCTTGTGGTTTTCATGAAAAACCTAACTATTCAACAACCCTCTAACCAGCAGAATATTTCACTTCCTGATCATCTTTCACATAATATACATAACAAAGTTCCATAATGCACAAAACTCGGGACTGGAATGAGCCCTCAAGGGCCCAGAGTTTGCATACTTTAGCGAATTATATTCAAATGAACCCGCTTCTCACGAAACCAACACCACCAACTGATATCCTCCTGATGACGGATAGCAGGTACAGGAAAACATATCGAATAAGCCGTTTAATTCTATTCTAAACCCTTTTTATCGTGAATTATTTCGAGCTAGGGTTTTTATGTAATGCAATATAATTCTGCTACTCGCTAGGTGGTCGCTGTGTTCTTCTATTTCAGTAGCTGCATGAATATTTACGACGGTTGATGAATAAGTATGAATTTTAATTGAAATCTGGAATTTATTCATTCATTCAATGAAGGATCGCTTACCTGAAGTTGGGTGAAACGAGTACGGGGGAAGGGTAAGGATGTGAATATAGCCGTCGGATGAGAGTCAACATGGAGATTTGAATTCTTTTTAGTCGACATATTTTTGGCGTACATAGAGCTTTTTCAAACGGGAACTTCCAAATCCTTTCATTCAAGCTCGATCAGCAAATTTATGTAAAATGTTCCAATTATTCACGATTGTTCAGGTATTTTCATTTCTATTTTATATGCATTGTAACTGACATAACATCTGCGTTGTTCAGATTTATGTCAGATTTTTGCGAATGTAGTGCAAGAAATCTAAGATATGAGAAGTGCGAAGTGAACAGAAACTGTTGGAAGAAACTGAACAAGGATAACAAAGTACATAAAGTTCTTCAGAAGGTAAGACGAAGAAATTATATTCGTCCTGGAACATTTTATGACGAGGAATATTTGGAACGATGTTGCTCAACGAATGATACTAAACTGTCATGATGAAAGAATTTATGTCGAATTGACATTTTTGAAAATCACAGAAATCAAGGTTCACTTCACATGGAAATTTTCGAATAGACGACTTCGGCCCAAGTTGTCAACCCACAATTTTCTTCATAAATTTACTATAACTGGGGAACTGGAATTTTAGGACAAATTCGACATGATAAGGTTCGCGATATTTATAAATGTCCGTAAAAGATGCGTCGGCTCCTCAAACAAGATAATTCCTTCCAAATATAGGGTTTTGTTAAGATCATCTCTGATTGGCTGAAATTTATGTTGAGATTACTGATTTCATGTTAATAGTGTCAAATTTATAAATCAACTTGGTTATTTCGATTGCTGGTTTTCCATTCCGTAAATATAAAATATTCGCTTGGTTCCTGGAAAAAAGGTTATATACGGAATTTGATTGGTGAAAAAACGTTTTTTCTGTCACCAGAACGACAGTCAAGGTTCTATAGTAACATATATCCATAGCATAGAACAATCTTTATTTACACTATGATCCATAGAACATAGAACAGACAATCAACAATGGAAATATTACTAGGTATGGTATATGGATCATAAGGTAAATAAAGATTGTTCCATGCTATGGATATGTTACCATAAAATATCGATTGCCGTTCTGGTGCATAGACTTCATATGTCTATGTTCTGGCGACAGGAAGATTGCTTTTTCATCAATCAAACTCCGTAATTACCCTTTCTTTCAGGAACCAACCGGATATTTCATATTTAGAGAACGGAAAACCACCAACCGAAATATCCAAGTTGATTTGCGGAACATATCCTTTATAAATGTGACACTATTACCATGAAATCAGGAATCCCAACTCAAATTTCAGCCTGACAAAAAACCTATAATTGAAAGGAATTATCTTGTTTGAGGAGCCGAGGCATCTTTTACGGATATTTATAAATAACTCGAACCTTATGATGTCGAATTTGCCCAGAAATTCCCGTTCCCCAGTGATTGTAAATTAGTGAAGAAAATTGTGGGTTGGCAACTTGGGCTGAAGTCGTCTATTCAACCTCTTCCTTTTGAACAAATATTGGCATATTTGGTTCATTTCTATCAAACAGTTGGTAAAATCATTTTCCCTATTCAGTAAAATAAATAGTGACCGATACATTTTCTCCAGGCTCTACCATTATTATTATATTTCTACATGATGTAAGCAAAACATGGTGTGCTCATCTGCTTTTCTGTGATCGTATATACTAATGATGACGTCACATTTTCCATTCAAATTCAAAGCACAGAATATATATTTCCTTGAATTGGAATGAAAAAAGTGACGTCATCATTGGTAAATACGATCACAGATGAGCAGATGAACACACCATGTTTTGCTTACATCATGGGATTTCTATTGATTGAACATAGATATCTGAGAACTATGTTTGTGTTTTCTATTTTGGTTTTGCGTTCTAACAGATGTGTTGTTTCTCCTGATATAGGTTCTCCCACAAATATACTCCATTCACTTTTATAAAGTATCCCGGTTGGCCATGATTTAGGTCTATCTTGTTTTTGTAACTAAAACCAAGGCGGGTTGGCTCTCCTGAAATACCGACAATGACAAAATAATTCGACGCGAGGTTGCCAATTTCTACTCTCTTTCAATAACAAATAACAATTCAGCTTCAGCCATAATAAACTAATAAATTAACATTTCGCTTTGATTGTATTGTATTGAGCCTTAAGTAGGTAGTCATGTTTGAATTGAACAAATTCCTTAACGAATAATTTCAAAAGTAATATATTTCGTGGAATTGTTTCGATAGGAAGTAGTTCATTGAAAATGAACTTGGTATATCCTATGTTGGCAGAACATTGAATTTTTATGCACGATAGTAACATGAATCATACAATATCCTATTCAATGCTATTTTTTGTAATATTTTAGGAAATGCTTTTTTCTGGAAATTGAATATTTGAGTTGACTTCAAAGTATGTCCATAAAACATAATTCCATATCTTGCTTTTGACTCGAGTTCTGCTTGATAGGTAGTTTTGATGAAGAATTTATACAGATATCTTGTCATTACACCCAAAGATAATAGACTGAAGCTAAGCTGCACCCCAGTTTAGAAATATGTTGATCCCAATCCAGTGTATGTATCATTCACGTAGATTCCCAAGACCTTTGTAAATGGAGTTAGTTCTTTTGAGGTTAACTGTGACACAGGTTTCGAAGTACTACTACATTTTCATACTGGAATATTTCAAGTTGTGCAACAAGGTATTTAAATGACTTCTGTAGTAACGATTAGGTTGGACTGATGAAGTCAAATTTGATTATGTTCGTCTGTAGAGACTTGTAATGTTGATCAGATTAAATGAAATTTGGCACATACCTAAGAATCAGTAGGTATTTGACAACAGCGTTTCAAATTTCAATTCGATATGATGTTTCCATTCGCAGATGTATGGAAAAAATATGTCGAATTTCGTGGTGGTTTGAAATTTTGAGGTTGTTTCCTCAATATATCAATAAAAACAGATGAGATCACATGGAAAATTCGTGATTATTTGGATAATATCAACGCGCAACTTAATGAATAGTTGTGTGCGAATTCAATTGTTAAAAATATTATTTTCCGCGGAATACTTACATCTTTATCGAAAAAAGATATTTTTTTCTGAATTCATTGATTACATTTCTATGAAAATCGGCACAGACCGTGGAGTTAGTATTTCAAGAGTGTTTTATGAATTCGAATATGATCTGATGTCAATTTCTGTAAATATTAGGAAGAAATCATGTTAAATTTCGAATTCTTATTTGAAATTTTGCGAATACATCCTCAATTTCTCGGTACCTTTTGGCACGATCAGATTGGAACTTGGGATATACCTTGAAGTCAATATTCAAAAACGGTGCTTTAAATTTCAGTTCGAGCCGATACTAATTTTCAGAGTTATTGAGAGATTGAGGTTACTTCCTCAGTATCTCAACAAAAACAGACGGAATCAGATTCAAACTATGTAGTTAGTAGAGGAATACCAACGCAAGACTTAATGCAAAATTTCGTGAGGACCATAGAGGTAGGGAACTCTAAAAAGTATTTGATATGTGAGATTTTTCCGATTGTTATTGTGTTTAGGATCAGGACTTAGGCCATCCGTAAACAAAACTTCCGAAAGAAACGACGTGATATTTATAGAGTAAGTTTGTCTCTCAATTATAAGGACCGAATTTATGAATGGGGAAAATCCGCCAAAAGGTTAAATGAAAAGTATCAAAAAAATCTAAATAAACACTGACGTGAGGTCAGAAGCTTTTACGCGCTTGTTCAAATTCTAACTATTAGATCAACACGAAATTTTGAAGCTAGTTGCGTGGTATTAAACTCCACTGGATGACGAAGTTTCTATCTGATTGCATTACTACTTATTGAGATATTGCGGAAATAACGTTTGAATTCTAAACAAAAACGAAATTTGGCACATCTTTTCCCTTATATCTTCGAAAGTAAACATCGGATCGGACTGAAATTTGGAGAATTTTTGTTAAATACTAACTTTAGGTTCGTGCCAAATTCCATAGAAATCTGATCAATATTTCCAGAGACGAAAATAAAATTTTCGAATAAAATTTGTTTCAATATTTTCGAGCAACTGGATCCACACGAAACTCGGCTCTAAGTTGCGCGTTGCTATTCCAAAACTGTTCACGAAGTTTCAATTCGATCGAGTCAATACTTACTGAAATATCGAGGAATTAACCTCAAAACTCCGAGACTATCCAACCAATTCCACCCATTAACGAACTTAACCAACAAATGTGGTCTAAAAACCTAATCTGGCAATTTCAAGTGGCTAAGTCTCTCCTTTCGAAAGTTACAGCACATGCGGACGACCGGACGGACAAAATTGAATTTGACTACGGATGGGTTGAACTCAATCGTTTAAGACCATTTTCGACTGAAAACTCGAAAATTACAGACATCGTGACGAAATGATAATGCGCTAATCCTTGAAAAAGCTCGTAAAAACAATTAGTATGAATTTAAATCAAGAATGTTATAGTCCCTTGGCGCTTATTTTAAACTCTCAGACACTCGATATCGCCTCAACCACCCTTCTCCCAAATTGATCTCAATAAATATATTTACGATACCTAAGTCCTAATGACTGCTAGAGTTCCAGGTCGTAAATAAAGGACATAAACTTCCAGGACGTAATGATGAATCGATTTATGTTTCGTACTGGAGATGTAGCAGCGAGTCAGAAATCCATATATCATATCACAGGGAGGTATGGCGATTAAAAGACAACCATTAACGATAAGCAACCGGGTGTGAAAAGTATCAAGTTCTCCAAGTCTGAGCAGCGACTATTAGAATGGAAGCATACCTAGAATGGAACGGGCAGGGTGGAATTTGCATATTTCCGTTCGAATTTTTTTGCGCGCATCGTGCACCGCGCTATCGTTTTGTCCAAATGTATGTAATTTTCGATGATTGAGCCGAAAATGGTCTCAAACGACTAGATGACGAATCCGGTGTCAAAATCGATTCTGTCCGGCCGGCCGTGGACACAATAACTGTCGAACGGAGCGAGCTAGAGACTTGAAACTTTCAGGGTAGGTCGCGCATTGGAATGCCGCGGTTGAGTTCGTTAATGGGCCAAATTGGTCTAACAGTTTCGGAGTTATAGACACTTGACATTTTGCGATTAGATTTAAACTTGGCAATTAGGTGGAGTATAACGACGCGCAACTTTGAGCCAACTTTTGTCAGGATCATACTGTCAGTAAATTTAAAAAAAAATTTCGGAAAAATTTTTTTTTTCGGAAACAGTTCATCATATCCATAAAAAATTCCACTTGGACTTTGAGCTTCATATTTCACAGCAGTGTACCGAAATTCAGTTCGATACGATCATAAGTTTTGGAGATATTGGGAAAAAATATGTCAAATTTCGAGGTTTTCTTCTCGATATCGTTGTTTTTTCCGATATAACTCAAGGAATACTGATTCAATCCCAATAAAACTCGGCAGCTAGTTTGAAGATGCTGAAAGACAGTTTTATGCAAAATTTCGTGATGATCATGCCATTATAACAATTTGAAAATAAAATTTCTCAGATTTTCTTATCATATCATCCTCATTAAATTCTGTATGAACCTTCGAACTGTAATTTTTCGAAGAAGTACTGGATTTCAATTTGATCTGATCTGTATTTTCGGAAATATTGGGAAAATAAAATTTTGAATGGGTATATCTGCGGAATCATTGGGTGGATTTTACCCATTCACGAATTCGGCCTTCGTAATCAAGCAGTTTTCACCCGCTTGTTCAAATTCCAACTATTAGATCAACACGAAATTTTGCACCTAGTTGCATGTTGGTAATCTCTTCCCGATTACGAAGTTCCAATCGGATTGCATTTGTACTTCTTGAGATATTGCGAAATAACTTTAAAATTCGAAATAACAACGAAATTTGGCACATTTTTTCGCCTATATCTCCGAAAGTAAATATCAGATCGAATTGAAATTTTGAACTCTTGTCAAATACTGACTTTAAAGTTTGTGCCAAATTCCGTTGAAATCTAATCAATATTTTCATAAAAAAAAATTTTTTCATCGAAAATTTTCGAATAATTTTTTTTTAATTTTCTAACAACTGGATCCACACGAAATTTTGTTTCAAGTATCGCGTTGGTATTTCAAAGCTGTCCACGAAGTTTCAATGTGATAGAGACAATACTTCATGAGATATCGAGAAATTAACCTCAAAATTTCAAATGGGCCCAACTCTGAAACTAGCCTACCGATTCCAGGTTGTTTCCTCAATATCTCAGGAAGTAGTTGAGCAATCTGATTGACGGTCGGTAGTAAGTTGCAGAATGCCGACGCCATTTCGTTCTCGTTTTCATTAGAAAAATTTATCGAAAATTTCCCAATTTTTTTGCATACCCTTAATAAGCTTGCGATGAGAGTTTGTACGCACCTTGAGACAGTATTTTACAACACTGTACCAAGCTTCAGTTTGATCTGGTCATTTCCGGAGATATTGGAAAAAATAGGTAAAATTTCGTGATTTTTGTAATGAGAGAATTGAAATTGAATATAATTCATTTCATATCGGTTCAATATTTGTTCTCTATATCTTTTCACATTCATATTGGACCTAAACGAAATGAGTTGAAACTCAACGCATTCAAGTAAGAGATAATCAATTTCATATTAATACAACTCAAGTAGCTCTGTGAACCAATTGTTTTATTGATATAAAAATGAAACGCTCAACTTCGTGTTTTGTTTTCTCGATTATCCGAAAATAACCAACCGATCGAATTGCAAGTTGTTAATTAGTAGAAAAACACCTATACGCAAAGTTGCTCAAAATTTCGTTAGGATCTTCCCCCTGAGAAATTCGAAAAAAAAATTTTTTCAAAAATTCCCTTAATATTTGTTGGAAATATTTATATCAAAAAAATAAGTTCAAATTTGTGTATTTCCGTAATCATAGATTGGATATTGCCCATTAGAACTCAGTAATTCCCCTGAGCGTACAGAGTTAACGCTGTAAATATCGATTTACTCAGATGTTCAGTTGGACGATTTCTGCTCATTAGGGACCTTATCTTCTTCTGACCTAACCCATCCGGTAAATCCTAAGTCTCCCAAATATTTTCTCGGAATTTATGTGTTTACAAACGCATAGACAGAACTGATTTTGACTACAAATTCTCCTTCGGCAGTATCAGTAAGTTCATTCTCATAGATGTTTATATATTCAGAATGCGAAGCATCTGTAGCTTTAAGTATCGATTATGGCTTATTTTGGGAGGATTATGCAGCATTTTTTCAGGTTTTTCCTAGGTTTTCTCCAATATCTGAAACAGAACTATTAAAAATTAAATCAAAATTGTTTTTTTTTTCATGAAAAACGCGTCTGCGGATTGCAGTATTCAACTATTTGTCAAGGGCAGTTTCTTGCAAAAGAGATTGCCTAATGAACAATACAGCAACAATACAAATGATAAACAAAAGCGAAGTCTCAAATTGAAACGAAAAATCGAAAGGAAATAATTATTGAAATTTTATGCCTTGTCTGATGAAAGAGTCAGATTTTCACCCTGAAACGTCACAGTTGGCTTTCATTATCGTTTGTTTTGTTTCTGTATTGTTCATTAGGCAATTTGTTTTACAAGAAACTGCCCTTGACAAAAAGTTTAATACTGCAATCCGCAAGAGCGTTTCTCATGAAAAAAATAATTTTATTTAATTTTTAATAGTTCTGTTTCAGATATTGGGAGTGAAAACCCAGAAAAAAACCTGAAAAATGATCTGAAGTTTTATTTGAAAATCCTTGCATCATTAATATATTATTCTTCGAGTTAAGAAAGGGGCCTCTTCATTCCGGGAAAGAATGTCAAATTGGGGGGCTGGTTTGACACCATCACGGAGTTCGTTTAAAATGCGAATGCAACTTTTATGCTGGAAATTCAAGCACTGATCCAGCCCGCGAAATGTTTCTGGTTTCTTAATATCTCTTTTCAGTATGTAGCTCTGAACAAAGAAAGGAGACTCACCTGGAAGTTTTTAATGATTCAATTACTCTTTCACTGAATTCATGGATGCTATGGAGATAGATCATGAGGGAATTTCATATTCTTCTTTCCTACGAATATATCGTTTCTCAGAAGATACCGTTGAGTGAATGAAAATCCCTTCCCATTTACTTATAACTTGTTTGGGTTGAAAGTCGATAATTTTATTCACGTTTAACATATTTAGTGATTGACATGACGCTCTTTCTTGCAAATCGATAAAAATGGTGTTGCAAATCTGACCGAAATGATGGGAGTTCTATCAAAAATTTACTTCGTGTCTTTCCAAAAATCTGCTGGTCCGGACAACTTTGAGTATTTGAATTGAAGTGATATGAAAAGTAACTAAATCATTTTGTAGGTTTTTTTTGGGTTTCCACTCCCAATATCTGAAAAAAACTAGTAAAATGAAATAAAATTGATTTTTTATGGAAACCTCCCTTCCGGATTGCAGGATTTAACTTTTGATCAAGGGTAGTTTCTTGGAGAACAGGTTGCGTAATGAACAATACAAACGATAAATAAAGCGAACAGTGATGTTTCCGTGATCAAATTTGACTCTTTCATCAGACAAACGAAAAATTTTTCAGAATTATTTTGTTTCGATTTTTCGTTCAATCAGACTTTCGTGAAATTGACATTTTTGGAAAAACACGGCGACACAGAATAATTTGGTATCAAAGTTTTTTTAATTCTACTTCATTTTCCAGTAAATTAAGCCAAATAGCGTCTATTTCTACATAAATAGATATCAGAAAACGACAGCACAAAACCTAAGGAATAGAGACATACAAAACCCCAATAGCGAACCATGTATGTTCGACAATTGGGAATCATATGATAGATAGGGACAATACAAAAATACTGATATTGGAATCAGATATAGTTTGAAAGGAAAAATTAAAGAGTCCCCTTGCATTTTGATGAATGGAGATGAAATTAAAAAACTTTCAAATCAAATGAATATGTGTTGTTGTGTTTTCTCAAAAAATGTCAATTCGAAAAAAGTCTCAGCTCAAAACGAAAAAGCGAAAGAAAATAATTCTAAAAATTTTCTCCTTTGTCTGATGAAAGAGTCCAATTTGTACTCTGAAACGTCACAGTTGGCTTTGTTTATAGTTTGTATTGTTCATTAGACAATCGGTTTTCCGAAAAACTGCCTTTGACAAATGGTTTAATCCTGCAATGTGCAAGGGCGTTTTCATGAAAAAACAGTTTTATTTAATTTTTAATGGTTTCGTTTCAGATATTGGTAGTGAAAAACCGAAAAAAACCTAAAAAATGATCTGTAGTTTTATTCGAAAATCCTCACATCATTATTATATAATTCTTCAAGTCAAGAAAGGGGTCTCTTCATCTGAAGAATACTTCACAGAGTTGTGCGTTAGTCTGTAAATGGAACGATTAATTCTTTGGCAACGAACTCGCGCTAAAGCTGCTGACTTCACACGTCAGTGCTTCTCGTGAATTTTTTTAATGATTTTCTTGGCACAAATTCTTGAAAAATTTCCGTGATACTTTCTCTCGTTGCCTGAAAAGGGCCATACTCCACGCTTAGATTCAGATAACTCAGAAAGTCCGAAGCAGCGGTCTTAACAGCGGACGTTGTCCGCTATCGAAGTATGCATGATAAACGAGGGAAATGCGATCCGATTTCTTTGTGCGAACGTGAGTGGAGAATGTAATCTCCTGCCTCTAGAAGTTGGAGATGAGGAGCACATCATCCCCCATTCCTCCTTTCCCCTTGTTCGGGCGATCGATCAAGGATGGGCCTCGTATGCTTCCAGTATCCGGCTCCACCCGCATTTAAAAATACCCAAGGCTTGCCTGGATATGCGAAACGGTAGAAAAAGCACAAAAATACACACCAGCACTGGCTGTCTCCCCCTTTCTACCCCGTCGTTTCCCCTTCATGTGTAGTGGCGTTGTTCGCGAACGAAAGGGGGCACGCAAGCGCCCTCACAACAGTCAATACTTCACATTCGAACACCTAACGAGAGTCGTTCTGGCTTGCATGAGTCTGCTGGCTGGACCAGAATGACAGTTTTTGTCCTTTAGAGATGATGGGATGTTTGTTCAATGCTTGAAAAGCCATTGTACGAGTTTTTGTACAAGCATTATATACAGAGTTATTAGTCAGACATCCCAGTTACTGTAATATAACTCTGATTCAGCGTTTGAAAGACGTTTCTTGCAGTTTTGCGCGTTTAAGTTGAGTTCTAGGGTGAGCATTATGAAGAAAGTGGTTCATCTAAGGTCTAGGATAGGACATCCTTATATTCGAGAGAAGGAAGTGAATTTAAATATGACTTTGATTATGAGACATAACAGCCACCTGATTCACCTTATTCAAACACTCAACCATAGTCGTTGTAGCAAGAATGGGTCTGACTGAAACAGAATGCCCTTCTATTTCTTTTGGAGATGATGGGATGTTTGTTTAACAATTGAAATGCCTTTGTACGAGTTTTTGCATAAGCATTATATACAGAGTAATTAGTGAGACATCCCAGTTGCTGTAATATAACTCTGATTTAGAGTTTGAAAGACGGTTCTTGCAGTATTACGCGTTTTGTTTGAGTTTTATATACGAGGAACTGAAGTGAATATTAATATCACACCGATCATAAGACATAACAGCCAACTGATTCATCTTATTCAAACAATCAACCAGAGTCGTTCCAACATGAATGAGGCTGACTTAACCAGAATAACACTCTATGTCTTTTGGAGATGATAGAATGTTTGTTTAACGCCTGAAAAGCCACTGTATGAGTTTTTGCATAAGCATTATCTACAGAGTTATTAGTCAGACATCCCAGGTACTCTGATTTACCGTTTGAAAGACGGTTCTTGCAGTATTACGCGTTTTGGTTGAGTTTTAGGCTGAGCATTATAAAGAGAGTAGTGGTTCTAAAGTCTCAGACATCCTTATATTCGAGGAACTGAAGTGGATTTTAATATCACACTGATCATAAGACATAACAGACAACTGATTCATCTTATTCAGACAATCAACCAGAGTGGTTCTAGCATGAATGAGTCTGACTCAACCATAATGACACTCTATGTCTTTTGGAAATGATGGAATGTTTGTTTAACGCCTGAAAAGCCACTGTATGCGTTTTTGCATAAGCATTATCTACAGAGTTATTAGTGAGACATCCCAGGTACTCTGATTTACCGTTTGAAAGACGGTTCTTGCAGTATTACGCGTTTTGGTTGAGTTTTAGGCTGAGCATTACGAAGAGAGTAGTTGTTCTAAAGTCTCAGACATCCTTATATTCGAGGAACTGAAGTGAATTTTAATATCACACTGATCATAAGACATAACAGACAACTGATTCATTTTATTCAGACAATCAACCAGAGTCGTTCTAGCATGAATGAGTCTGACTCAACCATAATGACACTCTATGTCTTTTGGAGATGATGGAATGTTTGTTTAACGTCTGAAAAGCCACTGTATGCGTTTTTGCATAAGCATTATCTACAGAGTTATTAGTGAGACATCCCAGGTACTCTGATTTACCGTTTGAAAGACGGTTCTTGCAGTATTACGCGTTCTGATTGAGTTTTAGGCTGAGCATTACGAAGAGAGTAGTTGTTCTAAAGTCTCAGACATCCTTATATTCGAGGAACTGAAGTGAATATTTTAATATCACACTGATCATAAGACATAACAGACAACTGATTCATCTTATTCAGACAATCAACCAGAGTCGTTCTAGCATGAATTAGTCTGACTGGAATATAATGACACTCTATGTCTTTTGGAGATGATGGAATGTTTGTTTAACGCCTGAAAAGTCATTGCATGAGTTTTTGCATAGGCATTACATACAGAGTTATTAGTCAGACATCCAAGTTACTGTAATATAAGTTCGATTCAGCGTTTGTCAGGCGGTTCTTGCAGTTTTGCGCGTTTAAGTCGTGTTCTGGGGTGAGCATTATGAAGAGAGTGTTTGATCTGAAGTATCAGACAGCCGCTTTTGTTGAATTATTCAGGAAATAACAACGATACCAAGAAAAAACCACGAAACTTTATATTCTTTTTACCCAATAACTCGGAAAATTGAGATCAGATCGGACTCAAATTTGGTAGACTACTCTGAAATATAGAATTTGGAGTTTGTGCAGAATCTCTTCCATATCCAATGAATAAATTTCGGTAAAAGAAGTTTTCGAGGAAAATTTTTTTTTCAAATTGTTTTAACGACAGGTTCATCACGAAATTTTACATAAAGTTGTTTATTACCATTTCTCAACTTTCTACCAAGTTTCATCATGATTGGATTCGTATTTTTTGAGAAACTCTAAAAAGAACAACGATGCAGAGGAAGAATCCACGAAATTTTACATATTATTTTTTCAATGTCTCCAAAAATTATTATTGTATCGAACTGATTTTTCATCTCTCTTACTTCCCATACAAAATTGCTTTGGAGCTGTTCCCAGAAAAAAAAATTCTTAAGAAAAATTGCCAACAAATGCCAGTCATTTTGCTAACCAACTAACAAGTTTCAATCCGATCGCTTCATTAGTTTCTGAAATATTGGGGAAATAAACTCAAAATTCAAATGACGTTTACTTCGAATCTGTTTGGCCGTTTGCTCTAGTCAACAAACTCAACCGTAGCATTTCAGTGCGCAACCTACACTGTAAGTGTCAAGTTGCTAGCTTGTTCCTTTCAAAAGTTATCGTGTTCTCTGCCGGCCGACTAGCTCCATTACGAAATATTGAGAGTTGAGAGATTTTCCTAATTTATTTCAGGTTAGCAGAACACCAAATACACCCCAAGATAATTCAGCGGTGAAATAAATGTTTTCACGGCTGACTATCGGCAAAAAAACGGCAAAAGTAACACTATTCCGAAGCCACTAGTTCGTCGGTAATAAGCATGGTCTTTCCCAATTACTGTTCATGATAACGTATTTCCATATAACTTAATCGAAACTTTATCATTCTTTATTCAAACATGCACACCTATCTGGATAGTAGAGGAGAAAAGTGGTAGATGTAGTTTTTGAATTCACGTTCCTACACCTACTGAATATTCATCAGACACAATAAACGAGGTACAAGAGTCCATCCGAAGAGTTGTAACGTGATATCCCAACTGAAGAATTCCGTGCTAATCCGACAACGGATAAGGTATTTATTCAAGGAAGCAATGTTCTACTCATCAGGAATAATTATAGACACATCAATAATGAAGGGAAAAAGATGCGAAATTTATTTCAAAGAAAAATATTCCTAAATGAAAATAAGAGGTATCAGTTTCTCTGTACAGATTACTTTCCGAGCATTTCAGCTAGATCGATTCAATCTGATGGTACACATTTATATATAAAGAGAATTCAAGAAAAGCACTTGAAGTCAGCAGTTTTTGGGCTGAAATTAGTGAGGGTTGAATCTTGAAATTTTGTTATGATTAGACGATTATCACAAAATCTGGCACAAAATTGTGGATCTGTTTTTACCAACCCGTTACCAACTGTCGCCATGATTAAATTAATATTTTTCGAGAATTTTCCGAAATATCAACGATAGAGGGGAAGAATATATGCTATTCGAAATATATTTTTTTTTCGGGAATTAGGATCGGACTGAAACTTGCTGCACTGTTGTAGAATATTGACTCCAGGTTCTGTGCTGAATCTTTTCGACATGTAATGAATATTTTTCGAAAAATATTGTTTGTAAAAAAATCTGAAAATTTTCGAATTTTTTTAAAATTTAGTACAATATTTTACTCCCACTAGTAATACCACTAGAGGTCAAATCATTTCCGGAAATTTCCTAAAATTAATCATGAGAAGAAAAATTTCCGGATTTAATTTTTCCTTGTGTGGCATTCGGTAAGAATATTCCACATCAAATGTGTTTATTTCCAGCAACATCAATTTTCGTCTTAATCAAGTACTCGCGAAACATAGAAGGTTATGTCGACTTGATCATTTAGTTACCATGGCAACTGAGTGGAACTCTGAGCTAGAAATCATTTCTGTTTTGAATTTGTTAAAAACAGCACGACGTAGAAAAATGTCTCGCTTCGGTCAAGAAAGTAAAGAAAACATTCGCCAGAATATTAAGCAGTTGACACCTGCGAATACTAGGAAATCGAAGGCAAATGTATGGAAGCAGTTTATAAACTTTTGTGCAGAAAAAGCGTATGATTTCGACAGAGCGGATATACCTCTGGAAAAACTGGCGCTTATTCTTAAAGACATGCGAAAAAAGAACTCCGAAGACTACAAGGAGTGTGTTATCAGAGTTCTATGGAACTCTACAGCTAAGCAACTGCAGGAATATTTTTTCGGAAGGTATAATCGCAAATTTAATCCATTCTCTGACGTTGAATTTCTCAACGCAAGAGCTGCAAAAATGCTAAGCGTCGAAAGCTACAAATAGATCCAACAAAGAGAAAGGCAAGTTCATCTGCATTATCAATAGACGAATTGAGAAAATTTTCTGTCATTATAAAGGTCATAAAAAATTCCAGTATAATTCGCTGTTGGGTACCAACGAGAAAAAAATTTCCACTAAAAATCATCCGTTGCGATGGTGATCTGTCAAAAATACACGTTCTGATTGGTTAAAAATCACATGTGTGGAATTTTCCAACTAATTTTCAAATTTCAGTCCTATCCCTTGAGTACCAAGTTCATGAGTTATTGAGGAAATACCCTAAAAAATTCAAATGAATATAACCTCGAAGCCGTTCAAACGATTTGGACCATTAACGGTTTCAGGCAGCGCATTGTGATGCGCAATCTATCCTTCAAGTTCCAGGTCTCTAGCTCTTCTCATTCTAAAGTTATCGAGACAACGGAAGGCTAGTATGCTGGCTCCTAGAATATGCTCGCAAAATTTGGGGAAAATTGACTTGAAGTCAGCAGCCTCTTCTGCCTTGTTTGGCTGCATAATCACTCCGTATATCTTCACAAATAATTCGAAGTCTCTGGCTTTACAAAGCTTTACAGAGCGATCTCCAATCCGGGCAATGACCCCTCCAAACGATTCTTGAGTTCTTCATCAAAAATAATTTCTGATTTTCTTATTGTTGGATCCTTAAGAAAATGCTGCCTTCAAGGTACATTTTTAAACGAGTAGTTACCATCCAATTTTCTGTTAAAACCATCAGAAAACTGCGGAAAGAATCAAGCCATAACAAAATCCCGAAATGCGACGAATATAAAAACACAGTTGAACCCTACATGAGGTTTGAGATGACTAAATTCTAATCTCCCCATTTAACAAGAACAATGTAAATATTTTTCTCCAAGTCACTCATGTATCACTTATAAAAACTCCTCGGTAGCATTCTTCGCCATCCCGAATGTGTATCAAGAAAAATAAACACTAAACAGAAATATTACGCTCGGTCCATAAAATACGGATGTCCTTTATCAGCATATGCCCCTCATCTTCATACATAAACGAGCGAATGGCTGGCAGAGCAGACAACACCAGCCCCGTATCCGACGACTTCACATAAAAGAATATTTAAATACAATTTCACCCTTTTCTATAACGTGGAGCCAGTTTTATTACTTCCTTTTGAGGAATGCGTTGTAAAATTGATGTTTTTATGTGCTCGCTTACTATGTGATTTTTTGTTTAAAAGGGCTACGGACTCAGCTACGAAATCGATCATTTGAGAAAATAATTCTTTATTATCATTTTAATTAACACTTTATTCGCTTGAATGCATAAATTATTTAGCATCGTCATAACAGGTAGAACACATGAAACAAATTACACTTTCTTTATTCCAAAATAGGTAGGTACCCTGGAAAAAACCATTCAATTTTGTATGGACAGATCTCCAATAAGCAGCAGGCATCAGCAATGTTTAGTGAAAAAATAAAGGGTGTTTCAAATTGCACGTTGTTTTTTCAAGAATAAATAAAATATAGATTTCGCACTGGATTCTTCCGAGTATTTCGACATTTAAGAACTGTGATGTATGACATTTATAAAAATAGCTTCGTACACGATACAACAACGCCTTCAAATTGTTGAATTATATCATGAAAGTCAGCGTGAAAATTGTTTTTAGAAAATAACGTGGTTTTTATGGTTAACATAATCGTCCATCTCGAAGCACTGGTCCAATTATCAAAAAGTTTCACAAGAAAATATTGATTTGGTGGGTGAAAGAGTCGCTGAAGACCCTGGAATATCCATTAGACGACGTTCCAAACAAGTTGGACTTAGTGGGTCCATAACATGGCGTATTTTACACAAGGATTTAGCTCTGAAGGCATATAAGGTTCAAATAACGCAGGAACTAAAGCCATTATATCATTCAAAACGTCGTTCATTTATCGATTTCATCAATGAACAACCAGCTGATTTTTCTCAAATTTCATGTTTTCCGATGAGGCACATTTTCAGCTTGCTGGCTCTGTTAATGAACAAAATTGTTATATCTGGAGTGAGAAAAATCCAGGAATTATTCACGAGAAACCTATGCATACTAAACGAGTTACTGTTTGGTGATGTTCAGGTGGTGTAAATGGACCTAACTTCTTTCAAAATGCTGCTGGTGAAGCTGTAACTGTCAATGGTGATCGATACCGTAGGATGATAATCGAATTTTTGTGGCCTGCAATAATGAATATTGATCTAGAGGACATTTGGTTTCAACAGGATGGCGCTACACCTCACTTCGCAAATGACACAATTGATTTATTGAGACAAAATTTCCTGGACGAATAATCTCTAGAATCGGTGATGTCAATTGGCCACCAAGATCATGTGATTTGACACTAATGGACTAATTTCTTTGGGGTTATGTGAAAAGCCAAGTCTATAAGAATAATTCACAATCGATTCCTGAGCTAAACGATGAAATTATTCGTGTCATTAGTGAGATACAGCCTTAATTATGTCAAAATGTTATTGAAAATTTCAACAAGAGTTTGGACGTCTGTAGAGCTGCAAGAGGAGGCCGTTTGACAGACATTATTATTCGTATATAAATGTCATAACTTATACTTCAATCACCAATAAAAATTTTGTGAAAATGAATGCAAATTATGTGTTTTATTTATTCTTAAAAAAACGCACAATTCGAAACACCCTTCATTTTGAATCAGTACCAATTAAGAGAAATGGCGTCCAAAACCTAGATGGATGTGGATTTTGCACGAGTTTTCAAAATGGCCATCATCTTCAAAACAGTGAAAATTTTACCTACAAATTATTCGATCGTCTGAGTGATCATGACCTAGTCTATCATCTGTACAAATATTATTTAAGGTTTACCGGACACCCTATATATAACTTTGAGGAAAATATCGTCATGATCGTGTCATTAGAACATGTTAAAAAATTTTTTTTTCCAAATATTCAATATTCATATTCTGTATGAACCCTGAAGCTGTTATTTTTTTAAGAAAGTAAGCAGCTTTTGCGCTCATATTCAAATTCGTTTGACTAGGCGGTCATTTCTTTGAACATGCGCGCAAAAGCTGCAGACTTCACGTAAGTGCTTTTCTAGGTTTTCTCAAGGTATCGTGGCAACGCACGGAAGTAAAGAATGTATAACGACATCGAAATATTCATCAGTGTCAAAACGATAACACGCCGTTTCTTAGAACAAGGTCGCAATGCTCTGAACTCATTAAAGACTAACCAATTCCATTCATACATCACAACATACCCTCCCTAAAACCAGACCTGAATCAAATACAATCGAAACTAGCGTATAGAAACTTCGTCACAATGTCGCAGTCTGGAAAAGTTGAAAAGACCCATAACAAGAATAAGAGACCACGGCAACGAACTTGAAAAGAATTGGAGCAGGAAGCGCAAAAGAAAGAATTAGAATAAACCTCGTAAAATTGCCAGTTAATGAATGGTCGATGCCAGCGAACATTGGGGTGAAGATTCTCCAAGACCTACCCCAAGTCTGTTTAATTTCACTCTTTATAAATACTTTCCCTTGACTTTCATCCTCATTCATTATTCCCCTCGTGACCCAGTGAGTTCTTCCTTAATAAGTGTTCGTTCTTGGCATGCGCGGTAGCTTCAATTAGCATGCCGGTACGGGCCTTAATTACCTCCGGGAGTGCCGAAAACTTCGGGAATGGAGGGTTCAAGGACGGGAGCACTGACCTTTAAATTATCGGAGACGGGTTTCACTCTAAACTTTTACGATTATTTCGGAGAACAACCGAGAAAGATCATCACGAAATGAAATATTCTTATGAATTAAGTAGAAGAAAGTATAATGAAATCATTATTCGATCTCATTAATATATCAGTTGGTTAAACTTTTTTTTGTCAGTCAATAAAGATTTTATACAAGATTTTGATTAGACAATGTTGTTATCTTTTACACGGAACGGATTAAATTTATGAGTCTGCAGGTAACCGCAATGCATCAGAAATTCTAGGGTCACTTCTATTCCTAATTTTACTCAACGATATAGGAGACATGAAGGAGGGAAAAGGAGAAAAATTATTAATGAGTTATGTGTATGACACCAACTTGTAGAAACAAAGAAGAATTCCTTAGTAAGAGCGGAATCCAACTACATCAATGGAACACATAAATGTTGAAAAAACAGACCTTCTGGTTTTCAGCACCAGCTGTATAGGCAAACCAACAACAGTATAATATCAGAAAATAAGAAAATTTTTGCAAAAAATAGTAAGAAATTTCTGGAGGTTTTATGTTTTTCAAACCACATACACAGTATATAATTCAGAAACCAAGTCAAATGAATATGCTAAGTTATTTGAATGAAAAGTTTTTGAATATACTTCATTATGCAAATTTCGAATTTAGGCTTAAATATGGCATGATTAGTTAAAATTAAAAGGAAGTGTTTCTAATACAAGACAGCAAGCTAAGAATAATTTATAATCGGAAGTATAATGAAACCTGTGGCGAATTGTTACAACAAAATAATATATTGACGATATAGGTATGTTCTTACATACATATGAATCTGCTGTATTCCTTCATGAAGACTAAAACGAATTAATTAGATGAGACATCTGTAATAGATATAATGAAAGTACATAAAATATAAATTTTCCAATACATAGACTGACTATGCGAGAAAAATACCCTGTATTAGATGCATTAGAATTTTCAATCGATTTGCAGAAAGTTTCAAGAATATAAGTAGCCCCAAAAAATATTCAAAAACAAAACAAAATCATTGCTGATTGAGGTTGAACCATTTGAACTAGGAAATTTACTCAAAGCTAGATTAGAAAAAGTTCAAGACACTATTTCATTTCAGATTAACTTGTAATCTTATCATCAGGAGGTGAAGGTTAGTTAGGCAGGGTCAATACGTGATGTGTTGACCACTTTGGCAACGAATTTGAACATGCGCGCAAAAGCTGCGAACTTCATGACAGTGCTTCTCTAGAATTTTTTTTAACTTTGTCTTATTCATTCAGACTTACATCGTTGGCTTATATAGCTGAGTTAGGACATTTCAGTATGAATTCAGGGAGTGCACGGGCACTGGTCGTAAATCGAGGATCTGTAACTTAGATGAAGACTCACATGTAAAATATTTTCCTCCAAAATTGGAGCTTATGTGCTATCTGCGAATATCAATGAAGAAAAATGTTCTCACCTTGATTTTGTTTTCAGTCGCTTATGAATCCTGGGTTAATAGGAATTGTTATTTTGAAGTAGACGGAAAACGAAATAATTCAACCCTGAAAGGTCCACGGCTCGAAATTTGAGTTAGGTGTATAAATGATCTACGGCATTTATATTTCGAGCTCAAGTTCGGTTAATCACCCAAAGAATTTAAAATCTCTTATTATTTTGTGGTTCTTTTTGCAATGTCAACTGAAATGTTCTAGAACTAAAGATTTGCAAGTTGCAATGATAGTTATGTTCGAATAATGACACCATAAAGGTATCACTCTCATATAATAATTATCTAGAATAAGACAATTCGTTGAACTAAATGATATTCCTAAAGCCCTTTCGACACATGGGGATCTAAGCTCAGAACTGATTGGATTGTGATAACATATGGAATCTCACTACGCTATATTAAAATTTATGTCAGAGATAGAACATTTTTCTGATGGATAATGAAAATGTTCGCCACAGGAAAAAGGATGATGACAATTATCTGAAACGAAAATGAAGAACTTGTGAATTTTCATTTTTGTATTTGACACTGACTGACATCAGGTCAAATGTAATTCTGAATTAACTGGAATTAATCATTGCAGGAATGGACGTTTGAATCCCAGGGCCGTAGGTAGCTACGGTTGACTTAGAGGTAGGGCAATGGGGTGTGTTTCTGAATTTGGGTTGTTACTGCGAATGCAAATTTGAACATAATTATTATGGGTTTGATTCATCATTTTCCCAAATTACCTTCAGAAAGTATTCAAAATCAGGTTTCAAAATTGGGGTTTGGGATTTGCCAGGCATGCACAAAGTGACAACGGTGTTCAGTAGAATAGCTTTTTCTGCTATAGAATAATGAAATATTTATTTCTATTCTGTGGTACACACGTGTTCTTTGTCAATATAACCAAACAATATCCGTTTGCGATTTGTCAGTAATATGACAGTATGACAGTCTGTGCTCTTCTTTTTCTATTCATTGGTCGTTGTCTTGTACTCTAACCAGATCGAAGTATAGCTATCTCTGTTTTCCTAAGCAAAGCAACACATTTGACGTCCGTTTCTTTCCGAGAAAGCTGAATTCGACGTTGCCATATCGTGCACTCATGACAAATCCCTTTAAATGCAAATCCCCATTTTTATTTTTCAGTTTTAGGTGATCAAAAATTTTTTTTAAAATATAATATTGAAATTATATGTTTGATATGTGATGTTCTGAAGGTTTTCCATGAAAATTACTGCATTTTCGTTTAAAGGAAAAACCCCCATTGAAATTGAAGGTAGATCAGTAAAACTTTCTTTTGATCTAATGAATTTTTTAGTATTTTGCCTTACTTTGCCGTCTCCTAGATATGGCCCTGTTCAATCCTCATAGCCTTTCGAGAAGGATACTCTCGATCCAAGGATCAATTAATTTGATGGCAATTCGCATTTTTTACGCGCGTGTTCTAATTTAACTTTTTCCACAATAAGGAAATTTTTTTTCGAAATTACATTACTCTCAAACATTGAAACATATTTTCACGAAATAGTTCGTCATGCCTCTTTACATTCGGATGGTTCAACAGAAATTTTTCCCTCTAGAGAATGTTCAGCAGTGTATGCTCTTCATGGGAAATTCTACAATTCCAAAGTTTAAGAATTCACAATGTTCTTCCTGCACGCTACCCTTAACAACATTTTCATCCGAATTTTATTTTACTCCATCGCTCAACGAGGCAGGAATTCAAATTCGCAATTCCAATTCTATTTGCCGTCGTCTCCGTAAATATGAGACAGGAGACATGTATTGTTGGAGGGAATGCAAATTTTTCTCTCCAAAGAGCGGGAGGCGAATTTCCAGTCTGCCTTCCGCGAAAATCGAAAAGAAAAGAAATACAATACTGGAAGGGATATGTGGAACCCGCGCAAGGCAAACTTGGGGGTGGGAAATTCACTCCTCTATAAGACTTTCTTTCTTTTCTTATGTATACGATGCAGGCTTTCCACCCTCGGCCGCCTTCACATGTTCACATACGATACGCCAACTGGGAGAGTGAGGGGGTGTGCCTTGAAGGGGTGTGACCGCCCCTAGCCGCTCTATCTGGGCCCAGAACTCGATATCTGGTGAATTGGAATCGATGTAAAAATGGCGAAAAAGTTCTACAAATGTCTTTTCGTAATGGTATCCGGAGTCTTCCCCGAAACTGATTTCTAATTCTTATGCCGAAGGTGGATATTGATCGGTTGTAGATGGTTCGAAAGGAATAAAGTGTAGAATCAGGGTGTTTGCTTTGTAATAAGAAAATATTATTTCGACTTTCGGAGGCTAGTGTTGGTTTTTTTCGAAATTTTTTTTGGGGCAATTGGTTGAAAAAATGGTAAAAATGCGCAATGTTGCCACCAGATATTGGAAACATAATATTTGGTATGATGAATTCAATCAAATCAAAAATCAATTTGGATTAAGAAAGAAATCAAGTACATGTCGGCGTCACATCTTACGTTTTGTAGAGTCGACGCTTGATTGCTTCGGGAGGGGCTTGATCTCGCTTTCAATATTTTTAGATCTAAGTTGAGCTTTCGACTGCGTGGATCCGCAGGCTCTCATGCACAAGCTGTCAAAGTATGGTTTTGATGAGGTTGGTCTTAGACACATTCAGTCGTATTTCTCAAATAGGGGGCAGAAAGTTTTCTGCAGTGGTACATGGTCCGCAGAAGCCCTGTTGAGTCTGGGGGTGCCACAGGGTTCCATATTGGGACCCCTTTTTTCATAATTTTAATTTCATGGCTATTTTCGAACATCTGTTGTGGGCTGATAACTCTGGGATTACCGTGAGGCACAGGGCCTCTAAAAGTATGTGACAATTCTTTAGAAACTAATACAGGAACAGAGATGTTTCCTACGGGTAAATCCTGGAAAAACAACCCGGGCTCCTAGCCTAATAGGTTCACTGCATGGGGCTGAGCAGCTAGCGGGCGTAGCCGAACTGAGGGCTAAGGAATGGTTCGCATCCAACAAGCTTGTTTACAATGCAAAATTTGAGAGGGATTTAAGACCATAATACCAATGAATCGGTTATGTTTTTGGAAGTCCATTTGGATACTAGTCTCACCTGGAACTCTCATTCCGATGAAACAGCGTTTAAAATAATAAAAAATATTTTCCTGCTACGTAACTTGGCTGACATCGTGTCCAAGAAAGTTATTAAGGAAAATTTGGTGCATTTTGAATCGACTTAGAACCGGTCATGGTCGCTGTAATAGTTTCCTCTTCAAATGGAATTCGGTCGAAAGTCCAAGGTGCGAGTGCGGAGAAGAAGAGGAAACAATAGAACATTTAGTTAATAGTTGCCCAATATATAAATTTGACGATGGTTTCGAGGCAATTCATTCGGTGTCTGATTCTTTTTTGAGATGGATCGTGAACTTCAAATTAATTTAATGAGTACTAAATCATTTACTAGTTCATATGAGTTTTTTTTTCGTTTTCTTTTTTGTTTTCAGGTATGATTCTAAGATTTCAACCTACATCGCATAGGAAAGAAGAAATTTTGTCGATGAAAAAGAAGCCCTTCAATAAAAAACAACAATTTCATTACACTTATACGGGGAGACAGAGTTTTTCCTGAGGTTTTTTTCTGTGCTCTTGTATCATACGTAAAAATGTATGGTACCCCGTTTACATTTCCTCTGCTAATACTGTTATGACGCAAATTGTTTGATATAAAAAAAAATGTACTGCTCATCTCGAAAGAATATATGCAGGGTGAGTCTTTGACCTTGCAGAATATTTTGACAGAAGATTCCTGAAGCTGAAAGAAACACATTTGTCTCCTACCATTTTTTCCTATTCGGCCTAGATAAAAAGATATAGGCATTATGAATTTTCATAATAGGCTAGCCGCCCCTGGAAACCTGAACACTGAAGTTTTTCAAAGCCTACGATATACCATTCAAATCTTCGAAATAAGCAACTCTGTTATGAAAACAAGCGTCAACTTACTTTTTACATTCCAGTTGGTGAAAAAAGGTGTATTTATAGTACAATAAACAAGTTAGGTATTCCAAATTTCGTGGGCGATAAAAGGTGAATATTCTTCTCTTGGTTCCATTTTCGATAATGAAGAATTCATCTAGCTATCACTCATATTAGCTTTGAGATTCATCTTCCATTTGTAATTATTCATTTTCTTCGTTTATTTCATTTCCTCCAAAAATTATCAGATTCAGACATAACCCATTCAAACTTTCATTTTCATAAATAAATAAAACAGATGTACCTAATTTATCTATGAACGTACAAACGTTGCCAAATTGAAAGAAAGAACTCTTCGAAATAAAAAAAAAACACAATATGCTTATTCTATGTATACACTTGTAAAATCTATGATTCTGAACTGAACTATAATTCTGTGGTTCCGTGGTTTTAAGGTGATGTCATGGTGGTTTTCTTACACCATGGGTTGTTATGTTATGAAAGCGCATTTGAAGAATACCTCAAAATAAATACTATCAAAGTTCTGTATATAATTTCAAGAAATTTGGGTCAGCAGAAAGATTTCATTCAAACCAGTAAGAATCCCCATTATCATGGAAAAGTGAGAAGTTAATCAATTATACTACACAAATCAGCTCGAAATTGAAAAGGAAGCTCCATGAATAGATAGTGGGGTGGTAATTTGCTTGAACATAAGGAGTATTTAAATTGTAGAAGTTGAGGTGAGCTTATTCATATTACTCCACTTTCGAACTAATAACCAATTTACAATGGACATAACTTAGCCGTAAATTCACTTATACATAAAATGTAAGAATTAAACAACAGAAATCATAAGGAATAAGAATAGAACTGCATTCGACTTATGGAAGTCAAAAGCAAAGTTGAACCTTTTGTGAAGATTTTGGTACGTATGAATTTTGTAGTTTCCTCTTTGATTTTTACGCACGAGTTGCGGGATTCTTACGGTTACGTCCATTGTGAATTGGCCAAAGTCGGCTACTCCGCTTACAAATCATTCCAAATAAAAATGCTAGGATTCCATTCTCAACTTTTAGACGTGGCAACGCGGAAAAATTGAATTCTGTGAATTTTTTGAACAGAGTTGCATTCAGTTAAAGTACCCAATTCTCGGAATTTCACAGATATTTATTATTTTTGAATTTCAGATTACTCGAAAACGGCGCATCAAATGAAAAAAAATAAGGAATACTTTTACTTGCTAAAATGGTCAAAAATTCGTTGAATAGCATTCAAATTATTTTTAAAAGTTGGATTCTTTGAATTTCTGGTATTTTTATGAAATGTTATGGTCATATTGAGGAAACTGGAGGATGTGGATGAAATGTTGTAATCCAGGAACATTCATCGTATCAATAAAAAACTATATTCTAAAAATCATCTCATTCGATGAAATCGTTCGCGAGATATAATCGAAAATATTTTTTTTTTAATGGATTTTCAACAGTCTGTATCTTACGAACCAAGCCGAATCGGAAAAAATGGTAAGGAAAAAAAGTGTTTCTTTTGTCTTCAGGAATCCTCTGTTAAAATATTCTGCAGGGTCAAAGACTCACCCTGTATATATTAAGGCTGCCTATCATAGTCTCGTTGAATCACATATACGATACTGTGTCCTAATTTGGGGTAACTGCTCCAGTAGGGAGACCATCTTTAGATTGCAGAGGAGAGCAGTGAGAATAGTAGCCGACCTGAATTACAGAGATGATTGCTTAAGCGCCTTCAAAGAACTGAAAATTTTAACATTTCCCTCTATATTTATTTATGAATGTCTGGCTTATGCAGATGATAATGGCGAGAGCCTCCCTACATATGGAAATTTCCATGATTATGATACACGATATAGAAATAACTAATCTAAGTACATGCGACTCGAAAAATCCGAGAATGGTCCTAATTTTATTTCTCATGAGCTTTTCAATAAGATATCTGATGAGGTGAAAAGACTCAATCCTATGGAGTTTGAAAAAAAATTAATAAATTTGCGCGGCAACACGCGTTCTGGAGTGTGCAAGAGTTCCTGTCCAGTAAATTTAATTTGTAGTATTTTGTACATTCTTTATTTGGTGATTGTGAAATTTCTTTGACGAGAAATGGTATTTTTATCATTCATATCTTGTTCGACATCTTTTAGTATTTTATTACTTTTTATATTCTGGCAATGAGATGAGGGATGGTATTTATATCATCTCGAAATTATTATTATTTACATTGAAATTTTGGAATGTGTGCAATACAATGAACCTTGTAAAGAAGCACCAATAAATTATCTATCTATCTGTCTATATGAACTGATACTTCCCTCCCATTAAAGGTTGATTTTCATTATACGTTCCGTTACCTTCCAGTATCCCTTCCGTATGATTCAAGTCAAATTTAAGTAGGCAAAAATGTCATGTTGACGGAACGTATAGTGTGCACACATCAATTCATTTACACACTAAGCTACCTTTTGTGCGAGGGAGATTCGGGTATTTGGGTAATCGGAGATTCTTTCCTATTGGCCGAGGACGATCACGTGACCGTCGTCGACCAATAGGGTGAATCACTCGGCCAATAGGGTGAATCTCCGATTACCCAAATACCCGAATCTCCCTCGCACAAAAGGCCCCTTTTTAATATTTTACGGGAAGGATACTGGAAGGTTACGGAACGTATAGTGAGAATCAACCTTAAAAGTCGCAAATGTGGTTGACATCTACTTTATCATAAACCCATGACGCGTTCCACTACATTGTAGTTTCATCAGTTGCTAAGTTGCGACTGCCTCAAAAAGTGTGTGACAATTCTATACAAACCAATAGAGGTACACAGATGTATCCTACGGGCCAATCCTGGAAAAACAACCCGGGCTCCGAATAGGTTCAAAAATGGTGAATTTGACAGTTCCGTCTGGTCATTCAATAATTTCCCTGAATTTGTCGAACGGTTTATCACTAGTGACTCCAATAAATTTGACTTCCGCCCTTTGTTCTCGATGTGTAGAATCTTCGCCGAAATCATGTTTTTCTTTTATGATGTTTTGCGTACGTGGAGTTTAATATATTTTTTGAAAACGAACTTCTGTGTTCTTTCATTCAAGTATTGGATGATATTCCCGTTCGGCCAATGTTAGTTTTAGGGCATGAACCACACTTCCGTATCGAGCGCCAATTCTGCTCAAATGATTTTGAGTCTGTTGTTTTCTCGGAAACCACTATGTTCACAGTCAGCTGCTTGGTTGTCCGTTAATAGCTTCTGAAAAGAATGATATGAAATATGGATATCTGTAAAGTTACTTGAGCCTTAATTACGAAGGTATGATTCAGTTATGTGTCAAATCAATCCATTGATTCCGTAGATATGAATTTTGCATTAACTTCATCATTGTTTGACCGAGTTTGGTCTTCCCAATTGTGCTCAAAATGTGTTGTATGAATATAGAGTCCCAGTTGTTTCTCCATGAAATGTGCTCATTATTAGCCATTAGAGCCATCGCAAAACAGAGTTGGACACCTCAATTTCTGTCGAAATGCGAAAAAATACCAACCAAATAATTCCGAAGATTTTCAGTTGATTGTCTGATGAAGGTGACTGATGAGGGATTGGAAATGTAACGTTCAAATTGGTAAATCGTTTTAATTTTTTGAATTTCATTCCTCAGACAACATTTTTCCGAAAATTTCTTCAGATAAATATTTCATATCGCATCACGCAGGGGTAGTTTCCATGAATAATATTTTTTATTTTCATTTTTTCTATTTCAGATGTCGATACCAGAGAAAACTTAGAATTTCTAAGAAAATATGTCGATAACTTACCAAGTTTCATGGACCAGAATTCTCACAAGAAGCACATTTTCATCGAATTCTGATTTTCCGGATTACGTCCCGAATTATTATCCTCTCCAAACTTCCCCTCCTCTCTTAAGAATCCAAGAATCGTAAAAAATCATCCGTGGCGAATCAGCCCTCGAGCTTCCGCTTTCTTCCTGGTAGTTCCGAAATAACTGAGTCAGGGTTTCGGACAAGTCATTCAACTCTTTCGGAGAACAACGAACACTCGGTCTCCGTAGGAATTAAACTTGCCAAGTGCACTTTATCTTCAGCGAACTTGCACTTTGCCGAGTATTTACAGAATACTTGAGATAAACTCCGCTTTGTATGATACTTCCGACGCCATGCCGTATCTAGAATCTTAGCATCCACCCGTGCCAAATTCTCTTAGGACTTGTCGCTTTACATACTTTTTTCGGAGAAGTGAAGTAGCGACAACAATGGATGCAGAACAGTAGAATTTTAATCAAGGGACTGAAAATAGACGAGGATTTTTATGCAGTGAGGCATGAGTGTACTCTTGCGAAGGAAGGTCGTATAAAAATGATTTGGAATTTAAAGTTTCTCAGAAATTTCTTCTTGAAAGATACAAAAGGAGTGCCGTTCAGGTGTATTCGCATTGCCGGGGATGTTCATTGTGATGAATTTCCAGGTAATATAATAGAAATAGGATCATAAAACATTTCACCGTATTATTACAATGGTTAGCAATTCAGAAATTTCTGGATCAATCGTATAATGGGAGTATATATTCTCAGAAATTTTCCTTACAATGAATGAATTTTCGAATGAAACGAGAGAGTTTCAATGAATGGAATGTGCAGAACCCTTTGTCATAAAATGATACTTACTGTGTGAGGTATCTACCACTTTCTGATAGAGATGAAAAGGAGCAAAAGCCATGCAATGAATACATGTAGAATCGTGAAAAACAAATGGAATAACTGAATAGAGTAGAAAGCATTCTTTCATACAATGGAATAAATGTTTTTTTGTGAAGGATGGTATCAAAATAGTTCGGAATTAGAAATTTCTGAGAACTTTCTTGTTGTTGAACACTGAAAGAGCCAGTGCGGTAATTTCGAATTTTCGAAGTTGTAATGATGTTGAAATTTTAGATGAAATAATAGAGCTTGTAGATTTTTAGAAAAGTGTGACGATTCTGATGATTCTGAATGGAAATTTTCTCAGAAATATCTCTTTTGACGACTCTATATATGGTTACCTTCTCACCTGGATAGTGTTTTCACATTTCCAAAAACGTTTGTATGATTCTTTTCACGCCGCCACTTCTAGAATCTAAGCGCTGACCTACGTCAAATTCTCTTCGGACTGGTCGTCCTACATTCTTTTTCGGAGAAGTGAACTAAAGACAAAGACGGATGAAGAACAATATAATTCTAATCAATGGACTGAAAAAAAGAAGGAGATTTTTATGCAGTGAGGTATGCATGTAGTCTGTCGGGGAAAGGTCGTACGAAAATGATTTGAAATTTAAAGTTTCTGAGATATTTCGATGAGAGTACTGCTCAGATGTATTTGCTTTAGCGGAGAGGTCTATTATGAAGAATTTTCAGATGAAATAATGCAGATCTAATCATGAGAGATACTACCGTACAGCTGGAATTATTCGGAATTCAGAATTTCCCAGAAATTTCTCAAATGAAACCAAGGGGTTTGAATGAATCGTCCAAAGTTTCAGCACTCACTTGTATCAGGAACGGATACGAAGGAGCGAAAGCAGTATAGTAGAATTCTGATGGAAGTACTCTAAACGGAACATCATTCTCACGAAGTGCAGAATGATGGTATCTTTGTCATATCATATTTGAATTTGAAATTTCTGTCAGATTTCTTGATGAACGGTGAAATGTGAGAGCTCGTTAGGTACTTTAGCATTGCTCAAGATGTTCAGAAGGTTAATTATATGGAGTATTGGTTCTGAATTAAGAATTTCTGGGAAACGTCTTGTAAAATGAAGAATTTCTGAGAAATTTTTGAACTATACAATGCCATAATCACCCAAATGATGTTTCCACATTTTCAGATTTGTTCCTTGTAATCGGAATTATTTCAGATGAGATGAAAGAGTTTGAGTTAATTAATTTGCAATGAATGATTAGTTATATCTTACCATTTCTAGGATCTTAGCACTTACTCGTGCTGTAACTTTTTTCCTTGAATACTAACTCAGAATGTTGAAGAAGCTGCATCAATCAATTCAGTCGACATTAGAGCAGTTTCATGGATTGAGTCGTTTATGTACTTTGGCGAAGATCATATTGAAATAATTTGGAATTCCGATAAATGTATGCATTTGTCTTGATTGATCTAATTGTTGCTGTTGGTTAGGTTGATAGTGTTGATTTATACTTTGGATATGATAAAAAGACTTTTTATGAATCGAGGCATAAATGAACTCTGGTCAAAAAACTGCTGAAACACTTTTTATTCTTCTGAGAAATTTTTCTTTCAATGATACAATACCAGGTCCAAATTGAAGAGTCTCAAGCAAATAGATTCAAAACCTACTTCATCATTCAGAATCTCTGAGATATTTATCTTTCCAACACCATCTCCGAAAACTGGGAGAAAGCAATAGAAGGAGAACTGATGACATATTTGAATGGAATCTTTTAGATATCCCATTGAAATGATAGAAACGAAAATTATATTTCTGAGAAATTTCTTGAGGAATAATGAAATTGAAGTGAAGCTTAGGTTATGATTAATGAACACATGCATGACACATTGTAAATTTTTCCGAGAAGGTACGCATAGAAAACGCCAGGGAGAACGATTTGAATCTCACTAAACTCCTCTACTCCTAGAAAATGAGAGAATAGCTCCATGCAACCCAATCTCTTCAATGAGCTTAATTTTCAGCCACGTCATTCGCAATCCTCATTCCTCGCAAAAAAACAAATACCAAGAGAAAACACACGCTCTAGGTCTAATGATACCCATCTCGCACACTTTCGTCGTGAATCTAACGGCCGTTCGTTCACATCGTGGAGGCGAATAGGAATCCAATCAAATTAATGGCGCTCCAGGTATGTTGTTGCATCGACAGTACGTGAATTCAACTCGTCACATTGTATCAATGGGGTGTGTCGTAAGAATTCTTCGGCGAGTAAGTAATGTAAACACGGGGAAATGCAGATGAAGGAGGCAATCACGTAATCTGAAATTACCGATTCTAGCGCTGCTCACGGTCTGTTGCAACACGCATTAATATTAAGGAGCAATTGAGGAAGATTACTGGGGGAAAAGTCGAAGTGTAATCATGAAGTTATAGAGGACTACATTGTTTTCGTTTGGTCTCTCGGGGTTGTTTGGAGATGTTTTTGGGGCTATGGTATTAATTTTCTATTCATCCTTAATTTCTTGGAAATAATCAAGGAGAAGCGAAAAATATCGGACAGTGTTTTCTTCCAATATCACTGCGTTCAACGAGTATCTATTCATATACCAAGTACCGTGACAGTCCCCTGCGCCCTAAAAAACAACCAGCCCCAAGCTTCTAACCAGCAGCACACAGAGCGTACTGTTATGGAAAGCTATGCATGATTTTTTTCTTTAAGAGGAAACAGTACCACGTGTTGGTGAATTACGGCTCGACAACACAGCCACATGCAAGTTTCATTAAACCTCTTTAATATCTTAAGGTCAATATACCTTCTCTATATATATATATCTGTCTAATATAACGTTGCCAATAACCGCGAGAAGTATTGGAACAACGAGAAAAAACGGGGTGTCGTACTGCAGGCTTCTGTGTTTTTTTCTCGAAATTTTTTTTTAGATGTACCTAATTCTTTGATGAGAATCCGCAATATTAGTTATTCTTCCATATTCCACTGCATTTCAGTTATTATTTTACTGAAAATTCTTGAATATAAAAAAGTGGCAACATTGCGAATTCTTACAATTTTTTTGAACCATTTGCACCAAAACAATTCTTTGATGAAAATGAACTCTGGGCTCGAGGTATTGTTTGCTTTTAACGATAAAATTCGAAACATACAATACACTACCAGGCATCAAAATTAATTGAAATATATCCCAGTAATATAAGCGAGTCCACCAAATTATATGTCTAGGCTAAAACTACTTGAAATCAAATAATTATATCAGAAAAGGGATTCAATTTATCAATATGTTGATCAGGGGAGGGTCCCAGATCATCTGAATAAGAAGTAATATGAATGAATATCTTGAAAATATAAAATCAGTCGACATTTCTTCGAACGTCATGATCTTTAGTACTCCAAGCATATAATCTCATGCAAGGGATAATAATGAATAAAAAGAGACAGAAATAACAGTGTCAAAGTGTAATTAGAGCTTAAAATTAAAAAAAATCAATGAAATTTTGACAGTTTTTGAAGATCGGACAAGAGTTATAAATTGGTAATTATAGCATATAAATAGAATTAAATTGAATGTGAATTTAAAGAGAAAGGTTCAATTAATGCGAAGAAAACAGAATTTGTTAGTTTCAATCCGAATATATAAGGCAATATGTATCAAGGAAGATTTTGAATTTTCAAAATTTTAATCATAAAATTGTCAAATATTGTGATTCAGAAATCAAGGAACTATACATAATACATACAAAAAGATAGGGAAAAATGTGGGCGAATTTTCAATGATATCAAACGAGAAGGAAAACTTACCTATGGCGAAAAAATTGGAAAGCTTCGGTTTATTTGACAGAACTGGATGCATGGATTGCCGAGATTCATGGAAAATTCTGAAAACTTATATATAAAGGTGCAATGAATTTGCAGGGAGTTCAATTTTGAATTTCATATGAGCAACATCTCCGAAAGATCTCTCTCAAGAAATATTTCATTGAGTCCAAAAGCAAAATTGAAGATTAGAGTCATATGAAGAATTTCCAGTCCCAAGTAACTGCAAAGGTGTACTTTCATCACAACAGCAGCACAGGAACACAGGACAAATAAAGTCAATGACTGAAGATAACTGAGCACCTGATTGAAATTTGAGACAGAATTGGTTAGAAGGAAAACACAGTGTAGGAACAATTTTTTTCGAAGCGTGAGTGGATGAAAGGACTATAATTATATTTTAATTTAGAATAATTTCATTTAAGTAGAGTTGCCATAAGCTTAATTATATCTTTTCAAATTAATGCATAAATTTTATTTCAGAATATTCATTGTTGAACTCACCCTGAGAAGAGTTTCATTGGTCATTTGGATATTTAGATATCATAACATTTTATTTTCAATTGTTGCTGGATATATAATAAAACAAAATTTTCTAGATTATATTTCGGTACAGATATTCGAAATTATAACAGATAAAGAAATAATTTGGCGCTCAAATTTCATAATGAGAATATTTTACTTAATCAATCACCGAGGTCACCAGTGATTATTCAACTTCATAGATTGAATAAGTCACATTTTCTCCACTGGTCATTGTCAGATATTGATGTGAACGTAACCTAGATTAAACATCATCATTAGGTATATCATTTGAAGAAAATCTGAAAAAAAAAATTAATTAATCAATTAATTACTCATTCCGGATGGACCCAACACTTCCTAAACATTTTCATAACCCTGTAGTCTCAAAACGGTATAAAAAGTTATCCAAAAGGAAATTCACTATTCACTAGAATTGCACGGAGTATTTCCTCAGCGTTGCCATATTTCTGGTGTTCCTCACTTGTATTGGAGACAGCTTTGGTGTAACCCTAATGTTATTGATTGTATATTATGCCCTCAGAACTGTGCATAATTTTTTGCCCACAATTACTATTTTAGAAATGAAGATATCTTGAAAAATCATTGAGCAGGTTATTGCGTTCACGTTCACCTGCTAACACATGTCAATATTACAAAAAATTCTCCATAAACCACCTAATGATATAATTTTCTGCTCGAATTGGATATACATGGAAATGACATTTGGGCATGATAAAACCTTTTCCCTAAAGCAAGGACACGGAACAAGTAACACGTCATGATGAATTTACAGCCCATGAACCCCAAAACACTCTTCAAACTATGCCAAATATGCCCTCAAAGCGACAACTCGGTCAAACAGTCATACCCAGTGATTGAAAATGGGAAAAATCTTTCTTGTGTTGCTGAACAACATACATTCCTGTACAATTTGCGTGTGAACGAAAAAATCCAATCAAAGGCATTCTAGGCATCGCGTATTTCACAGGGTAATATTTCACGTTGAAAGTTTTTCACGGAATGGTGTAGCATTTACAGGCGACCACTCTTGCTGAAACGACTAGAAATCGAATTATCTGAATTCCTCTGGTGAACAATTATGTTGCAAACCGACAAATTAGTTTTATTTCGCTATTTATGGGACTCAGATGATAGACCGCAATCGCTGCACATTCTGAGAATTGTGTTTGTAATGTAAGGATATGCAGTATGGGCATATTGAGGAGCTCAAGACTCCACGGAACATGACGCTTCGATTATTTTGATTTTACCGAAACTTAGTTTACTTTCACAAGTGTTTACATAATGAAAATATAGTAAAAAATTGTTGAAAAGCACTGACCTAAAATCAGCAGCTTTCACGAGCTTATTGTGCAGCAGCATTTGCCGATCAGACACCACATTTGATCGTCATCAGACGAGTATTTCTTGAGCTATTTCGGCAATGACAACGATACTCAGAAAATAACTATGAAATTTAACATATGTTTTTCCCAATTTCTTAGAAACTCAAAATCGTATAGAACTGAAATTTGGTACACTGTTGTCAAATATTCTAGGCCTGTGCAAAATGTCATCGAAATACTCTTTCCGAAAAAAAAATCTTCTCAACAAAAATTTGAAAATTTTTCGAAATATTCTTCATATTGAATATTCTAACGACATGATTCATAAAAAATATTTCCAGCAGTTGCGTGTTTGTATTTCTACAACTAATTACCAAGTTTCAATTCGATCACATGAGTAGTTACTGAGATATTTGGGAAATAACATCAAAAATTGAAATTAGTCCAACACTTCAACCATTTGGCAGAGTTGGCTCATTCACGATCTTGGCTAGCACATTCTGATGCGCACCTCACCCTAAATCTTCTAAGTCACCAGGTTTTTCTATCCTCAAGTAATAATGTATACAACCTGGTCGTCAGAAAAAGAATCAGAAATTTGAACAGAAAGATTGCATGAGTAGTCCCTGAGATCTTCAGATGACATATTCAAATGAGTATAACTCCAAAACTGTTTGAACGATCTGGCCCATTAAAGAAATCAGAATCCTCTGATATGCAAGCTATTCTGAAGTTTCAACTATCTCTTATCATCGCAACGGACGGTCAGATGGCCGTGCAGAATCGATTTTCATACCGAATTTTTCACCAATGAGTCAGCCTAATCGTTGAAGACTATTTTCGGGAAAAAATTCGGAATTAACAGACATCTGGGCAATACAGAAGCAATAATAGAACTATCCACTAAAATGATTAAATGGCATTGTTGTGTGAAGCACGATATTACAGTGACACTTGAAACGTGCACGGTAAAACAAAATTAATGTGGAAACACGAAGGGACAAATTGATTTCATCTGTCTTCCTTTCTGCACAAATCAGGAGACAATCACCAATGTCAAGTCAGGTATTGGCCCCACTAAACGCAGCTTTGCTTCTTGACTTTATAGACTCAGAAGAATATTCAATACTTGTGTAAAAAAACACTGCAAATTTTATACAAAGGTTTATTATTTTCTTAGTTGAATAACCCAATATACCATTGATAACTCAAACAACTTAGAACCGAATGCTATAATTCATTTTCGACATTATTGGAAATTTGCAGCGTTTTTCTTTATAACTCAGGAACCACATGTCGGAAATCATCCGGGTAAAATTTTTTTGGTTTAGTTATGCAACAGTAATCAAAGTTTAAAATTTCATGGAAATTGGGTGATAAGTTTTTGAGAAATATTTTTTTTCCTCCCAACCCCCATTTAGAGCTCTTAGGGTACACCGATCCTGCTGAAAAGCTTGGAGGATCAACCCCGAGTGACACACGATTTTTCTAACAAGTTTCAAGGATTTCTGTTAAGTACTTCCAGAGAAAAGCCCCGGACAACGGACGGCGGACGGACGGATTTTTTTTTATTCGTTCATTCAAATCTACATACTCCAAAACGTAAACTGTGAAATTTTCAGGGGGGCTTAAAATTTTTTTTGGTTGGTCGATCATTAAGGTTTATTATTTGATTTTATCAAATAATAAACCTATATGATCCTCATGAAATCCTCAAAATTAACATTCACGATGGTATTTAACAAGCATTTTATAGTTCTGTTTCAGTTCAATCGGATCAGTATGCTTTGGATAGTTAAAATAAATTCAAAAACCGATGGGTGGATTTCGCGAATTTATGATCACAGCAAGCAAAATGTCCATGAAAATGAATGAAAGTTAGTTTAAAGTCGATAGAGACTGTCATATATTTTCTAACTTAGAGGAGTGGATAGTTTTCCCGATTGTTAAATCATTACCTTACCTCGACAGTTCTTCATGAAAAAGGCAGCTGAAATTTCATGTATGGTAGGAAGCTTCCACTGTGTTCTCTGGGATCGTTCTGAATTTCTTCGACTGAAATTAAAATTGGTCCTATTTAATACCTTTTATACAGTGCGAGTCAAAGTTATGGAACAAATTCATTTTCTCAGAAGAAAAATATTTGGCAACAAAATCCTGAAACAGGTCAATTGTGTTTCACTTTTACCAAATTTATATGCATTTTTGAAGGATTTTTGTTGCACTTTGTGCCATCTCCATTAACCCCCTAAATTTTTGCATAGGGAAAGTAGGTCATGTATAACTTTTTCGGCAAGGTCTTTGTATCTTCTTTACAGGCGTGCAGAAATTTCCAAGAAAAAAATTTTTTTTTTTGAAAAATTAGTTAGTTCAGAGAGGTTTTCAGTATGTGCACTTTGTCATGGCTCATTAACTTTGAGGCGATGGTACATGATGAAATTTGTCCTCGAATGAAAGTTGACCATTACAGTTTTGTTTCTGCATAACTTTCAACCCCCTCACGTGAAAAATTTTGTTTTCTCCATTGAAGAGTTCGTAGGGGTTGAAAGTTATGCATGAACAAAATTGTAATGGTCGATCTTCATTCAGTGACAAATTTTATCAGGTACCTTCGTCTCAAAGTAAATGAGCCATGACAAAGTGCACATACTGGAAACTTCTTTGAAGTGACTAATTTTTCAAAAAAAAAATTTTTTCTTGGAAATTTCTACACGCCTGTAAAGAAGATACAAAGACCTAGCCGAAAAAGTAACACTTGACCTACTTTCCCCATACCAAAATTCAGGAGGTTAATGGGGATGGCACAAAGTGCAGCAAAAATCCTTCAAAAATGCATAAAAATTTGGTAAAAGTGAAACAAAAATTGACCTGTTTCAGAAATTTGTTGCCAAATATTTTTCTTCTGAGAAAATGAATTTGTTCCATAGTATTGACGCGCACTGTATAACATACATATTCATTCCACCAAGATGATTATAATGAATTTTGTTGAGCCAAAGCCGCCAAAACTTCAGAATCAGAGTCGTTGCGGGTTATTTAAGAGCCACACTATATATTACTCGAAATATATCAATGTTAGCATGTGCAGCAACAATGAAGCATTTAGGTTATATATACTAGCGTCCCAGAAAAGTATGCAACTACATTCCACATTAGTACGTACTCTTGGACAGTTTTAATTTATTATAAGGCATACAAGTGCATGTAGGAAGTCAGTTTATGCTAGCAGTTATATTGTTGTCACATTTTTTATATTTGAGACGCAATTCGAATTGTTGAACTTGAAAGCTCATATGCGGCGACTGTACGTGCACAGTGTATTATATTCATGTAACACCTACTTTTACACACCCTGAAATTTATAATGCGTTGAGTGTCAAATTGTTAACACCTGCCCAAACCGAGCTATTATATTTCGATGTTTCGTGGGCGATAATACTCAAGAATAATGATCATTTGCCAGGAGTTTGCTGAATGCCATCGATTATGTGGAGATGTATATTCGCAGAAACGAGCAGATGATATTAATGAGGACTATCGACAGCTTTCGAAACTGAGATATACAGGCTGAACGACGTCAGATAAATTCGATTCGAAATGTTAAGAATACCAGGTATCGACTTTTTCCTATCCCAGTAAAATTTGGGCAAAAACGCGAAACTAGAATTGTTAAATATTTTTATATTATTTTAGGTAAATGTTGATAGCTCTTTTCGGGCCCATGATGCATAAAACCGACGGTCTCCTTGATACTGGAACTCAGGAATCAATAAAATTAAATGAAATTCGATTTATATTGCTGCAATGTAGATAAGAGCAAACAGTACCTCGAATATAACGGGATGACTTTTTGAGGCCAGAGTTCGTGTTTTTATGAGTTCGTATTTTATGAGTACAAATGGTTGAAAAAAAAAACTTCAAATTTTTCACAAGGGTTCATTATTTTCTTCGTTAAATAATTCAATATACTGTTGATATCTTGAACAACTTAGAACCAAATGTGATGATTAATTTTCGATATTATTGGAAATTTGCAGCGTTCTTCTTTATTTTCAGGAACCGCTGGTCGGAAATCATCCGGGGAAAATTTTTTAGGTTTAGTTATGCAACAGTAATCACCGTACAGAGTTTCATGAAAATGCGGTGGTAAATTTTCGAGAAATAATTTTTTTTTCCCAAACCCCCAATTCCGACCCCTTAGGTTACACCGATCCTGCTGAAAAGCTTGGAGGATAAACCCCGAGTGACACACGATTTTTCTACCAAGTTTCAAGAATTTCCGTTCAGTACTTCCAGAGAAAAGTAACGGACAACGGACGGCGGACGGACGGATTTTTTTTTATTCGTTTTTACAAACCAACATACTCCAAAACCTGAACTGTGAAATTTTCAGGGGGGGTTAAAATTTTTTTCTCGTCGGTCGATCACTAAGGTTTATTTTTTGATTTTATCAAATAATAAACCAATAGTAGAATGCGCAATGTTGTCACTTTTTTGTATTTAAGAATTTTCGGGAAAATAAAACTGAAATGGAGTGAAAAATGGAAAAATTAATAACATCGTACTTTCTTTCAAAAGGAATAAGTACATCCCAAAAAAAAATTTTCAAAAAATAACCACTGAAGCCCTCGGAACGACACCCCGTTTCCTCCTTTCAAAGTTGAAATTGCTCGCATTCTAATATTTCTCGCGTCTATTGGCAACGTTGAAGCATGCAGACCGTGACTGTGTTGCATAATTGTGCGAAGCCGTTGAATAGCAGCTAGCGGTAGTGTTTGCTCCTAAGGGTAAATCAGCGATTTTTCATGAAAAAAATTAATTAAATTGGAAAATTTTTCTGAAATAATTTTTTTTGTGATTTATTATTTTTCAACTGACGTATTATTGAATCAAGCTCCTTCAGTGCGATGTATTCTATATACAAAAAAGATATTGAAATAAATTAAGTTGGTAAATTTTTAATGTTTTGTGATATACCTTGATTATTCACCATGAACTTAATACGTAACTTGAACGCATTTAATACGTAAAACGTTGAAACCTAATTTTTACATGAAAAAGTTCAAAAGACTACGCGTAATATTAACGTTTATGAAAGTCCTACGGATGGCTCAAGGAATCCGTGAACCAAACGTAAAAGTGTGTGAGTCTAGTGATATATTTAGGGTGTTTGAAAGGGCACAGTTATTTTAATTATTATTGAGTTTTGCTTGTCAAATATACCTCGTATATGAAACAATGCAATTTCAATCTTTATTATCCTTTTCTTCTTCATGCTCCTTCTCTATACTTTTTCAACTTCAACTTGAGACTAAACACATTCAAATTGGTACTAAAGAAAATCAAATTGAGACTAAACACATTCAAATTGGGAATAGTCAATTTCATATTGGTGTAACAACGTTCTTGTATGAATTGGAGTTTAATAAGCTTCTTCAGTTTGAACTATGTATACTCCTGATATTTCGTTGGCATTTTCCTTTTGTTTTTTTGCCTACCTAAGGCGGTTGACTTCTTGATACCCAAAGATTCGCAAGTCCTTTCAAATCGCCGTTTTTTTCATGGACTACAAATCTTTGCTTTTTAATTGATTTCAAATCTCCTCTTTTAAAATTTTCGAATTGAAATCTGGTTTGTCGTCATTCAATACTGTCCGTCGACATTGAAGTGTTAATATTATAAGGTAGTCAAAAAATCAGATTCAGAGAGCAACATTGTACCCATATGAAACTGATTACCACCAACTTAAAATGTATATATTTCAAATTGGGAGTAATCATTTTCACATGTTTGCCTAATTGAAATATATATATTTTCAATAAGGAATAATTTACATATGGGTACAACGTTGCTCTTTAAATCGAATTTTTTGATTACTTTATAAAGTTAACACCTTGATGTCGAAGGAGAGTATTTAATGAGTGCAAACCAGAGTTTAATCCGAAATTATATCTCTTATTGGAAAGGAAGAGTCATAATCAATTGAAAAGCAGAGAATTGCAGTCCATGAAGAAAACGACAAGTGAAAAGGAGTCCCGTATTTTTGAGTATCAATAAATCAACCGCCCAAAGATGCGTAAAAAATGGACGGAAAATGCCAAACAGATAGCAGGAGCATAGTTCAAACCGAAGAATCTCATAAAACTCCAATTCACACAGGAACGAATGATGTACCAATATGAAATTGATTATTCCCAATTTGAATGTGTTCAGTCTCAATTCGATTTTGTTTAGTACCGATTTGAATATGTTTATTTCCAATTTGCTTTTGCTAGGTCTCAATTCGAAATTGAAAAGGTATAGTTCTCAAAAAAAAACAATAATAATATCTCTAACAAAGTGAAGAATAACTGAAGGTGACTTTTAATAACAAACCGAATTTATCACTGGATTATTCCGTCTGAATTTTTCAACTTGATCCATAGTTCATCTGATTTCTTTCAATGCCTCCTCATCCCAGTCGAACAATTCTAAAAGGTTTTAGTCATGAAATTAACGATGCGTAATCTCCCTAAAAACATTCCAACAGCATATCCGAAAAAAATCATATCTCTCCGCCGATTGCGATTCTTCCCTGACATAAATCATCTAATTCTGCCTAATGGGGTCTGCACTGAATGCTCCACGAAAAGCCACAACTAAATACAAACATCAATAGATTTTGACTTTGCCAAATCGGTCTTAACAATGTACTCGAACACAAAGCGGACCTGCCCTCCATTTTTCAATCGGTTTGATTTCGTTGGTATTTCGGTTATCAGGACCGTATTCTTCATAACGGAAACTGTGAACCTCATTCACAATTCATCAAAACTATAATCGTAATATTAAATTGATAAATTAAATGAAAAATATTTCCAGGCTTTCATGAATTTTCCGTATTACCTCATCACATTGAAATCCAGTACTTGATCGAAATATGACAGCTCGAAGTTTCTGCATAATTTCGTAAGAATCGTATAATTAATAGATCCCAAGTTTTATCACCATGGGATCAGTTTTTTCTATTTTTTCTTCAGAAATAACAAGGATACCTAGGAAATTATCAAGATATTTGACACATTCTTCTACGAAATTGAAACTTCAACCAAATTTGAATTTTGAACAGGGTCGTTAAATATTGACCGCAAAATACTTGCCGAATTTCATCAGAATCTGATCAATAGTTCTTTTTCAAATTTAATAACTGATAGACCCTCACGAAATCTGTTTTGCGCGCGATGTATACCAATCAATTGAGAAGCTTCAATTTGATCGCATCAGTACTTCTTGAGATATCGACAAAGTAACCTCAAAATTTCAAATTACTTAACTCCGAAACCGTTAGCCTAATTTTGCCGATTAACGAACTCACTCCAAACGAACTCAATCCAAACGAACTTACGCTCCAAAACCAACCTTGAAATTTCAAGTCTCCTCATATTTTCCTCCGAGAATTAGAGCATACACGGATATCAATATAAAATGAAACTTGACTTGGAATTCGTCTTCCAACCTTCAAGCCAGTTTTCGGCTCAGAATTCGAAAATTACAGACATATAGTTTTGTCCAAATGTCTATAATTTTCGATTTTTTTCCCGAGAATGGTCTCAAACGACTAGGTTGGACTGACTGATGACGAATCTGGTGTCAAAAATCTATTCTGAACGGCCGGTCGGCTGACGACACGATAACTGTCGAATGGAGCGAACTAGCGACATGAAACTTTCAGATTAGGTCACGCATTGAAATACGGCGGTTGAGTTCGTTAATGGAACAAATCGGTAGAATTATTTCGGAGTTATGGTCATTTGAAATTTTGAGATTCATTCCCTGATATTCCAGGAACTACTGATGAGATTCAATTGAAACTTGACAGTTTTTTGAACCATAACAACGCACAACTTTTCACAACATTTCGTTGAGATCAGTGAAATTTGAAAAAATTTTTTTTCGATTTTTGAAAATAATTTTTTCCGAGGAGTGTTAATTGAATCTTCTACCTCATATTTTTCAGCAGTGTACCAAATTTCATTCTGATACGATCATAATTTCCGGAGATATTGGGAAAAAATATGTAAAATTTCGTGTTTTTTTCTCAATATTGCTTCTCCCGGAATAACTCTAAAAATACTAATTCAATCGAGATGAAACTTGGCAGTTTGCTTGGAAATGGTGATGGGTAACTTTCTGCAGAATTTCATGATAATCGTGTCATTGGAACAATTTGAAAAAAAAATTTCAAAATTTTTTTTATATCCAATATTCTGTGATCTTCTGATCATATTAAACTCATGGTATTCTCTATGAACCTTTGAACTTTCATCGTTCGATGAAATACTGGATTTAAATTCGATCCAATCTGTTTTAGGAAATATTGAAAACATAAATTTTTTTCAAAAATAAAGATTAGATTCAATGGAAATGTTGAAAGAGTATCACCAATAGTGAACATGCGCGCAAAAGATGCTGACTTGACGTCAGTTCTTTTCTATTCTTCGAATTATTCCAGTCATGAAAGAGAATTTCACATATTCTAATCCGATCTCCAAAAATAAAATCGGATTGAACTGAAATATTTTACATTCTTGTAAGATAAAGAGTTCTTGTTGTGTACACTTCCAATGAATAGCTAAAAAACTTCGAAATATTTTTTATCAAATACAAACCACACGATCGGCTCAAAATTCAAAATGAAATTGCGCGTTAATTTGCTGAAACTAACCACTAATTCTCAATCTGATCGCACCAGTTGTTTTTGATTTATTGAGGAAATAACCTCAAAAATTCAAATGATTATAACTCCGGAACATTTTGAAATGCAACCTATTCTGAATGTTTTGAGCCTATAGGATTTTTTGTAATCGTGCCTACGGCTGGCCGGACAGAATCGAATCGATTTTCCATTTCCGGGAAAAATTCGAAAATTACAGATATTCAGACGAAACTAAAATAGCACGCTGTACCCCAGAACATGCTCTCAAGAAGGCGGACGAAACTTGATACTACAGTACGCGTCAAAATTATGAAACAAATTCATTGTATATATTTGGCAACAAAATCCTGAAACAGGTCAATTTTTGTTTCACTTTTACCAAATTTATATGCATTTTTCTGGCACCCTGTGCCATCCCCGAATTTTTTGAATACGGTACTATTTTGGCAATGTCTTTGTATCTTCTTTACGGGCGTGCAGAAATTTTCAAGAAAAAAGTTTTTTTTTTTAAATTAGTTAGTTCAAAGAGGTTTTCAGTATGTGCACTTTGTCATGGCTCATTTACTTTGAGACGATGGTAGCTGATGAAATTTATCACCGAATGAAAGTCGACCATTACAGTTTTGTTCATGCACAACTTTCAACCCCCTCACGTGAAAATTGTTTTTTCTCCATTGAAGTGTTCCTAGGGGTTGAAAGTTGCGCATGAACACAACTGTAATGATCGACTTTCATTTGGTGACAAATTTCATCAGGTTCCATCGTCTCAAAGTAAATGAGCCATGACAAAGTGCACATACTGAAAACCTCTTGGAAGTAACTAATTTTTCAAAAAAAATTTTTTTCTTCGAAAATTCTGCACGCCTGTGAAGAAGATACAAAGATCTGCCAAAAAATATACCACATGACCTTCTTTCCCTATTCAAAAAATGTATAGGATTGATGGGGATGGCACAGGGTGCAACAAAAATCCTTCAAAAATGCATATACATTTGGTAAAAGTGAAACAAGAATTGACCTGTTTCAGGATTTTATTGCTAAATATTTTTTTCTGAGAAAATGAATTTGTTGTTGTTGCTTGTCTCTGTTCCGGACCTGGTGCTCCCAATATAATCAATACATCAATAGTGATTGGAATTATCCGCATACACAATGCTTCGGGCCCTCTGGATACGTCACAACACCTCTCGAGAACACAATGAACCGACCCCTTAACTACTTGGGTAACCGCTGATCTCATCAAATCCTCTGTAATATATGTATTATGTGCCCTTGCAAGGATTTATGTGACTCCAGAAATTAATCTTACTTGTGCCTTACAAAACAGCAGCAAAGAAATCAGTAGTATGTAGAATTGGAGCTCGGAGGGGGGCCATAATCAAGTGGAATATTTGTGAAATACGAAAGGGGGGTGTGGGAATGAGATGTCTATTTTATGAGTATTTCCTGATGATAAGCTGGAATCATATGCCATAGAATTTTATGGTACACAGGGTAGAAGAGACGAAGGTAAAGGAGAGAAGAAAAAGGAAAATAATTGGAATTGGAATATAAATGGCCCGCATTCCAAATCTTTCACAGAATTATCCATAAATTTGATTTCGAAGAATAACCAAATCACATTTTTGGCTGTTATATAATGTTTGAACAATAGTCGCAAGAAGTATATTAGCTTTTCAAAAGAAGTCGCATAAACTTGTGTAGTTCAGAAACAGAAAGAACAAAGCACTGGTAAGACATTGCAAGAAAACTGGGAACCAGATAGATACTGACACTAAATGGGATTGTTGCAGATGAATTAGGGCCGATATTATGAAACTTACCTAGAAGTTATCTTTAACTTCAACTGACAGTTTTGCAGTAACTTCCAGTTAAAGTTAGATTTGCAGGGTTAACTTCATCTGGTGGTTTTGGTATCAATTATAGTTAAAATTAAAATCAAATCCTGGTTTTCCACAGATTCTCTGTCCTTTCGGCTGACATACGGGGAATATAATCTCAATTTCATTGTTGTTATGACATTTTCGGAAACATGTTAGCAAGATATATTCACTTCATTCTTAAAGAACTTTTTAAATTCACGATGTCGAAGATGCCATGAATATTGTTGAACATCCTCGTTGAGAGATATTCACTTCATTTTTGAAGAACGTTTGAGTGACGATGTATAAATATTGTTGAATATCCTTGTTGAGAAAGGATATGTAGAAATCGGCTGGACCATTTGAACTTATGGAAAGAAACGGAATTCAAAAACTGATTTCGCTTATCTGGACACTCCTTACGACTGTAATGGATCTGTATTGTAATCATTTCCAATATGTTCATTAGTGGAAGTAGTTTTTTTACTTAGGTGACCAATTAAATACCCAAACATCCTTTCGATATTGCCAAAAATATAAGAATTCAAATTTGATCATAGTGAGAATATTTGTCAACAAAGAATTCGTTATTCCCAAGTTCATTCCTATCTTGTTTTGAAAGGGAGTTTTTTTCCAAAGTCAAACTTTTCCAATTCCAACCCAGAAATTGGTGGTTACATTTATCACAGAATTTTTAATCATTTCCTTCTCCTTTTCATAGAAATCATCACAGTATATCTTGTCTATGATAGAAATGAGACTTTTATAATCCCTACTTTTTTGAGCAAAAGTTTAACTATCAGTTGAAGTTAAAGATAAATTCCAGTTAAGTTTTATAATACCGTCCCTTGGAGACAGAAGGAAAAATATGCTGGATTCAACAGGTCTTACAGACCTCTGGAAAAAACTGGTAGATCAACTTTGAGTAGGGCTTTACGAATCAAAAAAGTTTTGAGACCTATTCAAATCTATTTGGGGTCTTCCAAATCCAGTTGGACCAAAACAAATTAAATAAGAATTCAAATCAGTTTTCTCTTCAATCTTAAATCACAAAAAATCTCAATAGGGAAAATGTGCGTACATGTGTGGAGCAAACATAATATGTATAACAAAAAAACAAAAGCAAATATATACCCCAAAGAATAATAATTATTAAGGAGGTAATTCCAAGTATACTTGACGTAGAAAACTAACGTTCTGGATATTCCACAATAGTTTCAAGGATATTTGAACTGCTTTGAATTTGTCACTTTTATTTTGACGATACTCCTAGGTATCAATTAAATCTGATAAACTGGTCGATCAATCTTGAGATGATCCTCCAAATCAAGAGTGATTTAAGACTACTTCAAAATTTGGACTATTCTAAATCCAATTGAATACTTTCTGAGCTGGTTTATCCCAATCTCGAGCAATTTTGAACCACCAAAGTGTATCAACTACTTCCTGTTCTGTATTTCACTCAGTTCTCCATCAAACCAGAGGGCACAAGAACTCTTGGATGGAAGAATGTGACCACATTACGAATCGAGATTCCTCCAATCAGGAATTTCTGTTCCAGACATTCAACGGATTAATCAGAAACGAAAAACTAAAACGAGATAATAACTGACCTTATCATAAACTTTAAATAGAGAACAACTTAAGATAAGTGGTCATGTATTCAGCAAGACGCTTGGAGCAGGTTCCGAAACAATTTGAACATCTCAAGATCTAGTTAGAGGTCTACCTCAATCGGTCTATTAAAATCGAGCAGATTCCACAGACCAAAAGATTGTTGCGATTATTTAGAACTCCCTACTAGAATAAACATTGAAAGTATGTCAGTCGGTCTTCTGTCTTGAACTTGAAAACACAGAAAATCTTAAGAGAGAAAAACGTGATTACATATGTGACGATAACATTTATCAGGAAATATATAAACAATTATCACCACCAAGGGAGAAAATTATCCACGAGGTAGATCAAATGATACTGAACGTAGAAATCCAGCATTCCAGAGCAGCTTTTAGACCATTTGAACACCTCTAGGATTATCATTTGAAAATCGGCTATAGTCCTGGGTATCGACGAGAACTCTGGAAAGAACTGGTTGATCTCATGACTACTTCAATACAATTTTGGCTTCTCTAAATCCAGTTGGAAGTCTTCTAAACTGGCTCATCAATCTTTAGCAGATCCTCAAAAACTATACCAAAGTGTGAACTACTACTTCGTGTTGTTCCTACCAGAACCAACATTTGGAGCTCTCAAGTCAAATCTCCATCAAACCTGAACGCACAAGAAGTCTCGATATGGAAAAATGGACCCAAATTACGGATCCAGATTTCTCGAATCGGGAATTTCTTTTGCAGACATTCAACGGATCAATCAGAAAAAAAATCCGAACGAGAGAATAATAATAACTTAAGATACGTGGTCATATATTGACCAAGACGCTTGGAGCAGGCTTTGAAACAATTTGAACAACTCAAGATCTAGTTAGAGGTGGACCTCAATCGGTCTGTTAAACTCGAGCAGATTTCACAGACCAAAATATTCTTGCGATTATTTTGAACTCCCTACTAGAACAAACATTGAAAGAATGTTAGTCGGTCTTCTTTTTTGAACTTGAAAACACAGAAATAGCGAAAAACGTGCTTACATATGTGACGATAACATTCATCAGGAAATATATTAACAATTATCACCACCAAGGGAGAAAGTTATCCATGAGGTAGATCAAAAGGTACTGAACGTAGAAAACCAACATTTCAGAACAGCTTTTAGACCATTTGAATACCTCAAGGATTGTCATTTGAAAATAGTCCCAGGTATCGACGAGAACTCTGAAAAGAACTGGTTGATCTCATGACTACTTCAATACAATTTTGGCTCCTCTAAATCCAGTTGATATTCTCCTAAACTGGTTCATCAATCTTGAGCAGATCCTTGAAAACTATCAAAGTGTGAACTACTACTTCGTGTTGTTCCTACCAGCACCAACATTTGGACCCCGTCAGTCAGTTCTTCATCAAACCTGAACGCACAAGAAGTCTCGATATGGAAAAATGGACCCACATTACGAATCCAGATTTCTCGAATCGGGAATTTCTGTTCCAGACATTCAACGGATTAATCAGAAATGAAAAATCCGAACGAGAGAAAGGGAACTTTGGGCGAATTAATAACCTTGGCATAAAATTGAAATATCGAGAGAGAAATACTTAAGATAAGTGGTCATATATTAAGCGAGATGCTTGGAGCAGGCGAAGCACGGAAGATATGTCATTAAGATCAATAATGTACGCAAGGGAATGACGGGAAGAGGGGGAGAATCAGGGAAAGGCTGAGAAATATGAAAATGAACCAAGGCAGCGGATAACAATAGATGTCTAAGAATGTCGTTCGAGTCCGCGGGGTTTCTTTGCTGTTAGATTTCAATTTATTCGGCTACGAATACTCAGCAAATATGTACGAGGGTTTCGTTTCCTCCCGCTGAAGCTGTCTCTTTCTAATATTCGGTGTAATTGACTGCCAACATCCCGCGTGTTATAGAGATCCGAGGAATATTTTGCAGGTTCAGGGGGGACATGAAACGGTGTTTCGATGGTTAGATGTCTTCTTGCTCTTTGATGTATGAGTGAGTTGTAAGGAAACAACAATGGGTATCGAGTGGGGTCGGTAGGTGGGGTTTTCCTCAGAAATAAAGTTAATATTTAATTATATTATTCAAAACAACAAGCTTTATCAGCAATTAGTTATCAATTTTTGTTGCTTGCTCCGTAGATATGAGCTCTATCATCCACTCAACGAAAAGTAGAGGAAAACATGACGAAAAAGAAGATTGTGATGATGAATTCATCCATTGAGTAGTTTAGGTCTTCACTATTCTCATCTATTGAGAAGCGATACGCCCTCTGGCAATAGAAATTCGAACCCTTCCAAGCTAATTATTCTAGCGGGTTCTGCTTACTTTAAGAGCTCATTTTTGAGCTGTTGTATTTGAACTGTGCTGAACTAAAGTAATCTATGTTGAAAACATTATAAACAGCATTAGTAGTCCAGCAAAGTATGAAATATCAAAAAAAACTTTTTTTTCAAATTTTTTCAAGGATAATTCTTATTGCTACTGTCCATCTTCCAACCAAGTTCCATTTCGATCAGGAAAATGTTTTTTTGAGTTATTGAAAAATCAAAATTTCAAATGGCTGTAACACAAAAACCATTGACGAACTCAACCAAGATATTTAGGATCAACCTAAAAATTTCAAAACTCTAGGTCTTTCCTTTCGGAAGTAACAGCACACACGGCCGGCCGGACGGACAGAATCAAATTTTACCATTTCAGAAAACAAAATATTCCAAAGCTGCATCCTGTTCCGATAATTACCAAAGAATAATTTTGCCTGTTGAGGAACCACATTGTTTGTGCGTATCTTCTATAGAAGGACTCAGCGTGAAATCGTCTTGCCAAAATATCTGTTTTCTCAAGCTTTTCCCGAAATTGGTTTTAAACGACTGATGACTCCAGCCGGTCGGCCGAGGTCACGATAACTGTTAAACGGAACCAGCTAGCGACTTGAAACTTCATAAGAATGCCACGGTTAATGAAACTGATGCTTTTAACGGTTTCTGATTCAAACTCTTTGGAATTTTGGAGGTAGGTTCCCAATATTTCAGGAACTGGAGATAAAGCATTATAGAATACCATCGTGAAATTTCATATAAATTTTGGTAGGATCGTACATTTAGGAATTTCGAAAAAGAAATTGATCGAACTATCCATCAGATTTCAATGAAATGCACCAAAAACCTTGTGGTTAATAATACTATTCAACGCTGTCCAAATTCTAGCAGGATACGTTATTCATTTTCGGAAATATTGGAAAAAATATGTCATATTAGGTTGTTATTTTTTCATTATTATCAATATTTCTCGAATTAAATCAAGAAATACAGCCTTGGTAACCAATTTGTACATGCGATTTTCCAGAATTTTTCCCATTTTTCGTTAAACTCTAATTATTCGCGGTTTTTCACAGCCCTTCAACTAAATATTTAAATGCCGTATGTTCAATTACCATATTAAATGATAAAATTGAATTCCAGCAGGTCATAAAAAAGCGATTTACTCCAGCGCCTCTACTGATAAACATTTCGTCATTAACTTCTCTCCTCCATGGTTATCACCATGGGTAGGTAATATTTGAAATAACAGTGATATCAAGGAATAATTACCTGTTAATTGTCATAATTTGCTTACCAAGATAGAACGCTCACTAGAACATGACTAATGATAATGATTGCGCAATGAAAATATGAGGCCTCTTGAAAATTTATAAATAATTGAGCCTTTCTTTTGATAAATGCGATAATGATAAAGATTTTGATGGCGGTAAATTATATACGTGCTTTAATTTTTACCGAATCGGACTTCATAAGAATACTTGGAATTATATTTTAAAATATTCCGTTGATGATTCTATGACAGGTCTTTAGGACTATCAGGTTGATTCTGTATTCTATTCTTGTCATATTGCTATATTTCAAATTTATAGCAATGTGGCCATGATATTACGTATTATGTTCCGAGTGTTATAGCAATGTTTGTTATGAATTTTGTCATAGCAATATTGATATCATGGACTTCCATAATCGGTGATTTTAGAGCTGACAACACTGTATTTTGAGACTTCAGAGCTACTTTGCCTGTATTTTAGTCTGAGAATTTTCCTTGAAACTAAATATTCTAGAGAACTTTGAACACATTTCCATAAGCATATACTTTTTTTATTCATGTAAACATCGACGTATTAAAAGATGTTACGAAACAGAAAAACCAATTAAAGTCAAATTGACCAATTTCCTGGATACCAATAAAATATTGGTTTCCATATATCAAATGCAGCAATTTAATGCAGGCGTTAATGACTCGACATTCGATGAACTTTTCTGTTGGCAATTCAAAGGGATGGTTGTTGTTGAGATGATTAGAATAATCATCTCAGCTGTTGCTTACTTTGCCGGTATTTTAGTCTAAGAATTTTCCTTGAAATCAAACATTCTAGAGAACTTTGAACAAATTTCTATTAGCACATTTTTCACTAACTTCAATATCTTAGAATTCTTGGAAGGAATAATACTGAAACAAATGGATCTTTGTAAGCTTCCCTTTCTAACCTATCTTGTTATCAAGCATAGCAATTACTATTTTGAGGTTGCAATATTTATCGCAAGATTCTTGTTAAATCATATCATAGATCATATTGCTCAAAATAGTTGATGAGAATACCAATAATTCCAATCTTGTTATGATAGCAATAGCTTTTTTCTAACAATATTGCTATCTGCTAACAGAATCGACCGGTATGTCGGAGGAAGGAATACCTGATCGATTCACAAAGAATACATCTTGAATTGAGGAAAAAAATGTTTGGATCATCAATGTACGCTTCGTTTTAGAGATTCAAGTATTGAAGTTGTCATTTTTCACAAATAGGAACAAGTATTTGTCCAAATATTCTCAAAGACATATGAAAGCATTTTAGAAAATTCAAGAAAGGTCAGCTGTTTAATTCTTGATCAAATTCGTTGCAAAAGCAATATTTCTGATACATAAAATGATAATCAACCTTGCATTCTATATGTAGCATCCACCAGTCTTTATTGTTGACATGTTTCACTACACTGTATTCGCTTCACCATGCTCTATCCGAATTTAAAATAATTAAAAAGCTTACAAGAGAGACCAACTGACAGTATGACTAACAATTTATTCTTGTTCGATGGAAATCAACGTTTCCAAGTTATTTTAATTGTTTCGAAATTATTTTAGTTTTTTTTGTGTGGACGATTTTTATTTATACCATTTTCTTTATATTTGTGACCTTTCTAATGCTAGTTTGTGATCCATTTTCTGTTTAACTTGTTACATCTCTAAGTTTTTCAACAGTTTGTTTTTATTGCTCGAGAATATTATATTATTGTTTTTTACCATATTCATTCTAATCTTTCATATCGTTCATTGTAGAGCCCTGAAGAAGATATTGAATATATATCGAAACGTCGGCATTCTGCCAAATTGAGTTTTTTTTCTCTAATCCAGACCAAAATGTACCCTCTCATCATTTATACAATAGTATTTATTGAGTTGAAAAAATAATCAAGGATGCTGATGAAATAAAAACGATATTCGACATTCATACTTTTCTTTTTAATTTTTCCGAAAATAATTATCGGGTTCAGTAGAAATTCGGTACGGTATTGTTAAATATTGAATGCAAAGTCGATGCCTATCTTTTAGAAATATGAGATTTTGTTTAAATTTTTTTTTTATTCGAAATATTTTATTATTTCTGCGCTCTTGTTTTTGAAAAAATCGTGCTATCGTTTTGTCATGATGTCTATAATTTTCGAAATTCAAGCCGTAATTGGTCTCAAACAATTAGGTTGGACTCACTGACGATGAATCCGGTCTCAAAATCGATTCTGTCCGACCAGCGATCCGGCCGACCGTGGGCACGACTACTTGAAAACGGACAACCCATCGACTTGACTTTCAGAGAAAGTTACATTTCGAAATGAACTCGTTGAAATCGCTAATCGTTCAAATCGGCCAAACGATTGGATTGAACATTGGCAGTTAGTTGGAGCATAACGATGCGCAAGTTTTCGTAAAGTCTTGTTGAGACCGTCTAGTAAGTGAATTCATAAAAAAATTCTGTAGAAATTTTTGCCCAAAAAACTTATCAGATCAAAAAAAACTTCGACAAAGACCTTACAATCTGTATTCCACAACAGTTCACCAAATTCCAGTTTAGTCCGACAGCAATTTTCTGATATATTCAGAAGAAATATGACAAAATTTTGTGCATTTTTCCTCGGTATCTTTATTTCCGGAACAGTATGAATTCCATCATGCTGAGACTTTGTGACTTGGTTGAGGATGCTGATGAACAACCCCGTGCGAAATTTCGTTATGATCATGTCATTAAAACAATTCGAAAAATTTTTTTTTCCCAAATATTCAATATTTTACGATCTGATCATTCTCTAGAAATCGTGCGTAAACCTTCAAGCTATCATTATTCAAGTTGGTGCTGGATTTCAATTCTATCTATACTTCATTCACTTTTATAAACTATCCCGGTTGGCCATGACATTCTGACACAGTTCACAGTGTATATTTTGAAAATGTTAGGTTATAGTCATTTTCCTGTCAGATAACTACGCAACGTTGTCCTCTCTACGTATAGAGCTCGTAGTAATTACGTATTTTTCAAAATGTGAATTTACTTTGGGAAAACAATGAATTTTGAGAAAATATTGTGTGAATTCAATAATTCCAAAGACCTGGCGAAAGTTAAAGAAACTTTTTTCTCTGTTGATATTGGAAATTTTTAACGTATAATATATAAACATGGTTGGAAGATTCAGAGATGCTATTTTCTTGTACGGAATCAAGAATCGAGTGTTGAAATTTTATCGAAAAATAATGGATAGAGAAGTCCGTTACTTTGTGATAGTTCATTCGAGAAAAAAGTACTCTAAACGAACAGACAAACCTATGGAATTCCCTACTTTTCGAACGTTGTCCTCCCTACATAGAGGTCGTAGTGAATACTTATTTTTCGAAATGTAAATTCACTTTGGGGAAATAATGAATTTGAGAAAATATTATATGAATTCAATAATTCCAAAGACCTGGCGAAAGTTAAAGAAACCTTTTTCTCTGTTGATATTGGAAATTTTGAACGTATATAAACATGGTTGGAAGATTCAGATATGCTATTTGCTTGTAAGGCAATCAAGAATCGAGTGTTGAAATTTTATTGAAAAATAATGGATAGAGTAGTCCGTTACTTTGTGATAGTTCATTCGAAAAAAAAGTACTCTAAACGAACAGACAAACCTATGGAATACCCTACTTTTCGAAATTCTCAAGAAATAAGTCTACAGAGGACTTTTAAAGACCTTGTTGCACAACTTGAAATGTAATGAAAATGTAGTAGTACTACAAAACCTGTGTCACCTTGAAAGAACAAACTCAATTTACAGAGTTTTTGGGAATCTATGTGAACGATACATTGAATTGGGTTTTCACTCACATACGTCGAAAACGTTGGATAGCTTGTGATAAATTATTGATTCCAAATCATAAGGGTTACAATCAGAAAAAGCAGATTTCAATTCTACATAGCACTTCCTTATACTTTGTCTCTGCTTCTTCTGAACTACCTTCGATATTTTTAGTTTCCAGGCGCGACGACTTTGTTGAGATTTGGAGTAGAAATTGGCATTAGCATTTGGCAACGTCTCTGGGAATTATTTTGACATTGCCGATATTGCACGAGTGTCAACCTGCGTCAGTTTCAAGTAAAAAAACTTGATAGACCTAAATCATGGCTAACCGGGATAGTTTATAAGAGTGAATGGAGTATAGTTTGTATTTTTGGAAGTATTTGGAACATCAAATTTTGAATGGGTATATCTGCTGAATTATAGGGTGGATTTTACCCATTCACGAAATTTTCCCCCCGCAATGCACGTCCCAACCTAATCTACAAATAGCGAAATATCGAATATAACTAACAGTAGTTGTTTTTTCCGGAAGTTATTGTGTTTACGATCTGTCGTGAGGACGACCATCAGAATCTCTCTAGAGAGAAGAACCACGGAAACAATTCCGTGAACCCCGCTATAATTGACAAACTCCGTCCAAGCTCTAAGATGAGACGCATCTGTAATTATTTCTGGGGAGCGTTATAACAACGGAAGAGTTATAAAATACTTCTGAATAAGGCCCGGTTTAATTGGAGGCGGTGTTATCTCAACAGCTATGCGATTTAGGAATGCTCGAACTTCGCCACTGGAACGTGCACCAGGCCCCTAATGGCTTTTGTGCCTCATTTTTAGCGGAAAGATCAAAGGGAATGATTTATATTGTTGGCGTTAGTACAATCAAATGAATTAACAGTAGTTTCACTTATATTTCTCAATGCAACCCACTTTTGGCAAAATTTTAAATGATTGTAGAGCTCGTATTAGGGATCATAAAATTTAATTGAGCCTTGCTTTGTATTTTTGTGGAGGAAAAGTCTATGGTATTCTTGATATAGTAACGAGCTGAACCTGTAAGGGAATGTTCACATACGTAGGATACCTCGTTAGGAAGTTTTCTACATGAGATCATTATTTTTGAGACAAGCCTTCGAAGGTAAGGGAGAACCGTGCACATGGTGTAGGTTTATGGCATTATCAGAGGATTGTTGCTGCAGGTGAGGGTCAATCATCTGAATAATATATTTCTTCACAGTATATATTTCTTCACATTGTTGCACAAAGAACTCGGTGGTCCCCACAGACATCAACATTCGATTGGGCAATCAAGCGCTTGATCAGTCGATCAACACTAACTCTATGCTGATCAAACAACCACTGTATAGTGATTTTCACTAGTGATACCACTAAAGGTCAAATAATTTCCGGAAATTTTTTCGAGCTCATGAATATTTTGAAAATATTTCTAAAAATATTCATGAGCGTATTTTGATGCCCCATCTACCTATAATCTTACAATTTTCCACAAATTTATGCCTAAATGTTACAATTTTTCCAAGTTTACAATTTCATTTGCCTACAATTCATAAATTTCTGCTTACATTCGCCAAAAGATACTCTCATAAATATTAAACAAACCCTATTTGAAATATAGCTGTAATTTGATTCTTTCGAATACCTGATAATTACATGATTTGCAAATTATTGGTCGATTCATAATTTCTATAACAAATTTACATTTTCTTTGACGTTCTAAATCTAATTTCAATTCAAACCTATCATAATAGATTTCAACAAAATATCACTAAAATTTTTCATACTTTACTACTTTTTGACTAGACAATGCATTTTATGAAATTCAAGGTATTCATTCCAATTTTCTTGTAATTTCAGATGATGAGAAGGCTAGTGGAATGGATAATTTGGAGGGATTTCGTTTCATGAATAAACTACTGAAATACTGGGGTTAGTTGATGGATCGTGATTGATTAGGATATTTCTTTTAGTTTATGATAGAATTTACTATGTTCGATGCCTAGACTTATCTCGATTGTATGTTATGCTTATAAATGATTGAATTAGTGCAATTTGTGTTAATCGGTAAGTTATTTTTCATGTTTCCTTTAATGATTAGGAAAAAACCATAATAATGCGCTCAAAAGCTGCTGACGTCACGTCAATGCTTTAAGGAAGTATAAAATAGAATCGGCGATAACATAAAATGCAAATCCAACAACTAGGTTGTGCCGTTTTGGTTTGTTATTTGATAAAATCAAATAATCAACCTTGGTGATCGACCAAAAATTCACAGTTTACATTTTGAAGTATGTAGATTTGTATGAACTCATAAAAAAATCCGTCCGTCCGCCGTCCGTTCTCGGGGTTCTTCTCTGAATGTAACGAACCGAAATCCGTGAAACTTGCTAGAACAATTGTGTGTCGCTCGGGATAGCTTTTCAGCAGGATCGGCGTACCTTAAGGGCTCAAAATTGGGGGTTGGAGGGGAAAAAATTATTTCTCGAAAACTTATCACAGAATTTTCATGAACTGAACGTTAATTACTGTTGCATGGCTCGACCCAAAAATTTTCTCACGGATGATTTCCCACCAGTGGCCCCTGAGTTATAAAGAAGAACGCTGCAAATTTCCAATAATTCCAAAAATGAATCATCGCATTCTGCTAAGATTGGAGTTCAGTGAAATAATAGGTTAATTTTTCATCTAGAATCATATATCTGAAAGAAGATGAAAAAGATTGATTATCAAGTTTTCAACAAATATCGAGAAATTTGTAACGGATGTCGTTTAATATTTCATGAATCTAATGTACAAATGCCCCATCGATATTCTTGACAATTTCAAAATTGTGAGTAGTTCAAATTAAATATTTTCGGGTTTTTCTCTCCCAATATCTGAAACATAACTACTAAAAATCGGAATAAATTATTATTTATAGAAATCACCCTGCAGATTACGATATTCAAGATTAAATTCCTTTATAAAGCGCATTTTTATCTTAAATAGAACTCATTTATTATTTATAAATCATTCGTTTTTTCACAACATAAAAACCAGTTCCATGAAAAAAATCATTTGAAACATTGAAACTCAATAAATACTCTTGCATAACTGAATAACACTTTTACATGCAGAATGCGAATTAAGTAGCGTAATTTAAAATTAATGTAGATTTACATAACATTCGGTTGATCGGAGCTTTTATCAATTTCGGTTTGCGTAGTTCAATAATCGTCAGCATGTGGATATCCGTTACTGGTTTCAATCGAATTCCAATATTTTTCGTATTGACCCTTCGAAATAAGGGTGAATATGAAAGATAATGAGCATGTATGTGATAAAACAAATTGGGGGATATATGTAAAAAAATCAATAACAAACCGGAAATCTCATCAATTGTGGAGGATCTAATACTAAGAGTAGAAGCCTTAAACTAAGGTAGGAGCCGATGATCCACCTGTTCTATGATTCAATTTTGGAAAGCTCGAATGAGAATTGAAATAAGCAATGAAATCAAACAGTTTGAAAGCTTGCTCGGCAATATCGCAGTTTTCTGAATCAATATTCCGAAATGCAAGAGGCTTGATACGGCCGCTCGCATTTCAGAATTTTCTTCGGAAAAACTTTAAATTCCGCTATAATATTTACTAGCCGATATTGGCGGACAATCTTAAAAATTGTTTTATTCCACTGCCAAACCTATCACTTGAGGTAGTCGCGACGATGACGGTGTGATAAATATCGCTGAAGAATTCGCACATTAGGCTGGAAAAATAATAAACCTGTGTGTAAAATTTACAGCGTTATTTATTTGTCTATACCCCGTATATATGAACCAAGATCAAACCTGTTCCTATGAAACTACAAAATAACACATCCACGTACCGTGGAATTATAACCCATATAAAATTTCAGATCACTCGTCATGTTATTGAGTTTTGCAGATGCATACATAATACTTGTATCCACAGGGAAAATACAATTTGAATGTTTAATGGAAATGAATTGGTAGTGGTAGCATGCCGTTAACGCGCGGTAATACAACGGGCAAATATCGAATTATCCACGTATAATAATTATTGCGGCGAATACATCGTTATTCCACCTGCGACCCTAATGGAATGAATAGTATTATCATCCCACAGACGGCAAGTAAAAATATGAAAAAAAGAGGCATTGCATCAATTCGGAATTATTTACTCAACAATTAAGACACTGTGGCGCAAGACACGAATACGTGCTGCAGGCAGCGGCCCACCTCCTTGGGCCGTATATGGAAATAATTAACGTTCTACAAAAGTACGTGTGTATGTGTGCACATCTGCTAACGTAATATCTGCCGTTAGAGTTGCCCTATAAATAATTTTGATGATATTTATAGAAAACCCCCGGAGAGTGAAAACGGCTCTGAACGTTTTCAATTAACATTCGATAAAATGAACGAACTTTGCAGTGGCGGATTCGCTGGGCAGCGAACAGGATATTAGTGACTGGGACCTTTCCGCAGAGAGGCATTCACCTCAAAAGTAACATCAGTAGCAAGAGATAAACCAGTTCTGATTTCATTGTTGAAAAATCGGTTCCTCGACTTTCAAACTTGAAAATTCAGAATTTGTTGAATTACGAAAGAAAAATTTTATAAATGGTAAAATACAGCAAATGATTCTTCTGCAGACACACATTTGAAAGTTTTTACGATAGTTCAAAAAACACAAGTTCAATCAAAACTGTCAATTCGATTTGTTGGTTATTGAAAAAAAATACACAAATTACAGTTTGGAATCGAAAGTGCATTTTGGGAAGATCTTGCATTATTTTTCGCGATCATCCTGATTTTTCACTTAAATCAATATCTGTTTCAACCCGAAATGAATAGAAATCAAAACCTATTTGTTTTAATCAAGTACTGAACAATATTATACCCAACACAATTCGAAATTAGAAAAAAAATTCCAAACAACACTGTCGAGAAGGCAGCAGCTTTTGCGTGGATGTTCAATGGAGATGACCGCTTTGGCAACGAATTTAAAAATGCGCGCAAAAGCTGCTGCCTTGACGGCAGTGCTTTTTTAGGTATTCCAATAAATACTGGAATTCAATTCGATCTCATCTGTATTTTGGAAATATTTGGGAAATAACATTTCGAATGGGTATATCTACGGAATCATTGGGCGGATTTTACTCATTCACGAATTCGACCTCTGTAAGTAAGCCCCAAACCTACTCTAGAGTAGGTTGGGACCTTAGTTACGAAGGCCGAATTCGTGAATGGGTTACATCCACCCAATGATTTCGTAGATATACCCATTGAAAATTTTATTTTCCCAATATTTACAAAAATAAAGATTAGATCGAATTGAAATCCAGTAATTTAAAAAAAACCGAAAAAAGCACTGCCATCAAGGCAACAGCTTCTGCGCGCATGTTTAAATTCGATGCCAAAGCGATCATCTCCATTGACCATGCGCGCAGCTGCTGCCTTCACGGTAGTGTTGTTTAGGATTTTTTTTCAAATTTCAAATTGTGTTGGCCATAATATTGTAAGTTACTTGAATAATACAAATAGGTTATGTACTGCCTACCTGCTTTTTAATTTCTCTACAACTTACTGCCAAGTTACAGTTCTAACGGATTAGTGAGTTTGATTGGTAAGGAGAACAAAAAAAGTCATTTGAGATGCCTTTGAAGAACACAATCAAGATATTGAGGCTTCAAACCTACCCTGAGGATTTAATGTCTAGGTAAAGTTAAAAACGAACTGCCGGTTTGCCGGCCTTTCAGAATTGAACCTGACTACGGATTCTTCTTCAGTATACAAGGACTATTTTCTACCCAAAATTCGGGAACTGCTGCACACAATTGGGCAAAATTGTACCACGAAATGGGGACACCGTATAAATTTCCGACTGGGTCATTTTCCTTTCATCCGCCACTGGAACCTGGAACTGTCGTAAATTGTTGGTGTGAAGCTTTCGTAAAGAGAAACCTACGATGGTATGTCCGCGAGAGATCGTAAAATTCCCGATTTATCCGAGAAAACATTAGGTTGTGGGAACTTTCTGTATCTCCCAGGTTGAAGAAAATTGCTATTTTGGACACGGTTGTGATATAAACCAAGAATTCATTTCTCAATTAATTTATTACCTTTAACTCCGCTCATTCTTGTTGAATAACGACTCAAAGGTTCATGCAATTTCGTGAGAACCATATGTGGGAAAATTGGATTTTTCTAGTTTGAAAGTTAAGCTGCGTTAAGCGGGACGACTATTTGAATGGGTTATCGTTATATAATGCATATTTTAGCTCTTGAAGAAGAGTTACCCAAATGCTTGAAGGTTGTAAGACTGCATTCCTGGTGCCACTTGAATTTCACATAATTCCTTATGGTGCTATCTACGTTAAATAAGTCATATGCAATTCTCGATTGAAAAAAAAGTAATAACGAATACAGAGCATTCATTTTGAATTCTTTACTCAGCAAAAACTCATAATATAATCACTATGTCTTGTTGGTGGTTTACTTTAGTGGTTATAAATTCTATAAGGTCTCTAAGGAATTTGGACAATAAAATTTATAAGAATCTATTAGTGCATCGCGAATGTTTCGAACCTTCCGTGGTTCTTTTTCAAGGCTAAACTAGTAAATGACAATATTAACATTATGAACAGCTGTTGGGAGGGATCCATCACTCAAATTAAATACGAGGTGAGTGTCGGATTCGAATTAATTACTGCCCAAATTTCTGAAAAACTTTATAGAATGATCAATATGTTTTCAAGAAAACACTTTATTTCCACTGATATTTATTGTTTACACGACAATCGTTTCGCCAAGTACATTTTGGCTTCATCAGGTGAGTGAGATAGCTAACTACCCTAACAAAATAGGTTCTCTCAGATGCAAGAAAAAACAAATGGAACAAAATGTAACTTGATGAGATAGAGGTTTTTAGCAAATTCTAGAAGTTATTGAAGGGCTTCAACAAACGGCATTCTGTTCAAATCTGTCTGATCATCAATCCAAAATTTTTTTGTGGTACGGTTTACTTGTAGTGTTTTGCAAGGTGCAGTCTAGTTAAGTTGTTTTTTAAATGGAAGTTCTCGAAATTATTGTTGAAAATCGTGTACGATTTCTAGAACGGTTTCGTAAACACCCAGGCTTGAAGTGTTCTAGAAGTTGATTGGAATAGGTGCAATTTGATTTTTAAAAAATTGAATTTTGATATCCTTCATCCTATTTTCGAAAGGTCTGTCTGTTCAGCCAACATGAACATATTCATAATAAAATCAGTAAAACACTACATGACTCATAAACAATTCTTTTATAGATAAAACTGACAAACAAATTATATTTGTTCTTTGAAGGTGCTGAAGTAATCTGCAATATATCAGCAGCTTTTCAGGAATATTCACATGACTGAAAATTGCTGATGTCTTCGAACCAAGAAGAAATTAATTTTCCTTATAATGATTCATCGCAGCACTGAACATCTATAATTATGACAGGTATGTCAAGATATTCATGTGTTCTCGTTATAGGTAAAATTGTTGCTAGTTATTGGTAGGATACAAATTGAGACTACTTAAAAGTAATTGCTTCTAGAGGTGGTATGCAATCTTTTGTACGTATAGTTGAAATGAGAACTACTTAAGGAATATTATTGTACATTAGATAGGAACAGTGATGGACTGTGAAAAACTACGAGTTAGTGAAAGCATCGAAGTACAAAGTAAATGATAGTTAGAGGAGAACAATTTTACTGAGGAAATATTTCAATTATGTTGATACTCTCTGGAAAAATTTAAAAATTTTATATTTGTGTGTCTTTCACTTGGGAAAGGATTCAAACAATATTGAATTAATTAATCCATCTCAACGTAATACATCGCTTTGCCTACTTGGTCCACTTACTCTTTTAATGTAGGGGATATTTTGTACATATGTATGTAATTTAGCTGACAATTCAAGGAAGAAAAGTCATCAGGACATATGAAATGTGGCAGATTCAATCTTATCTTCTGTTGTTTTCGCTTCCATTTCGAGGTGGTCTTGATTTGTTTAGTTTTTCTGTGGTCATCACAGAAAAGATTTACATTCTGAATAACGATATGATGAAAATTAATTTCGTCCAAAAATAACCAAAACCGAACAGAACACGTCCAACCAGCAACCAGAGACAACAGATGTCTAGTTTATGAATTATATTTAAGCATATCCATCACAGAAGATAACCTCACTCTTTGCATTGCACACGTAATCTGGGACTACACTAACTCCCAACATTCACAACGAAACACAAAAAACGGAATCAGTGGAGTTAGTGTAGTTCATGAAGGAATACAACGAAGAAACCTATTTAGGATCGAATATATGTGAGATATGTCATCTTTGATCTTCAATCTACGTTAGGGGAAAGTTGTCTTATCTCTCTCACACCGGTACCGCTTTTCATTCAAGAAGAGGATTGTAATCTTAGTACTATTAGGGAAAAAATTAGCTCTGTCTCGTCAATTTAGTTGAGCTTGTGCGAGGCCGTATCTTTTTCCTATGGTCACCCAGGAGCATTAATCTCATCACGAATTATCACTGCTTCATCAAATTCCTAAGATGAATTTTCATGTATAGTACAACCCTGCATATTTCTATCTATCTGATGATTATCTCACGTAAAATCATCAAGTAAACATACAATCAATCTACTGTCCACGGATTCTGAAATTGAGGAAATCATTCAACAATTAAAAATATAGTGATGCCCTTGATTAGGCGCTTTGAATCTCATTCTGCATTCTGATTGTAATTACAGGCTGGAGGGATAAGATAAATCTCTGATACTCACCACCTACTCGTGATAAAATCATCACAACACGAGGATTTATGTTCTGGGTTCAGGCTTCGGAGTAGATTATATGAATTAGTAAAAAAAAAGGAAAATGGAATGGCTACTAGATCAAACCTGGTGTCCATCGATTGATTCAAGCGTTATTATCAGTGTTGGAACCAGTTTGATGTTTGATATGCAACAACGTATGATTATGCAGAATTCCAATTTGGACAGGTATCTCACTTGATATCTAAGTCCGCATTTAAAGTCAGGAAAAATGCAGAAAGAGGTAAACTTTGGTTAGTAGATGGACATTTTACGTCGGTTGGTTGAAATCAATTGGCATCAACCCTGTGAGACACCTGACAGATAGTTACTCCTAAAATTTCGAGTGGACAGGGGGTTGAGTGATACATTGTTTCACGAAATATGCCAAACGTTTGGCTTTTTTTGTTAGATGGTTCATGAAGATAACTGAGCACCACTTTGATAATTCAACATAAGCGCAAAGAAAAATTGCCCTTGGTGAATCATAAAATTCTCCACCTAAATCTAGGGCAGCCATTCCATCAACCTAAGCCACTGCACTGAGGAAGCATCGCCTTAGGAATTCGTGTCTGCAGTTTCAAGGGTAAGGGGATGACCGTGCTCCTGTGACATTTTGTTGACACACTTTCGGCGTCTCACGAGGATTGTCGTACTGAAGACCTCAAACTTAAGTACACGTATTCCTAGACAATGCTCCCTCAGTGCGGATACTTCAATTAATGGTATGACTATTTGAGATCCAGGTGGAATATTTGATTTGATTTATCGACAAATATCCTTCTTTCTATTTGACGGTTAGGTTCATCATGGAGTTGTGGTAACATATCGTTACTCAAAACCAGCAAATCTAAGTTGCGCCAAAGTATCTCGAAGTAAAATGAGTCTACAGCATTTTCGAAAAGACAATGGAATAAATTTCGGAACGAGGCGTGACTCAACTCCCTTTCCTTTAAATATTCAAGAAGCTGCTGTTATCGCGTACACAGAGTTGATGCAAAATGATTGGAACCAACTGTATGAAATGTACCCCAACAAACCCAAGTTTAACTTTTTCACATTTTTCTTGGTTTTGCATGGAAAACGAAATATTGAGGGGAGTGCCGATCAACATATATTATAGACGGCCTTGCTGAGCCCTTTGTTGGCTGACATGTTCCGACTCCAAGTCATCTTCAAAGCCATGCTTAAATATGAAATAGAGTATGCAACAAAATATGGGGTGTTTAACTTACATACAAGATAAAAGATCCAGTCAAATATAGTGTTCGTTTTGAACCGAACTCTCCGTCAGAAGTCAAAAAACCTAGAAAAAAACACTGAAGTGAAGTCAGCAGTTTTTACGCGCTTGTTCACATTACGAAATGGCGACTTGGCAATTTCAGTGAAATTTAAATGGAATAAGTATGAAAATTTTGTAGAAAAAAAAATTTTTTTTCATAATTTTCCTTGGATAATTCTTCTTATTGACACTGTTCATCTTCCAACCAAGTTTCATTTATATATTTATTTATTTAATTATTCACGGGATAAAACCATTTATAAAAAAAAATAAAATCACATGAATAACATGAGAAGTACAAACATTATTAAATTTAATCAAACATTCGTTTACACTTCTCACTATGGCAGAATATGATGAATTGAAAAAATCGATTCCTGACCGAAAGCCAACATTGACACTTTTCGAAATTCTGGGAGCAGGAGATGCTCTCGAACAATTAAACCGGTAGTTATTATTATTGAAAAATTGAAATTCCAAATGGTTGTAACACACGAACCATTCGGCACCTTTGGTCCATTAACGAACTCAACCAAGATATTCAGGATCGAAACCTAACGTGAAAATTTCAAGACTTTAGGTCCTTCCTTTCGGAAGTTGCAGCATACACGGACAAACGGCCGTCCAGACAGAATCAAATTTGACAACGGATTCTTCATCAGTTAGTCCAACCTAGTCGTTTGAGACCGATTTCAGATCAAAATTCGAACGGTACAGACATTCTTCCCCTGAACAAGCGAGTAAAAAGGTAAAAAAAAGTAGAAAGCATAATGAAACAGATGGATGTGTACTGATAAATGAAAGGTTGTGTCGTTTTCTAAAAACTCATACTTTACATTAAAATGTGAAGAATAGGAACCCGACCCAGAAACTAAACAAATCCGGAGTATACAGACTGACATATGGAGACTACAACACGTTGGTAGAAGTGAAAGAAACATTAACTCTTGAATGAGGTAACATCTTACAAGTTCTAGAGTGGATAGCAACAACAAATCTTTCGTCGGCGTCCATTTGAAAAAAATTAACATAATTTCAACAAAGAAGACGACACCACATTATTGCATCAATGTGATTATTACAGGAAACTTGAGATCCTGGAGGAGGTTGAGATACACATGCAAACACTTAAATATTCCCAACTTTGATACCCTAAACGCAAAAATGATAAACAATTTTGAGGACACTTTCGGGCTTCTAGAAAAACGTAGTTCATCAAAGCAAAACGTTACTGAGGCCACTCATGATGGATAATCATACGCGTACAACTGTCACTTCCCATCAAAACCTCGAAGAGACATCGTTTTGTTTATCGATTAAATTTTATTTTGGGAGGATTTCGCATCATTTTCAGGTTTTTTATGGGTTTTCACTCGCAATATCTGAAACAGAACTATTAAAAATCAAATAAAATTGTTTTTTTATGAAAAAAAAACAATTTTCATGAGAAACACAATTTTAATTTAATTTTTAATAGTTAACCTGAAAAATGATCTTTTTGTTTGTTTTGTTTCTATTTCAATGTCAACTATGAATTTTAAGAAAACGACACAACCTTTTATTAATCTGAGTACGTCCATTTGTTTCATTATGCTTTTAACTTTTTTTGAACTTTTTTAACCTCTGACGGAGAGTTCGGATCAGAACAAACATTATAATTGCCTGAAACTTTTGTCTTGTAAGTAAGTTGAACACTAGATTTTGTTACAGACCTCTTTTTTATATTTAACATATTTTGGCATGGCTTTGAAGATGACTTGAAGTCAAAACATGCCAGCCAACAGAAATAAATAGTTTCTCGATATATACTGGATTTCTAGACGTTTAAACCCTCATTTAGTAGGTACTTGGTTGAAAGATAATGGCATGTATGTTTCTGCATAGTTTTGTGAGATCACATGACCGCAAAATCGTTCTATGAAGAAGTTCGCTGCTTTTGATGGGATCAATACGTGAATGCACTAACCAGTCCTACGAATTTGAACAAGCGCATAGAAAACATCCCGATTTGACGTCAGTGATCCATGTTAAGATCGTTCTTGAATGTAACTACTGAAAGTTCTGTTATAAGCCATTGGGATTTTCAGATTGCATTCAAATTCATATGCAAATCAATTTGTAAACTCTCAATATGAGAAATCAGACTTTAAGTTGACTTTACACGAAAATCCTTTCTATCTTATTCGAATTGTAGCAATTCTATCGTTCGGAATCACTTCACGCACTATGTGTTTATTTGGCGAAGAAGATAATATGTAAATGAAGATCCAAGATTTCAAACTATTATCGCCTTGTTTATAAACTCGGGACCCAGCAGCAAGAAACTAACTGAAATACATTCTTTGAGAATGAATTGAAAATAATTCCAATAATTCATTCATTCTATAGCTTGCTGAAGATGGACATTTAATAAAATTTTCTTTGTGGCAGGGATATGAGTATTGATATCAGATATTTCTCTGGATTAACCGCGTTAATTTACTACCCTACACATATTTTTTTCAGCTCACTGTCAATATACTCCAGTGGCTTTGTCAAATCTTTTATATTTTCATAAATAACTCGATGAATTGAATTAGTTATGTACGTTATTACGTAAGATAGAACCGACAACGCCGTGTAGTTATCTGTCAAGATAATATCTACAACCTTGAATTTATAATTATACGGAGAGTGGAATGTGTCAAACTTTTATAGCCTACCGACTGACACCATTAAAGTGAATAGAGTATATCTTCTAAATTTATATGAATAATACAATCAACAAAATGTTTTCGAAACATTATAAGTATCGACTCATCGCGCATTCGCTTTTATGTTACCCATTGACTGAAAATATATGCCTTTGCATACGCATAGTGGTTTTTTGAGTTTTAGATGAAAACATTTTAGGAAGGCAATGACGTGAAGTCAAGAGATTCACTTCGATATAAAACGATTTTGCGATATTCTAATTATATGTTCCTCACGATATTTATCTCCAGTTTCGATTTTTCGAAGACTTGGACAAAAAAAAGAAAAAAATTCTGTAAGTTTTTTTTTGTTAGATGAAGGAGTCAGGTTTTCACTTTGAAACATAGCAGTTGCTCCGTTTATCGTTCGCATTGTTCCGGTATTGTTGACAAATAGTTTTATCTGCAGGTGCGTTTTCTAAAAAAAAAATTTTATTCACATTTCAAGAGTTTTGTTTGAGATATTGGCGGTGAAAGCCCAAAAAACATAAAAAAGCACTGCTGTGAAGGCAGCACCTTTAGCGCTGAATGGGTAAAATCCACCCAATGATTTCGCAGACATCCATTCAAAATTTCTTTTTCCCAATATTCACAGAAATACAGATAAGATCGAATGGAAATCTAGATTGTCATCGAAATATGACAGTTCGGGGGGTCCATACAGAATTTCACGAGGATGGTATGATTAGAAGATCCAGAATATTGAATATTTGAGAAAAAAAAATTGTTTTTTCGAATTGTTAAATGTTGATCAGTATTTTCAAATAAGCTGCCAAGTTTCATCATGATTGAATCAGTATATTTTGAGACATTCCGAAAAAAACAATGATATCGAGAAAAAAACCAATTTTTCCTGAATTTCTTCAAAAATTTTCATCGAATCGAACTGAAATTTGGTACGCTGATGCAGAATATGAAGCTCAAAGTATTACCAGAATTTTGTCCGAATTTGGTTTCTGAAAAAAAAAATTTTCTCGAATAAAATTTTGAAAAAAATTTTTTTGGTGCACTGACAGCGTGACAGGACGATCCCAACAAAGTTTCGCGAAAATTTGCGAGTCCGTATGTTTCAACCGAATGCCAAGTTTCAATTCAATCGCATCAGTGGTTCTCGAAATATCAGGGAAATAAACTCAAAACTTCAAGTAGCTCCGAAACTAGTCGACCGATTTTACCCATTAACGAACCCAACCTTCGCATTTTGAAATGAAGCCAACCCTGAAACTTTCAAGTCGATAGGATTCTCGTACTCCCGTAATCGTGCCTACGGACGGACGGCTGGCCGACCAGCCAGCCGGACAGAATCGATTTTGACACCGAATTCGTCATCAGTTAGTCCAACCTAGTCGTTTGAGACGATTTTTGGCTCAAAATTCGAAAATTACAGACTTTCGACAAAGCGATAGCACGCTGTTTCCCTAGAACATGCGTGCAAAAAATAATACTTTAAATTTTGACTTTCAAGATATTCGTGACTCTATTACAAGATTCTACTTAAGTGTTGCCTCGTTCTGATTCGGAATTTACCTGAATGGTACTCTCAGAAACCGCCCTCTCATCGCAATATTCTGAATTCTTCTCCAAATTCATCAGTTCAGCCGTAGTATACTATGGTTCAGCTGACATATCTACCCCATCACCAAGGAAACTTCTCGCAACCATCAGGAAAATTGATGATTGACCATTATCATCAAATGTTCACTTACATGGCCGTGGTCAGCGCCCAGGGTGACGATCGCACCAACGCCGCCTCATACGAGGGCAGCAGATGGTACATACCACAACTCCAGGTGCCCAAGACCGTGGGAGCCACACCTGAACCAACACATCTTGGCTAGTTCGAGAATACGCCTCAAATTTGAATAAAATTCTCCGGCGTAATGTTACATATTCATTTCATGTTCGGAAAGCTGTTCCTATCTAGACGATTATGATCGTTTACTGCACCGTTATAAGTCTTGACTGGTAATTTGTTTGACATATTCATGATTTCGATGAATGATGATAACGCCATGCTTTTATCTTTATCGTCTTCCAGCTAGTTATATCTTACCTTTTGTCTTCATCGTCTTTGCGTTATCTTCAGCGTGAAAATTCGACTGATTAATTGTTTTTATATTCTGATCGATGTTGTTAATTTATTATGGGTCACTTGTATCAAACCGTACTTTATAATTTTTCAAATTTGGCATCTAATATTGTGAAGCTTTTTAAATTTTCAGTAGATGACAGAAATGATAAACATACTGTGAAATTTTCGCTGAATTATTTTTTTCTGCACGATCATGATCACTTTCTACAACGTTAAAAGTCCTTACTGGGTTTTTATTTAACATTTTGATGATTTCGAAGAATGATGATAACGTCATGCTTTTATCTTTATCGTCTTCCAGCTAGTTATCTTACCTTTTGTCTTCATCGTCTTTGCGTTATCTTCAGCGTGAAAATTCGACTGATTAATTGTTTTTATATTCTGATCGATGTTGTTAATTCGTTATGGGTCACTTGTATCAAATCGTACTTTATAATTTTTCAAATTTTGCATCTAACATTGTAATAGCAATTAACGTTACAAGGCCGGGAAATGGCTTATTAAAATAGGAGTCTGGAATTTCTAGACGAGTATTTTATTTTATTGGCATTTCATGGGCGTGTATCGTACAACGTTTTATTTCATACTGCTCAATATTTTTTTCAAATTTTTGGTACAAGAATTGAACTGTCTATTCAGGCAGTTCGAAGGTGTCAGTAATGTGTCAATACATGATGCAAAACCATCCATTAATATGGGGTGATAATGTATTATGCTTTGAATCGGTTGCTAACAGTAACAAATATTTTTTTATTGGTTGTTCTGCCTGTCAATCCAGAATCGTTTTTAATTTTTGGTTTTAAAAAATTTCAAATAAAATGGATGCAGAGATTTTGAAAAATAATTCTGAAGCGACGGCGTTACTTATCCCGGCCTTTATAACAAATTTATCGTAATGAAAATCGTTCATGTGTTAGTTGAAATATACCAGTCCGGTAAAGTTACTTTACCAGCCTAGTGTTGTAATGTATCATTTCCTGGACTCAAATGATTCCGGGAAATGGCACATTACAGTACAGTTTGAAATAAGGCTTTTTGAATTTTCAGCTAAATTATTTTTGTCTGCACGATCATGATCACTTACTACATCGTTAAAAGCCTTTATAATATCATCAGTATTAACATATTGATGATTTCGATGAATGATGATAATGCCATGCTTTTATCTTTATCGTCTTAAATTCCAGCCCGTTTATCTTACTTTTTGTCTTAATCGTCTTTGTGTTATCTTCAGCGTGAAAAATCGACTAATTAATTGTTTTTGTAATCGAATAGATGTTGTTAATTTGTTATTGATGATTCGTATCGAATCGTTCTTTGTAATTTCTCAAATTTGGCATTTAAAATTGTGAAGCTTCTTGAATTTTCAGTAAATTTCTTCTTCGAAATGACAGACATATTGTGAACATTTTGGGTTGCTAAATTATCTTTTGTCTTCACCGCAATGCCTTTTATCTTTATTGTCTTCATCGTCTTCGCGTTATCTTCAGCGTGAAAATTCCACTGATTAATTGTGTTAATTTCAGCCTATTAATTTAATTTTATTCGGATAGATGTAATCAATTTGATTTGGGTGACTTTAATCGAATCGTCCTTTATTATTCTTCAAATTCTTGCATCTCAAAATTGTGAAAATTTTCGAATTTTCAGTGAATTGTTTCTTCCAAATGACAAACATGTTTGAGAATTTTTTTTCAAAACTATGTGTTACTACCAACAATTGTAAGATATTTTAGAATATGTAAGATTAACATTTTTGTTTCATAACCTATATAAACTTGACACTATTAACATGAAATCAGGATTTCCAATTCAAATTCCAGCCAATCGGAGATGATCTTCACAAAAACCAATATTTGGAAGAAATTATCTTGTTTGAGAAGGCGAGGGACCGTTTACGCATATTTATGAATAACGCGAACCTTATCACGTCGAATTGGTTCTGAAATTCCCCTTCCCCAGTAGAAGTGAATTTTGTTGACAACTTGGACCGACGTCGTCTATTGAGCGAAAACCAAACAGAACATTTATCTCCGAATTATATCAAACAATGGCAATTCAAAAATTAACTCGATTAGAAGTTCATACGACCACCAAAAACTTCAGTGGGATTCTATGAATATTTAATAAATGTTACATTGAATTTGAATTGAGTGACGCCTGATGGAAGCCCGTGTATAATTTGTAATGAGACGTATTAGAACCTGGAACGAATTTGTTTGAACGCCTTGTGCTCCATTATGTACATCATGAATGAGTTTAATTGAATTTTTATTGAGGATTGAATGATCTTATGAAAATGATTACACGGATAATTTTTTCCATTATAATTTGATGATATTCTGAGGAAAAGCTCTACTCATGTTTTGCACACCTGAGTTTTTGCACGTTTGTAGCAGGACGGTATTTTCTCAACTATCTGGCCAAAAATAGAATTCAATAGAATTGAAATCTCATACTCTGTTGGAAACCTAAAAAGGCACTGACATGAAGTCAGCAGTTTTTACGCGCTTGTTCACTTTGCAAAATACCGACTTTGAAATAAAAAAAAAATTTTTTCGAAAAATTTTTTTTTTTCAATTTACTGACAGTACAATCTCGACGAAAATTTTTTCGAAAAATTTTTTTTTTTCAATTTACTGACAGTACAATCTCGACGAAATTTTTCTCAAAGTTGCGCGTCATTATGCTCCACCTAACAATCAATTTTCAATCCGATCGCTCGATTAGTTTCTGAAATATTGGGGAAATAATCTCAAAAATTCAAATACCCATAACTCCGAAATCGCCTGGCCGATTCGGCCCATTAACAAATTCAACCGCCGCATTTTGATGCGCAAACTACACTGGAAGTTTCAATTCGCTAGCCTAATCTATCGACAGTTATCGTGAGCTCGGTCGGACGATCGGACAATCGGTCCGATTTCGTGGGTTTTTTCCTCGGTACGTTGTTTTATTAAGAAATAACTCAAAAATACTGATTCAATTATGATGAAACTAAGTAACTAGTTTCAAATGCTGATGAACAACCTCCTGCGAAATATCGTGATGGTCATGTCACTTGAACAATTTGAAAGTAAACATTTCAAGTTTTTTTATTCTGCGATCTTTTGATCCTATTATTCTCACGAAATTCTTTATGAATCTTCAAGCTGCCATTTTTACTCGCTTGTTCTGGGGAACAGCGTGCTATTCATTCAAGCACTGGATTTGAATTCGATCTCATCTGTATTTTTGGAGTTATTGGAAAATGAAATTTCGAATCTGCGGAATCATTGGGTGAGTTTTACCCATACACGAATTCGGCCTTCAAATTCCGTAGATATACCGATTCAAAATTTTCTTTTCTCAATATTTCCAAAAATAAATATAAGATCGAATTAAAATCTCGTGCTTGAGTGAAAAATGAAATCTTGAAGGTTCATGCACACGTTCGTGACGATAATATGATTAGTTTTGGAAGCGAAATCGAACATACGCGCTAAAGTTGCTGACTTCACGTCAGTACTTTTCTAGATTTTGGTTATACCAATTTGTGCGTTGACTGAAAAGCTCCTGATGTCACAGCAGTGCTTTTACCCTTTTAATACTTTCAATGCCGTGTAAAACTAAATAAAGTCTGATTATCCGTTTTTCAGTAATTTATTAACATGCGATAGTCGACACATTTCGATATTATAAAAAACTTAGTGAATCGAAGACAGTGTTTACGATTAATATGTCAACTCTAATAAGGTATTCCCTGTCAGTAGCAATAATTATAAAAGGTTCCTAGCTGGATCTCAAAATCCCCTCAAATAATTAGATTATGTTCGTGATTAGAATAAATAATCATGTACTCAAGTTTCGAATCACTGTTTTCCCCCGAAATTACTGTCGCTTCAATATAACCGTAAATGCACTCATCATAAGAACACCAAACATATCGATCTCCATTTCGCAAAACTTAATTGTTACCTGAGCCTTGGGGGATCCCCGCAGTGATGCATATGAAACCAATACGATCTGATCGAACAAGTAATACTTTTCATTTGACCGGTGTAATCCGATAAGTCTCCAGCATGTGCTATTTGGAATACATATTTGTTTCTTCTGTTCTCAGTCATGTTTCGTTATCATGCCACCTGCCTAGAGCATGTCACGTTTTGGTTTTGTGTTACGTTTTACTTTACTCTATTCTTCTATACAGGGTCTTTCACGAGGAACCTAACCCATATTTATACGGGAAACTAGTGAACGTATTTTCATGAAATTCAGCACTTATAAGTATTTCACGATGCTGATGAAATCTAAAATATTTTCAAGGCATGAGCACCTCCGGTTTTTCCGGAAATGACGTCAACTTCCGTTTTTCAAATTAGAACACAATTTTTTTATTGCAGAAATAGATTCCTTAGAAAATTTCAATTTATTTTGATGTAACATTTTTCAGTTTTGGTTGGAAAATTCTCTCTGAGCGGGAAAATTCGAAAAAAAAATCGAAAATAGAGCTCCGCTGAAACAAGAATAACTTCGAGGTTTTTGGATGGAAAATTTTCATTTTTGGGATTTTTCAAGATGTAAGATTGATGTATCCACTTTGAAAATCGAAATCGCGATTCATGATACAGGGGGTGAAAAAATCGCTTTCAAAGTTAGGGATGACAAAATCGTGAAAAATCAATTTTTTCAAATTAGAACTTCATTTTTTCATGGCAGATATTGAATCTACGTTAAAAAATAATGTGAGTGTATGCATCACACCCTTTCCCTAAAATGGATATTTTCTGAGTTATTCACAAAAAACTGTTTTTCGTCTTGAATTTTCAGCTATTTCTTTTCCCTTCACGCCAAAAAGATGAAATTTTCAGGAACTGTTATTTGAACCATGCTGTAGATTTTTTACCCCTTCTTGAAACCGACTTCCAAGTTACTATTAGGAGAACCATGGCAAACTCTCGCAGTTATAACTAGAGAAGATGCTCAAAGTTTTGACCGTTAATTTCTAGACATTTATTTATACGTCTCAGGAATGCTTCGTGCGTTGCTCTTCTTATTTCATCGGAAGGAAGAGATCTGCAAAAGTGGTTAAAAACCAAATTGAGTTTCAAAACTATGAATCTAAAAATCTAAACAAACCTGAACGCATTTCTGACTCGTTCTATGCAGTCCTCTTTATCAGTCAGGGGAGTTGAGTAGACAATATTTTTTATCCTACCCCAAACATAATAGTCTAAAGGAGTTAAATCGGGAGAACGTGGTGGCCAAAGATGTGGACTATTGTTCGCCAACCATCGATCTTCAAATAGCCTGTAGAGGATATTTGACACATTGAGTGAATTGTGTGGAGGCGCGCCATCTTGTTGATACCATAAGTCATTATGGTTCTGTACTAGCGGCTCAATTATTTGAGTCAATATGTCAGAATATCTATCTCCTAAGGGAGAACATTCTTTAAATAATGCAAACATGTGTAGTGTTTTATCTTACCAGTTAAAGTCCCATCATAAATGTGAACATCGAGAATTGCATTATTTTTGATGGCGCAAAAAACATTGAAACTCCAGGTCTCTTGAAAGTTCCATTGTCTGAAGTGGTGGTTGTTCTCTTCATCCCAATAATGACTGTTATGCCCATTGAAAGAACCATTCTTTGTGAATTTAGATTCATCTGTCCAAATTATACAGTCCAAAAAGTTTTCATTCTCTTGAAATCGAATCATCATAGCTTCGCAAAACTCTGTTCTCCTGACGAAATCAGTTTCCTTCAAATGCTGTACCCTATTGAATTTATATGGGTGCATTTTATGTTTTTTTAATATTCTCCAAACACTCGATTGAGATAATCCCAGATCAATCTCGGCAACTTATGCAAAATATGCAAGAACTGTAATTTCGTTGTTCTCATCTTCTACTACACTTTTTTCTCTGTGTGTAGTTTTCTTAACGAAAGATCCGACATTTCTCAAGTTTGTCATGGTTCTGTTAATGGTATCTCTCGTTGGTCTGGGTCGGTCAGGAAACCTCTCAATGAACAGTCGAATCGTTCTATCTACAACTTTATTACATTCTCCATGAAGTAGAATGAGATTTAAATAATCTTCATTGGTAAAATTAGGCATAGTGATCGATTTTATAACTTAATACGAATTATCACCAAATTAATAGTAAACACAAAATGCTACTGAATAAAGAGGAATTTGGCAGATGTAATTAATGATATCTATCATTAAAAAAAAAATAATGTAAACCATGGTAAGTTTTTGCATATGGTTCATAAGGAATTATTCATTTATCACTGGAGAGAAAACCGATGGCCGATTAGTTGAAATAAAGAGGTTTCCGATACAAATTCGAATCCAAATTCGCCATCTATTTAGGAACAACCTGTAACTTTTTTCTCTTGCATATTAGGGTAGTAAAATCTAAAACATGGTTTAAGTAACAGTTCCTGAAAATGTCATCTTTTTGGCGTGAAGGGAAAAGAAATATCTGAAAATTCAAGACGAAAAACAGTTTTTTGTGAATAACTCAGAAAATATCCACTTTAGGGCAAGCGTGTGATGCATACACTCACATTATTTTTTAACGTTTCAATATCTGCCATAAAAAAATGGGGTTCTAATTTGAAAAAATTGATTTTTCACGATTTTGTCATCCCTAATTTTGAAAGCGATTTTTTCACCCCCTGTATCATGAATCGCGATTTCGATTTTTAAAGTGGATACATCAATCTTACATCTTGAAAAATCCCAAAAATGAAAATTTTCCATCCAAAAACCTCGAAGTTATTCTTGTTTCAGCGGGGCTCTATTTTCGATTTTTTTTTCGAATTTTCCCGCTAAGAGAGAATTTTCCAACCAAAACTGAAAAATGTCACATCAAAATAAATTGAAATTTTCTAAGGAATCTATTTCTGCAATAAAAAAATGATGTTCTAATTTGAAAAACGGAAGTTGACGTCATTTCCGGAAAAACCGGAGGTGCTCATGCCTTGAAAATATTTTAGATTTCATCAGCATGGTGAAATACTTATAAGTGCTGAATTTCATGAAAATACGTTCAGTAGTTTCCCGTATAAATATGGGTGAGGTTCCTCGTGAAAGACCCTGTATACGTTCGAATAAACACCGGTATATCGATAAGCTCATTCTTTTTCAATTGAAAATTTTATACAGATATTAGTCCTGTATTACAAAATAATCAATTTCTGCTGTGTTTATCACTCAATTATTTGTACACCAAAGATAATCATGATACCGTATAAAAATTCTGGAAAGCATTGACGCAAATTTCCGAATTCGTGATCAAAAAATATTTTTTTTTTAATTATTCTAATGACACGATCATCACGTAAATAACCATATATTTCGAATTATCCCAGAAATATCAGTGAGATAGAGGACGAAATCTGATATATTTTTCTTCCAATATTTCGATATTAAAATCAAACTGAAATTCGGTGAATTCTTGTAAAATCACATCGATACCTGATGAATAGTTTCCGAAGAAGAATGTTTTTCAACAAAAATTTCGGAAATATTCGAGAAATTATTTTTTTAGAATTTTGTAACGATACTATTCCAAGAAAGTTTGCAAGCAGTTGCGTGTCAGTATTCTACCCAATCCGCCGGCAACTTAGTGGTTTCTGCACTGAAAGAAATGCAAAGGTTGATAATTGAGATCTTTTTATCTGGATCGATTTTACTGATCATCAATAAAATTGATTAATTATTCGAAAATATTATTTTTAATTATAAAATCTGGATTCTGAATTCATTTCTTAAAAACATCCGATTTATTGAGGCTATATTTATTTATAATAAGAAATTAGCTATCAAAAAAAAATCAAATCTTATTTGAAACAGAAAATGCGGTTATTTAGGTCAAAGAATCGTGCATTGAATTATAATCATATAAATTTTCTTATTGAAAATAAATATTGACTGGACACAAATTTGTGTATATTATTGCTCAGATCATTGTTTACCATGAATCCGACAACGTAAGGAGACTTGTCGATTGCCTCCTTTTCCTCGCCACACCCATTATTTAATAGAACAAAAGATCACTTAGGCATTTTTTCCAATTCTGCATGGAGTCTGAGATATACAGGATGGAAACTGTGTATAAGGCTCTCGTTCTGTAGAAAAAAACGTTGAAGCAACTTGCACTCTGTTTGTTGCGGCAATTTTGGAAGTTAGTGTTGTCACTGGTTACGAGCGCAGTGCATGGATTGGGGTAAGGGTACGATTGGGTATTACAGGTCACTTTTGTGAAACTGATTGTAAGTTAGTTGTTAATTGATATTTCTTCATAAATCATTCTTCAATCTGAAATTTAAATATACAGGAAACATAATCAGAACAAGTGATATTAAGAAGTTCCAGTATTTTTGTTATATATATATATATACAACTTCCAAAAAAGTATAGCTTCGACCGGTATTGGAATACAAGGTGAGTTACTAGGTTTGCAATACCCCTGAAGCTTTGTTGAGGCATAAATCGCAATCATGGTAATGTTTATTCGTCGAAAAGTTTTTTATCGAAGGTCATAAGTGCTACACTATCTACTCTGGTGTAAACAAATGTAGCTCACGAAGACAAAAAGATCAAACTCATTATGTTATCTATGACTACATTCATCTGTACTTAGAAGTGGAAGTCAGTGTATTTGGTGTACAATAACATTAGCTTTCTTCGTTGTACGTGTATGAACTACACTAACTGCACTAACTCCATTGACTCCCAATTGTCAGTGCAGCTGAGTGTAGTTACCGATAACAGAATGAGTGCGCGCACAATTCGCTCAAATGAATTCTCACATTTACAGTATCAGTGGAGTTAGCGTAGTTCATGCAGGTACAACGAAAAAACGGGAAATTTGTATTCTGTGTATCTTGTATATGGTCTTGCCCGAAATAGTTCCATCTCTCTCTCGGACCTCTCGTCGTTGCTTTTTCCGCATTCGAATCTTTGGAAATGTCTATGGGTACAACGAACACACCTTTTGAAACCTCACATATCATTTCAGTAGCTGTCTTCCATGTAATTACGAACACTCAGTCAGCATGCATCTCTGTCGTCGCACCATCCAATTATGTAATAGCGCGTAGTGAAAATATTCAACATGAAAATATAATTCGTGTGTGCGTGTACGAAGTAATTATCACCGGGATGGCTGACAAACACAACACTCCTTAGTTTGCGTCCACGTATATGACCGTCGGCTCTGGAAACGATGCCCGTGGGGAGAACGCTACGTGGCAAATAACGTGCCATAATTTCCGGTAAATTATGTTCTAGGTGTGCAGAGCCCAAATTAAATAATGCGATATCCTGTTTCTTTCTCATCTCCATTTGTTTTTTTCTCATCTCCAATTGATTCTGTGGCTACGAAAGTCCTCAAATATATTACTAAATACTAACAAGACACCCTTCGTTGACATGGATACAGGGATGCCCACGAGAATTTCGTGATCTAGGGTCTCGAAAGGGTGAAAAGACCGAGAACTCTTGATGTCAGACAGTACTTTTGTGAAGGCTAGTCTCCTGGGTCTCTTGGAGGATAGAATTATATCTTATGGAAAGGGATAAATAGTGAGGTGAAGCTAGAAGATGATGCTACTAGTTGAGTCGCGGTCGATGTCTACAGCACATAACAAGTAGGTTATCTATGATGCTCCATCGAGCTAGGAACACTGCCTGCTTGCCAATTCGTGAGTAGTTACTCACATGGTTATGAGAAATTTCTTGAGTACCGAATAATTTTGATTAATTGTGAGTAAAACATGAGTTATCAAAAGTCAGTGAACATTCAGAGTGCACAGTTCAGGCCTCCTTTCATTCAATTTGAGGTGCTAGTTAATGTTAGGGAGTAAAATTTTCTCTATTTACTCCGTAGCTACTCGCTTCAAGGTCAACCGACTATCCCTTTTTTGAAATTCTTCAAGATATTCAGAAGAGGTATCTTAACATATTTCCGAGCCATTAAGTCATATTTGTATCTTGGTGTATATGTATAAATTGAATTGTATGTAGTAAAGTATTTATATTCAGGTTGAAACTTGTGAGTAGTCATAATCTAGAATTGTCCACAAAATACACCATTTTATGCGAGCTGCTGTTATGGAGATGGCAACTAGGCCTTGACCGGGCAAATCACAGGGAAGCATCCTCGTAGAGCGCGCAGAAGAAACCCATGTGGAACAAATTATTCGATATCAAAAAGAATCGATGTAAACCTCCCTGATGGCATAGCTCTAAACCTCTACAATGGCTTACCTCAATGTTCCTTTACATTGACTTAATGTATTTGATTTACATGGATGTCGACAACTACTTCGACCTCCATCTCTACCGCGACCCACTTGTTCTGTTCGTACCCTTGGACCTTAGATTTATTATGGTAAGGACGATGAGGCCCTGCAAACTCACAAAAAGATTTAACTAAAGATTTATAATGCAACATTGAGCTGTTAACCAGTCTCCATAAAATTAACCACCACTTTAGACGCGACTACATCTATCACTCATTCTGGTTTCAAGAACGACGAACCCAGGTCGAGCAGACTCTTTCAATGGAAGCAAATCAACGCAGATGTTTGACCATCTCAGTAGGTTTTTGACTGGAGCGAAAGGATTCAACGAGAAATCTTCCTATAATCTGCAGACCATCACAGAACAGTGTCTCGAGAATGACCTGCCAATTTCCTCTGTTCTGATTAACTGAGTCATAGAACCTTTTCAGTCCAGCTTATAGAGTAAGAGAGGAGTAACTTGGCCTGTCTTTTTCCACTCACCAATCCACCAGAACCATTGAGTATCCATAACTACCAAAGAAGGAACTTGATCTCAAACCGGCTTCATTTCTCTGAACCTCGTTGTTCCTCTTGGTAGTTGAATACTCAATGCCAGAACACAAGCCATTGTTCAACTACTATCGACTGATGGCTAGCTGGAAATCCGCACAATATCTCTGGCCAAATGAGGGAACAGGATCTTCAACATTTGGTCCACCATTTGTAATATTCGAATGCTTACCGAAATAATTAAATCTTTAACGAACAAAAGAGATTTCCTATAAAAACCAATGTTAAAGTAATGTACAGGGTGTTTCATCATAAACTGGTCAAACATATATAGCCGTATAGATGACATTGGGAAAGTCATTTTTGCCTTATGACATATACCCTGTTTTCGAGGCATAAGCGAGATACAGGGTGTTTAATGTCAACTTCGAGCAATATTCTGATAACTGTGGTGAGTTATGCGTGACATTTGAAATAACTGTTTTTGGTCACATTTTAGTATTGTTTAGTGCTCAATTCAATTGTTTTGTAGAATTCGGGAAAAAATATTTCAAAATGGCGGAAAACTTATGAAGTTGGAATTTTTTGTTTTAGATTGCCAAATTGGATAGTATTATTTCAAAGGACTCAATTTTCTAAGATTTTCCGTGAAAATATTTTTCCAGAATTCAAACTCAACTTTTTTTTTACATGTTCACGGTGAACAAAAAATTTCACCCAAAATTTTTGAAATCTTTCGAGGTTCAACTTACCTCCATTCTGAACTGAACATTGGTGTGAAAACAGAATGAAAAAATATCTATTGGTTCTTATTTTATAGCCTTCCAAACATATCGCTCGGAGAACTTGAATAATTTTTATTCGAGAAACTGGTGGCCTTACGGAGGCCAAAATTGTGCTAATGGCTCCCTAGAATGACCCGGATAGAATCATGAATTTATCCAAAAAGAAAACGTTTTCAAAAAAACTTCGATGGGATTCGAACTCGCTCCACTTACGGACAATGGGGCCGCGTATAAATTGGATTTATTCTGATTATAATGACGTCCATTACCAAGCAACGGTAGTTAATCGAATTTGACCCTATTTTCCGAATACGGAGAGAGTTCAATTCCTACCAAAGTTTTTTTGAAAAAATTCATATTTCTATCCGGGACATTCTGGGGACCCAATTTAGGCCTCCGTAGGGCCTCCAGTTTCTCGAATAAAAATTATTCAAGTACCCCGAGCTGAATGTTTGGAAGGCTATAAAATGAAAACCAATGGATATTTTTTCATTCTGTTTTCACACCCAGTGTTCAGAATGAAGGTAAGTTCAACCTCGATAGATTCCAACAATTTTGGGTGAATTTTTTTTTTCGCTGTGGACATGTAAAAAAAAGTTGAGTTTGAATTTTGAAAAAATTTTATCACGGAAAATCTTAGAAAATTGAGTACATTGAAATGATGCTATCCAAATTGGCAATCGAAAACAAAAACATCCAACTTTGTAAGTTTTCCACCATTTTGAGATATTTTTTCTATAATTCTACACAACAACTGAATTGAGCACCAAAAAATACTGAGATGTGACCAAAAACCGTTATTTCAAAGGTCACGCATAACTCACCACAGTTATCAGAATATTGGTCAAAGTTGACATTAAACACCCTGTATCTCGCTTATGCTCCGAAAACGGAGTATATGCCATAAGGCAAAAATGACTTCACCAATATCATCTATACGGCTATATATGTTTGACCACTTTATGATGAAACACCCTGTATATTATCTCAGTGAAAAAATTTTGAGACCTTTTTTTTTAGTTAATTTCTATCATCTTCGTGAATATCGTCAGGTAGAAGTCTGCTGGAGTGATTTGAATTAGGGTTATTCAGTTGAAATTAACTGACTCCTATGTGCCATAAGTATTATATATCGATATTTCTCTTTTCTCAGACTACATTCGAAAATGAAATTCTTCTGTTCAGTTGTGAGCTGTGTGTTCTTCCGAGCAGATTAGATAGAGGCAGGATTTCATCCTTCCATTTGGAGCCCAATTCCAATTGGAAGGTAAGGCATATTTTGTGACAGGTAATGGACTTACAGAGTTTCTCAAGATATTTAATTACTGCAAGTGTACTGTCAGAAAAGTCACAAACAGACTAGATGCGGAGCTTGAATATCCTGAGCCCCTATTCTTGAAACAGGGAAGGGAGAAAATAGGCGTGTCGACGCTGTTGCCAAGGAAACCCGGTGCATTTTTGATGGAACGATAGAGAACGTTCATATTCCATCACATTCAAGAATTGGGTGCCTGATTGAGTTCATAATGTGCGAACAAAATTTTATTCTAGTAATTTTATATTTTAGGAACTATCCGTTTGAGGTCTACCACGAATTCGTGAATAGGTGAAATGTGCTTGGTGCTGGGTAGATTCCATTTTCATCATATCATAAAACTCGATATTTCAATTATATAGTTCTCCCCAAATATTGCATAAGTTTTAGTCGTAATTTTTCGACCTAGTAACAAATGTCACATTCATCGGACCTGTTCCCATTCTTGAAAATATTGGAATATTAAATATTGTCCACATTTCACCCGCTGACGAATTCAGTTCTCGTCATCAGATTCTGGTCCATTACTACAAATATCGAGTATCTAAGTTATTTCTTGTTTCGAAAATTATCATATGACCAGAATATCTCAAATACTTACGAATTTGCGCAACAGCAAATCCGTCTAGTTAGTCTGTGCCTGACAGAATATAGGCCAGAATAGAGAGACTTTTTCAGATATCAGTTAAGCAGGGAGGCGTACCAATAAGTATCGATAAAAGCTTATTTTGGGAGGATTTTGCATCGTTTTTTAGGGTTTTTTTCTGGGTTTTCACTCCCAATATCAGAAAAATCCAACAAATACAGAGTTCTGAATGAAATTTTACTTGAGGAACAATTTAGATTATCAATAATATCGAAAAGAGATTTACCAGTTCATAAAAAAATGATAACAATATCAAAATCTCACCTGCTGATGAAGTAAATGCTACTGTCATTATGGATTCATCTGAAAATCATGCTGAACATTTAGATATCGTTGATGATGTTATCAAATAGTCCAAAATCAATAAAGATCCAACTTTTATCACAGAGAGAAAAGTAAAACGAATTCTATCCAAACATTCTAAAAATCTGTCATATGCTCAGAAAAATCTTCTCACACTCACTTATAGTAAACTTTGGACTTCTCAAAATACATAAACCAGACCAATTGTGCGCTATATCGGGTCCCCATGTCAAGTTCCAAAACGAAAAATCAAAAAAAATAATTCAGAAAATTTTCTCGTATTTCTGATGAAAGGGATTTGTACTCTGAAACGTCACAGTTCTCTTTGTTTATCATTTATTTTTTTCCTGTATTGTTCATTGGGCAATTTGTTCCCTAGAAACCTCCGTTGACAAATTGTTTAATCCTGCAATCCGCAGAGAAGTTTTCCATAAAAAAAAATTTATTTGATTTTAAATAGGTTTCTTTCAGAAATTGGGAGTAAAAAAGAAGAAGAAACCAAAAAAATGAAGCTTACCCTTCTCCTAGAATTATTTCTAGATGATCAGCTCACAACCTGACAAGAATAATATGAACCATACCGTTATATGAATATCTGATACTCAGGGAAACATGCATATATGCTGAAATTACGTAGAAAGGCTTCCCGTGTTGGGCGTCATGTAGCCCCTCTTCACATTCATTCAAATTAGTTTTGCCGGCAGCTCTCTGTAATGCGTCACATTCAACAACTCATCAGAAAATTTCACCTCATAAAATGACAAACGGACTGTCGTTGGAACTAGGAGCTGCGCCCGTGCGTCCCTGTGGACATATGTAGATATATAGATGCATATACAGTGTGTTAATTCGAAAAAACACCACCAATGATATCTTGGTCTTCATGCAAAAACAGAAAAAAAAATATAGAAAGAGGTGAACTTTGGTTGACAAGGGGACATTTTATAAGATTCGTTTCAATCATTTTGTGTCAACCCGCGACCCTATACAGGGTGATTTTTTCTCGTGTAGCTTTGACATGGTTTCTCCGAATGAAATGAATTTTGGTAGAAGTTCTATATGACTATGACCCGTATTCTAAAGCAATCAACATCATCTGACTTCGAAGGGTTTTCTGGTTATAGACTCGCCGATTCATAAAACTTCAAGAATAATTATGTTTTCAAAATCCTAAAGAATCTACAAAAAAAATGAAACATATGTGAAGGTGAGTGCTACTTCAATTTAGAGGCAAGATACAAAACTCTATAGAAAACTCTATACGAAATTATATCTGTTCCAGAAGACAGTCCAAAAAGTCCATCCCTGATGTTGAATCCAATGTCTTTTATGGGTATTATAGTTGGAGGCAATCCTAATATCTCTAATATGATCTGGTAGCTCGTTGTATAGAAGCGGAGCGAGGTAAATGAAATTTCTGAGAGAGCTACTTTTATTCAGTTTGGGCAAATGTACGCTGATATTTCTCAATTTTCTTTGCTTTTCAGGTGGAGGTGATCCTTTACTATGCTGGTAGGTATATGAGGAGAGTCCTTGCATAGAGGTTTTTTAAATATAATTTTCAATACCCATTTTTGCATTTTTTCTATTCTCTTATAGTAACAGTCAGCCATTCCACCCCACCCTAATATTCCGTAGTTCAAGTGCGTTTCCACCAGAGCATGATAAACGGGTTTCAATTCTTTCTCGTCACATAATTTTCTGATGGTTTTAAACCTACTAAGCATCGGTCTAAGCTTCTTCACAACCAACTTGGCTTGCTCCTTCCACCTCAAGTGACTGTCAATTATTATTCCTAGATACTTGATTTTATCTGACTTTTGTATCATGAAGTTGGAATTTTTGGCTCTGAGGGTTTCAAAAGTAGGAGTTCTTCTTAAATCGCTGGTGAAGTACATAAAATTCGTTTTCTCGATGTTGACTGTAAGCTTTTTGGTCTGAAAAAACTGCAACATCTGATCGAAACCACTTTCTGCCTTCATCTTGATTGCCCCCGGTGTTGCTCCTGTAAAAAATAACGCTGTGTCATCAGCAAAACTGATGATATCTGCCTGTAGTTCAATGTTGAATATTTCATTAATGTAGATGAGAAACAACACCGGTCCTAGCACTGTTCCCTGTGGTACCCCACACGTCACGGCCCTGGGCGTACTAGTTGATTCTCCAACCCTTACACACTGTTGTCTTCCTCTCATGTAGCGCTCCAACAATTCGAAGGCTAGCCCTCTGAACCCATTTTCTTCCAAAGTTTCCATCAATATTCGTTGGTCGACCGTATCGAAGGCTTTTTGCAAATCCACAAATATGCATATGGCAGGAATATTTTTATCTATAGCATTGGAAATGAGAGCCACTAGCTTAGCAATTGCATCCTGTGTCGACTTGTTTTCTTGGAACCCATATTGACTATTCGACAATAAATTTTCTTTGGTTAGAAAGCCCACCATTCTTGTTCTAAGGATTTTCTCAAAGATTTTTGCTATGGTTGATGTCACAGATATTGGCCTATAATTTTTCATTTCAGTCTTTTCAGATGACTTATATATGGGCACAATAGTTGCCGTCTTCAGGATTTCTGGAAAAATGCCGGAGGTAATGCTGATGTTTATGAGTCTAGTCAGTGGCTCGGCGATAATTGGGGCAACGTTTTTTAGACAATCAGCTTTTATTCCATCCTGACCAGGTGCTTTGTAGCTCTTGAGGGGTTCGTATCTCGCGTAAGACTTCCGCCTCATCAGTCTCAAAAAACACCATCGAACTTGGTATATCTTTTTTATTTTTCCTTATAATCCGTGTGCTCCTTTCATGTAGTATATTCTCTAACCACTTTTTTCCTATTTCGGAAAAATATTTATTATACTTACTTATTCCCTATTATTTCTCCTCAAATGAACCGTTCTCGAGATATTCAACGTTGAATGTTATAAAATCTGATCGAAATTTCAGAAATTTCCCTATTTTTGTGGATCCGCTCCTGAGCTAGTAAAGACTGTGAATTGAGCTCCCCTCACATTTACCCGGAACATAGAATACATAGAAATATTCATCCATTTCGTATAGACCACAGACATAGTACATGTCTCTGGACAAGAGGTTCCATAGAATTTTAAAGTTAAATTCATGTTTTTAGGTTAGTTGAGTGATTTCTTGTAATTAATTTATAAGTTTAATGAAAATTAGAGTAATTATGGAATTTTCACTATGAGAATGGGCAGGTTTGAAATTGTGTAGAATTTTATGATGGAAACAACTGGATGTTGCACGAATTTCAAGTGGAAGATTAGTGTTTCAATGATCAAATGAAGTGAAATATCTTTCCCACAATAATAACGCAAAAATCACCAAATAATAAGAATTAATTGAGTAAATGTGTTTTTCCAATCAAATTTCGTTGAATTTCAAGCAATGAATTGATTATTCTGTCATACAAATTACCGTAAATGATATCTGTGTTGAACTTGCAAACAAAGTGCAGGAGTGTTTTAGCACATTGGGAAATATTTAAATACTTATAACTTTTTGCCATATCCGAATCTGGAAAAATGGCAAACGAAAAAATTGCTTTATATGATGAGAGGAATCTAGGGTCAAAATTAATGTACAACCTGAAGACCCACCCTGTATAATCGTAAATGAGAAGAAGGGTTGAGTGACACCTTGTTCCCAAAGTTTTTAGATGGTTTTTCCGAAAATTCTGTGTCATATTTATAAAAAATTTTACTATGTCCTATGATGAAGAAAACCTTGTTTTCGAAACTCTTGATCCGCTAAAAAGTACGCATCCCATGAACTGATCATACTAGTGAATGATTCTGATGTGGAATCATGTCTATTAAACTACTTTATTTCTGTTCTCGATAATGGATGAGGAAGCATTGACGTAGTAAGGAGAACCTTTTTTGAATTTTGAGGTCATTCCCTCATCTCTGAAGAAGAAGAACTTGGTAATAAGTTGTAGAATGCCGCAGCAAACCAGTGCCAAATTCAGTGAGAAACATTCCGTCAGAAGAATAAACGAAATCACGTAAATTTTATTTTGTTGATTTTTTTTTCCTGAACTATCTCGTCGATATATGACAATAGCGTATTGAATGTTGGTAGTTTGAACATGAACTCAATTTCCGACCAACTACTTGATTTCGATGGGATATTTTTTGTTGAGTATACATATTGGAGAGAAGAAAATTTGGTCGATCATGCACAAAAGATCCTCCGAATGAATATTCTGTTATTATTTCCAGAAATACAGATTCGATCAAATTTAAATCCAGTAATTGGTCGGATAATGATGGCTTGAAGGTTGATGCACAATTTCTCATTGATTGGAGATCGAAAAAGCTATGAAAAGTTTTTCAATTTGAAGATATGTGTTATCGAATAGACCATAATAATAATACTATTAATAATAAGTTCTTTATTTTCAACAGGCACATACCCAATTACAGAAAATATCTAAGCCTAGCATAATGATAAGAAACCAAGCTACAGTGCTAATAACTAAAAGAAAGTAAACCATAGAATAAAACTCACAATATTGACCACAAATTATCTACCCTCAACAAGATACACATTTGAACTTTATTGCATAAAACAGCAAATACTCTCTCATCAAAAAAAAAATCACAATTATTCGTACAAACATATACATCCACATATATTTTAACAAACTTGAGAAGACCTAACTTAAACTTAGTATATATCTCTCGATAATATATGCCAATGTGTCACAGTGAATGTCACACTCTCTCGCAATCGAGTTGAAAATAGACATCATAAATCAAATTGGGGACTGCATTAAAGAATTGGTCCTCGACGTTCGCAGATGGAACAACTCCACAGCACGGGATGTTGGTCTTGGAACGCGGAAACTCAAAGCTGTTATCAGAGGTGGGCGGTCAATAATGTTGTGCAGTAGTTTGTAAAGAAATCGAAGACACAGAACCTCTCTCCTACCCCGCAGCGAAATCACATTGAATCGACTCAACAACAAAGCATGGTCGAATCCTCTTGGTGGATAAACTTCATCCTCCCTACGAACTAAGAACTTCAAGAACCTTCTCTGAACGGCCTCAAGATGGAATTGATGGCAGAAGTAAATAGGTCGCCAAATTATACTGCCATACTCTAACTTGCTTCGGATAAAGGAATTGAAGGGAGTCAAGAATGTTGAAGTATTACTGAAATACTTGCCATTGCGAACAATGAATCCTTATGTTCTTGAGGCTGAAGAAATCAGTTGGGAGACATGCGGGACAAATGAAAACTTCCCATCAAAGATCACACCAAGATCCTTCACCTCATCAACGCAGGTGAGGACCTGATCCCTGACGACATAATCACAACTCAACACATCTATTTTCCTTGTGAAGGTAACAAAAAAACACTTTGACACATTTAAACTTAAACGATTTTCCTCGCACCATTTGGCAACATTGTCTAGCCCGAGCTAGACCATGACCAGATGACAAAATATCGACCCGGAGATCTGATCTGATCACCTGATAACACATTCACTTCCTCGCACAACCGTGTTATGTGGGTGTTGATTATTCTTTCAACATCGTGAAAGATGGAATTTAGGCGCATGTTAGCTCAACGATCATTACAGAGTATCAAAATTTATGACAATTTGTATTCACTAAATGAAACTCATAAAGAGGTCGTGGCTCTGCTCTTATAATAGACAATAAATTATAGTGTGATATTCGAACAGCTGCTAATGATCTTGCTTACGATATATATCCTTTTCTCGCAGGTTTTCATCATCGGAAGATACTTTCTGAGAAATATGTCGTAACAGAACGAAAAATATGTTTGAGGAATAAAAATCGCGATTGCTGAAAGAAATTATCAAGAAATCAATGCTAACGCAGGTTTTGGTGATAAAAGGACATGGAATCAGGAACTTATTATTTATTTCAAAGATTTGCGTCAATGAAATCATGAATTTAATATTTATTGTTGATATAGTTTATTTATTACTGTGATTATCAAAACTGAAATTATTGCTTACAATAGAGCTAACTTTAAACCTCAACATCCAAAATTGAAACTATACGTATAAAGCAATCTTCATTTTGTAATTCACGAAAAGAAGGGTAAGGGTACGGGTGAGAGTAAGGGTAAGGGTAAACTTCCAGAAAAGCTAACCACGGGATTCACACGAAACTATGCAGTAAATTGCGAGTTGGTTTCTCAAAACTATTTACCAAGTTTCAATTAGTACTTCCTGAGAAATCGAGCAATTTACCTCGAAATTTCGAATGGGTCTCAATTCGAAACTATCCTAACTAACTTAACCGAGATATTGAGACTTCAAACTAAACCTGAAAATTTCAAGGCTCTAGGTACGATCCTTCGAGAGTTAGAGCGCACACGAACGGACGGCTGGACAGAATTGAATTCTTCATCAGTGAATCCAACCAAGTCATTCGAGACCGTTTTCGGCTCAAATTTCGAAAGTTACAACAAGCGCGTTAAAAGAAAGGACATGAAGTCAATATAACTATTATTATTTGTTCCATGAATTAGAATATATCACAGTATATACAGACTCCCCCTGAGCTTCTCTTAATTCGCAGAATCAGGAGCTCCAAAACCTAGGATTATCCGTTAATACAACTTAACGACATACAGAGGGTGCCACATCGTACGGAGATCTCTGTGGTTGCAACAAGACGGCACAAAATGTCACACAGCTCGTTTGATAACCGCATAATTTCACGTTTCGGGCCGTGAATTATCCAATATCGTGCGATTTAACGCCGCTAGACTATTTTCTGTGGGGATATGTGAAGTCGCTAGTCTACGCCGATAAGCCCGAAACTATCGACAACTTGGTTCTCCAGATTAGATTGCGTCCGAGCCAGCCGTAGCGGTCATAAGCCAGAAATTATATTTAAGTTGTAATGCCACAAGATTATCGTTCGAATATACTCAATTTCATGTAAATTTCGAAAATTAATTCTTGTTTTGTTGCATTTTATAAACCCCTAAAAAACACCCTTTACAAGCTATGGTTGATAGCAAAATAAGTTAGAAAGGGAATATGGCAGAGATCCATTTCATCGAAATTATTTCTTCCAAGAATTCGAAAATATTGAATATAGGAAAGTATGCTAATGGAATGTGTTCAAGGTTCTCTAGAATATTTCATTCCGAGAAAAACTCTTGGACTAAAATACCGGCATAGTAAACAAGAGCTGAGATGATTATTCTAATTGTCTCAACAACAGCAATCCCCTTGAATTTCCAACAGAAAAGTTCATCGAATTTCGAAATATTAACGCCTGAATAAAATTACTGCATTTGATTTCTGGTAACCAATATTCTATTTGAATCCAGGAAATTGGTGATTGGTCAATTTGGCTTTTATTGGATTTCCTGTTTCGTAAGATTTTTGAATTAGTTGATATTTAGGAATAACAAAAACCGTAGTTGGATGTTACGTATGAGAAATCATAGAAAACTCACGAAATGTTTATGTAGTAGGGTTAATATCTTCTTCCGACTATCACCGATATCGTCCATGGTAGCAAAATTGCTATGACAAAATTCATAACAAACATTGATATAACACTCGGAAAAAAATTAGAAATATCATGGCCATATTGCTACGAATCAGAGATGAGCATATCAATATGACTTCAACAGCAAGGTTTATAGCAATACGCAGACATCATTCTACTGAATATATAATAACACAATAGCAGCAATGATGGAGTCAATTTTTTCTCAGCAATATTTTTTTTCATCATTTCGCTCTAAAGGTTGCAATATATTGGATTTTGAGTCGAAAATTACCCCAAAAAATTAGGTTCGTCTGAAAACCCCCAAGATTCACGAAATTCTTATAGTATATGAGAAATCTTAGTGCAGGATATAGTTCCTTTCGAGGAATAAAAAATAATTTTTCGGATGTCTGAAAAATCACATATCTCAAAAATTTTGCATGAGACTTCAAGCCCTCACTTCACGACAAAATAACAATTATTCCTCACCATAAAAAAGTACTTCTCCACATAACCGATGCCTTACTGTTATTAGATTTTGTCACTCATCAGCACAACAGTGGCAAATTCTGTTCTGTCAAATCTATGCATATTTTCTAACGTGACTTGAATAAATTAAGTTATCCAACAATCGATAACATCGAATAAATGAGATTCCTTCATTTATTCAGTTGAAGACAGCAAAACAAAAATTCAATTAATAAAGTGTCATATAATCCTGCTCTGCTTTTCGATACTTATCAGATAATGTATATCTTACATGAATTAACATATCCCCGTCATAAATATCCAAACCTACACAATTATTATAACTACATTAGCAAGTAAATTAATTTCTATTATAATGACAATATTTCTTCACAGCTGTTGGGAGCGGTCTACAGAGCAGATATGACAAAAATCGATCATAAATAAACCAGATTAGAATCGCGGCTTTTCAACACAAGATTCCAGAATATTCTGCCTACGGTAATTGTAAAAAAATCCTGTTATTTGATATACTTAGGTAAATGCAATGTAAATATTTATACAGTATCTTGTTCAATGGAGATACCCCTTTGGTATCTTGAGAACGGTAAATGGAATCAGGTTGGTTCGAATTGAAAAAAGTTGCCTATTCTCGTGTACAATATAATTATATGGATGAAAGCATATTCTGAGAGGATTTTGAATTAATTTTCAGGCTTTCAATCCCAATTTGGCAAAAGTCCCAAAATAAAAATTATTCCTCATATTTTACCTTTTTCGTCTGATGAAGGATCAGATTAAGACTCTGAAACATTACAGTTCATTTCGTCAATCGTTTGCAGTATTCCGATATTGTTCATAAGGAAACATTTTTTCTAGAAACGGCCCTTGACGAATAGAAAGATTGAGGAAAAAACTTGAGAAAACGGTAACATAATAGAATACAATACAAAAATAATACTAGAGGCAGTGTTTTACCTTCAATCTTTCGATTAAGAACCATCTATTCTATATTATACAGTGCCCGTCAAAATTATAGAACAAATTCATTTTCTTTGAAGAAAAATATTTTGCAACAAAATCCTGAAACAGGTCGATTTTTGTTTCACTTTAACCAAATTAATATGCATTTTTGAAGGATTTTTGTTGCACCCTGTGCCATCCTATTGACCCTATAAATTTTTTGAATAGGGAAAGTAGGTCATGCGGGACTTTTTTGGCAAGGTTTTTTATCTTATTCACAGGCGTGCAGAAATTTTCAAGAAAAAAATTTTTTTTTTGAAATATCAGTTAGTTCAAAGAGGTTTTCAGTATGTGCACTTTGTCATGGCTCATTTACTTTGAGACGATGGTACCTGATGAAATTGGTCACCGAATGAAAGTCGACCATAACAGTTTTGTTCATGCACAACGTTCAACTCCTTTCAACCCCCTCACGTGAAAAAATTTTTTTCTCCATTAAAGGGTTCGTAGGGGTTGAAAATTGTGCATGAACAAATCTGTACTGGCCGACTTTCATTCGGTGACAAATTTCATCAGGTACCATCGTCTCAAAGTAAATGAGCTATGACAAAGTGCACCTACTGAAAACCTCGCTGAAGTAACTAATTTTTCGAACAAAAATTCTTTTCTTGAAAATTTCTGCACGCCTGTAAAGAAGATACAACGACCCTACCAAAATAGTACCACGTGATCCACTTTCCCGATTCAAAAAATTTAGAGGGTTGATGGGGATGGCACAGGGTGCAACAAAAATCCTTCAAAAATGCATAAAAATTTGGTAAAAGTGAAACAAAAATTGTCCTGTTACAGGATTTTGTTGCCAAATATTTTTCTTCTGAGAAAATGAAGTTGTTCCATAATTTTGACGCGCACTGTATGTTAAAATCTTACCACGAGTGCTCTTAATACCTGATTGCAAACAGACTCAGCTGATTTAAAACTTCTGGCAAGCTTGTCAAATCGAACATTTCTGAATATTATATTTCGGATTATTCACAGATCTTGACAATAAACTAACTACAAGTGAAATATTAAGTCTTGATATTGAACTCAGAAATAATAATAAAACAAATTTTCTATGAGGAAACTTCACATCAGTGACATCAATTTTCTTTGACATAATAACATTTACATCAGCTTTCCTAGCAACAGGATTAGAATTGTTCATGTTTAATCTTTCGATAATTTTCACCTGATGAAGTCATGTTATCATGACGAAACAATTGTTGTGAAAATAAATATATAAAGCGGAAATAAGTTATTTTACTTTTTAATCATCAAGATGAATTTCCGACAAGTAAAGACTGAGACAATCAAGTTTTCGATAATTTTTTTATATAATTAGTCTGATGTACAAAAATACAAAAATTTGTTTTCATAATTTCCATTCCCACGTAATATTCCAATTCCATTACTTCAATCTTAAAATCCTTTAAATAATTTGTATCACGGGTTTATAGTTCGCCAAATCCATCATAAACAGGTGGATTATTCAAAGGAGAAATTCGAAACGGACAAAATTATAAGGGTTCAATAAACACCATTTTATCCAGTTACCGAACATGAAATTTCTCCACTTTCCAATCCAAAATTACCATTTTTCCCAATCAAGATACGACGTTTGCATATGTTACAACACCGAATTTCACAGCTGGCCACAAAAAGAATTCGAAAATTGTCTAGAAAAACACCTTTAATGGTCGGTAATGAAACAGAACTGAACAACACCCTATAATTTACGCAGAGGGTGCATTCGCCCATCAATTCTCTCACATGTGACCTTGAGGAACTTTAAAATTCCAAACGATCACTAAATACTGAGCCGTCTAGACTGAAGCCAGACATTTGCTTCATGCTATCAGTTATTATTCAGCATTTGTATTCAGTGAGTCTTGTTTTCAGACATCCATTACAATTCGATATGGGGTTGTTGACAACTGGCCTCATCCCAGATAGGAGTCAATTCTTTTCAATCTGATATTTTATGATCTGTTTTTGCGTGCTTGTGGAAAGGGCTGTAGAATTGTCCAAACTTTTGTATGCATTGCTTTGCATGGAATTAGGTATACTCCATTCACTTTTATAAACTATCCGGTTGGCCATGAGATTTTGACACATTTCACCGTGTATATTTTGAGAATGTTAGGTTATGGTCATTTCCTGTCAGATAACTACACAGTACACAACGTTGTCCTCTCTACGTAGAGGTCGTTGTGATTACGTATTTTTCAAAATGTGGATTTACTTTGGGAAAATAATGAATTTGAGAAAATATTATGTGAATTCAATAATTCCAAAGACCTGGCGAATATTGAAGAAACTTTTTTCTCTGTTAACAACTATTTCACGTATATAAACATGGTTGGCAGATTCAGCTATTTTCTTGTACGGAAATCAAGAATCAAGTGTTGAAATTTTACTGAAAAATAGTGGATAAAGTAGTCCGTTACATTGTGATAGTTCATTCGAAAAAAAATAGAAGTACTCGAGTAACCCTGCTTCTGAACGAACAGACAAACCTATGAAATTCCCTACTTTTCGAAATTCTTAAGAAATAAGTCTACAGAAGACATTTGAATACCTTGTTGCACAACTTGAAATATTCAAGTATAAAAATATAGTATTACAACAAAACCGGTGCCACCTCAAAAGAACTAACTCAATTTACAAAGTTCTTGGGAATCTATGTGAACGATACACTGGGTTTTCACTCACATTCGTAGAAAATGTTGGATAGCTTGTTATAAATTATTGGTTCCAAATAATCAGAGTTACTATCAGAAAAAGCAGATTTCAATTTAACATAGCATTTCCTGATACTTTGTCTCTGTTTCTTCAAAACTACCTTCGGCATTTTTAGTTGCCATGCGTGATGATTATGTTGAGATTTAGAGTAGAAATTTGCATACTTTGCATTGGCATTTGGCAACGCCGCTGAGAATTATTTTGACATTGCCAACCTACGTCAGATTCAAGTGAAAAACTTGATAGACTTATATCATGGCCAACCAGGATAGTTTATAAACGTGAATGGAGTATAAGTTATACGAAAATAGATTTGTTCCTTCTAGTAGATCTGCCATTGAAAGCAACAATTTCTAGTGAAACTTGGCAAATATATTAGTGTGACTAAATTCGAAAAACCATCTTTGTTACATTCTTGTACTTTTGGACCTCACATAATTTTTTCAGATCTGTCACAAATTTCTAGAAAATTTAATGTACAAATTCATTAGCGGAAAAAAAATCTGATTTTCTTTATTGCTTCGATGTCACAATCGTCAGGAAATTCTGCGCAAAACTATGCATCAGCCTTTGCATCTAGAAACAAGTTCCATCATGATTGGATCAGTAATTTTTGAGTTGTTCCGCAATTAACAAGGATACCGAGAAGAGCAATTTCAAGTTTTTCATATTTTTTTCCTAATAACTCGGAAAGTAATACTCGAGTCAAATAGACACCTAGAAAACTGTTGTGAAATATTCACTTCAAGATCTGTGAACAATTTCATCAGAACCAGATGTATTTTTCAGAAAAAATATTATTTTTAACAAAACTTCGAATAATTTTCGGAATTCGGAAAAATCTACGACTAGGAGGGCTCACTGATGACCGATGGCCATTATCACGAAAACTTGATAACGGAAAGAGCTGGCGACTTTAAAGGTATATTGTGCATCAAAGAACGACGATTGGGTTCGTTAATGGGCCAAATAGTTTTGTAGTTATATACTGAATTGTTGAGGTTACTTCAATATCTCATTAGGAACTTATGCGACCGGATTGAAATTAGTTGTAAAATAGTGGAACACAAAATTCTGCCCAAATTGCTCCGAGAGTAAATGAAAAAATGTTAACCACAGTTTTTTCAATTTTCAGTTGAAAATTTTTTTTCCGAACTTTTCGTCCTAATTCAATGAAATTTCACGCAGAAAACTTTTGCAACAGTGTTTTAATTTTCGGAGATATTAGTGAAAATATGGAAAATTTCTGGTTTTAACGGTATGGTAGATTTCTTGATGATAGTGCACACCGAAGAACTTGGGCGTAGAAGTTTTTGTCCAATTCTCCTTACTGCCATGGCAACAAGTCATTAAAAGGATTAAAAAAATTTCAGAAGTCTTATTCTTTCCTATAATTTGTGAAGCATATTATTTCGTTCGAGAGAATCTTGAGCCTCTGGAATAGATTTCTCAATTATTATCAGTTTATTTTGCTGGAATAGCAGAAAGAGACCGTACACACAATAACTACAGAAAAGAACAACTGAGGACTTCTGGTCCTTGTTTCTTAAGACATCATTCTTTTCTTGAGTTTTCATATTGTCATAGATACAAAACAGGTCCTCGAAAAACCAAACAGCCAGTGAAGATGCGAAGGGTAGGAAAATGACCAATAAATATGGATGAACGCGACAAGAACTACCATATTTGTAGTTATCCCATTAACTTCCTCTCATAATTGCCCATTTAAAGTATAATCATGAAGAATGAACCATAAAATTCAATGAAAATATGATTTATAGCTACTAGAAATATTGGTTTCTATGCCCTTATTGGAGCTATATGATGCTGAACTCGAATGCAGGTGGAAATCAGAAGCTATTATCTGCTGGTCTACGTCTGTAAATTAGATTTCGAATATTTAACACGCTTGTTCTTGAGGATAACAATCAATTATAGGGGAATATTATAGATATTATGGGTGGTTTCAGATAATTGGAAATTATTTCAGTGGTCACGAAAATATTCAATGGAGCTATCGATCATGTAGACTAAAAAGAGAACTAAGAGGGCCTTTTTTTGCGATCATGTTTTGGGAGACAGCGTGCTATCGTTCTGTCCAAATGTCAACAATTTTCAAGTCTTGGGCCGAAAATAGTCTCAAACGACTAGGTTCGACTCACTGATGAAGAATCCAATGTCAAAATCGATTCTATCCGGTCGGCCGTCCGTATGCACGATTACACTCGTATGGAGAATCCTATCGACCTGAAACTTTAGGGTAGGTTTCATTCAAAAAAGCGACAGTTAATTTCGTTAATGCGCGAAATCGGCCAAACGGTTCTGGAATTACAGCCTTTTGAAATTTTAAGGTTTTTTCCGTGATAATTCGGGAACAACAGGAACAATCGAATTGAAACTTGGCAGTTAGTTGGAGTACAACGATGAGCAACTTTCGGCAAAATTTCGTTGAAATCATAAAGTTAGTAAATCAGAAAGAAATTTTGCTCAAATTTTTTTTTCGGAAAAAATATTTTTTTGGGAATTGTTCATCATATTTAGTAAAACAATTTCGTACAGACTTCTAGTGTCATAAATTTCATTTGGATACGATTATAATTTTCGGAGATATTGGGAAAAAATATGAAAAATTTCGTGGGGTTTTCCGCGGTATCGTTATTTTTTTTTCGCATTAAATGAAAAAAAAACTTAGAAAAGCACTCGCGTGAAGTCAGCAGCTTTTGTGCGCATGTTCAAATTCATTGCCAAAGCAGTAATCTGCTTTGAACGTGAGCGCAAAAGCTGCTGACTTCACGTCAGTCAAGGTTTTTTCAGTATCGTTCATTTTTCCTGTGTAACTTGAAAAATACTTATCCGATTTTGATACAACACTTTAACTAGTAGAATATTGCTGATGCACAACTTTGTATGAAATTATATGATGATCGCTGACTGAAAACGATAAAAAAAATTTTTTATTCGAAAATTGTTCTGAAAGAATCTTTCGCTTGGAAAGTATCAATCAGATCTCGAAGAAACTTTGCACAGACTATTAACTTCATACATGCAACTGTGGATGAATTGGAAATAGTTTGTTCAGTTCCTTGTTATTTTCGGAATGAATCAAGAAGTGCTAATCCAAACATAATACAACCTGATATCTCCTTGAAAAAATGCTGGGGCACAACTCTTTCCAGAACTTCACGATGATCGTGTAATCAGAACAATATGAAAAATTGTTTTTTGAAATTTTCCTTGAAAAACTTCTTCGAAAACAATTCATCAGATTTGAAACAAATTCTGTATAGACTTCGAAACATAATTCACACTAATCTATCAAAATTCGGTTGGATTCTATTCCAATTTTCGGGATTTTGGAACAAAAAATGTTGAATTTGTGTTTTTTTCCTCGGTTTCATTGTTATTGCCGGAATAATTTAAAGAAATGCTGCTCCAATTATGCTCGAACCTGGTGAGTAATTGGCAAATGCTGGTACCGAACTCCGTACGATGATTGTTTTAAGGGAAATTCGAGAAAAAAACTCAAACTATCATACTTTAACAAAGAAATTTAATCCAATTCGATCTTATTTGGTTTTTGGAAATAGTGTAAAATATAATTTTGAGTCTGTTTGTTTGTGGAATCCTGGGTTGTACTTAACCTTCTTTTCAAGTCGTCATTCATGAGTTGTTTCTTTAGGAAGTCATTGTGTTTAGGATCGACCTATCCTATCAAAAATCGGAGTTCATACTTGAAGAAGTGACTGTTTGGGCAAGGAATTCGAACAAGCACATAGAAGCTCCTTAATTCACGTCCCTGTTTTCATGAAATTTTTCAAAGAATAACTACACATAAACAACAAAACTGAAAGGCCTGCGAGGATACTTAGGTGCAATAGTAGGATTATTCAAATAAAATCCGCCCATATGAACTCGGTAGTCAACATCATCAAACAATCTCACATTAAAGAGGAATGGTATACTTCCTATACAAATATTTGATGACATGAATAATGGAGGTGATTTACATCACTTTGAGTTATAACACATTCACTCCATTCATTATGCGAAGAATCATCTTCAAAAATAATTTATTCACTATTTCAAAGCTAACAAACTACATTTTTGAAGTTGATTCGGCAATGCAGTGGGCAGAACAAATATATGCATTTCCTTAGTTTGGGTACCATTTAATTATTTTTTATTACTTTCAACGCTCACCATCTTCATCAGATAACAAACAACAAGCATGCAATAGAATTATGAGTTACGATCTGGTGTTGGATCCAGTCTATAAGTACAAGTTATTGTTTTCCGACCATGAAATAAAGAAATATTTATTACGTTTTTTTCAGTAATAATTATGTTCTTACAATAAGTGACAAATAAATATTTTTAGAATGACAACGAAAAGTGCTTCATCTTGATATTTTTGCGTGCTGGATATGAATTTCCTTCTTTTTGGGAAGCTAACATTACATTACAGAAAAATAAAGGTCTTATATCGACCGCATCAAACACTTGCATGGTGATATGAGATTAATAAACCTCAACAAGAAGCGTTTGTCGGACAAATGATTCTTCAAAATTTTCAACAAATCATGAAAGCTCACCTGTAAATTTCGTTAGAAAAAGGTTATGCTTGACTTTCACAATTTGTATATCCTTCAGTTATAATGAAAACTGCTGTCAGGTTAGGATATGATCAATGAGAGGAATCTAATATTCCTTCTGGTTACTACAGAGGAAACATCCATAAATAAAAGTTTATTCCATATAATAATATTTTCCATATCCATGCTATGAAATATTTTCTCCAATCAGCATATTTTATCATAGAAAACAATAAAATCAACCAAAATTACTACACAGGCTTGCCAACGTAATTTCTCACCTACTGCCCCCGTTATCTCATGTACCCTTTAGTCCAAAAGGACAAATTATCTTGCAAATCTTAGTACATAAAAGATGCAGGAACTCCCCTCTCATAGAGACACTAAAGAAACAGATACTGTCTTTGTCTTGATCTTATTTCGAGAATTTTATAATGATCAGAAATGGTGGGTTTACTCCATTCACTTTTATAAACTATCCCGGTTGGCCATGATTTAGGTCTATAAATTTTTTTACTTAAAGCTGAAGAGGTTGGCACACGGGAAATATCGAATGTCAAAATAATTCTCAGAGACGTTGCCAATTCCAAGTTATACTCTCAATAGTCTCAACCTCAACATAATCAGCTTGGAAACTAAAAATTACGAAGGTAGTTTTGAAGAAGCTTAGACGAAGTATGAGAAAGTGCTATGTAGAATTGAAATCTGCTTTTTCTGATAGTAACTCTGATAGTTTGGAATAAATAATTTATCACCAGCTATCCCACATTTTTGACGTATGTGAGTGAAAACCTAGAATATATATTTTATATAATCAAAGGGTAACAAATACAAAAGGGAAAATTAACGCAAAATTTTATGTGAACAAAATCATGTTGTTGCAACCAAAACTGCGTTCCTGCGCAAATTTTCACAGTATAAATCGTTGGATGAAAATCTCAGATTTATGTCAATAAACATTTTGATAAATACATAATTACTACGACCTCTATGTAGAGAAGACAACGTTGCGTAGTTATCTGACAGGAAAATGACTATAACCTAACATTTTCAAAATATATACGGTGAAACGTGTCAGAATGTCATGCCCAACCGGGATATTTTATAAAAGTGAATCTATGATATTTTTGAAACTGGAATTTTGAAAATATACGATAGAGTGTGAAGGCTTCTCAGCAGAATTATACTATTGAGCAAGACCTTCAATATCTTATGACTTATGACATTTACAGAAAAGAATAATTAAAGAAACGCCCATGATTCGCAACGCGTGAACATAACTTTGAAAACAAATTTTTCTACTGAGTACGATCCAATGTAGTCTCAGCTTTAACTCCCGCATCATTTCAGTAAGCCACCATCTACTGCTACGTCCACTCGAATCGAATTTCTTCAGCGAGGAGAAATATTGTATTTCAAGGTTGTTCTAGAGAACCATATGGTTTAATCTGCCAGTTCTATCATATTACCATGCAGTTTCCGCTCACTCGATGCTTTCACTTTGATGGAGATAAAATATTGCAATGATTGAACATACACCGATACTGATTATCATTTTTTACTACCTTTTTACGACCAGTTAACATATGAAGTTATAAAATTGCCGGTAATAGAAAGGGTTTCAAATCGACTGATTGACATTGTGCAGGATAGATTTACCTTCTAATTGCTGAATCAAGAGCGATAGAAGGTTCGGAACAAATGAAGAAATAATTATTATTTGTATAATGATTTTTTCTCGTAGAACTTTGCAGGTAGCAGAATACAAATTTAGAAAATCACTTGAAGGCAGTAGCTGTTCCCCATCCAACTAATGACATCGGCTCACTCCCGATTGAACAATCACATGATTCCCACGAAATTTTGCATGAATCTTCACGCCCACATATTTCGTTCAAGGACTGGGTTTTATCGATCGGATCAAACAAATATCGACTATTTATGTCGTTTCTTTCGTTGTTGTGAACTAGCGGTAGAAAAACACATCTTATAAACTCGATATTTGAATAGCAGGTTGGCAGCTCAATCATGAAAATCGGCATGATGGGTAAAACCCACTCAGAGATCCCGCAGATATACAGGATGTTTCTCAAGATTAGGTAAGTTTGTCTTCTTTGAGGGGTGCCCCCCAACGTGTCTTTTCAGTCTTTTGAAATATTCAAACCTTTTGAACTAATCGAAAAATGAAATATTCCTGACATTTTTGTTTAGGAAAGTTATTCTCAGAAGATGTAGTTCCGAGTAAGAATTTTTGAGTAGTTGCGCTTTATTGTATTACCAGCTGTTGATTTTCGAATTCGAGCTGTTATTTCTAATGAAGTACTGGATTTCAATTCGATCCTACCTGTATTTTCGGCAATATTGGAAATATAAAATTTTGAGAGGGTATATCTACGGAATCAAAAAATATCAAGTTTCTAAGTCGATCCTTCCGGAAATAAGTATGTTTACGATCGGTCGAAGCTTGAAGGTTCATACAGGATTTCGTGAGAGGAATTGATCTGACGTTTTTTTTCTCAAATCGTTCTCATAACAAGACCAAGAAACTAATTAATCAGCATTAATGAAATAGTTACCCAGTTTAATCATCCTTAGATCTGTATTTTTTGAGTTTTTCCGGAAAAATAAATGACACCGAGGTAAACCCACTAAAACATATTTTTTCCCATATCTCCGGAACTTAAAACCATTTCGAACTGAAATTTGGTACGATGCCGTGAAATGTGGATCTCAAGGTATGGAATAGTTTTTTTTATAGTGTAAATGGTCTCTGAAAATAAACTTTTCGTTAGAATTAACTGAAATACAATCTCAACAACATTCTACAAAAGTTTCGCGTCGGTATGCTCCAACTAACTGTAAGGTTTCAATCTAATTGGACTAGTTGTTCCCAAAATATCAGTTAGACAATCAACAAATTCAACGGCTATAACTCCGAAACCGTTCGACCGATTCGGCTCATTAACGAAAGTAGACGCAGTAATCAAATATGCGACCTACCCGCAGAGTTTCAAGTCGCTAGCTTGCTCCGTTCGACAGTAATCACATCCTCGGACGGCCGGACAGAATCGATTTCGACACCGGGTTCGTCATCATAGAGTCAAACCTAATTGTTTGAGACGATTTTCGGGCAAAAATCGAAAATTAAAGGAATTTGGACAAAACAATAGCAGTCTGTTTCCTAGAGCATGACTGCAAGGAAGTAAGGTGAGGAAAAAGGTGCATTAGAATTCACAAAAAATGTCTCACAGAAACTGATAACTTTCGAACATATGTTTATAGGACTTTTTGTGCATATTTTCTGCGTGCATTTGATTAAAGTCCTATGAATTCAAAATATAAATTACACAAAAATGCGAGAGAAGCAGAATAAAATATTATTTTAATAATTTAGATTTGTTATTTATAACAGTAGATTTGCTTTGAAAAAAAAGTTTTTCCATAGAATAATTTACACAACGTTCATTTTTATGCAAAGTCAACTGAAATGTAGATAATTTATTACAAGGAATATATCAGACTTGATATACGGTTGAATCGATTGAAAATGATTTACTGTCATGTTAATTTTACCACACAAATGTATTAGAAAGTTTTATATGTAGATAATCATAATATTATCCTCGTTACTTATTTCATTACATTTTAATAACCGCAATCTCCTCCTCAGTGTCGAGCGTTTATTAGTTTATTAATTGTTTGCCAATAAACAACCATTTTCATTTAACAGGCACCCACTGAAAATCACTGTCCAGAAAAATACGTAACGAGTTCTTGAGGAAAATATATTGAAGCGATTATTTCCTAATGTTAGTTCAATCCCGTCGAATAGGTGCAATATGTCACCTTGTGCAACAGTTGACGTAATTCTGCATTTGCCGAAGGCTTGATTTGTCCTTGTGTGACGATAAATAACTATCAACTAAACATTCACCCATTTCCTGAAGTGTTTCATTCTGTAGCATTCTTTTGTTAATTTGAAGTGGAAATGAGTGGAGTTCAGGATGATGTCGGAACCTTCGTCAGATAATTCGAGTGGATAGAAATTCCTTTTGTTTTAGATTGGATAGAAATTTCGCATAGTTGTGGAATAATTATACGAACATTTGTGCAGGATTTGAAAAGATTTTTGCATTAGGAGAAAAAATACCAATGAAAAATGTCTGACATTATCCGGCAGATTGCACTGAATTTTTTGTATACAGGGTGTTCCCAAATTGTAGGTAGGTACAAACGAAGAGAGGAGATTCTTCGCATAGATAAATATATGAAAAATCTAGAAAAGCACTGACGTGAAGTCAGCAGCTTTTACAACCAACCAAGTTTCGTTTCGATCAGATCAATATTTTTCGAGTTATCAAAAAATCGAAATTTCAAATGGCTGTAGCACGAAAAGCATTCGTCAGATTTGGCCCATTAACGAACGTAACCGAGATATTCAGAATCTTAACCTAACCTGAAAATTTCAAGACTCTAGGTCCTTCCTTTCGAAAGTTACAGCGCACACGGCCGGTTGGCCGGCCGGACTGACAGAATCAATTTTGCCCTCGGATTCTTCATCAGTGAGTCCAACCTAGTCATTTGAGATCATTTTCAGCTCAATATTCGAAAATTACAGACATCGTGACGAAATGATAACGCGCTGTTCCTCAGAACAAGCGCGTAAAAAGACCACACAAACATGAGGCCGTAAAAATTCCGTTTTCAAGTTCGAATATTCCTCAATTTTTTTTCTCAAAGTATCTGCACGAGATAATAGTTATGGTATCATTATTAATCATTGCTACAGATCAGAAAATTTTCATAAAAACTAATAATGAATTTGAAATCAAAAGTATAGTTTTCTAGTGTCAATTTCAGCTGTCATTCAATTTTTGAAACTATTATTTACCCATTTCCTGAAGTGTTTCATTTTGTAGCATTCTTTTATTAATTCGAAGTGGAAATGAGTGGAGTTCAGGATGATGTCGGAACCTTCGCCAGATAATTCGGGTGGATAGAAATTCCTTTCGTTTTAGATTGGATAGAAATTTCGCATAGTTGTGGAATAATTATACGAACATTTGTGCAGGGTTTAAAAAAATTTTTGCATTAGGAGAAAAAATACCAATGAAAAATCTCAGACATTAACCGGCAGATTGCACTGAATTTTTTGTTTACAGGGTGTTCCCAACTTGTAGGTAGGTACAAACAAAGAGAGGAGATTCTTCGCATAGATAAATATATGAAAAATCTAAAAAAGCTCTGACGTGAAGTCAGCAGCTTTTACGTGCTTGTTCACATTGCGAAATGATGACTTGGAAAGTTCATTGAAATTTCAATGAAATATAAAAATGTTCATGAAAAATTTTCGAAAAAAAAATTTGTTTTCGAATTTTTTCATGGATAATTCTTCTTATTGGCACTGTTCATATTCCAACCAAGTTTCATTTCGATCAGATCAATATTTTTCGAGTTATTAAAAAATCGAAATTTCAAATGGCTATAGCACAAAAACCATTCGGCAGATTTGGTCATTAACGAACGTAACCGAGATATTCAGTATCTCAACCTAACCTGAAAATTTCAAGACTCTAGGTCCTTCCTTTCGAAAGTTACAGCGCACACGGCCGGTTGGCCGGTCGGATGGACGGAATCAATTTTGCCCTCGGATTCTTCATCAGTGAGTCCAACCTAGTCGTTTGAGATCATTTTCGGCTCAAAATTCGAAAATTACAGACATCGTGACGAAATGACAACACGGTGTTCCCCAAAACAAGCGCGTAAAAAGATCACACAAACATGAGGCCGTAAACATTTTGTTTTCAAGTTCGAATATTCTTCAATTTTTTTTCTCAAAGCATCTGCACGAGAGAATAGATAGATAGATAGAGAGATAGATAATAGAATAGTATCATTGCTACAGATCAGAAAATATTCATAAAAACTAATAATGAATTTGAAATTAAAAGTAGTTTTCTAGTGTCAATATCAGCTGTCATTCAATTTTTGAAACTATTATTTACCCATTTCATTTGTCAGGGAAAGAAGACGTTGAACTTGTGTTAATATTGTTTCTATGCACAACTTAACAAGCTGGCGCATGGGTCTATATCAGCTAAATTCCGTTGTAATGAAGTGTTCGTGAAAGCACGTGGTAGGATTTTGACCTATAATCTAAATGCTACTATGATGATTCTAAATCGAAAAATGAAAGACGAAACCCTGTGACTAGTATTGTTTGGATTGTATTTTATTACGATCCCGTTTTTCTCAAGTTTTTACTTCATTCATTGTATGCCAGTTGATATAATAATTTATCTTAGAAGACGTAAAACGACAATAAGAGTATATAATAAGATATCAATATTGAAAGATATTATGTACGATATCAAAGAGAAATCTATTTTTTTTAATGAATAATTAATTTATTCACCACAGCCTTTCAACTGGATTTTCGGAGGATTTCGAGGGAATCGAATTTTTTCTCGAAATCGGAATCAGAAACGGCAAAATTACAAGGAACCATAAAGTTTAATACACCATGTATCTCAAACACGCAAAGTCTGCGATTCCATCTTTATAGTAGTTTTTTCCTTGAAATTACGCAAGAAATCTACCCTTTTTGTTTGTACTTCCAATTTTGGAATACCCTGTACCTATACAGTGACCATGAAATAAGTCACTGAAATCTTCAGCTAAAAAGCTTTTCCCCATAGAAAAACTTTAGTGAAGCACTGACGTGAAGTCTGCAACTTTTGCGCGAAAATTGAAATAATGTGGGAGGGAAAATTTTCAATTGTTCTTATAAGACAATCATCACGAAATTTTGTATGAAACTGTGAATAAGCATTTGCCAACTATTTACCAAGTATCTCCATGTTTGAATTAGTATTCTTCTGGAGATTCCTAACGGCCGATCATAAACACAACAGCTTCCGAAAGAAACAACTCGATATTTGTAGAGTAGGTTTTGACCTTAATAACGAAGGCCGAATTGTTTATTGTAAATTGCATGAAGACTTTATGAAAAGAAGTTCGTCAAATATCCTCTTCAAGATGCAAAGGTGCGTTTGGCTTGAAAAGGTGACCGCTTTGGCAAATAATTTGAATGACACAGGATCATCAGGACATTCTGAACAAAGTTGTGGAACAACCAGCATTTTTCAACTCGTTGAGTTTCATAGAAGGATCAGTATTTTCTGAGCTATATACCGACGGGAAAACCAAGAAATTTCATATATGATTACTAATATCTCTGAATTTTGTCGCAGTGTCGTGAAATATGGAGTTCAAAGTCTGTGCGAATTTCATTCTAAATTATTTTTTTTCATTGTTTTAATGAAACAATAATCACTCATTTCTGGCCAAAGTTTTGCATTAGCATTTTAATAATATTTGCCGAGCATTATCTTACTCACAATCACAAAACATATTTCATAATTGTTTTCTTTATTCTATTTTTGGATTATTTTTATTATTTCTTTTGTTTCACATGCATGGTATTTTTGTTATCTAATGAGGGATTAGAGGCTTCAGCCCCCCTTTTATCAAATTTTAATAATAACAATAATAAATGATGAAACTGTTGTGGAATGAACGGTATAATCCCTTCGAAATTCTGAACGATTTTCGAAAAAATTTTTTTTTAAATTTATCAACCATACAAACACAACTAAATTAGTTGCGCGTCAGTAAGCTTCAACTAATTCCCATGTTTCGATCTGAAAAAACACGAGGAGCGCGCTTTCACGTTCTTGAATTATTCTTTATACGTTTTTTCAGCCACATAAAGCTTTCGATCATACCTCTCACCTTTTTTTTCGAGGTGATCCTGTTTCCTGCAGAAAAAACTGTTCAGTCATGAACTGTACCAGTTCATTCTACTACATAACCATCACTATGAATGAACATACATTCTTGCTCAAGTATTCCAGATCCCGAGCAATCGATCTCATATTCTAATCCCCCAATCTAAGCGTATCAGCTCCACCGGGCATCTATCAATGATCAAAGCCCTGAGACTGATTCTGCTAATTATTACCAAAGTTGCATAGTCATCTCGCCCGTGGTACAGCTTTCTGTTCTAACGTTTGATCTCTTCATCAAACGGGAAATTGACACTAATCGTAGATATCTGATATATCAAATTGACTTGATTATAATTGGATACATATAACGAGATAATTTAACTGACCTCTGCTGGCTCAGATTGAAACTTGCATTAACCTTTCAGTATTTTTTTTGATTTAATTTCATCACTCAGGATATCGCGTGTTGAAAAAATTGTATCCTTATAGTTGATATAATTTGATCATGTAAGAGGGAGAGTTAGAAATGAGTTAAATTATCATTATACGTGTGTTTAGCAGATTCTAGTTACCTAAGTTAGATCAATTATGCTAAGCTATATTTATTTCTTGTAGTTCACTGTTCTGTGTATGATCAAATTCACTACAACAAGGGATATAGAGATATATGCATATTTCCGATTTCGTTTAAATTTTATTCTAATCGACTCCGGCAACTCGAAGATTTTGTCCAATCAGATATGTATTCTTTGAATTTTCCTAATAATAAGTTCAACATTTTTGTTCGCATCGACCTTTCACGGCATCTGCTGGCGAATAGTCGAATCATTTACTGAATCCTACAGTGACAATATGCGGGACATCGGCGTCTGTTCACACTCTACACCTCATCTGGTAATTCCCTGGAAGTTTTATCGGTACTTCCCCGTAGCGCATGAGCAGTGTTTTGGAATCGTCACTATTTCATAACAATGTTTCAAATTTCAGCTTGATCGGATATTCGTCTTGGGAGATATTGGAAAATATATTATGTCTGATTTCGAGCTGATTTCCTGGGAATAATTGATGTTTCCGAAGTTACTTGAAATAATATATCCAATCATGACGAACCTTGGAACTTGATGCGCAAATTCGTGTAAAAATTCTCGATAATTTGATTGGAACAGTTCTAAGATTTAGTTCATAAATATCTTATATCTTCAAATCACATGGTTCTGGGCAACAGCGTGATATCGTTCCATCACAATGTCTGTAATTGTCGAATTTCAGTCCGAAATCTCTCTCTCAAACGATTAGGTTGGATTTCCTGAGGCAGAATCAATTCTGTTCTGCTGACCGTGTGTGCTCTAACTTTCTAAGGAAAAGACCTAGAGTGTGGAACATTTTAGCTTATGCTCCGAGTATGAAAATCTCGGTTGAGATGGTTAATGGGCGAAATCGGAGTTATAACAATTTCGAATTTTGAGGGGTTGTTCCAAAATTAATTGATGAGATCAGATACCAACTCGCAACCTGTTCACAATTTTCAGATGATCCGATCGTTGAAAAATTTCAAACAAATGTTTTTCGAGAACATTTTTTTTCGAGTGACTACTAATTAGACCTGGATGAAATCTGGCACATTCTTTGAAGTCAAAATTGTTTTCGACTCGATCAGATATTCATCTTATTTCATGAAACATATTGAGCAAAAAACTATTTTCTTTCATTTCGCGCTTGTTCTAGTGAACAAAAGTGTTATCGTTATGCCCAGTGTCTGTGATTTTTGAGCCAAAAATGGTCTTTATGGATTGAAAAAAAATTTGTTTTTTTCCGAAAAAAATTCATCAGAATTCAATGAAAATTGCCTGACTATGTGAATTTTTTTCATATTATACAAATACTTGTGAATTGTGCGTGTTTTTGTGAATTTTAAGTTAAGATTTTAATGATATTGTTTTAGACATCTAAATTTTAATGTACTTCATGTTATTCCATTTCAGAGCCCTGATGGAGACTTAACAATAAAGTTGAAACTAGTTGGACTTTTTTCCGAAAAGTTTGTTTCGTGAAAACAACCTTAGACCTAGATACCAGTGAAAATTCATTTAAATTCTACACATAGGTCTCATTTTCAAACATCATTATACAAATAATCTCCTTCATTTACGTTTTTTCCTCTCATTTAACAACATTCTATATCTGTGACAGGCATTATAAATTATTGTGAATTTTAAAATGTGTGTGGGCAGTTTTATCATTCATTCATCACGATACCAAGTATTAAGCATAGATAATTATCTATCTAGAGGGCGCAGCATCTTCGATACGAACAAAATTTCCTTAAATTTGACCCAGCCATCTAATCTTCTTAGTGCAGGTCACCCACGCATAAATCTCCTAACAAAAGTAATGAAATATGTCTCCGTGGACATTCCCATTGTGAGTGTAAGGTTATCTGAAGGATGTGAGAAAATTTTATCGAGTAATACCCTACCATTCAGTGCAAATTCATGGGAAGGCGAGCCCATGCGTCCTTTCAATGCTTATCTAGCTATTCCATAAGCAATTATTCAATTCCTGTCCTATTGTTCAACTGATTTGGTTACTCAGTCATGATTGAGTTATCTGTATATTTGCGTAGGTTTTACGACAATTCTATCAATTATCGCTATTTGTTGAACTATTTATTTTCTTCAGGAAAAATACGGTTCTTTGGAATTGAAAACGATGGAGATTTTGATGTTGATAAGTCTTACAATGGGCAACATAGATACGATTATTCCAATCAGGAAATTCTGACTTGTGTATATTTCCTTGTGGCGATTGAAGTCTGTTTCATCACTGTCTAGAGATTTCAACAAGCTGGTAAAGCCGTTGAAAACTCGGGTGAGTGTACAACTGAATCTCATTTCATTTTCTTAATTGAGCTAAGCATTGGCTATGCAGTCAGATTCGAAACATAAGTTGTAGGTCGAATTTTTATACTTTTTCCGAAATACTGCATTCTAAGGTAGGATTCGCAAGTTGCTGTTGGAAGATGGCGCTGTACGTAGTTATCCTACAGTATTCCATGTGATGAGTATCTAGATTCCAATTTAACGGTTTCATCCAAGGTAACATGGCCTGACGATCAGTGATAACTGTGAAACAGCTGTAGTCATTCTCCTTGGATCCGCTTCTTCGGTGTAGATGTTTTGGTTGATTGAATAATTAGCTCTGATCAAGGTGGAATATTTGTTGATTTATCGACAGATATTCTTCCTAGTAATTATTTCAGTGATATTTTCATGCTTCATTCATACCAAACGTGAGGAAATTTTCATGTTCAACAATACAAACATTCATGACTACAGCGGGATTTGAACCTGCTGTCATCGGTGTTGCAAACAGGGTACCAACCCGATGCCACACCGAGGTGGTAAATGTCATTTCAAAAAAAACCATAAAAAGTAGTGCCAGATATATCATACTCTAATTCAAACAGTGTTCCTCATCATAAACTTATCTACCTCGTATTATCCAATTATTTTGGTTCAAATTTGCCTGTAATGAACCTAGGTATACTATACACATGCTTCCCAAAGTTTTGGGTATATTGGGAGAAAAAAATCACATACGATAACAATAATATTTTTTGGAAATATTTTCTTTGTTATATGATATTGACAAAATTCTGAATTAAAGTTGCATTTGTTAATTCACATTGCAAGTATCTATCATATTTCAACATTTTCTGGATGGAAATTTTTGAAATAGTGGCATAAAAAGATCGGAATACAATTTTTCTTGAATCTTACACTCTAACCAGGATTGAAGCTCAAAATATACATGTACAGTCCTGGTTCCAGTGTGAAAAGATATTCAGTTTCAAAATTAACTTATTCCTAACAGATGGTAAAATATGGAAATCCTTATTTTTCCAATATTTTCAAAAATCCTACCTACTCGAACAAGCTGAAATTTTGTGGCTGTTTTCAGAATGGCTACTTGTAGGTCCAGTAAATTGGATGGTTATTTGTTCGAAACTAAAATCTTCGAGCAAAATTCGGAGAAACTCTTTCCGAGACTGCGCATGTGCAATTTTGTTTACCAGACGGCTGAGTATACTGAGTCATACTTATGATAGGTAATAATAGTAAAACTGCATCCGAATTTCTTGGACAATGCTTCTTCGCTTGTAGAAGCTTAGGTGGATGATTAGCCCAGACCAATCTTCACGAAACATTGCATTATCTAGCCTCCTTAGGTATTTCACAGATCATGATCTTCAAATTCGATAGGCTGTGAACATCTATCAGGAAGGATATTCAAGTTTGCTTCTTTCAACCAAAAACACCTGTAAAATCACAAAAACTCCTAGGAAAATGTATAAACCATCTCTATTTTTTGAAATTGCTTCTAACTTGTCCTTGATAATCTGACTATATCGGGTTACTCTGAGAGCCACCAGAGGAAGTGACGCTCATCTCCATTCGCCAATTGAGAAAATTTGCCAAAAAAAAATCAATTTTAACCGGTCACTGGCAAACAGAAAAAAAAAATACTCGAAGACACTGAACGCTCAGCAATTTTCGAGATCTTATCGAAATCACTTTTCTGTACTTGCGCCACCTTCGATCTATTATTGCTATCACTGTAGATGGAGGACATTTGAACGCTTCAATGTCCATATAGGAGGAGAGCTTTCAACAGAGATTGCATATAAATGTTTAGTCTTGATAGTTCCAATGAATATTCATCGAGTGGATGCGTGAGACCATCAATTAAACAACAAGCCTCAATTTGTATTTTAGTTGGAGCAAGACGACTAATTTATATGTTGCACTTCATTGCATTTCAATCTCTGCCAATGAGCAATGAATTTGCATTCGAACATGCAGGAAGATATATTTGTCCGTGTTACCTTGAAACTATTGGTCGAAAGAGTACACGTGAGGAAAATTGAATGGATTGAATATTTCTACAGGTTGGCCTGCTTTGAATAATGGATTTATCTGCCTCATCATTTCCTACTGATCAGGTGAAGGAAAACAAGTTATTATTGCAGCAATGGTTATGATAATGTTATCTCCATCCAATTCAAGTTCACTGATTGATTTTCTTGTTTTTCACCTCCATTTTGAAATATCGATTGAAGGATATTTTGGGAGAATTTTGCATTATTTTTCAGGTTTTTCTTTTGGCTTTGGCTCCCAATATCTGAAAAAAAATTTCAAAAACATTGAATGAAAATTAGAATTCATAGAAATAGCCTTTGCGAGGTGCCACTTCCATACTATTTTAAGGGGCATTTTCTAGAAAAGAATTTTCCAGATGAACATCTAAATAATTTGGACGATGAACTGTAACGTTTCAGAGTTCATATAAGATTGATTCGACAGACAGTAAACAGGAATTACACAATTATTTAGTATTTCAAAAACTTGTGCCGAATTGACTTTTCCGGTAAACACAGTAAGCCAGATTCAGATTTCACGCTCTTGTATTGAGGAACAGCGCGATATTTTAAGTAAATTCAACTATTTCTATAGAACAATGAGTGAATTTTAATATCTCAATATTTACGTCCATTAATGCATTTACTATATTCGAATGTAATAGCACTTACGGATGGCCGGAGTGAAATTGACCACGGATTCTTCATCACTGAGTTTCAAGTACATTCAACTACAGTCGAAATTTCGAGAATTTTGAAACAAATTGTTCATCTTGTTTAAGGTTTTTTCTTTGTTTTTACTCTCCATATCTGAAGCAGAATTATTAAAAATTAATTAAAATGGTTTTTTTTATGGAAAACGCCCTTGTGGATTGCAGGATTGAACTATTTGTCAAGGGCAGTTTCTTGTGAAACAGATTGCCTAATGAACAATACAGTAATAATATAAACGATAAACAAATCGAACCGTGACGTTCCAGAGTACAAATCTGACTCTTTTATCAGACAAACGGAAAAATTTTAAGAATTATTTTCTCGGAAGGACAAAATACAATTTGTCCACGTATTTTTTATCAGTGAGTTTAACCTATTCGTTTGAGACCAATTTCAGTCGAAAATTACAGACATTGTGACGAAACGATAACCCAGACCAAGACAGTTAGCAAAACTTTCGAGAATGAAGTTTCTAATTTTAGGAACAGACAGCTGTAGTTAACGATGAAAAAAAAAACTTCGATCCGACATATAATTCTCCAATATTAAAAGCGTTTAGTTGCCTAATTTCAGAGGTCTTTCGGCGCTTAATTATATCGCTTATAAATGAGTCAATAAAATGCTTGCAAATGTAGACCACACATATAGTTCTTGGTTATTTTATGCGAATGTGAAAACGAAATCGATTTATTTCTGTTGGATAGTTAATAAAAGCAGGTTAATTATAAAACTCTGTTATTCTCATATGAGATTTCTTGAGATCTTGTAGGCGCCAAAAATTCATAACTGTCAATCTTGCTGTCAGTATATCGATGATAGCATAAATATTTGTAATGCGAATTAAAAATAGTATTATAACTTAAAACTGTACAGGGGAAATGAAATCTTTCAAATGCAAAGAGACAGAATAAGCTGTGAAACAGAAACGAATTAACCCCTCGAGATCAAGAGTATAAGCAAACTCCAATCAATAAGCAACAAGGATGATTGCACTTGAAATGCGAAAAATCCGACATAGTGATTCTAGTGTGGTACTGGATACTAAACCAGATTCCAAAATATACAGGGTGGTCTCCCTGTAACTGTACATCTTTTGATGGGGATTAGATGATACTCTGAGTAGCCAGAAAACAATATTTACATATGGGCTTAGGCTATTGTATAGATAGTATAGATATAGAGCTCATTGGTTTTTGCAGAACAGAACCTTCGGTTGGCTTTAACTCCTGAATCATTTAATGTATTTGTTTCAAATTCATACCATGGAACTCTTCATATAAAATACACCGTAACAGAACAGGACTCTATAATTAATTTTGACTTTCAGGTCTATAAAACATACTGTAGATGGAATATAAATTTGACGTTTATATTGTCTCATTCTCAAGAGATTTCTCGTTCGAAAAGTGTTTTCCACGTGACCGACATGATATTTGAGAGCTCTTACGGCCCTGTATATTGTCATAAGCCGTTCCTGATATCGAGTTTATTGATTTCAATGCTTGTTTCAGTTTTGAAACTTCAATACACCTAACAGTGGCATATTTACCACTATAATTTATGGAAAACATGCCTGAAACGCATTGATATATTCTATTTGACATTACTGACAATTCGATTAGATTTATTGCGCTCAAAAGTAATAACTGTTAAATTATTTTCGAAAAAAAAATTTTACAGTTGGTGTGGAAAAATCTATGCAGAATCAGATTATATTAGTGACAAATTAAATTTCCATCTTCATATGTTATATGACCACCCTGTACAACAAATGGGGTATTAATATGTCGTTGAGATCGAATAATTTCTTACCTAAATTCTTGTTACTGAAATTCTCCGACAGTAGATTTAGAAGAATTTTCGAATGCTTCTGAAGACTTCCTTTCAAGTTCTGCCCCACCTGTTCAGGTTCAGCGTCTCTATTCTATGGTTCGAGACCTGAAAATTTATAGCAAAATTCTCGCGGCATAGTATTAAATCATCAGAAAATTGATTATTCATTTTATATTTTCGTACAGAATGAACCTTGATTTATGTCATTATGGACGAATATTAATTTGAACTCGAGGAATACATTGATGTTGACTACCTATAGATTTCGTGAGTTATTGCGTAATAAAATTTCTGCTCCATACAAGGGTATAAATAAAACATTATCTTGCGGTAATGGCTGACAAGAGCTGTATAAATAGAGTCATTGAATATGGAAATAAAGCTCACCTCTTATTTCCTCAACTTCCATCTAGTACGTATGGGATATCGTCAAACTTTATGTTACTGACATAACTGTGAATTGAGTATTCTTCAAAAGAACTATTATACTAAACGTTGGTGTGGAAAAAGATGATTCAATTCCTTAAATAATGGTAGAACCTGTTTGTGACATGGTATATCCATTTACTATAAGTCATCTAATAGATATATTATTTTATTTCCTACCTCCTGCTGTATTCAATTCTATCAATTTTTTATTGGTTTTTCTTATAGGTAGGTATGTATTTTATTTCAACTACCACAATTTGGTAGATGAACGAACAAATACTTTTTATTTCATCGAGATACTTCTAATCAATATTATGAGACTATTATACTTGGTCGAAGCGAAAAATGACTTACAGGTTTTGGCAAAACTATTGAAGTATTTCTAATTTGCTGATTATGATGATGATTGGTTTTCAGGAATCCTCCTGAAAGCATACAGAACATTATGCATTGAACTTCAATCTATTTTTATCAAATATGTATTGTGTTAATCGTAGATTTTCAAGGAGAAAACGGGATTTATCTTAAATATATCACACATGCTCATTTTGGCCAGTCGTCTGTAATTTCAGAATTTTTAGCTGGAAATTGTCTAAAAAAACGAGGTTGGACTTTGTGATGAAGAGTTCGATGTCAGAATAGATTTTGTCTGGTTGCCACCATCATGGAGGTAAAAGAAGGGAAGGGAGCATATCCTATATTTCCGTTGTACCAAAAGTGTAGTACAGTTTTGAGAACCTTCTGTGGATTTACCCATAGCAATATGGCCGACAAATAAAAGGTGAATATTTGTATTCTGTGGTGTATAGCAAATGAAACAAAAGAGTTCAAAGTCGGCCATATTGGTAGGGGTAAATCCACAGAAGGTTCTCAAAACCTTCACTACACTTTTCAAACGTTATGCCCCCTCCACTCTTTTCCTACTTCCATGGCCACCATGACGAAACGAACTAGAAACTTGAAACTTTCAGCATTGGCAGGGTATCAGAATGCACCAGCTGAGCTCGTTAAAATGTCAAATAGGCCAAACAGTTTTGAATTAACACTGATTTGAATTTTGAGGGTGATTTCCTCAATATCTCAGGAACTACCTACGCTATTAGAGAGAAAGTAAAAGTCAAGACTTTACAATAGCTAAAACAAATTTCATTTTGATCCGATTATTTGAAAGATTTTTTCATAACTACTGTTTTACTACCAAAAATTATTATGGGATGTTAACAATATGTGGAGTTTACATTTTTGTATCGATTAAAGCTTATTTTGGGAAGATTTTGCAACATTTTTCCAGGTTTTTTCTGAGCTTTCACGCCCAATATCTGAAAAAGAACTATTAAAAATTAAATAAATTGAACGCCCTTGCAGTATTAAACTATATGTCGAGGGCAGTTTTTTGCAAAATATATTGCCTAATGAACAATACAGGAACAATATACAAAGGATAAACAAAGCTAACTGTTACGTTTCAGAGTACAAATCTGACTTTTTCATGAGACAAACCAGAAAATTCCAAGGATTATTTTCTTTCGATTTTACGTTTCGATTTGAGACTTTTGTCAAATTGACATTTTTAGAAAACATAGCAACACAGCTTCAGTTGGCTTGAAAGTTTTTCAATTCTATTTCTTTTTTAAGTGAATTCAGCCAAATAGGGTCTATTATATTTCTGTGCTAGTTTTGAACTTTCGTTAATCTTCAGACAACTCCCCTCTAAACACATGGTTCATTCCCGCGATAACTAGAAAAATTTCAAAAAGCACTGCCGTGAAGGCAGCAACTTTTGCGCGCATGTTCAATGTAGATGACCGCTTCAACAACGAATTTGAACGTGCGCGCGTACCAAATTTCAGTACGATACGATCATAAGTTCTGGAGATATCGGGAAAAAATAAGTCAAATTTCGATGTTTTCTTCTCGATATCGTTGATTTTTTCGGTATTACTCGAGAAATACTGATTCAGTCCTGATTAAACTTCACAGCTAGCTTTAAGATGCTGAAAGACAACTTTATGCAAAATTTCGTGATAATCGTGTTATTAGAACAATTTGAAAAAATCTATATGATTTTCTCATCATATCATCCTCATTAAATTCTGTATGAAACTTCGAACTGTTATTTTCGATGAAGTACTGGATTTCAATTCGATCTGATCTCTATTTTTGGAAATATTGTAAAAATAAAATTTTGAATGGGTATATCTACGGAATCATTGGGCGGATTTTACCCATTCACGAATTCGACCTTCGTAATTAAGCCCCAAACCTACTCTACAAATATCGAGTTTCTAAGTCGTTTCTTTCGGAAGTTATTGTGTTTACGCAGTCAGCCGTTAGGCTTATACCCAATCAAAATTTCATTTTTCCAATATTTCCAAAAATACAGATCAGATCGAATTGAAATCCAGTACTTCATCGAAAATAACAGTTCGAAGTTTCATACAGAATTTAATGAGGATGATATGATGAGAAAATCATATAAATTTTTTTTTTCAAATTGTTCTAATAACACGATTATCGGGAAATTTTGCATAAATTTGTCTTTCAGCATCTTAAAACTAGCTGTGAAGTTTAATCAGGACTGAATCAGTATTTCTCGAGTAATACCGAAAAAATCAACGATATCGAGAAGAAAACCTGGAAATTTGACATATTTTTTCCCGATATCTCCAGAACTTATGATCGTATCGAACTGAAATTTGGTACACTGCTGTGAAGTTAGAAGGTTAAAGTGTGAGTATAATTTTTTTTGGATATGATGAATGGTTTCCGAAAAAAAAAATTTTTTGGAAAAAAATTTCGAAAAAAATTTTTTTTAAAAATTACTGACAATATGATCCTGACGAAATGAGGCTCAAAGTTGCGCGTCGTTGTACTCCACCTAACTGCCAAGTTTGAATCCAATCGCTCAGGTTGTTTCTGAAATAAAAAATAAATAACTTCGAAACTTCAAATGCCTATAACTCCGAAACTATTCGATCGATTTGGCCCATTAACGAACTTAACCGCGGCATTCTGATGCGCAACCTATCCTGAAAGTTTAAAGTTGCTAGCTTGCTTCTGTCGACAGTTATCGTGTCTACGGCCGCCGGCCGGCCGGACAGAATCGATTTTGACACCGGATTCGTCATCAGTGAGTCCAACCTAGTCGATTGAGACCATTTTCGGCTCAATCATCCAAAATTACAGACATTTGGACAAAACGATAGCACGCAGTTCTCCTAGAACATGCGCGCAAAAATACTAATTGGATCATGACAATTGGCAAATGCTTACGCTCAATTTTGTGCACAATTAGATGACGATCTTGTCATAACATCAATAAAAAAATCAAAAAATGAAACTCTTGAAACTATTATTGAAAATGTCCATCATATCCATCGATAGATTTGAACTCGATACTATTTGTTGTATCGAAAAGATGTAATATTTGGGAAATAGTGGGATGATCAATTCTCATGATTTTTCGAAATTGGAAATATATAAAATTGGATTGTAGGTAGTTATATCTTTTCGAAGTACTTAGTGTTTTCATATGACCTATGCATTTGATGTCTGAATGAGAGCTCATCGTCGTCGTATTTCCACGTGCTGGATTTTGTCCTTATTTTGTCTTTTAAGGAATGGGATAAGGGGATTCTAAATGAGTCTATCTAGTTACAGTTGGACGGATTTGGTGCATTCTGACTTTGAGCTTTCACCTTTTAGGCATAAACAGTCATCGATTTTCAGGAGATATTCGCTAGTTATGTTACTTTTCATATTTATTTTCATAGTCGTAACTCTGTCGAATGCAATTTCGAAGATGAATGATTTTGCCAACTATCAGATTTAGATTTCACTGTCATGCTCTTTGCAGGAATATAGAAATTAGCGCAATACATGAAATTTTTGTAGCAGTTAAGTCTGAAACGAAATTAAGGTGTATAAAACAATGGTGTTTCCATTTTCATTTCTTTTCGTACTAAATCATTAGAACAAACTAGGGAAACTAATTTTATTTCGTACTCTCGCCACTGAAACAAACGTCACCAATCGATCAACCAGAGCGCATGAGATTATTAATGGTAATTTGGCAATTGTCATTTTGAATTGTTTTATGTTTTCTCAGGTTATTATTTAGTTATTGATATGTGCGTGAAACCTTTTTGTATTAGCTTCGAAGAATTGTGTAGATCCTCAAATACTTTTAAATTTTTTTTTGTATTTTTTTGGACAGTGCAGATGTAAATGGAAATTAGTGTTCAAATGAAGAAAGAATCCTACTTATAGAACGTATAAACTTCATGATACTTAGCAGCATATCATTCTTCTCATAATGGGGGTTTTTCCTTTAAACGAAAATGCAGTAATTTTCATGAAAAACCTTTAGAATAGCATTTCAAACATATAATTTCAATATTATATTTTTAAAAAAATGTTTGATCACCTAAAACTGAAAAATAAAAACGGGTATTTGCATTTGAAGGGATTTGTCTTTAGTGCACGATATGCCAACATCGAATTCAGCTTTCTCGGAAAGAAAAGGACGTCAAATGTGTTACTTTGCTCAGGAAAACAGAGATAGCTATACTTCTGTTAGAATAGGAGACAACGACCAAGGAATAGAAAAAGAAGAGCACAGAGTGTCATACTGTCATATTACTGACAAATAGCTAACGAAAATTGTTTGGTTATATTGAAAAAGGACACGTGTGTACCACAGAATATGAATAAATATTTCATTATTCTATAGCAGAAAAAGCTATTCTACTAAACACCGTTGTCACTTCGTGCATGCCTAGCAAATCCCAAACCCCAATTTTGAAATCTGATTTTGCATACCTTGAATTGAACAAACTTGTATTTGTTTGCATAGAAAAGCAAATTCAAGGCGGCCTTCAGTAAGGAAGCCTCAAGGAGCAACTTAAAATACGGCTCTAAATGGGAAAGAATTCAAAATGAACTGCGGTTTAATGATATTGCCTATTAAATGAGTTTTTATTCTCTGTGAAACTCCAATTCTTGAAAGGTCTCAGTATGACTCAAAGTAAGGATGATGCTTGTTCTGTACCAGCTTCCATAAACTTCCCGCAGCTTCAACACATTTCCTTTTATGTGTGCACAATCTGGTAAAATATGAATATATTTGAACAAGCTATCAAATGTTATCGATGTATTAGTAGATTCTGAAGACTATATTCACATTGCTTACCTAATAATTTCACTCCTCGCTTACTATAATAATAAAGGAAAACATCGAATGATGGTATTAGCCACAAACTTCACTGTATATTGAATTCTCAGAATATATTCCACTGAAAGTTCTACAAATCATAGTATGGTAGGAATTCATTTATCCAGATAATTTTACGTTGTATCTTGTCTGATGTCAATTAAGTTCGGACTGACAGATTGTAATATCCAACTAGCGCCACCTTCAGTAGCAAAAACAAATTCTAGCAAATTCTCCAACATTGAAGAAACAGAAGCGCATGAATTCACTTTATTTTCTACGCACCATAAATGAAATATTTTCACTAGTTATACCACTCGAGGTCAAGTTATTTCCGGAAATTTTTTCGAGGTCATGAATATTTCGAAAATTAATTTTCTAAAAATATTCATGAGCAGGAAAAAAATTCCGGATTTAATTTGATCTCGTGTAGTATTCGGTAAGAAAATTCCACACCAAGTGTGTTTATTTCCAACAACATCAATTTTCCTCTTCATCAAGTACTTGCAAAACATGGAAGTTTTGTCGACTTGATTATCTACTTACCATGGCAACTCAGTGATATTCTAAGCTAGAAATGGCCGAGTTTTTTAATTCACCAAATTGGTGTGGTGGAAGAGTGATGGATCCACCAAATCGTTTTTTTATTGTTGTTTGAATGACGTAAATGTCAAATTATCTAGTCCAACATCCACCATTTATGTTCTATGTCCACCACACTCCACCACAACCACACCAGTTTGGTGAATTAAAAAACGCGCCCTATTATTTCTGTTTTGAATTTGACAAATACAGCACGACGTAGAAAAATGTCTCGCTTCGGTCAAGAAAGTAAAGAAAATATTCGCCAGAATATTAAGCAGTTGATACCCGCGAATACTAGGAAATCAAAGGCAAGTGTATGGAAGCAGTTTATGAACTTTTGCGCAGAAAAAGTATATGATTTCGACAGGGCGGATATATCTGTGGAAGAACTGGCGCTTATTCTTGAAGACTATGCCTTCAACATGCGAAAAAAGAACTCCGAGGACTACAAGGAGAGTGTTATCAAAGTTCTATGGAACTCTACAGCCAAGCAGTTCGCAAATTTAATCCATTCTCAGACATAGAATTTGTCAACGCAAGAGCTGCAAAAAATGCTAAACGTCGGAAGTTACAAATAGATCCAACCAAGAGGAAGGCAAGTTCATCCGCACTATCAGAAGACGAATTCAGAAAATATTCTGTCATTATAAATGTCAAAAAATTTCCAGTATAAGTCGCTGTTGGGTACCCACGAGGAAAAAATTTCCACTAAAATTCATCGGTTGCGATGGTGATCTGTCAGAAACACACGTTCTGATTGGTTAAAAATCACATGTGAGGAATTTTCAGTAAAACTACGAAATTCATATATGGACAACCGATTCTCCAATAATTCATCCAATTGATATTCGCCTGAATTCTAACAGTATTTTCAATTGTTATGAATAGTTTGAATGGAAAGGCGACTTTTATAGCAAGTTACTGTTATGTAGGTGCGTGCCTGCCAATCCCTAGTTTTGTGTTATACACGAAGTGCATTCAACGTCAGTCATATGTCACGTGAATTAAAGAGACTTGCTCGGCCCGTTGCTTTATCCCTCGTGCACTCGTCTTCCGATGCTAATTAGTTTGGAGTATCATAGCTTCGGTAGTCGTGACTACGATCTCTGGTTGAACATGGAAGTCTACGTTGGTGAGAGTGAACTAGAATTGGGGATCAAAATAAATCGCCCTGTTGACAGCTTGGCAGACAACACTTAATTAGACGGAAGATCTCAGAGGAGACTCAAGTGGCTCTCCTTCCTATTCTTGTCATTTTTTTAAGTTTCTGACAACAGATAATCCTTGTATGCTCCTTGGGAGCTTTGCATTCAGAACAAAATGAATTCAATGACATATGACAGGGTGTATCTGGATAACACCGAAAAGGGGTGATTCTGTGGTGAAAATTAAGGTAGGTTTTGGTATGAAATTTTCTGGACAATCTCCCCCCGGAATAGTAAACCCTTCCAAAGATTAACAAAAAAATGTTTCTCTTTTTATTTTTCCTGTATATTAAGCTGAGCTTAAGTCCCGGAACTTGGTTAATATTATTTGTCAATATAACTACACATTTCGAAATTTTTGCAACCCTGAAATATGCTTCGAAGAGGTTTAAATAGACAACGTTTAAGATATTTTTTCTTACAACTTTTGTTGGGATAAAAATTTTCCTTTTAAAAAAACATGGATTAAAATCCCAATTCATACACTAACTTTTTATCTCTACAAGTTTTTTCGAAAACTTAAGCATTCACGAGAAAAATATAGGTCATGTTGAATAGCATTTTATTGAACAACGGCCAACAAAATTATGATTCTACTAGGCTAACATTTTAACAGCTGAAACAACTGGCGTCTGAATTTAAGATTGCAGCGCCACGGTGGCCAGTTTTAGAACCTTACATAAAGACATAGATTTTGTTTTGATAGTCGATTTTGTACAGTTGGTTAGTGTTTGGTTTGATAATTTTTGATTTCACGATTTATTCAAAGACTTTGTAGACTTTTATAGTTGACGAGAGTATTACTGGGAGTACATATTCCATTCTTGTAAAGTAGGTATGTATCATCCTTCAATCTAATTGAGTGTAGTTACTCTAAAATTACGGGGATATCTCCAAGGTTAAACAGTATTTCAATATTATTTATTTTCAGATCCAAATGGCAAGATTGACTTTGGTGGATTTCTTAGGCTGTCTTGAAAGTTGAAAAACAGATAGCATTGTAAAACATACTTGTTGGAATAAGCCTTATTCATTATGGATCGACAAATGAATTTTCCAACACTTATATGGTTTGTCTATAATAAATAAGCCTTGATCACCTATGCTTTCATCGCACTTTGAGCGAAGAATTTTCATCACCAGAAATTTCCTTGTTGAGACTCATTTTTTTTCAATAGTCAGTTCTATCACTGGAACATTTATGTTGTTCCTTGATGATCAGTTCAACAGGCAGATTTCTGGAAGGCATATCATTCCTCTTAAGTAAATTTCTCTGCTTGGATTATGGTCCTGAAAAAAAAATTGTCTTCATGAATGTGATCTAATATTTCATGAGCAATTCCTGCTTACCTCTATAAAAATGATCATAATCGGTAAAATGCAGGTAACAGACTTTCATAAATCTTGTTTGTTGGTTTTTATCGATTCTTCAACACTTTCAGGCTCGACTTGTTAGAGGAAGTTTCTTTCACCTTAACTCCATATTTTTACCGGGCTGTAGAAATCTATGGGAAGGGACGTTTGAGTTTGCTTTTCCTCAGTAGAAGCACTTGTGAAATCACACAAAAGCCAAAAATAATGCATAAACTTTCTCATTTTCTTAACATTTCTTTTAGCTTGTCAATGATAATGTCTGTACCTCGGGTTACTCGGATAGCCACCAGAGGGAGTAGCGCTTATCTTCATTCGCCAATAGCGAACAATGAACATAACCGGTCGAATATAGACAATACAATTATAATAAATGTTGAAAATGACCGCCTTCAGCTTCAAACAAGCATTTACCCTTCTCCTCATTGAAATGCGCATCCTATGAAATATGCCTGCTGAATTTCTTATCGTTTCACACCCTACCACAATGCATTTTCACAGATCATCGATATTTCTTCTCAAGACTGCTTAAGTTTTCGAAAATACTTTCAGAGATAAAAAGTTAGTAGATAAATTGGGCTTCTCAGGCATGTAGTTTTCAAATGAAAATGTGTACCCAGAATAAAGTTGTAAGAAAAAATATCTTAGGGACTGACTATTTCAAACCGTTCTAAGCATACTTCAGGATTGAAAAAATTCCAAAATGTCTGGTGTTATTGACAAATAATATAAACCAAGTTTCGTGTCTTCATCTCAATATACAGAAAAAAAAACGATAGCACGCTGTTCCCCTAGAACATGCGCGCAAAAAGAGGATCATTTTTTTTTAATCTTCGGAGAGGCGTAACTTTTCCGGGGGAAGGTTTTTCCAAAACTTTTTTATCAAATAACCACCTTAATTGTCATCACAGAATGACCCTCCAAATTTTTTCGGTCCATTAGGCGGACAAATTGCAGGCGGAGAAATCCATCCAATAAAATAAATGTTGTCCATTCATATTCATATATTTTTTTAAAGACCAAGAGCGTTTTAGTTCGCACAAATGCCCGAAATTTTTGAAGTTGACTCGAAAATAATGTCGAGTCACTAGGTTGGACTCACTTCTCAAAATTTCAGGTCAAACTCTTTTTGTTGTACCGTAAAACCGACCGTAAACACAAATTACAAATGACTGAAGCTCTGTTATCTACGTAAACTCTGCCTTCCAGTTAGATGTTGCTGACATGGGTTCAATCACATGAACCAAGTCGTGTTTGAGCTGCGCAACTTCAAAACTGATGAGACAGTTCCTTGAAACAACAGATGTTGTTTCATTTCTCAATTTAATATGAATTTCCGTCAAGTAGACACCGAAATAATCAAATAAATGAATAAAGGTTGAGCGCATCGCTCGAAGTCTTCTGCATCTCGATGGTTAAGACTAGGAAGGTTCTCCTGAGATGGCGCTACTTGAATTTTCTTTACAAAGCTATTAATACTATACAGCATTACACAAATAGTACAAATAATATGTTTATGTTAGGTCGCGCATGATTTTCAACCAATTGATAGTGAGTATACAGAAGCATTGCTGAAAACAATTCCATTTATGTCAGGTAACAAATTTATGGGGAAGAATGAAAACCTCGAATATCGATGTGAACAATGAAGTTTTATAAAATTTGAAGCAGAAATTACCTAACTACAATGTGACAATTTATTAAGTGCATACTAGAGGTAATTGTTATCAATCGAATCGAAAACATTAAAGCTAAATCAGCCAATTTCACAAGTTGTTTTGAACTTTGTACTCATGTCAATACTTAATTAAAATATTTATATCCGTATAGAATTCTCCATGATGTATTCTTCACAGCAAATGACATCAGGCGAGTGTCGTTTAATCTTTGACATAATTGAAGGTAGTGTTCATACATGAGAATGTGTTCTACAACAAGCCATCAGGAATTCCATGAGGTACTTAAAAGCAGCCATAAATTAGATACGATTTCCTGGATGACAATGACAAGATCCGGTTTGTCCTGATAGCAATCCACCGGCAGAATTTTTGTTGTGCAATTTACTTTTATGATAGAAATTTTCGACCGGGCCGACACGGTTTCAATCAGCTGGGTGCTGAAAGTTTCTCAGGTTGGCGATTATCATCATCAGAGTCTAATTACGATGAAATTTGTTTTATGTGGAATTAAAGTGCAATCAACAGCTTACTAACGGAGTACATGCGTTACACGGGAATTTTTCCTTTGAGGTCTTTCCGCCGCAATTCTTTCAATTTAGTAGTTTCGAATTTATTTATATAGCATGATTTCAGGAGGACACGTGTGATATTCCAACAATTTTAATGGTCAACTGGAATGAAAGTTGTTTGAAGGAATAATTTCATCTCCTCGATATTGATGAGAAATTGGAATATAATAAAAAAACATCTCATTTTCACACCCGTAAATATATATTTGGGATATTGCGATATAAATTACGATAATTTTGCTTTTATTAGTAGAATATTCTTGGAGCTGTAACTTGATTGAAATAAGCTGCAATGATTGGTTTTGAAAGAAGAAAAATATTTTTGTGTTCAAAGTTGGATGTTTTTGTTGCTTTTACTTTGTTATGCTTGATGATTTCATCTTTATTTTGTATCAACTCTTTTAATATTTAATATTAGTTGTAAGATTTTCTGTAACTGGGTGTATACCTGTAGAAAATAAAGAACCTTATTATATTATTATTATTATTATTATATATAAAATACTTTGGATTTAGTTGCTAGATGATGCAATAGTAAATATTTCACTCCAAAATGTCCCAATTAGTACAAAATCACAAGCCGAATTGCTTTTTTACAAAGTAAACAATGCATTTTAGGTTATTGTTGGTCTTCCAGTCTCTCTCAACTGTCAAAACTGCTTGTGACATATATCCAAGAATAACAACCCCCAAGATGCATGAAATATATCAGGTGTCGACACTTTCCTACAATTACCCACTAAAATTTTGGGTTCAAAACGCGGTCCTAGCATTGTCAAATATTGACCTACTTGGCACTGTAAACGATGATGGCTCTAAGGTCGCTTTGTCAAGTCCATAAAAGGAATTGACCTCAAATCTGATGAAACTATTACCCAAAAAATGAATCGGATATTTGAAATTATGGATTCTTAATAATATATGAGGAGTTTAATGAATGTGGAACGTTTACTCATTAATAATATGGAATAAGGTAATAAGGAACAATATAAGGTATATTGTAAGCCAAAACAACCGCGAAAACGTAACAGGAGATTGATATAACTAATGAATTTTATTGGATAGTTCAGATCTCCTTTCATGAAAATATGGTTTATAAATTTTATATGTACCTATTAATAAATATTCAGTTCAAAAGTTATGAATTTTGTTACATACCTCGAAAATATTTCGAGAAAATGTTCATGTTTATTGTCATTCAAATTGATATACGAATTTTCACTTTGCTGTTCATGTTCATACAAATTTCAAACCAGACAAATTAATTGTAGTATCTATATCGTTCCAAATGATTTCTTGTGGTATTTCTGAAAACGCAACTCTGGAAGACTTACTTTCCATGAGCTAAATTTTGAGATAATAAATACCTTTTGTAATGAACAAGTATTCAAAAATATCAAGTTTCAGACTTGTGTATTCAGAGACGAAGGAAAACTTCACCTATATTATTGCCATTCTGACCGAATGAAATGAATAATAATAATTTAAATTTGTCAGAATTAATTTATTTTCTGAAATTCCTGAAAATAATGTATGGTCGAACTCGGAAAATCAAAAAGAAGTTACTTCCGTAAATATTTCAGATTTTATATGGCAGATTCTCCTATGCCGGCATCTATCGGCGAAAGCTGAAGAAGGACAACAAAGCCGTATTTTGACAACATTTGGACCTCATTTCGGACCCAAAATATGTCAAAGAGTGTTCGCACCTTGTGTATTCTATGAATCTCTGCACGAACTAACAAGGTCATAGTATTATACAAATTCCGAGAATTTTATACCGTGGATCTGGATGGCGATGCGTTGGCGTTGCATTTCAAATAATTGTATAATGTAAATTTCTGAATTTCATTCCAGATTTTGAGAAAAAAATTTATTCAAGAACCCATAGACATTATTCGTAGTACTATGATCAATAAGTTTTTCTGCTGAATATTAAATTACAATATTAGAAGAAATGAATATTCGATATTTTTCATGAAAAATCAGTCGGTCAAGGAGTTCAGAAGAGAAGCTTTCGGTATAGGTAGATTACAAAATTTTTACAACCAGATTAAAATAAATAATGTGAACATTTGCACAAAATTTAAGATTTATTAGGATTTATCAATGTTTTGAATTCATTGAATTCATCTTTTGAAACAAGTTCCAGGCAAAAACAAGCATGCAAACGATCTTCCTGATGAGTTCAATGCAACTATATTTGATATCGATACGAAATATTGCTACAACATATTGATACAACATATTGCTTATGTCTGGGTCTTTTGACAAACATTTCCTCATATTCTGATCGCCTTCAACCAATATTTTCATTTCAATTTTCAATTTGAAAATTATTATCACCCTCTGAAATATGACTTGTAATGTTTCATACAGAATGATGCATCATCTGAAAATTCAAGGGATGAATAGTTTCACTTCACACTGTGAGCTGTTGGAAATTTAAATACTGGAGTGAATCGAAATGGGCAATATACAACGAATAATTACCCCTCAAATGAACGTAATATCTCTATAATCATATCATTTTATTCCAGATTCTCCTATGCCGGCATTAATCGGCGAAAGCTGAAGTAGGACAACAAAGCAGTATTTTGACAACATTTGGAGCTCATTTCAGACCCAAAATATGTCAAAGAATGACCGCACCATGTATTTTATGCATCGAAATTTCTCATGCAGCTAAAAACTCACAATATCCAAGGATATCAACACCTCAAAAATAGCGGAAACTTAAAATCTAATGAGGTACATTATTGGTTCGATTTCAAGCTGTTTTTCACACATAATATAACCCAGAATCCCCGGCGTGACGATACTGGTACAGCTACTTAACGTCATTACACAAATGCGTATACCTAAATTATGGGAAAGTCGGTACAGGAAAGAGACAGCAAAGAGTGCCCATTATTTACCTACCAGGACATAGGCGGTAGCTCCCAAGCAATCCAAACGAATCATTTGCAGAAAATAATAGTTCACCAGAAGTGAATCTGCGGTGCCCAAATAGGGGTTTTAAATAAATAATTCGAGTGAACGTATAATGAAACTGTCTGTTAGTTTTTAACCAACAATTTAGACCGCTGCCTGTATGCACCGTTGCTTCAGAACAAAACCCGTCGGAGAGGAAGCCCGATTGAGTTTAACAGAACAGTAGAGGATTGATGAGAAGTCATTTGTGATTGTCGGAATGGACAAAACGGATCGGCGGTTCCATTTTGCTCCATCGACAGATTCATGGTGTTTGTGGTCGGTAGGATATATGGGGTAGCTCACCTGTGTGTATGGGGCAACTACCTTGTCATTCTCAATTATTGCGTTATTTATCGCTTTAGTAGAGACTGAGCGTTCTACGAGAAGTGACACTATTATGTAGGGATATGGGTGATTGTACGTTTGTTCTATTCATCTGATACCATCGATTTATATGACACGCTGTTTGAGACAAAAAAGTGTTTGCAAATATATTCATTATTGTAATGTATTTGTTATGAGTCTTTCAAATTCTCATGCGTCAAACTCCCCACTGAATCGAGATATATTCAATGCTTCAATGTAAAAATCAATCAGTGATATTGTATATATATTTATATATTCTTTTGAGAATGAGCAGTACAATTCTTTTATATTATACAATATGTATCATCACAGTATTCGCAGAGGAAATGCAAACGGCGTACCATAAATTTTACACGGGCCTAACGGCCAACCGTAAACACAATAACTTCCGGAAGAACCAACTTAGAAACTCGATATTCGTAAAGAAGGATTGGACCTTAATTACGAAGGCCGAATTCGTGAATGGGTAAAATCCAACCAATAATTCCTCAAATATACCTATTCAAAATTTCATTTTCCCAATATTTCCAGAAATACATATCAGATCGAATTGAAATTCAGTTATCCAGTATCAAACATGACAGTTCGAAGGTTCATCTTGGATTTAATGAGAAGACTATGATAAGAAGATCACAGAATATTGAATATTCGAAAAAAAAAAAATTCGATTTTTTTTTTAAATTGTTCTGATGATAAGATCATCACGAAATTTTGCAGAAGGTTATCATCTTTGAACTAGCTGAGAAGTTGTATCATGATTGAATCAGTATTTTTTGAGTTATGCCGAAAAAAACGATATCGAGAAAAAATTTTTTCCCAATATCTCCAAAAATTATGATCGTATCGAACTGAAATTTTGGTACACCGCTGTGAAATATGAAGGTCAAAGTCCTAGTTGAACTTTTTTTTGAATATGATGAACGCTTTCCGAACAAAAAATTTGTTTCGAAAAAAAAATTTGAAGAAAAGTTTTTCTGAACTCATTGACGAATTGATTCCGACCAAATTTCGCTCCAAAGTTGCGCGTCATTATACTCCACCTCAATGCCAAGTTTCAATCCAATCACTGTAGTAGTTTCTGAAATAAAAACTAAATAACTTCAAAATTTCAAATTACTATAACTCCGAAACTATTCGACCGATTTGGACCATTATCGAACATAAATACATCATCAGGGAGTCCAATCTAGTCGTTTGAGAGCAGTTTCGGGAAAAAATTCGAGAATTACAGACATTTGGACAAAACGATAGCACGCTGTTCCCCTAGAACATGCGCACAACATAGGGAGTCTGAAAATCGGCAACGCTGAACGTGGTTCCCCTAGATTTAATATATGCGACGTTCTAAAAATGATTTTTTTCGAGAATGTATTGAGTCTATCCTGAAATCTCAATTCTGCCTCCAACCTTTTCAGCAGCATCCAGAGTATCCGCCATTATCAAGAAACCTTCTCACACCCTATAAATTAGTGGAATCGTTGCAGAAGGTAGCTTTAATCTATAATTAATAAATTCAATAAGTTTAGTACGGACAGTCAAGCCTGAGATCGTGATGTGAATGAATTGAATATCATGCTTGTTTGCCGCTTGGAATAGTAACCATTATCATCCATTATCGCGGTAAATGGACCAGATGAAGAACTGCCTCCGGCATGTATGATCTTTCTTGTGAGACCATTAGGAGTCGATTCAATTATTTTTGACCTTTTTGCTAAATGTCTCAGGAAAAAGTTCTGAGAAGCTGAATGTTTACTGGCAATTTTTCGATATTCGCTCGCCAAGTATTATTTCTGCTAATTTGAAGGAATTCGTAATGAGTCTGTCGGCCTGTATACTACGTATCAAGAAACTGCGAACTACAAATCGAGAAAACGGTTAAAAAGAGCTTGCAGAAAGTTACTATTATATATATTGATTTGTTGTTTGAGTTCACGAATCTTCAAGGAAAACCTACTTTTTGAATTATGCTAGCTGTTGGTAGGCGATACATTTTGCTATTTATGAAATTGTTAATAGCCACGAGAAGAGTTTTTCAAAGGTAGTGTCACCCCCATACATAACTACACAACATAATCCAAAAATGTTTGTTAGTCATCATCCACCTTCAAGTGGAGTCAGAGCGTGTCGGAAAATGAAAATATTTTCAACCACTTTCCGTATAAATTCAAATCCGGTATTTTACAACTAATAAGAACAAAACTGACAGGATAACAATGTCAACTAACCTTCGTCTCATGCCCACGAGATGAAGGTAAATTGACATTAATCAGTTTTGGTCCTTGACGTTCCTGACCAATATCTGTATGAATAAGGTGTCCAAAACAATGGTGGATTTACTATCTCTTGAAATACTTTCATCCGAATTTACGTTTTTTATGCCCTAAGTCAAAGCTGACTTTCTGAAGCGGACTTGCCAGTCCAGTCACTCATATTATTGTAGATGTGTTGAATGCAATGAAGTTGGACTTATGTCAGAACAAAAAAAAGCTCTGCTTTCATCCGTTGGCCTTTAGAGAAAGGAGAATGAACCATCTCGTAATCTCTAAACTTTTGTTGCAAGATGTAGGTGAATCCACCAGTATTCTCGACACCTCCACAAGGAAGGTCGTCGCTAAACCGACCTGAGACGTCACTATTTTGGGGTTTCTACACGTCCTAATCAAGTAAGACATCTTTGAGTCATCCTAACTGGAAAGGTATGATCACCTTGCAGAGGACCGCTTTCAGCTAGTTCAGAGGTTCGCAAACTTCTGACTGAATTTACACGACTAGTAATGGAGGATGTTGAAAATATTTTCTGTACACCTAACCCCAATCACACCTGAAGAATTCCCTCTAGATTGACCCAACTTCAAGTTGGAATGGATAGCATACGGTCAATACCAGATAACAACCGTAACAGAAATGAAAGAACCAGAGTCACTGAAAGATCCTTCCGCGCACAACACTCCTCAGATCTGATTAAAAAAAAAACAATTCTCTAGTAATCATCGCCAAAAAGGGACTCAGCAGTGTTACTACAATGCTGAAGACTCATCTGGTTTCATTTACAGGTGGTTTCAAAACTCCTGAAGTTATAGAAGAAGGAATCACTCAGGCGACGTCCTCATAGGCGTCTTGCTCAGCTCCTAGAGCCTAGCGAGTCATCTAGCGAGTAGCATGGTTAAACGAACGTTCTAGAACTTTCACGATCGGCCGCACTGCTCGGTTGGCCGGTCGCGAAAGTTCTACTCGCTAGGTGACTTGATAGACTCTAGACGCTAAGCAAGCCGCCTGTCTATGCAGACGTGGCCTAAGTCTGGATCCACATGCAACCGGTTTTCAGGAAAAAAAACGCAATCTCATCGAAACTTCAGCTTACCTGTTGATCTTACAACAGATGAACCACAGTTATGTCAAAATATTTTGTTAGCCTGAAAACTTCTGGAATCAAAATCTTTACATCTACATATATCAATTTGGAACTACAGTAACACTCAGTAGGCTTGATGGAAAACTGTACTCTCCCTCATTTGGAAACCGATGCCCTCACGAGCTTCCATGAAAATTAGTAAGCATATCAGGTTACTCTAAATGACAGTGCGAACACAGCAATACAGAGTAGGATTAAAAAGGAACTGAACTCAGTCTGGCTGACACACTCATACTTGAAAGCATTATCTGAAAGCATTCAGATAGAGCGTATATTGGAAGAATCCAAAATCTAGTTCTTGCCAACATTCTTAGAGATCACTGTCAGCAGAATGCTCAAAATCATATGACTGATGTCGAATGCAGGCTGGCTTAGAAGAAAGCAGACTGTCATGCATATGCTCTCAGTAGCCGAACAGCGAATAGAATGCTGTTCGAGATTTATGACAACATCACCTTATAGTTAGGGAGGGAATTTTCTGGATTCACTCGAGCGCATCATATTGAGGATGAAAATACTGATAAATAAAGCACTTATATATTCATTGCTCATATTCTCTACTTCTTTCATTACTCGGGAATGAGGAAGTGAATGTTGTCGCATTCGAAATGGCACGAATAATATCCACAGCAAAATTCATCACACCTCTCAATACATTAAATTCTTTGATGCTGATGAATCAACCTACCTTAAGCTGGAAACAATGCGTACCTATAGTTCTTCTGTCCCATATAATATCTTCTTCATGCTCAGATGATTAAGAATCATCATATGAGGAAAGTATGATTCCAATAATTAATCACTTAATGCTATCTGATAGGAAAGTATCAGCTTTATATTCAGCATATCAAGTCCTAACTCAAGCTGAATTAAACCAAATGCCGTAACACGAGTGACAGCAGGAACTAGCATTTCTTGAGTATAAAACTGACCACCTTGTCGGCTGTCAACTCACGTAATGGGAATTCTCCTTCTTCAAGAATTGAATAAAATGCCGACTACTCGTCATATACTATGAGATGCATATTTCTGGAGCACAGCGTTCTGTGACATAAATTTCTATTCATAACGAAGTATTCAACATTTCCTTTCAAGAATACAGATCGCACACATCGCTGGCCGACTTAATTGCTTTCAAAGAATAATATGGACATGAAATACATTGATAGAACATACGTCAGTCCATCTAGGTATGTTGATATATGCGTTATTCTGTGCATCAATTTCTGCTGAGAAAGACTTCTAGGTTCAGTGGCATCTTAGTCATGTAATATGATGTTTCCTGTCTCTACCACGATAGGTTAAGTAGGGAAGCAAAAGGATGGGAGCTTTGGTCAACCTATGGATTATTCATTGACAATAGTTGTACAGAAATATATCATTTGGAATAATATCATGGTAGCATTCAAGCCATTAGACTTCGGACTAAAGAAAGATTTTATCGTGAATAACAAGCACATTGCAAATTTCAAACAAATGTTTACTATGGCCCAATCAATTTTTTCTACGTTTAATTACCAAAAAAAATGTGAACACAGTAGAATCGTTATCCACATTCATTTCAAGCATATAGGATAAACAATAAGAAAAAGTAGGAAAATTTCAACTTTCATATACATATATTAATTGCATCGTACGTCAGTACGTAAAAACATATCAAACAGAACACTAATTGTTAAAATATTGTTCAAAATGAAAGACTGAAGAAAGAGTTGATTTGCACGCACGTTTGGGTAGTGCTATCGTTTGATCCAAATGTCTGTAGCTTTCGAATTTCCAACCGAAAATGCTCTCAAACCACTAGTACGGAAGAATGATTTCTAGGATTTTTTCGATGGAGAACTGGATTTCAATAAAATCTACTCTGCATTTTTGGAACTATTGGGAGAATACAAATGAATGGGTATATCTACGGAAACATTAGGCGGATTTTATCTGTTCACGAATTCGACCTACGGCCTAACAGCCGACCGTAAACATAATAACTTTCGAAAGAAACAACCAAGAAACTCGATATTTGTAGAGTAGGTTTAGACCTTAATTACGAAGGCCGAATTCGTGAATGGGTAAAATTTAATTTAATTTTCTCAATATTTCCAAAAGTACAGATTAGATCGAATTGAAATCCAGTAAAAATTTTTTAGAGAAAAATTTTTGAAAAAACTTTTTTCAAATTATACTGACAGTATGATCTCAACGAAATTTCGCAAAAAGTTGCAAATCCTTATGCTCGAACCAACTGCCAAGATAGTTCTAGGAATATCAGGTAAATAACCTTAAAACTTCAAATGGCTATAACTCCGAAATCGTTCCACCGATTTTGCCCATTAAAAACCTTAACTTTCGCATTCTGAAATGCAACCAATCCTGAAATTTTCAAGTCGATGGATTCCTCAGCACGCCCGTAATCGTGCGTACGGCCGGACAGAATCGATTGTGACACCGGATTCGTCATCCAGTGAGTCCAATCTACTCGGTTGAGACCATTTTCGACTCAAAATTCGAGAATTACAGACATTGGGAAAAAAGGAGAGCACGCTATTGTCCAGAACATGAGCGCGAAAATGAAGATGCTCAACTTTGTGAAAAATTCCGGAATAATTGTGCGATTCGAATGAGTTGTCAAAGCGATCATCTTCTGATCTTCTTATTCTGGTCCTAATGAGATTCTGCATGAATATTTGAGCATTTTTCAATCAAGTGCTAGAATTAAGTTCGAAACAATCTATATTTTAGAAAATATTGGAAAATCATATTTTGAATGGGTATATCGGCGGAATCAATGGGTGGGTTTCACCCATTCTCTAATTCGACCCTTTCAATTGAGGTTCAAACCTGCTCTGTAAATATCAAGTTTTTAAGGTGATTTATTCGAAAATCATTTTGTTTACGATAGTTCGTTAGGCTCTGATAAAAGGCTTCATTTTAGAATTCTATAATTTTCTTCATTGATTCACAATCAATCATTGCTGTCGAATTCAAGAAAAGAAAATTCCCCATAGATTCTGTATACTCGTTAGCAGAATCGACTTCGATAACAGAAACACAAAAAAACTCAATAATTTAAAGAGGAGATCGTTAAACGGAAACAAAGTCCGGAAGTTACACATTAGAAACACCCAAAAGAGTTGGGATTGTTGAGGATATCGAATTATATGTCTGACAACACTTGAAAATGGGTCTCTTTATGTCCGTCCTGCTAGGTGATTTAGTCATTAGGAAAAGGATGACCTGAATAGTGTACAATTTGAATAAGGAAATTAACTGTTGGTCGAATCGAAGATTCAAAATGTGTGCATTGTTAATTTCAGGTTCGTTTGGTTTTATTACACTTCGAGGGCGTTATATCATGCTATGGGAATTAGTTATGCATCGAAAAATATCCAGAGCGTTGAAGAGATGGGTCATCCTGAAAGAATATCATTTATTTATAATTATGGTTAAACTTTCGACATGCTGATTGCTTGAGGTGTTTTCGCTCGAACATATACAGGGTGGGCAAAATTCGTTGTCTACTGAAGGGATCTCGAGAACTATAGCAGCTAGAAGAAAACTGATAACACATTCTCTAGCTCTTTTTTTCTGACTAATCCGAATATGAAAACAAATCCAGCTTATCGCGCATAGAACTTGAGTTATGAGCGAAAACTGAGAAATTGTCATTTTCAATAATGCTGAACAACTCGCTTGTTTGAACTCGTATTCGAAATCTGTTGATACATTCTACAGGCACTTTTTTAGGAGTAATTCAAATATAATATGACTGAATTTTTTAATCCAGCCATTTTCTAGAAATGAGAAAGATTTTGAATTTTTCAAATGTAAACTATAATCGAAAGTTCTCTTATTTTGCTACAAAATTTTTGCTGATTTAAAAAATGTATCATATGTCGCTATTTACATGAATATTACATGAGAAAAAATTCAATACTTTTTTCTTGCTTTTCTATTCACTGTTGAATTGGTAGGCTGACGTTACCATAGCGACGATTGAATATGCATTATCTTTGTATGAACTTGCGCCTCTATGATTGAAATCAGCGATTGCTGAATAAATATTTCTATGGTTAATTTGTCATAGTTCTTAAGATTAGCAATAGAAAATCTGTTTATTATCCCTAATGGCCCGAACTATTCCCAATTACGAAAAATTCGATATGTTGGTATGCTATATTCAAGCGAATGGAAATAGCCTAGTTGCAAGGGAAGTCTATATATCAGAACAACATATATAATAATACATATAATGCTTATTCAATGGTCGCTATAGAAACGCAAGCCTACTCATAACAATTCAACAGTGAATAGAAAAGCGGGAAAAAAGTATTGAACTTTTTCTCATGTTATATTCATGTAAATAGCGACATATGATACATTTTTGAAATCAGCAAAAATTTTGCAGCAAGGTTAGAGAACTTTAGACTATAGTCCACATTTGAAAATTTCAAAATCTTTCTCATTTCTAGAAAACGGTTGGATTAAAAAATTCAGTCATATTATATTTGAATTACTCTTAAAAAAGTGCTTGTAGAATGTATCAACAGATTTCGAATACGAGTTCAAACAAGCGAGTTCCAGCATTATTGAAAATTACAATTTCTCAGTTTTCGCTCATAACTCAAGTTCTAAGTGCGATAAGCTGGATCTGTTTTCAGATTCGGATTAGTCAGGATAAAAGAGCTAGAGAATGCGTTATCAGTTCTCTTCTAGCTGCTATAGTTCTCGAGATCCCTTCAGTAGACAACGAATTTTGCCCACCCTGTACATCTACCCATTTAGCCGCTACTAGATATAAAATTCTAGAAAGGCGCTGACGTGAAGACAGCAGCTTTTTCGTGCATGTAAAAATTCTATGGTGAGGCATTGGGTGCTTCTATTTCTATTAAGTATTATGACTTTGCTACTAGTGGTTTTGATACATGAAATTGTTTAACGTTTCCATCTAAGGTAGTGATTTTTTTACGTAGAGTAAAGTTTGTGAATGTAGGTAAAAGTCCGCACCCACAGAAAAACAACAGATAACTTTCCTATTGGGATCAATTTAAGCAATATTTTTTATGTGTGAATACCTTCACTCAAAACACACTCACCCGACTAATTAGAAAAATTGGTTTAATATGTTTGAGAGTTTTATTCAATTTTAGTTGGCATGTTGTGAAAGAGGACTTTTCCCCTATGGGCTGGGCTGAGAGTCCTAAAGGCTCTGAGCAAGTCAGTCTGTTGAGGTAAATGTCAATTGATTTTTTAATGGAAAATTATGACAAAAAATGGTTTTATTGCTGTGAGACTACAATATAAATATTTTGACGGTTTCAGAACATAAAGTTGTTGTTAATCAACAACTACAAACTACAAACAAATAAAAACACCTTAAAAAACCATAACACTGCATTTAAAACTAACACGAATGCTTAGCAAAAATCACAAGTATACTGGCAAAAGTTATAGTCAGTGCCAATCAAATTACTCCATCGGTTACAAGAAATACATTGGATCCTGCGGGCTTTAAACCCCTTCCTGAGAAATTAAGGAAATAACCTCAAAAAGTCAGATGGGTATAACTATCAGGCGGATTTGGATTCGTAATGCAGAATATTTTTTCCCAGGAGTATTCACCCGATTTCCATAAAGTTTTGTATATAATTTCATGACAGCCGTGTGCGAAATTCAAGCCCGAGTTAATTTTTTTTTCTGATTGGAACATACATGTCCAATTTTGTCTTGGCTCCATGGCTTCTGACGCCATGTCAGTACTATTAGAAAATTTCTTAATATGCCGAAATAATTTTACTGTAGGATGATGAAGCCACGTCTGTGATGCTTGTGTGCCTTCTTAATAGCATATATTTAATATTTCACAATTTTTTTTCATAATGCGAATTAACTTTGATAATATTCTTTGAATAATCTTGATTGTGAAGTGGTTAATCAGGAAAATTCGGGAGAAGCCCTAACTCACAAATTCCATATGATCTTAGTTCTTTTTCGAATTTTGTGTCAGCTAATTCATGTGTTATTTTATATTTCGATTGAATGAAATATAAACTATCATAATCATATTAATATTGAATATTAGTCATGAGTACTTCCGTAGTGTGGTTAAATTATTCATACACATTAATAAGTGTCACAATAATGCAGATGAAAACATCCGAATTGCATGATACGTCCGGCGACAAAAGTAAAGTACATACAGTCACGCCACCTAGGCGCGGTGGGGTGCGGTAGGACGTTGATGTGAGAACGGCCTACTGGGAGTTCATTTTTATATTGCCCACGTCACGTTATGACCAACGGTGACGTTTGCCATTATAGTCATTGGCATTCCCGAAGGAGAGACTGCGTCCATGAAAAGTGGCGGATTAATGCATTCAATTAAGGATAATTGGTTAATTCCATATTTCCACGGAGTGCATTAATTTCATTGTCGAATAACTTTTCACAGTCTTCGAAGCTCGAGAGGAATGCAATTCTTTGAGGAATCCTGAATCATCCCAAATGTATTCTGATGAATGTGAATAATTATTGAGAAAATCTGCATGTGGATCAACCTTAGGTCAATATAAACCATAGGAAGAATCGATAGTATGTGAACATCATATTTGTTGGTTTGAATCCAACGTTGTGTTTCACTGAAGAAATAAAAGGCAGCTTCCAAAATTTATTTTAATCTTGGCAATAGCGCTAATATCGACAGCCATTCCCTTGTGCACATACTTCTGCTTTGAAACTTTCTTTGTATACAGATGTTCCTAAATTGGAGGTTCAAAGAAAGAGAGAGGGGAAGTTTTTTGCATACTTTTGGGGAAAAGAAATCTCATATAGGTTGGAATGCAAACGTTTCGTTTTCGAGATACAGAGTGTTGAACTTCGATTTTTTTCAAGCTTTTCTCTCATAGTATCTGTGTCCAAACTGAAATTTAACATGTATGTAACAATTCAGAGTTTACGCCATCTGACAAGCCAATTTCGGTTGAAACATACAGGGTCATATTTTTCCTTGAACACTGTCTCCTATTTTTCTCCAGAACTTTTTTTGGTGAGCCAATGGTAGTTCGCAAAATTGTCGAAAAAAATCGTTGATGTACTAAACCATATGATATCTTGTAGTTTTGTCTTAACTGGTACCGATTCCAAGAAAAAAATTCGGCACGTTTTATTTGAAATCCTTAAGAAAATCCATATCGAATTTCCAATTAAAGGTAAGTAGTTTCTATGGATATTTTCTTGATCTGTTGCAATGATTCATATAAATAAATTCATCGAATCAGCTTGTGAAGTGCAAATACTATGTGAGAAAAAAAATTCAAACTTTAACACCATGTATCCCGAGAACGAAACGTTTGAAGTCCCATGATTTAACAACTTTTTTTATACAGGGAGTCTTTTTTTTGTTTGTACCTTCAATTTAGGAACACCGTGTATGGAGCATTTGTAGGAAATTCCAAAGCAGCAGTAGGTATTGGCGAATGAAGATAAGCGCTACTCCCTCTGGTGGCTATCCGAGTAACCCGAGGTACAGACATTATCATTGACAAGTTAATGCATTTTTCTTGGCGTTTGTGTGATTTTACAAGTGCTTCTTCTGAGGAAAAGCAAACTCAAATGGCCCCTCCCATAGATTTCCACAGTCCGGTGAAAAATTACGAGTTAGGGTAAAAGAAACTTCCTTTTACAAGTCAGGCCTGAAAGTGTTGAAGAATCGACAAAAACCAATTAACAAGATTTATGAGAGTCTGTTACCTGCCTTCTACCGATGATGATTATTTTTATAGAGGTAAGCACGAATTGCTTCTTGAAATATTAGATCACATTCATGAAGGCAATTTTTTTCCAAGCAGAGAAATTCACTTAAGAGGAATGCTCTGCCTTCCAAAAGTCTGCCTGTTGAAGTGATCATTAAGGAACAACGTGAATGTTTTAGTGATAGAACTGACTATTGAGAAAAAAGAGTCTCAGCAAGGAAATATCTGGTGATGAATACTGTTCGCTCAAAGTGCTTCTGCCGATGAAAGCAAAGTTGTACAAGGCTTATTTATTTCAGCTTTTTCGAGACGAATCATATGAGTGTTGGAAAATTTATTTGTCAATCCATAATGGATAAGACTTACGATACAAGTAGCATTAATTTTATGTGAATGTGTTCATTTTATTCACAATATATTGAGTATTTAGTCCGTCGCTATAAAAATAGTATAGTTATAAGTATTTGTGTATTATTCCAAAAAGTATGTTCTACAATACTATCTGTTTTTCAACTTTCAAGACCACCTAAAAGATCCACCAAAGTCAATATTGCCATTTGGATCTGAAAATAAATAATATTAAAATACTGTCTAACCTTGGAGATATCCCCGTAATTTTAGAGTTGCTACACGCAATAAGATTGAAGAATGATACATACCTACTTTATAAGAATGGAATATGTACTCCCAGTAATACTCTCGTCAACTATAAATGTCTAAAAAGTCTTTCAATAAATCGTGAAATCAAAAATTATCAAACCAAACACTAACTATCAAAACTATCAAAACAAAATCCATGTCTGTATCTAAGGTTCTAAAACTGGCCACCGTGGCACTACGATCTTAAATTCAGACGCCAATAGCTTGAAGCAGTTTTGAAATTCAAGCTGCAGTAGTTTAAAATTATTGAGATCAGTTATGGTTCTGATTCGATTTGTGAATATTTCATGTTATGCACCAAATATTCGTAGTAATTAGCGTTTCAAACTCTTATTTTAAACCACATTTCTGGAAACAGTTTGCTTCCTCTATATATTGGATTTCATCTGTTAATGTACTCTGTATTATCGTATTTTTATATGAATTGTGTTTGGCAGGAAATTTATATATCGGATCGAAAAAAACTATTGTCGCACAGAAGGAATATACTTCTGCAACTAATAAATATGTTGACTAGAGTTTAAGCCATTTGCAAGGCCCTCTTCTGTCCCAAACGCAAATACAACACTAAAACAGCAAACTCAAGGTTTGTTCATTATCATCATGATTACATGAACTACAAGTTTTAAGACCAGTATCGATCCAGTAGCACTGAAATTTCTATCGTATACTTGTTCTATTTTCGTAGCATACTAAAATAAATAGTACATATATAGTATGGATTGAAAAATTTCTCAACATTAATGAACAACCATCCTATGTAGGATATATCAAGTCAAATCAAAATTTTATAGCTCTTAAGTAGTTCATATCCTTGCATCTGTACAAAATCTAATTCATTTCCACTCCTATTTTCAGATTTTGAACTGATATGCGCCTACTTTAGCTGGTTATCCATAGCAAGAAGTTATATTTCTCCACAAAGTCGATTACATCAACTTCTTAATATCCTCACAAAATTCAATTAAAACTTCACTGTGGAGAGGCTGGCGTCTCATCTGATAGGGACTTCTAATTAACAATGACTCATTATCAGGAAGATAAATAAACTTGTCTCATTCAGAGCCACTCGAAGAGCAGAAAGCAGGTCTCAGGGCTCGCAAGCAGACATTTCTATTAATTAATAAAAATGAAACAGAGACTTTTCGAAATAGCAACGATCAAGCTCAGTGCCATGATGAAATCTCTGGTGTTATTAATGAAAATATGCTAACTAAGCACTGTCTAGAACAGGTTTGAGTCCTAGCTGATGGCAATTAGTGGATAGCAGTTAGCATATTTTCATGGAAGTATAAATGGATTTCATCCATGCAAATTGGTAATATTTTACTTCAGTGAAATAACTCTGTTTGACAAACTCACAGTTGAAGCGTAAGCAAAGGATTTATGACAGTAGCCGGTAAGATGAACAGTTGTTGGATGTTGGTAGCCAGATTGGAGTAATCTGGGATGGATCATCGAATGAATTACGTGTCTATAATATCAAATTAATTTTCGATTTAGTAATGGCATAAATGAGTTTCGAATGATAGAGAGATTGATGTTTGATGAACTCGAGCATCAACGACAACTTAGGATATAAAATATTGCATCGTTTTGGGGCACCGAATTATGCCGTCTTCAGTTTGGGATTTCATAATAGACCTAAAATTTCTGAGAAAGTCTTAAATAACTCGTTAGAAACCACTTGTTTTGAAATACACAAAATGTACTAGTTTATATAGAATACTTAACATGAAGTCCAGATATTTTATCAATTCAATGCATTTAATGAGGAAATAATTTAAATTTTTAATTTAATATTCGTACGGATTGATGGTATGACGAATAATTCACTTAATTATAGATACAATTTGTCAATTTGAAAAAATAACATTTTTTGCCCCCCATGCAATATCAGAAAATATGCACAAAGTGGTGATTCTAGGGGGAACATTTTATACTGGGTGAGTCTTCAAATTGTACATTAATTTTAACCGTAGATTCCTCTCATCAAATACCAAACTTTTTTCATCTGCCATTTTTCCAGATTCGGCTAAGGTAAAAGGTTATTAGCATGTAAATATTTCTCAATGCGCTATAATAGACTCCTGCTCTTTGTTTGCAAGTTCACCATAGACATCCTTTACGGTGATCTCTTCTGGAGAATAACCAATCCAAGGTTTGAAGTTCAAAGAAACAAGATTGAGAAAACTAATTTACATACTTAATTCTTATGATTTGGTGCTTTTCGAGATATTATCGCAGGGAAATCATTTCACTACACTGGACTTAAAACACTGATCTTACACTTGACGTTCATGCAATGTCCAATTTCATTCCACTATAAGATTATACCAATTCCATCCTCGCCTATTCTCATCTTGAAAACGCCATAATTATACTTTTTTCACGAAATGTATAAATGAATTATATGGAATCAATCAACTAACCTAAAAACATTCTCTAGAATGTTATGGTTATGGAAAGTCTAATCCATAGACAGGGACCATGTCTGTGATGTGGTCACGAATTAGCATATACCCAGAAATCGTAACTTAATGTTATATCTATGCATAATAGCGGCGGTAGCTCAGTGGTTAGAGCGCAAGCCCCATGATCGCAAGGTCTGGGGTTCAAGCCCTTGGCCGGGTAATAACTTTTCCGGTTTTTAGGGGACCGTCCAACCATTCGCTCTTGGGTAAACAATTAACAGTGCTGTTCCTAACGTGGCGCAAGGAATTAGTAAGAAAGCCTACACAGAACACACCCGGTATCCTAACTCGCACAAGCTTTAAGCTTCTGAGGGGTTTCGTTGAAGCCTAGGATATTCGTAAAAAAAAATATATTTATATATACCTCATATAAGCTCTTTGCGAGATAGATGAATATTCCTGTGCATTCTATGGTCCAGGTAAACGTGAACCCAGCTTAATTTACTTCCTTTTCTAGTTCAGGGGCGGATCCATAAATATAAAGAAAATTTTTCAAATGTTTATCCCATTTTCTAATATTCAACGTTGAAAATCTGCAAAACGGTGCGTTTAAGGAGAAATTATAAGGAATAATCAAATATTTTAAAATGATTGAAGATTTTTATGATGACATAAGATAAACTTCATCTGTAATCTTCATGCTGATTTCGTATAGTTTTATGACTCGGAAACTGTTTGGAGTAGGATGAAAGTGATTACTGAAGATATGTGTCATAGTTATAGAAAACTTCATACCAGAATTCATCTCATTCGGAGTTACCAAAATGAGCTACAAAATAGAACTGATTGTTTTGAGAAATTTAAACACCCTGTATCTTTATGCTGGAGCCGCATCTGGAAAAATGATAAATGAAAAAGGTGTTTTATTTGATGAGAGGAATCTATGGTTAAAATTAATGTACAACTCAAAGACTCACCCTGTATATGGTTTCAATGAATTATTTGTATCAACCCTGTAAGCGTGAACAGCAACCCCATCATTTTAAATGGGAAGAGTGCTTGACTGAAACCTTGCCATATACTGGACCTTTTTTGTTAGTATATGTATAATAGTTATGATAACTAGAGTGGCAATAAAACATTCCACAGAATTACTGAAATTATGTTGCAATTTTCAGTTATTTTCTTCTCTTCTTCAGACTAATGAATTGACTACTCACGAAAAAGGTCCAGCGTACGTCAAATTTGAAGACGGTAATCGAATTCACTTTGAAATAAGGTGTCACTCAATCCCTCCTTCCCATTTAAGATTTCATGCCTTGCTGTCATCACGCTGACAGGTTGGATTCAAATTACAAATCTTATGAAAACATTTCCCTACGAACCAAAGTTTACCTCTTTTTGCATGTTTTTTGATTTTACATTTGGACCAAGATATTCAGGCAGGTACATTTTCAAATTGGCTTAGAGCGCATGCTGTTGGCAAATTGTTTTTCGAATATGATAAATAGTTTTCAAAACGAAAATGTTTTTCAAAAAAGTTTTAAATATAATTTTTTTTAAATTTACTGACAACACGCTCACATCAAGATTTTGCAAGAGGTTGCCTGTGGTTATGTTTCAATAAACTGCAAAGTTTCAATCCATTTGCTTCTGTAGTTCTTGGAATATCAGGAAATAACTCCGAACCCATTTTTAATGAATTAAAGAACTAAACCGTCGCATTTTGAAATGTAACCTACCCTTAAATTTCCAAGTCGATAGGATTCTCCGTACGCCCGGCTGACCCGACAGGATCGATTTTGAACCGGATTGGTCATCAGTGAGTCCAACCAAGTCGTTTGAGACCATTTCTGGCCCAAAATTCGAAAATGACAGACTTTTGGACAAAAAGATAGAATGCCCAAAAACATGGGAACTGCAGACCTATAATAACAAGGATTGTTAGATTGAAGACAACGCATTCGCTACTATTTATTTTGGCAATTGAACAGGCAGCCTTCATAAGAAGGAAATAATTCATATTAAGTAGAGCAAGAAATTTCGGTTGTCATTAGTTATAATTGAAATTATCAAACTAAGCCGTGTCCATGCTAATGAGAATAAATTATTATTTGGTGGAATCGGTGTTGTTTCAGACAGTTGATCATTATTTTCACGTTCTCTAATTAGGGTTGTAACTGTTTGGTCTATTGGTCTATAATTTTCGACATGTACTGCTCTTGAAAATGGGGAACCCAAACTAGATACTTCAAAGTTAGGTTCTGTTTGTAGCAAACTGATAGTGATGCCCATAAGACGATTAAGCTGATGAAATGAGTGAGTGACTTGCTCTCCCTCCACAGAGGCCTTGATTTATAAAACTTTCTCCACTGGGTCCAGTATTTTGAAAAAAGCAGAGCATCTGAGGCAAAAATGAGTTCATCAGTTTCTTCTCTTCTAGGGCAATGGTTCTGAAGATATTGAACCTGACTCTATTCACTGCTGGTCGTTTATGATGATGTGCTTGGCAATTTCGCTTTCTGCATTCATCATCATTAATTGAGCAGATTTAAGGCATACCGGCCTTGAGCTAACAGTAATATGTCAGGATGCTGACGAAACCCTTAGTTGTCAGTTTGTCCAATCCTGATATTTTTTAGACAGAGTGGCTCAGTTCAGAATTGTTCTTAGCCTGATTGACTTGACGGCAATCGTGCAAATTTTTCACTCACATCCAGAAACTAGCCTGAATCTTGTAATGACATTATCGATCAATATGTTGCTTTGGTTGTTACGGTTAAAACAATAGTTCAACTCTGAGTAGTTGGTTACTTCGTTTAACAGCAGAATGCTTATCTACTCACAACTGCAAGAAGTTACTTTAGGAACGGACATCGTTGTATATTAAAATTGAAAATTGTGAAGAATTTCTAACAAGTTCTTCGAATTGAACGTCCGAGAACACCCAGAATCTCGTACGAGACTGTGGACGAGACTCTCGAAGATGATTCTCTCGAGGTATACGAAGTGATGACTAAACAATATATCCCATTGATATTATTCCTCTATCCCTTCATATTGTGATATGCAGATTGCTTCAAAATATTTATAATAAACATTATTTTTTATTATCCTTTGTTGTGAGAAGCAGATTGGTTAAAGCCCTAACGTACTCTGCAGTTATCAAGTAGTTCTCACGCACATCAAGAAACTTGCAAGAAAAGAGTCTTGAAGTAAAATGATCAATAAAAATGCGTGTTTTGTAGTCGAGATCAGTGCTATTTTTTCATTTCTGAATGATGGTTGCTTCATATAACAGCAGAATAGCAACCAATTCACAATTGTAACAACCTAACTCATGAAGTGACATCGTTCTTGGATTCCATATGAAATTAGCAGGGAACTTACTTACTCTTGAGCCACTCAAAATTGTTCAAAATTGTGAAGAAGTTCCACCTAGGAATCCTTTGTATTGAACTCTGAAAAACAGCAAGACTCTAGAACGAGACCTGGAGACGAGACTCTCTAAGAGGATTCGCTCGGGGTATCACTATGAACTGATGAATCAACAATATATCCTATCGATATTATCCCTCTACTAATTCATACTGTGAAATGCGGATTGCTTCTCATATCTGCAAAAACCAATATTTATACAAGTGTAACAACCATGTCAATGAAGTAACATTTTTGAAATGTTGCATATTGAAATCAACCAAGAGGAGATCATTAACTCTTTAGCAATTGCAGCAGTTGTTAAAAATTGTGAAGACGTTCCAAACAGCTCTTTGAAGGAATTTTGGAGACGGAAAAGGCTCTCGTAGGAGAACAGAGCCGAGATGAAACTCTATTGAAAGATTCTCTCGTGGTATCACTACAAACTGATGACTGACTCAGTTTATAACATGTCGACGTTATAACACTGTTAATTCATATTGTGGGATGCAGATTACTTCAAAACCTTATTGGCTCGACAGTAATTTCGTGAATGTTTTTACTCACATCAACGAACTGATGTTCCAAACAGCCCTTGGAAGAAATTTTGAAGACGAGCAAGAATCTCGTGAGAGAACAGAGCCAAGAGGACATTCTAAAGTGGTATTCACAACAAACTGAAGACACAATAACATCTTCTATCGAAGTTATTCCTCTGATATATCATATTGTGACATGTAGATTACTTCGAAGTACTATCGACTTGACAGAAATCTTGTAAATTTTTCACTTACATTGACAAGCTAGATTCACATGAATAGAGTCTTGTGATAAAAGCATCAATGAATTTCGGATTTGGTTGTCACGGCAATTCACTTCTGAGTAATTGGTTGCTTCTTATGACCGCAAAAGGCCACTCTAGCCACAACTGTAACAACCTACTTAATGAACTGACATCGTTCGCGTATTGCATATTAAAATTAACAACGAGGAGATCATTGAATCTAGAGCAACCGAAGTATTATTTCCTGTTGTAAGGCCAATAAATCATCGGCGTTTAATAAATGAAATCTTGGGAACCGACAATTTATTGAGTTGTGAGACACCCGACGCAAAAACTGACATAATCGTAACCAAATCCGTATAAAAAGTGGCTTCGGAGTTCATTATTTCTCAAATCAAGTTAAATCGAGTTCACTTCGGTCAACAACACACGAGATTCATAAAACTACCAAAGAAGTATTAATTATGTGTCCAATTTAAGATATATGACATTAAATCTGTTATCCGATATTATGCTATTAACCTAAAACAAGAGCAGTTTCTTTCAACACTCATATTTTAAATAATTTGTTCCGTTGTCACCGTGAAATTAAATGTAGTAACATACCGTGTCGCTTCTGCGAATAGGTTTATATTTTTGTTCGATGAATATATGTTGCACTCAATACTTAAATTTGGATGATGGCCAAGAAAAATTCGCGAAACTAGTGCAGAGGAAGAAAAATTTAGTTTCATACAGCGTTATAGAACGAAGTTTTGTTGTGAATGATTATTATTGATGAAATGCTATCGAAACAACCTGGCGTGTAGATTTCAGTAGTGAAAAAATTTCTTCACATAGTAATATCATTAAGTTATGGAAGTTTTGGAATTCTCAAGGATAAAATGTTTTCTGAATATTTAACGTTGAATAACTTGATAGAAAGTTTCGAAAAAAATTCTGAATACTTCATCTTGAAATTAAAGTTTCCAGGAATAACAGACAGGGTATTCCATAATTGAAAGTTTTCTCATTGCTTTTATCGTTTGATAAGGGTTCAACGTTAGGGGAAAGAGATGACATGATATGGCATGCCCCCAATCTTAAGAACAAGATCATTTCAAAACATCAGTAACATAAAGGGTATTTAAAAAATCTGGAAAAGCACTGACGTGAGGTCAGGAGGTTTTAAGCGCTTATTCAAATTCAAACTATTAGATCAACACAAAATTTTGCACCTAGTTTCATGTTGGTAATCTCCACCTGATTACCAACTTTCAATCTGATGGCATTTGCACTTCTTCAGATATTACAGAAAAAACGTTAACATTCCACATAACAATGACATTTGACAGATTTTCTTTCCTCATATCTACGAAAGTAAATATTGGATCGGATTGAAATTTGAAACATTGTTTTTGAATACTGACTCTAGGGTTTGCGCCCAATTCCATCGAAATCTAATCAATGCTTTCGGAGAAAAAAAATTTCATCAAAAATTTTAAAAATGTTCGAATCAAATTTATTTTTAACTTTTCAAGTTTTGTCAAGTTGCGCGTTGGTATTTCAAAACTGTCCACGAAGTTTCAATTTGATCGAGGCTATACTTCAGGAGATATCGAGAAATCAACCTCAAAATTTCAAATGGTCCTAACTCCGGAACTATTCAACCAACTCCACCCATTATAGAACTCAACCGAGATATTCGGACTCAAAATCTTATCTGACAATTTCAAGTCCTAAGCCCTAACGGCCGACTACGTAAACACAACAGATATACCCATTCAAAATTTCATTTTGCCAATAATTCCAAAAAAAAAGCACATCGAATTGAAAGCCAGTATTTCATCGAAAAATAACAGTTCGATGGTTCATACAGAATTTAATGAGGATGATATGATATGAAAATCACAGAATTTTTTTTTCAAATTCTTGTAATGACACGATCATTACGAAATATTGTACAGAGTTGTCTTTCAGCATGTTCAAACTAGCTGCAAAGCTTTATCAAGATCGAATTAAGATTTCTTGGGTTATACCGAAAAAAACAACGATATCGAGAAGAAAACCTCGGAATTTGACATATTTTTTCCAATATTCCATATTTTATCTCCAAAACTTATGATCGTGTCGAACTGAAATTTAGTTCAATGCTGTGAAATATGAAGCTCAAAGTCCGAGTGGAATTTTTTTTGGATATCATAAACTGTTTCCGAAAAAAAAATTTTTTTTTAATTTACTGCTAGTATGATTCTGACAAAATTTGGCTCAAAGTTTCGCGTCGTTATACTATACTGCACCTAATTGCCAAGTTTAAATCCAAGTAGTTTCTGAAATAAAAAATAAATAACTTTCAAGTGGCTATAACTCCGAAAATGTTCGACTGATTTGGCCCATTAACGAACTGTTAAGTTCGTTAATCGGCATTTCAATGCGCAACCTTCCCTGAAAGTTTCAAGTTGCTAGCTTACTCCGTTCGACAGTTATCGTGTCCACAGCCGGCCGAACAGAATCGATTTTGACACCGGATTCGTCATCAGTGAGTCCAATCTAGTCGTTTGAGACCATTTTCGGCTCAATCATCGAATATTACAGACATTTGGACAAAACGATAATACGCTGTTCCCCTAGAACATACGCGCAAAAAACTATTTCAATATTTTCATATTTTTGGGAAGGAGAAACCAAAACGGTCAAATTTATAGCATTTTCGAAAGGGCAATCGAATATTGACATGTATATGTATAACTGCATCATGGCATCCAATAGACACATTAATTGATGAATTGCATCATGATTCCTCTTAAAACAAGAAGTTTACCATAACATAAAGTACCTTGAGTTGATTACCAAGACCCGTTCACGAGAAACATCTACAATTTCATCTAATTATGAACCGATTCCACCTCATATATGTCAATTGAAATGAAGGATCGTTCACGTTCCTTTTCCAAAAAGAGATCATTCAGCCAACTCCGACATAAAGTTCGTGAGGCACGATTCTTAGTTCATTTACTGCCTGAACATGAATATTCGAATCAATTATTAATATATACGAGAGTTATGCTCGATATTTACACCTTTCTAAATGGGAACTGTCAATAAGTGGATAACGAGCATGTTACCCAATAATATTATTATTATTATTTTTATTAATAAACATAAAGAGTAGGGGTTTTCACCCATAAACTCAAATTTACAAAATTAATTGGAATTCATAAACTACAAAAGAAACAATAGAGGAAACGCACAAATTCACAGTCACTCAATGACATACTTCAGTCAACACTGTCGAAATGGGAGGAAGTACTTCCTGATGAGCCAACTCATTATTCTGTAAACTGTGATCTTCCTACAAAGCAAGTACCGAGATTCGGTCAATAGAACACAAAAGATGCTCATACAGGGTCCGGCAGAGGATAAGGACGTTTTTGAAAAAATCATAACCTCAGTAATTGTTGCTCGCGAATTGCTTTGTTCAATTCCTCCAATATTCGGGGCTTGTGTTGGTAAACTCCTGATTTGAGATACCCTCGCAGAAAAAGTCGTATATGGCCAAATTTGGGGACCAAGGAGGTCAATGAACGTCACCAAATCTGGAAATAGGGTGGCCAGGGAAGAGAGGACGCATAACGCATAAAAATTATTTCACTGGCTATGTGGGCGGTCGCTCCATCCTGTTGGAACCGAACACGTCTTCTTAATTCAGGTACAAAGAAGTTGGTTATCATTTCGATATAGCGCTCAGAGTTCACGGTAACAGCATTGCCATTGAATTTTCAAAGAAGTAAGGGCCGATTACGCAAGTTTCGGATACAGCGCACAGAATTGTTCGTTGAGCTCCGGGTGGTCTTTTCCTCATCTATTCACCTCGTGCTTCAACCCAACGAAATATGGTGTTTCGAGAGGAAACAGCCCGATTTCGGTGAATATTGAGATGGCGAGGAAACTCACGCTAAACAGCCGTGACGAACTCGTTTTTACGGAAGTAACTGTCGTAAACAAGAACGCGGTGCTCTACCGTCCACGGGTCCATTATTTAAACTGGTGAAGAAGAACTAAGACCTACTGAATCCAACGGCCCCTTACCCGCATCTGTTGACCTAATACGGGGTGAGTATGAGCCGTTTCAAAAACGTCCGAATCGTCTGCTGGATCCTGTATTTTTCATCAAAATTTATAGTATCACCAGTTCCAGAATAATATGTTTTTAAATATTCTATATTCCGCAATCTTCCAATTCTAGAATTTTTCCAGAATTTCCTCGAATTATTTTTAATTAGACTATCATTACAAAATTCTGCACAGGTTTTCATCTCGAAATTTTACAACTTATACACACATTCGATATGATCTCGTAGTTTTGGACATGTTGAGAAATCGATTGAAGCTTATTTTGGAAGGTTCATTTTTTAGTATTTTTCTGGGTTTTCAATCCCAATATCTGAAACAAAACTATTAAATATTATATACATTTTTTTTGCCCTTGACAAATATTTGTTATTGTTCCTGTTTTGGTCATAAGGCAATCTGTTTTTTTTAATGAAAAAAACAATTCCTATTTCATTTTCGATAGTTTTGTTTTAGATTTTGGGAGTGAAAACCCAAAAAAAAAACCTAAAAAATCATGTTGAAGTATATCATCAAATATTTAATAGATATAGTATATCTCCGAAACGGTGTGACGGATTCCGCGCAAAAACAAACCTGGCTGGGAAATTACGGCTCCCAAACCACTCCACGAACTACTCGTCAGTCAACAGGATCGTTCAAGGTCATTCTTTGGTCAAAAATTGAAAATTATAGATTCATGTGAGATGGTACATTCAAAAATTGGTACCGGCTAAACTACAGGATATCGAATCTGAAAAAAGAAATCACTCTTAGGATTGAGAACTTCGAAGAAACTTTGGTGGTCGGAACTACCAAGCTTGGAATTCTTTATCCAAGAGGTATTTTGACACCATGGTCATTGTCTTTCATTTTGGTTCCTATATATCAGTGGTTACGATCCAGACAAATTCTCATTATTCGGTGTGCTGTGAGAGATTAGTTATATCATTGAACCTGCGGAATTAAACCAATTAGTTGAAGCAGTGTTAGGCCATTCTACTTTGTCACAGGGTCATTGTACTTCACAAGGAAAAGAGCGCAAAGTATCGAGGTAGTTCAGAGTAAATTCCATCAGCTCTACCATGCATAAAATATCAGGTTCTAAATATGTCCGAAACATTTAGAGGAACATATAGAAACCATAAAACTCATATTAATCATAAAAAGATTTACTGTAGTATCGGATAAAGTGCTAATTAGGTATTCAGCATTACTCGTAATGAAGTTGTCTCAAAGATGCCGAACCACATTATTTACTATACAGCATCAGGTTAGAGTGATGGAAAAATTGGCTTTCAGATATTATTGACAAGGCAGATCGATCTTAGATTCTTGTATTTTAAATGGACAGCCGACTTCTATTCCAGATATTCATTTTAGTCAAGAATTCAGTATTGATTTTTTGCCCCGAGCCTGAGAATCTCCGCATTTGAAAAAAGCAGAGCGCTATCTTTCGAAACAGTTGAACAAGCCAATAAAAAAGTATGAACTATTATCACGGTCTTCGTAATGAAACGTTTTCTATAGTTTTTGCGCGCATTTTATGGGGAACGGCCTACTATCGTTTTTCTCAAATGTCTGTAGTTTGTGAATTTCGAGCCGAAATTGGTCTCAAACGACTAGGTTTTACTCACATGAGGAATCCGGTTTCAAAATCTATTCTGGTCGGCCGGCCGACCCAGGCACGATTACGTGAAAACGGAAACACCTATTGACTTGAAACTTTCAGGAAAGGTTGCATTTCAAAGTACGACTGTTGATTTTTTTACTGGGCAAAATCTATTTTGAGGTAATGCGCAACTTTTCGTAATAACTTGTTAGTGAATTTTCGATACATTTTTTTCAGATTTTTTCGACAATTTTTTTTCGGAAACTATCCATCAGATTTCATACATATTCCATTCAGACCTTGCAGAATCTGCACAACCGCATACCACATTTCCTTTCAGGAGAAGTTTGTAAAATTTCGTGGTTTTTAATTCGGTATCCTTGTTTTTTTCGAAATAGCTCAAGAAATACTGATTCAACCATGATGAAATTTGCAAACTTGTTCGATAATAATGATGAATAACTTTGTGCGGAATGTTATGATTATTAATCATATCAGGAGAATCGTTTGAAAGAATATCCAAATTTTTTTCTCAATCTATATTCTTCGATCTACTGACAATATTATCTTGACGAAATTCTATTTGAGCCTTCAAGATTAATTTTTCAATCGAATACCGGATTTGAATTCTATATAATCTATATTTTTGGAAATAATGGGAAGACATAAAATTTGGAATCATTGGGTGGATTTTGGCCATGTTGTTTTCTTCGGGAGTTATTGTGTATTGCGTTTAGAAACTTGATATTCATAGAGTAGATTTAGGGCATAATTAGGAAGATCGAACTTCTGAATGGGTAAAATACGCTAAATTTCTCCGAAAATATTCCGAATCATGAATATATTTTCTCGGGGAACCACATGGCGCGGTCCTTGGGCCTACGCTGTTCAAGATACACATCAGTGACCAACTCATATTGGGTATATGTATATATATTTTCAATATCTTGTATCAAATGTCAAATCTAATTTGCAATAACTAAATCTTCATATGACCTTTCCATCGTTTGAATATCTATCTCTATCCAGTTATGAAATCGAAAATTATCTCTGCTGTTGGAGGGTGTTGAAGCGATGAAAGATGAAACAGAAATTGTCAAATGGTTCCATTCATTCTCGTGCTATTTCACATCCGCAATGGATACCTATACATACATATCTAAAGACATTTGGAGGAGCTCCTGCATATGGTTAGTTGGTTTCTTGATAAGGTCTTTATAGATTTATTAGAGGTCTTTCAACGGTTAGTTGAATTAAAAAGCAATAACGAGTAATGAAGCCAGTTTTGAAATCATGTTTCACAATGCAACAAGAAAAATAACATTCAATTTATTAGATTAGAACAATATGACACGTTCAGTGAAGTAAATATTGATAAAATCATTTCATATTAATGATAATGATAGGTGATGCAAAGCAGTGAGCTAATTTGAAGTCGGTATGTTATGCCGTATACAAGTAAATCCGTTTTGCATTGAACATAAATGGGAAAATATTCTGCATTGTCCGAGTGACGCGCCTTGAAGGCATGGAAAAATGATGAGAACAAATACAGCATGGTTTTATGAGGTATAAATCTGCGAAGAGGTGCTTCGTATGTCATTCTTACATCTTGATAGCTTTGTATGGTGCATGGAGATGTTAGTTGAGGCATATAATTTATTGATGAAAATTATTCGACTAACCATAGGTATACAGTAACATTTTTAAGGTTAATGCTAGTGCTGGAGTTATATGCTGCGAGAATTAAGATATTATATCCTAGATCATACAGAAATGAGTTACAGCATCCCAGTCGGAATTGAAAGAATAAATTTCAACAGTTTGCTTTGTACGAACGAAGAAGTACCATACTGCACACGGGGGTGAATATTTGATGTTGCAAAATGGCGAATGATCCGGTATATACTTTCACTGAAACCAATTCTGGATTTTCATTTTATTACCGGAAATGTCAGACAATCAAGAGAAAATTTGCAAAAAATAATTTCTGTCAACACTTTCGTGATTCAAGAATTTTGAATAGTTCTTCTTCAGATATAAGGAGTGAAAACCCAGAAAATACTGAAAAATAATGCAAAATCCTACCAAAATATCCTGTAATCCAGATTCTAGTACTTGTTCATCAGTTCCATTTTTCTCTCACAATGAATCATATCCTCAAGCGCAATCTGCTAGAATAGGGCATTTTATCAATTGCATTGACAAATACGAGATGTAAATAATTACAAACAAGCTAGGATAGAAACTCGAAAAAATACTTTCCCATTTTCAAATATAGAATTTCGTGTTGATAATCTACAATACATCAAGTTTTCAAGACGCAAGATACATTTTGAACTCTTAAGATTCCAAACACAGATCTACCCCAATTTACGAATTTCGACCGGAAAATGTTTTTGAACGTCTAGGCTAGATTCACTGATGAATTTTGAAGGATTTCTAATTATTTTGTTGCCTGTGAGAGTGATCACAGCCACCATTTAAATCTTAAATGAAAAGGAAGGCTGAATGATACCTTGCTTCAAAAGCAATCCGATTGCTTCTGTGAAAATACACTTGATCATTTTTATTAGTACTTCCACAAAATAAGAAAAAAATAGGAAAAAATTCTTGGTGAATCCATCATGTCAATCTATTCCTGGGGAGATGTGGTCATCCTTGCAAACGACATCGATACGTAAAAGCGTATGGAAATACAACGAAAAAAAAGTGTGGAAGAAAAACCTAGAAAGGTACTGACGTGAAGTAAGCAGATTTTGCGCGCATATTCACCTTTGGTGATATCCTTTGAACATGCGCGTGAAAGCTGCTGACTTTATGTAAGTGCTTTTCTAGGTTTTTTTCGATAAACAACTGGATTTCAATTCGATCTGATCTGCATTTTTGGAAACATTGAAAAAATAAAATTCTGAATGGGTATGACTACGGAATCATTGGACGGATTCAACCCATTTTCACGCATTTGACATTCGTAACCTCGAACCTATTCTTCAAATAATAAGTTTTTTAGTTGCTTCTTTCGAAATTTATTGTGTTTACGGTCGGCCGAATGATTCCGCAGATATACCCATTCAAAATTTTATTTTCCGAATATTTCCAAGGATATAGATTATATCGAATTGAAATCCAGTACTTCACCGAAAAATGACAGTCCGAAGGTTCATACAGAATTCAGTGAGCATAATGTGATAAAAAGATCACAGAATATTGAATATTTGAAAAAAAATTCGAATTTTTTTTCGAATTCTTCGAATGACAACATCATCACGAAATTTTGCACAAAGTTGTCCTTCAGCATCTTCAAACTAGCTGCCAAGTTTCACCATGATTGAGTCAGTATTTCTTCAGTTCTCCCGAAAAAAAAAACACGAAATTTTAAATATCTTCTCCCAATATATCCAAAAATGTTATTAGTATCGAATTGAAATTTGGTACACAGCTGTGAAATATGAAGCTAAAGGTATCAGCAAATTTTTTCGAATATGATCAATAGTTTCTGAAAAAAAAGTTTCTTCGAAAAAAATTTTTAAAAAAATACTTTCTTCAATTAAACAATTATACGATCTCAACGATATTTCACTAAAAGTTGCGCGACGTTATGCTCCAACTAACTGCCAAGTTTCAATCCAACAGCTCCAGTAGTTCTTGAAATATCAGGGAAATAACCTCAAAATTTTGACCCATTAACCAACTTAACCACGGCATTCTGATGCGCATAATACCCTTCAAATTTCAAGTCGCTAGTTGCTCCGTTCGGCAGTCATCGTGCGTACGACCGGCAGGCCCAGACGGCCGGAGACCAATCTAGTCGTTTGAGACCATTTTTGGCTCAAAATTCGAAAATGACAGACATTTGGACAAAACAATAGCACGCTGTTTTCCTAGAACATGCGCACAAAATCACCGTGGTCACCAAGTTCCTGAGTTTGAAGGTTGATTACATCTCTATTTTTTTCCAAAATGACCTGTACAAGAATCATACAGTCGATTCGTTCTTAACACCTGGGTTAAATGTACTCAGCATTGCATAGACACTGCAGTAAAATCCACTCATACTTGAAATTGTTGTCAACAAAAATAATTCCAGTCGGAGACCAATAATGAAATCTCCTTAGACCCCTTCCAAATCAATATTCGTATGAACTCACGCTACAACATGAAACAAAGGAATTTTTTTCAGACGCCGAAATTACAGAAGATACTTCAAAGAGAAACACTATATACATTCGTTCCAAGTGCCAGCTGCTGGCAGGCCATACGCTGACGTAATTGGAAATGTACTTCCTGTACTCGAGATGTGCATTACAAAAAGAAACGATAATAGCCCCATTTCAGGCGCTCATTTGAAGACTTAAGCGGAATAGAGCTCAGCCGAGGTTTCACGCTGAAATACGTTCGTTTCAACCAGCGATTTTAGATCGTCAAAAGTATGCAACTACACAGGATTTTTTTCTGTGATTTTATAGTTTTTTTACGGAATTTGGGGGCCTGTGGCTTGGAGAGACTTGATTTAGGTGCAGAATTATTTGAGAAGCCTCCTTCATTTTTTCTTCATCGGAGGTCAGGCCAGATTAACACCACGAAGTTAAGCTGCGTTCGGCGGAGTGAATATGTGAATAGGCGACCGCTTTGGTAACGAATTTGAACAAGCGAGTAAAGGTTGATTCTTGCCTTCAAAAGTGACGGACACGCCCATTCTTTCAATTGAATTCTTTCATTGAAATCAATCAAAACCAGTCTAGTTAATTCTATTCTCTGCAGGGGTTGAAGCTAATTTCAGAAGATTTCCTCAGCCAATCAACGTCCGAGTGCTTCTGTCATTTCAACGTGAAGTGAATCGATTTATCACCCGTTGACGTGGACAAATGTCAAGCCTTGAGAATATTTTTTTGTTTGGTGTGACTTGTGATCGAATAAAATGATATGATTATAGAGAGATTACATTCATTTGGGAGATAATTATTTGTTGTATATTGCCCATTTCGATTCACTTCAGTATTAAAATTTCTATTTCAGAGTTCACCAGCTCACAGAGTGAAGTTCATCTCTAAAGTTTTCAGATGATGCATCATTCTGTATAGAACAGTACAAGTCATATTCCAAAGGGTAATAATTATTTTTGAACTGAAATCCCGGTTGTAAAAATTTTGTAATGTACTTATACCGAAAGGTCCTCTTCTGAATTCCTTGACCGACTAAATTTTTCATGAAAAATATCGAATATTTATTTCTTTTGATATTGTATTTTTATATTCAGCAGAAAAACTTATTGATTATACTAAGAATAATGTCTATGGGTTCTTGAATAAATTGTTTCCTCAAAATCTGGAATATAATTCAGAAATTTACATTATACAATTATCTGAAATGCAACACCAACTCATCGCCACCAAGATTCACCGTATAAAATTCTCGGAATTTGTATAACACCGTGCACCCTGTTAGTTCGTGCTATCCCCGTTGAGGGCGTGTTTTCTTTTTTCAGTTTTGAAGGGAAGTTTCATTTCTTATATATTTATAATCTGTGATTCTCTGTGCCTAGATCAAACGCACAGAATCACCTGCAATAGACGACTTCGGCCCAAGTTGCCAACCTACAATTTTCTTCACAAATTTACTATCACTGTGGAACGAGAATTTCAGGACAAATTCGACATGATAAGGTTCGCGTTATTTATAAATATCCGTAAAAGATGCCTCGGCTCTTCAAACAAGAGAATTCCTTCCAAATATAGGTTTTTGTTAGGCTGAAATTTGAGTTGGGTTTCCTGATTTCATGTTAATATAGTGTCAAGTTTGAAAAGAATATGTTCCGCAAATCAACTTGGTCACTTCGGTTGTCGGTTTTCCATTCTGGTAATATGAAATATTCGGTTGGTCCCTGAAAAAAAGGTTCATTACGGAATTTGATTGATGAAAAAGCAATTTTTCTGTCGCCAGAACATAGACATATTAAGTCTATGCACCAGAACGACAACCAATGTTTTATGGTAACATATCTATAGCATATCTTTATCTTTATAAACCTTATGACCCATAGACCATACATAGTAATTTTTCCATTGTTTTTTTTTTTTTTTTTTTTTTTTTTTTCCTTTATATGTGCCGGGATACTATGTCCATCTACACATTCTCAAGTATTTGCTTTTAGATTCTTACTAAATCACCACCACCTATACACTTTACAACACCCATGACCTCGCCGGGATTCGAACCCGGTACCTTCAGCATCCTAGAACATGTTTCCACCCTCTAGTCTACCGAGGTAGTCTTTTCCATTGTTGATTGCTGTCTCTTCTATGTTTTATGGATCATAAAGTAAATAAAGATTGTTCTATGCTATGGATATAATACCATAGAACACTGACTATCGTTCTGGTGACAGAAAGAACGTTTTTTCATCAATCAAATTTCGTAATTAACCTTTTTTTCAGGATCCAACCGAATATTTCATATTTACGGAATGGAAAACCGGCAACCGAAATAACCAAGTCGATTTGCGGAACATATCCTATATAAATTCGACCCTATTAACATGAACTCAGGAATCCCAACTTAATTTTCAGCCAATCAGAGATGATCTCAACAAAACCCTATATTTGGAAGGAATTATCTTGTTTGGGGAGCCGAGGCATCTTTTACGGATATTTATAAATAACGCGAACCTTATCATGTCGAATTTGTCCTGAAATTCCTGTTTCCCAGTGATAGTAAATTTGTGAAGAAAATTGTGGGTTGGAAACTTGGGACGAAGTCGTCTATTGCCGATGTCAATTATATTCACAGATTCACTGTATCTAGCTGTCTAGCACCCTTTCCCTCAGGGAAAAATCGAGTTTAAGTCAGTCACTGTCGATGCGTTGGTTCGTAGATTTCAGTTTCGTTTCTTGTTGGAACGAAGCTACATAAAACTATGTCATTTCTTACCGGAATTGTTTCAGGCAACCGCAAGCCGGTCAACTTCAAACACACCCATTGTCTTTGCAAGTATGCGCTCTCAGCACTAGTTACTCACTTCTCTCCAATGGTATATTCTTGAAATAAAACTTGTCGATCGTTACATAAATCATATGGAACACGAGTACTTGAGAATGTTTAAACGCTCTGAGAAATACGTTCTTTGTAAGTAGCAGCTAGTTTGGAGCTCATACTACTGTTTAATAGCCAGATAAGCGACGCCTGCGGAGAGTGAAATACAATTTTGAAGGCCTTGTCTTTAGTATTTGTCGTTCGTTTTTCTCTACCTTTCTCTAATACTCTCGAGATTAAATTGAATATCATGTATTTCCGCTGAGAAGAACTATACTGCAACGGATGCTTGATTGGAAATTTCGAACGGGTCTATCGAATTTTGCCTTTCTCAATTTTTTCTTCGCTCCCGAAGATATTGTCCGAAAAACCGAGAAATGCAGCATTAAGTTGCCTCCAACCTCGAAACCATTAGGCCGATTTTGCGATCAATGAAACCTATCGGTGCATCAGCACTCCATATCTACACCCCAGGTCGTTGCTTTAAAGAGCTCCACGTGCCCAATTGAAGAAAGTCGAGTCCATTATGCGTTGACCGCCCTTCGTGCTATTTTCCCGATATTTTACAGCCTTTCAGTTTAGTGTAGACGATTATTAAGCTATGGTAAATGATTCTCCAATATATGAAGCTTGTAGCGTTCTCTGTTAACCTGGAATCTGAGAAATCATTGCTTTAAGGACCGCTGCTCAGCTGATCGAAAAATTCTCCCAGTAAGAAAGAAAATTATATTTCAAAAATCTATAAAATTCGTTCGTCGAAAAAATAATTATTAATTATTAGAATACACTCTTTGGGAATTTATTTCTCAAAAATAATATAGTCTAAATGTTTTCTCTCGCGTTCGCGACATTCATTCAATCCAACATTAAAATTTCTGATTGGCAGGTAGGCTCCGTGATGACTCTCATTTTGTGAAGAATATTTTGTTTTAAGTGGTCCAGGGAAGTTGGTTTATTAATGTAGACTTCAGATTTGAGAAAACCTCACAGGAAAAAGTCCATAAGAGTCAAATCAGGACTGCGTGGAGGCAAATTTATGTCACCTCTTCTCGATATTAATTTCACGAATTCGTGGCAGAGACCTACTGGACGTGTGTGACGTTGCGCCATCCTGCTGGGACCATGTTCTTTGGTTATAGCCAGGAAAATTTTGCAGTTCAGGCAACAAACACTCATCTAACGTTCTGATATAACGCTCTGAATTCACTGTAAGAGCCGTCCCCTTTCATCTTAAAAGAAGTATGGATCGATAATTCCTCGCGATGACATTGCAGCCACTACGGTAACTTTTGGCGAATGAAGGGCTTTCTGATGCTTACATTCGGGATTGGTTGCACTCCAATAGCGATAGTTTTGCTTGTTTATGTGCCCATTAAGATGAAAATGAGCTTCATCGGAGATTAAGATGTTAAATGTTTAAGGGCTCAATTGGTTTACGAATTCTGGCCTCTGAATGACATTCTGTGGTTTTAGTTCTTGCACCAATTGAATTTAATAGGGGTGCAGCTTTGGATCTTTGTGCAAAATGCGGTGTAGCAATGATCTATGCACGTGTAAAGTACTTGCACGCTTCCGAATGGAGATGTCTGGATCATCACGAACAGACTGATTAGTCCGTTCCACGTTCTCTTCCGTTCTTGATGACCTGGGTCGCCCGGATTTTGGTTTACATAGAGCTGAACCGGTCTCCTTAAACTTCTCCACCCAATTCCGAATGAGAGGAATACTTGGTGCATCATTTAACTGACGTAAACCTCGAATATTGCAGAAATTGCGCAATAGTCGCAGAATTACAGTTTTCATAAAATTCGAGTACGAACAACGCGCAGACTAACATAACCCTCGCGCCCCTCAGATGCCTTGCGTTCACACAGTAAGCTGAACAAATATAAAAAATTTTTTGAGACACCTTGTAGTTGTCTTTTGTTGTAGAAGAATTTTCGTTTCTATGAAAAAGTCATCCTTCATTATAAATATATCTGCTCATTCTTACACAAAGAATTCCAATTCGATAGCAATTATACGAGTAGACAGAGTATTTTTGCTGAGATCATGTTGAAAATTTATGTCACCCTTAGATTACTCTCATCAACTAAAAATATCCTTTTGCCATTTTCCAGATTTGGCTCAGATGTGAAGTTATGGTTTAAAGGCATTCATTGATTCCTCAATATCCTTAAAGACCCTGATATTGTTCCTACGTCCAACACAGATAACTCCTTCTTTAATCTGTATGTTGTTGTGAAACAACCAAAAATTTTAAAATCTAAAGCTTGATATTCAAAGAAAATGGTTCCAGAAAACTTCACTCACTCAGTTCTGATTTGGTGCCAACTGCAACATTGGAAGTGAAAATATTTCTCTATTATTGACTATCTAAACCCATTTTTGCCACCATAAGATCATGCACAATTTTAACATCACTCATTGTCATAACGGAATCGCATTAATTGAACTCCATAACCTTCTGTCAATAGTCTGGCCATAGGATAGTAACTCTGTGTATTCGTTAGTCTGGTTGAAAGTGGGTATAGCTTCATTAAAGGCATCTTCATATTTATAACATTCGACGTTTGAGTAACTCAAAAACCTGTATGGGCAAATGATAAAGTCTTATTCATTATTCTGAAGAAACTGAATTTCTTTAAAAAACTTATGAAACATTTTTTGTCTTCCTTATGCTAATTTTTTCATTGCAACGAATCTGCAAGTATATAGGGTGATTCACTAAGGGTGGCCACCGGCCGTATCTCGGAAACCGTTCCTCCTATAACTTCCGGAAAAAAATTCTAATGACAAAATCGGCCCTCAAAAAATGATTGAAAATATTTTCAAGTTTGTAGTTCCCCACTAGAGGGCGCAATCTATCACTTGAAAAATATAATCTCATTTTTTACGAAATATTCTCCAGCTAACAGTGGTAAAAATAATAAAATAAGAAAGTGCTCTTCCTATTCAACAACTTTTGTTTCAGTAATTTTAATATATTTCCTTTTTTTTAGTGATGGGATGGAAAAACTTTTCTTCACAAATAAAACACTCTTACTTCTGTATGCGTGAACCGATTTTCACGTTTTTTGATTTCATTCGAAGGCCATTAAAAGCAGATCACAAAAAAATATGACAACAACATACCGTGTGATCGAATTAAAAACTACAGGCTGTTTTATGTCACTTCACCCTATTTGCGCGTTTTACTGGAGAATTTCAAATGCAATGCTATGATTCTAACCGACTGAGAATAAGCTTAGCAGTAGCATTATCACCTATTGATTTGTTAAAACCGCAGACAGATATCTCCTGTCATTCCGAAGATATTATGATTTTTGTAAATTTTGATAAGTGTTGATCAACCCTTTGAGCTTGAAAAAACAAGGACGTGACTTTATTCGTCATGACAACGCAGCAAAATACTAAGCACACATGAAATAACAATAATACGTAAAATGAAACAAAAATTAGCAACAACGAAAATATTTGAACAAAAAACAACCCTTATACATAATCATTTCAAATATTCAAAATGTCTACCATTTTTTTCTATACATAAATTTAGTCTTTCTTTAGTTGATACTGGTCACAATTTCAGTATGAGAAAAAGTTTCAGCTGCCTGTCGAAATCTATTTTTCATATCCTCACTTGTAGTTGGTGGTGTTCGGAAAACTAAGTCTTCATTCTCCCCCAAAAATAAAATCTAATACTGTGAGGTCGAGTGATCTTGCTGGAAAAATACTCCCTCGTCCAATCCACCTCTTTGAGAAGACGGTATCTTAATATTCCCTAACATTAGCAGCATAATGCGCCGGGCAACCATTTTGTTGATACCACATATCTAACCTGTCTTGAATAGCAAGACCATCTAAAAGAATTCGAAAATTTTCCGTTAAAATTTCAAGCACCTTTGTCCCGTTAAGATACTATCGAAGAAAAATGGTCCGACAACTGTTCCATCAAAAATTCCGCACCACGCGTAAACACTCCAGCGATTCTGATTATTGTCTTATTTTTGCCAATATGGGTTGTTAGATGATCAGTAGTGGCTGGCTGTCGTGTAAATTAACTTTACCATTACTAGAAAAAGTAGCCTCGTCCGTCGATAATATTCTATGAAGTGAGTTCACCGTTCAGCATTCGTTTCAACCAATTGCAAAAGTCCTCTCGTCTCTTTCAATTCTTGGTGCAAGACAACAAGATACGGATGCAGTTTATGGTCCTTTAGTATCCTTTGAACTAGCGAATAATTCGATCCCAAATCACTTGCAATTTTTTGGATGCTTAAATGTGATTCAGCATAAACATAAGCCAAAACTTTTATGATATTATCCTCATTACGGCTTCTACGTTTTCTATTTTTTCTTCCAACATATTGAATCTTCCAAGTTTGTCGCACTCTTCGTGTCAATCTTTTGAATACTTTTCTTGAATGGCGACGTCTTTCAGGATATCGTATCGGGTATTCCCTTTCAGCTTCTGCATTTTCTAAACATTCAGCATAAACATTAAGCATATCATATGCTTCTTCGTTTGAATAATGAGGCCTCATGAACTAGTAGTTTGCAATCGACCTAAATAAATTTTACAGCTATAGAAACGGAGAATAAACAGTAACGCCAAAGCTTACTGGATCTAGATCAGCTTGTTTTGTGAGTGACATACATTTTGATAAGTTTTTTCTTTCATTTGATTGTTTAGATGATGAAATAACTAAATTCCTCCTAAATTTCACAGGGTTGATCAACACTTATCGAAATCTGCAAAAATGTTAATATCTTCGGAATGACCAGAGATATCTGTCTGCGGTTTTAACAAGTCAATAGGTAATAATGCTTAGCTTATTTTCAGTCGGTTAGAATCATAGCATTGCATTTGAAATTCTCCAGTAAAACGCGTAAATAGGGTGAAGTAACATAAAACAGCCTGTAGTTTTTAATTGGATCACCCGGTATGTTGTTATCATATTTTTCTGTGATCTGCTTTATATGGCCTTCGAATGAAATCGAGTTTCGTAAAAATCGGTTCACGCATACAGAAGTCAGAGTGTTTTGTTTGTGAAGAAAAGTTTATTCATCCCATCACTAAAAAAAAGGAAATATAGAAAAATTACTGATACAAAAGTTGTTGAATAGAAAGAGTATGTTCTTATTTTATTATTCTTTACCACTGTTAGCTGGAGAATATTTCGTAAAAAATGAGATCATATTTTACAAGTGATAGATTGCGCCCTCTAGTGGGGAACTACGAACTTGAAAATATTTTTAATCGTTTTCTAGGGGCCAATTTCGTCATCAGAATTTTTTTCCGGAAGTTATAGGATGAACGGTTTCCTAGATACGGCCGGTGGCCACCCTTAATGAATCACCCTGTATAATTATAATACTGTTAACTATTCGAAATGGAGAGAATAATTAGAGAAGAGATGTCACACTTATAGGAAAATTAGGACCAAATTTCATTTCATTGGAGATACCCGTTTCGAAGGTACGTGAAATAGTTCTGCTGACATAAATATAGGCAGAAATAGAACACGGAAACGTTTTCTGATACAGACAACTTCACTTCAATAACACTAGAAGTATATCTTCATTCGAGTCTATTCCACTTACATCGTGGTGAAATTTCGTTATTACATGCATTCGACGTAATAATACCCAAAGACAACATAATAGTCGATTGTTTCGCATATATCCGAAAGTAAATCAAACCTTGTTGACTATTGCAATCACCATATTCAAGCAACTATTGACAATACACTCGATGCAGAAAATATGAGCATTCAACATGTTCAATCGTTATTTGCCATAAGTAGATGCATGATGAACTTCGACTATCTTACATAACGAACGTGCATTTCTTTGTATAGCGTGGAGCAAAAGTTGTGCATCATATAAATGAGGTTTGTTCGTTGTGACTTCTACTTGTCAGTGCAGATGAGTGTAGGATAGTGTAGTTTTATCTGTTCGCTCAATTTACTCCAATCATAGATGACCATTCTCTGCTCCTTTAGTTTTCGCAAATTACTGTATTACTACGATTTCTAGGTTGAATACATGATGTAAGTAAAACATGGTTTACTCATCTGCTCATCTGTGATCGTATTTACCAATGATGACGATACTTTTTTCATTCAAATTCAAGGAAATATATATTCTGTGCTTGGAGTTTGATGAGCAGATGAGCACACCACGATTTACTTACTATCATGGTTGAATACATAACTGTAATTGTTGCTAGGAATTATTCACGCATAGGCATATAAACACACATAACCTCACACTATACCCACGATTCTGTGTAATCTCACAGAGAAGGGAGTCAGAACATCATAATGTGTGACTACACTAGATTATAACATTTCAGCAAAGAACAGATTGCAACTTCACAACGACAATCACAGAGCGTTTTCAGAGTTACACTATCTACACTGGTGTACAAGAGTGCAGTTCATGGGGACAACAAACGAAGCTGTCGAGGAAATTCCCTGCCCATTTAACATTGATCATTTGGACTATCGGACTGAACAATTTGTCGAATTTTTTTATCAAGAAACACGTGGGATTTCAGAGATTAAATACCATTCAATTCAGTTGAGATTGCACTTATGCTCGATATTGCTATGTGAAAGTGGTGAAATTTTGACATGAGGCATACTTCAATTTTACTTCATGTGAAAAACCTGAGGATGAGTGATACAGAACATCGAATACCGACTGAGATGTGGGGGATGATGAATCCGATTGTAAACATGATAGCTTCCGATCGAAATCACATAGAGACTCTATATTTGTTGAGTAGGTCTTCATCATGAAGGTCGGATTCCTGACTTCACATAAGTGCTGCACTAGAATTTCTCGCTCCAGTTTCTTCACGGATCAGCACTTGTCGACTAATTACCAAGATTCATCATGATCGGATCAGTATTTTCGTGATATTTCGGAAATACCTTCAAAGAAAACAACCGATCAAACTAGAATTTGATGCATTGTTGTTTAATAGTGACTTCGGAGCCTATGCCAATTTTTTTTGAAATTTTAAGAATAGAAATTTTTTTTATGTTTGCTAACTACGATCCCTCCGCAATATTGGGTGGAGTTGAGCGCCGGTATTCTACACATCACTGCGAAGTTTCAATCGCACCAGTTCTTCCTGAAATATTGAGGAAGAAAGCTCACACGCAATATGAAATATTCCTCCGCCAATATCTCCGAAAATAAATATCCATTTCGACTGAAATTTGAAATACTGTTGTTGGATATTGTAAACGCCGAATTTTGCGTACAGAAGAGCCTTTGTATTTCACGACTTGTTACGAAATTTCTATCCGATCGCGTTGGTACTTTTGGTAATTTGATCTATTTTTTCCCGATATCTTCGAAAATGAATATTGGATCGAATTGGAGTTTTGGAATACTGTGGTCGGAGATTAACTTCAAGGTATGTATCCATTTCCATAGAAATTCGATTGGGAGTTTCCGAAAAAAAATTAACTTAAGAAAAAAAATTCAAAATATTTTTTTTGACTATCCATCAAACGATCCTAAATTCTGCTCAATTTTGCGCATTGGTATTCTTCAACTTATCACGAAATGCCAATCTGATTGCATCCAGAACTGATATTGGGGAACTAACCTAAGAATTTCAAATTGGTATAACTTCGAAACCGTTCGGCTGGTTTTTGTCATCAACGAACTTAGCCCAGATAATAATAATAATAAGGCTCCAAACCTAACCTGAAAATTTCAAGACTTAAATTACTTTCCTCCGATAGTAAGTTAGAGAGTCCAACCTAAGCGTTTAAGACCATTTCGACTCAAAATTCCACAATAACAGACGTGAATAAATAACCTTAATGTGCCTTTCAGTTTCCTCCGTCTTTCAGTGTTGAAAAGTTGCAGTTTAGGAATCGTCATTTTTGCTCACCCTGTACAAGGTGTGCAAAATTCGCTGCCTACTGAAGGGATCTCGAGAACTATAGCAGCTAGAAGAACACTGATAACACATTCTCGAGCTCATTTTTCCTGACTAATCTGAATCTGAAAACAGATCCAGTTTATCGAGCATAGAACTTGAGTTATGAGCGAAAATTTAGAAATTGTCATTTTCAATAATGCTGAATAGCTCGCTTGTTTGAACTCGTATTGGAAATTTTTCGATACATTCTACAGGCACTTTTTTAGGAGTAATTCAAATATAATATGACTGAATTTTTCGATCCAGCCATTTTCGAGAAATGAGAAAGATTTTGGATTTTTCAAATGTAAACTATAGTCGAAAGATCTCTTATCTTGCTACAAAATTTTTGCTGATTTCAAAAATGTATCATATGTCAATATTTACATGAATAGTACATGAGAAAATTGTCAATACTTTATTCCTGCTTTTCTTTTCACTGTTGAATTATCAGTAGGCTGAGGTTGCCATAGCGACGATTGAATATGCATTAACTTTGTGTGACCTTGCGCCTCTATGATTGGAATCAGCGATTCCTGAATAAATATTTCTATGGTTAATTTGTCATAGTTCTTTAGATTAGCAATAGAAAATCTGTTTATAATCCCTAATGACCCGAAATATTGCTGATCTTAAGAACTATGACAAATTAACCATAGAAATATTTATTCAGCAATCGCTGATTCCAATCATAGATGCGCAAGTTCACACAAAGTTAATGCATATTGAATGGTCGCTATGGTGACGTAAGCCTACTCATAATTCAACAGTGAATTCAAAAGCAGGAAAAAAGTAATGAATATTTTCTCATGTAATATTCATGTGAATAGCGACATATTATACATTTTTGAAATCAGCAAAAATTTTGTAGCAAGATAAGAGATCTTTCCACTATAGTTTACATTTGAAAAATCCAAAATCCTTCTCAACTCTCGAAAATGGCTGGATTGAAAAATTCAATCATATTATATTTGAATAACTCCTAAAAAAGTGCCTGTAGAATGTATCAACAGATTTCCAATACGAGTTCAAACAAGCGAGTTATTTAGCATTATTGAAAATGACAATTTCTAAATTTTCGCTCATAACTCAAGTTCTATGAACGATAAGCTGGATCTGTTTTCAGATTCAGATTAGTCAGGAAAAAAGAGCTCGGGAATGTGTTATCAGTTTCCTTCTAGCTGCTATAGTTCTCGAGATCCCTTCAGTAGACAACGAATTTTGCCCACCCTTGTACATACATTAACTATATGACTTCTATTTCAAGATCGACGTTCAAATGATTAGTGATGTTCACTTATGTACAACGCTGTATATCACGTTCGGCCCTTCCTCATACATTTGCTGAAACCACGCCGCTTCAGTTGCCTACTTTTACTCACGAATTCATAATTCTATGACTGACGGCGTAACCATAACCAGTAATTAGGTATTTTTAATAACACCTACGGATTTCCCCCCATAATGACTTCTCTCTATACATAATAATAATGTAGGTGTTGAGAACATAAATCTTGCAGATGCAATCGCATTCTCTGCCATCATACTGATGCAATAATTCCTGAATATTGATTTGAGATTCTGTTGAAGGTAACTCGAAACCTTCACGTGGGCCAGTGTTGTCTTCCTTCTGATGAGAGGTGATTATTTCCGCCTACTTGATCTGAAATCACCTGCTTAAATGAAGGAAGGGGTTTCAGGAGAGACATTTGTATAATAAGTACTGTGATGGTACTGTATCCAATGTCAGCATGAAAATGTTTAGAAAAGCACTGACGGGAGGTCAGGAGCTTTTACGCGCTTGTTCAAATTTTAACCATTATATCAACACGAAATTTTGCACCTAGTTGCGTGTGGGTAATCTCCACCTGATGACGGAGTTTCGATCTGATTGAATTCGTACTTATTGAGATATTGCGGAAAAAACGTTACAATTCCAAATAACCAAGAAATTTGGCAAACTTTTTTCCTTTTATCTCCGAAAGTAGATATCGGATCGAATTGAAATTTGGAATATGGTAGTTGTATACTGACTCCAAGGTTTTCTCCGAATTCCATTGAAATCTAATTAATATTTTCAGAGAAAAAACAATTTTCATAAACATTTTTCGGATAAATTTATTTTTTATTTTCTAATAACTGAATACACACAAAATTCTGCTCTTAGTTTCGCGTTGGTATTCCAAAACTGTCCACGAAGTTTCAATTCAATCAAGTCAATACTTCATGAGATATCGAGGAATTAACCTCAAAATTTCAAATGAGCCTCCGAACTCCGAAACAATTCAACCGATTCCACCCATTAACGAGCTTAACCGAGATATTCTGACCCCAAACCAAATCTGACAATTTCAAGTCGCTAAATCTTTTCCTTCGAAAGCAAGAGCACATACGGACGGACAGAATTGAATTTTACCACGGCTTCTTCTTCGGGGAGTTCAACCCAATCGTTTAAGACCATTTTCGGCTCAAGATTCGAAAATTACAGACATCGTGACGAAATGATAACGCGCTGTTCCCTAAAACGAGCGCGCAAAACCTTCTTCATATTATACTCAGAATTGTTTCAACCAGTGTTTCAACCAGATATAATATTTTCGTGAGATTAATTTTTGACAACATCGTAGCATAACGTCAAGAAGGAAACGATAACATTCTCAGAAACTTTTACTAACATTCATCATCATCAAAAACATAAGATATTCACACACATGGCCAATGGTATATAAATCCGGTGAAAGGGGTGGCCAATGCGATATGTTAACATCAGTTTTTTTTGAGTAGGCCATAGGTTTACGAGCCTAAAGGCCGATCGTAAACACAATAACTTCCGAAAGAAACAACTGAGAAACTCGATATCTGTAGAGTAGGTTTGGTCCTTAATTACGAAGGCCGAATTCGTGAATGGCTAAAATCCACTCAATGATTCCGCAGATATACCCATTCAAAATTTTATTTTCCCAATATTTCCAAAAATATACATTAGATCCAATTGAAAGCCAGAAACTTATCGAAAAATTACTGCTCGATTGTTCATGCAGGACTTCATAAAGAAATTATGATCAGAAGATCACAGAATATTGGATATTTGAAAAAAAAAAATTTGAAATTTTTTTTCGAGGTTTTCTAATAACACGATCATCACGAAATTATGCACAAAGTTGTCCATCACCATTTTCAAACTAGCTGCCAAGTGTCATCATGATTGGAATATTAGTTTTTGAGTTACTCAGGAAAAAATAACGATATCTGGAATTAAACCACGAAATTTGGCATATTTTTTTCACAATATCTTCAAAATTTGTGATCGTCTCGAACTGAAATTTGGTGCAATGCTGTGAAATATAAAGCTCAAGGTATGACCAAAATTTTTTCCGACTGTAATGAAAATTTTCTGAGAAAAATATTTTATGGAAAAAATTTCGAAAAAAAATGTTTTCAAAATTTACTGACAGTACGATATCAACAAAATTTAGCGAAAAGTTACATGTTGTTGCAATCCAACTAACTGCTAAGTTTCAGTAGTTCTCGAAATAGCAGGGAAATAACGTCAAGAATTCAAATACCTATAACTCCGAAATCAATCGACCGATTTTGCCCATTAACGAACTTGGCCTTCGCATTTTGAAATTCAAATAACCCTGAAATTCTCAAGTCAATAGATAAGCCTGTAATCGTGCGTACAGACGGCCGGCAGTCCGGACAGAATCGATTTTGACACCGGATTCTTCATTAGTGAGTCGTTTGAGACCATTTTCGGCTCAAAATTCGAGAATCACAGACATTTGGACAAAACGATAGCACGCTATTCTCCAGAAAATGCGCGCAAATAAACAACCTATATTCAAGAAAAAAATTGAAACTGTAGAGCTACTGCCGGTTCTATTTTCTTGACATTTCCGATGATTCAGCAGTGATCCAACAATAGCAATCACGGCTGTGATTTAAACATTATGATAATTTTCCGATCAATAGAATGTGATTTATGCTTCACTCATTTAATTACCGACTATTCAATAGTTGGAATGAATGAAGGACTTTTATCCTCTGAATATTATCAATCACGGGCTACACTGTTTGCCATTTTTTCAATAAACCCATTCATCATATCAACCCGTATTGGCATAAATCTGTGAGCAGATAAAAAACCTTATGCTCACGAAGCAGGTTACTGTTAATAGCACCTACGTTTCCTGACAGTATAAAAAGCTAGAATGAAGCAACTTACTCAAATTCTTTCGTATCAATGTACACTATTCACGTTTGCTATTGCATGCATGTAGCAGCTAGGTGTGGTAAACGAACTAAGACCAGCTATTCATAAATCTAACACTTTTAAGTCAAATTCAAGCCGTTATGTGCATGCCTTCCTGAATAGATTCACAATGGAAGAATTATAATGATATTCTGAATTTAAGGACAATTCATACTGAATCGTGGAATTGAAATTTCGTTATGGATATCCATGCACGAGGTGAGTTTTTCACTTCAATCTTTGGCACGAAACTTACATGAAAATACCATTGGGTATTCACAGACAACACCGTTTTTCTATCGACATAAGTAGATTATTTTAAATTCCTTCATCCCAATATTCACAAAATACAGACACGATAGTGTCAAAATTTATCAGGTGCTCATTAGAGAACACTAAGACTAATTTCATGTATTTCCAATTTTGCAACATCATGACGAGAATTCATTTTCCGAATATCTTCAAAATATGATCGGTAATAAAAAAAATCCGTCCGTCCGCCGTCCGTTTTCCAGAGCTTTTCTCTGAAAGTTCTCAACTGAAATCTGTGAAACTTGGTAAAAAAATCGTGTGTCGCTAGAGATTGATCCTTCAAGATTTTCAGCAGGATCGGTGTACCGCAAGGGCTCAAAATTGGGAGTTGGAGGAAAAAAAAAATATTTTTCGATAACTTACCACCGAATTTCCATGAAACTCTCAATGTTGATAACTGTTGCATAACTCAACCTGAAAACTTTTACCCGGCTGATTTTCGACCAGTGGTCCCTGAGTTATAAAGATAAACTCTGCAAATTTTGGGGTCAAAAACAAATGAGTTATGAATAGTTATAAGTTTCATTAAAGATATCAATGGTATTGGGTTATTCAACTGACTATTTCGTCGTAATTTCCACCAATCAGAAACTCGCAATTTGGAATTACAAATGGTTTCTAGATGGAAAAACTGTTTGACAGGAGCTGTCAGCAGTTTATTCGAGTTTACCCGTGGCAAAACTTGATAGCTGTTGTCACCAAAAATTACGATAACCCTACCGGGTACCAAAATTGCAATTTATATTTTAATTGTACCATAAATAATTAAGTTTGTAGTATTTCTGATAAAATAAATGAGGTACCTGTTTTTCAGTTTTCAAATTAATACCTATATATAAGGCATGCAGAATAATCTGTTACTCATGAAATAGTCTTGTCAAATACCATCCGGGCATCTAATTTTTCCTCTGAAAAAAATCGAGAAAACACATTGTAAAGTAATATTTTTTAACAGAAAGCATTCATGCAGGTGCAAAAATCCTCGTCTACGACTCGGATTTTGTTGCCACCAGCACTCATGCTTCTTGTTAAAATATTACTCAGCAATGTGTTTCTTCAATTTTTTTCGAAAAAATTAGAGGCCCTTATAATATTAATTACGAGAAAACAACAGACCCTTGTTTGAAATTTGCAGCGTTTTTTCCGAAATAACGCAGAATATTAGTACTGATCCAATAATGCTGAAACCTGATAATCAGTTCTGAAATACTGATTGATGAACAGCTTTATGCAGAATTTCGTGTTGATCGTGTCATTAGAACAATTTGAGAAAATGAACCTTCATGCTGTCATTTTTTTCACTCAAGTACTGGATTTCGATATGATCTCATCTGTATTCTCGGAAATATTGGAGAAATTTTGAATCGGTTTATCTGCCGAACCATTTGGTGGCTTTTACCATTTCACGAATTTGGCCTTCGTGATTGAGGTCCAAACTTACTTTACAGTTGTCGAGTTTCCAAGTTTTCTGTTTCGGAAGTTATTCTGTTTACGATCAGCCGTGAGGACGACTCTAAACAAAAAATTTCCCGAAAGAAACGGTCAAACTCGTGAATTAGTAAAATACGCCCAATGATTCCGTATAATATATAAGATATCAACTCGAAACTAAATACAGGGTGATTCATTAAGGGTGGCCACTGGCCGTATCTCGGAAACTGTTCATCCTATTACTTCCGGAAAAAAATTCTAATGACAAAATCGGCCCCCAGAAAATGATTAAAAATATTCTCGAGTTTGTAGTTCCCCACTAGAGGGCGCAATCTGTCACTTGTAAAATATAATCTCATTTTTTACGAAATATTCTCCAGCTAACAGTGGTAAAAAATAATAAAATAAGAAAATGCCTTTCCTATTCAACAACTTTTGTTTCAGTAATTTTTCTATATTTCCTTTTTTTAGTGATGAGATGGAAAAACTTTTCTTCACAAATAAAACACTCTTACTTCTGTATGCGTGTACCGATTTTCACGTAATTTGATTTCATTCGAAGGCCATTAAAAGCAGATCACAGAAAAATATGACAACATACCGGGTGATCCAATTGAAAAATACAGGCTGTTTTATGTCACTTCACCCTATTTGCGCGTTTTACTGGAGAATTTCAAATGCAATGCTATGATTCTAATCGACTGAGAATAAGCTTAGCATTATCACCTATTGACTCGTTAAAACTGCAGACAGATATCTCCGGTCACTCCGAAGATATTAACATTTTTGTGAATTTTGATGAGTGTTGATCAACCCTGCGAGCTTGAAAAAACTAGGAAGTGACTTTATTCGTCATGACAACGCAGAAAAATACTAAACACACATGAAATAACAATAATACGATAAAATGAAACAAAAATTAGCAACAACGAAAATATTTGAACAAAAAACAACCCTTATACATAATCATTTCAAATATTCAAAATGTCTACAATTTTTTTCTATACATAAATTTAGTCTTTCTCTAGTTGATACTGGTCACAATTTCAGTATGAGAAAAAGTTTCAGCTGCCTGTCGAAATATATTTTTCATATCCTCACTTGTAGTTGGTGGTGTTCGGAAAACTAAGTCTTCATTCTCCCCCAAAAATAAAATCTAATTCTGGGAGGTCGAGTGATCTTGCTGGAAAAATACTCCCTCGTCCAATCCACCTCTTTGAGAAGACGGTATCTTAATATTCCCTAACATTAGCAGTATAATGCGCCGGGCAACCATCTTGTTGATACCACATATCTATTCTGTCTTGAATAGCAATATCATCTAAAAGAATTCGAAAATTTTCCGTTAAAATTTCAAGCACCTTTGTCTCGTTAAGATACTATCGAAGAAAAATGGTCCGACAACTGTTCCATCAAAAATTCCGCACCACACGTAAACACTCCATCGGTTCTGATTATTGACTTCCCTTTGCCAATATGGGTCGTTAGATGATCACTTGTGGCTGTCGTGTAATTTTACTTTACCATTGCTAGAAAAAGTAGCCTCGTCAGTCCATAATATTCTATGAAGTAAGTTAGGTTCGCCATTCAGCATTCGTTTCAACCAATTGCAAAAGTCCTCTCGTCTCTTTCAATTCTTGGTGCAAGACAACATGATTCGGATGCGGTTTATGGTCCTTTAGTATCCTTTGAACTAGCGAATAATTCGATCCCAAATCACTTGTAATTTTTTGGATGGTTGAATGTAATTCAGCATAAATACAAGCCAAAACTTTTATGATATTATCCTCATTACGGCTTCTACGTTTTCTATTTTTTCTTCCAACATATTGAACCTTCCAAGTTTGTCGCACTCTTCGTGTCAATCTTTTGAATACTTTTCTGGAATGACAACGTCTTTCAGGATATCGTATCGGGTATTCCCTCTCAGCTACTGCATCTTCTAAACATTCAGCATAAACATTAAGCATATCATATGCTTCTCCGTTTGAATAATAAGGCCTCATAAACTAGTAGTTTCCAATCGACTTAAATAAATTTCACAGCTATAGAAACCGAGAATAAACAGTAACGCCAAAGCTTACTGAATCTAGATCAGCTTGTTTTGTGAGTGACATACATTTTTGATAAGTTTTTTCTTTCATTTGATTGTTTAGCTGATGAAATAACTCAATTCCTCCTGAATTTCACAGGGTTGATCAACACTTATCGAAATCTGCAAAAATGTTAATATCTTCGGAATGACCGGAGATATCTGTCTGCGGTTTTAACAAGTCAATAGGTGATAATGCTTAGCTTATTTTCAGTCGGTTAGAATTATAGCATTGCATTTGAAATTCTCCAGTAAAACGCGCAAGTAGGGTGAAGTAACATAAAACAGCCTGTAGTTTTTAATTGGATCACCCGGTATATTGTTGTCATATTTTTCTGTGATCTGCTTTTAATGGCCTTCGAATGAAATCAAATTTCGTAAAAATCGATTCACGCATAAAGAAGTCAGAGTGTTTTTTTGTGAAGAAAAGTTTTTCCATCCCATTACTAAAAAAAAGGAAATATAGAAAAATTACTGAAACAAAAGTTGTTGAATGGGAAGAGTATTTTCTTATTTTATTATTCTTTACCACTGTTAGCTGGAGAATATTTCGTAAAAAATGAGATTATATTTTACAAGTGATAGATTGCGCCCTCTAGTGGGGAACTACGAACTTGAAAATATTTTTAATCATTTTCTAGGGGCCGATTTTGTCATTAGAATTTTTTTCCGGAAGTAATAGGATGAACAGTTTCCGAGATACGGCCGGTGGCCATCCTTAATGAATCACCCTGTATATTTGCAAACACCTCCTATTGAACTTTCAATTCATTAGCGCAAATTTAAGTAAATTGAGTATTTCAGAATATTTCCTACAAATCGCCTCTAATTAACTGACCTCAAAAGGCTGAAGTGAATACAACTCATTGACCTATCCATACTTCAGTATCTCTATCTGTTTATTGAATCTACAAATCCTAACTCGAACAATTGAAAAATCCACAGATATTCCAGTCGAAAAGTTAAATGTAATTAAAATTTTTGCCTGGGATTTTTACGATACCACTTTATTGCCATGTGAGTTTATATCAATTATACATTGTGCCTCGATGGCTCGAATTCCGAGCTGTAAATTGCAATTAACGCGATGAAAATCGAAAAGGCGCATTTTTGCTGGCGGCATGCTGGCGCAGAAAAAGAATTCTAGTGGCATGAGATGGGGGCCCAGCCTCAATGCTCGATTTTAGACCATGGTGTTCATTAACACCGATCGATGAAACATGAATATCCACTCCGAAAGTATTTTGTAATTAAGCTCGGTATACAAAGAGGACTCAATTAAAACTCTATTCTACGGGCGGTAGAGGACTTGTGTCCTCATTAATCAACTCTTATACCGTGGCAGAAAGCTGGGCGCCAGGATCTGCATCAGAAAATTCACATTGAAGGAATTTTAGAGCTACTGGTTTGTAAGCCCAGCATTATCTGTCATGCTCATCAACGCCTTTGAAAGCCTTCTCACCGTTTCCTGTTTTTGCGTTGTAACGTTACAAAACGCTCTACTGTCGATTTCAGTTTCCATCGCGAAAATACGTCATAACTAATAATTTCAATTCCAATCGCAAGAAAAACGCCTTACTGAAATTATATGATCGGTCGCTAAAGAACGCTCTTCGCTTTGACGGTTGAGTGTGTGTTTCGCATGCGCGACCCTTCAAACTCGGTCCAGCCGATGGAAAATTCTTTCTTTTGGTGCGTAGGAAGTTGAAGATTCAACACCTTGCTAGAGTTTAGCGAATCAACGTATCTCGTAATCCATTAACATCGTGGAATTTTGAAGTTTTATTGTTTCTTATAAGACGTCTATTCAAAAGGCGGTAAGTACTACGTTGTGATTTCTGATTTATTTCATTCCATGCAGGTTACACAAGTTAACATTTTTCCTTTGTATGATATTGTGCATTTGATTTCTTGTCTCATTCTTATTATCGAATAACGTGCTCTTATTATTTTATTTATTAATTATTGCTGAAATATCTTAATTCTGGACTTCTGCTCTGGATGGAATCTCTTGAAACTGGACTACCTGCATAATACCTGTATTTTGGAGGATCATACCGTCGGATCCTTTACTATTAAGATAAGTGCTTCTTCGAATCCCGGATCTCAGATTCACTGTACCTTATTTTGTGTTTGTAAATAGTAATTTTTAATTGTAAAGTTGAAATAAATAGGTAGGGAGTAAGAGGTTGCATCATTACCACCAGATTAACGACTAGGGATACATTCAGGAGTTAATTTAATGTCAGCGTACATTTCCTACTGAACGGCGTGCTATAGTTTTGTCCGAATATCTGTAATTTTCGAATTGGGATCCGAGAATAGTCTCAAACGACTAGGTTGGACTCACTGATGATGAATCCGGTGTCCGTCCGATTTGACGCATTAACGATCTCAACCAGCCCATTCTGATACGGAACCACACCTGAAGCTTCCAAGTCGCTAGCTCTTTTCGTGCTCGAATTATTGTGGCAAAGCACGAACAACCAGCCCGAAAGAACCGATTTTTACATCAGAGATTTCTTCAGTGAGTCCAGCTTAGTTTGGAACCATTCTCGGCCCAAAATTCAACAATTACTAAGATTTGGGCCAAACGATAGTGCGCTGTTCTCCAGAACATGGGCGTGATAAGTACTTGGGGAGTGAGCAATCTGATACAAATATGAAAGATAAGGTTTGTTCGTTGTACCTGCATGAACAACACTAACTCCATTGATAACGTTCGTTGTGATTTGTAGTGAGCTTGCACTCTGTTCGTTGTGGACATGTTGGAAGTTAGTGTAGTCACAGATTACGAGTTCAGTGAGGAGTTCTTCTGTGATAGTACTGCCTAATGGTAGTGCGTTATGCGTAAATCATGATCATAGACATATGTTGTTGCCTCTGATAGCAACTTTTTTTTCTACGTTTATTTAGTTCATTTAACGAAAGAAATGTATAATTCTGTCATTTCGGATTTGCTCAACAGCATCTATATTATATTTGTATTTAACTCCAATAACTTCACTCATTGTATTATCTGTGACTATACACTATCACTATACACTAACTACACTAACTCCACTGACTTCGAATTGTCAGTGCAGCTGAGTGTTGTCAGAGTAGTCACAGATAACAGAAAGAAGGGATTTGATCTAGTTCAATCTCTTCTATAATTCTCACAGCATAAGAATGTATGATAGATGATTTTACGCAAATCCAAGATGACAGAATTCTATGCGTCTTTTTTTTCGTCATCATTTTGAGGTGATTTTGATCTGTCCCGAAATTGTTCCAGAGTTGTCACGAAAAAAAAACATTTTCAATAACGATATGATGAAAATCAATTTCGTCCAAAAATAGCCACACATACAAAACAAAACACGTCCAACCAGGAACCAGAGACAAAAATAGATGTCTATGATCATGAATTATATCTACGCATAACCATCACAGAGGATACCATAATTCTATGCACTGCACACGAAATCTGTGACTACACTAATTCCCAACATTTCCGCAACAAACAGAGTGCAAGTTTACAACAAAACACACCGATCAGTATCAGTGGAATTAGTGTAGTTCATGCAGCAGGTACAACGAACAAACTTTTATACAGGGTGTTTCACCATAAATTGATCAAACATATATAGCCGCATAAATGACATTGTGAAAGTCATTTTTGTTTTATAACGTTTACCCCGTTTTTGAAGCATAAGCGAGATACCGGGTGTCAACTTTGAGCAATATTCTGATAACTATGGTGGGTTATGCGTGACCTTTGAAATAACGGTTTTTGGTCACATCTTATTTTTGGTGGTCAATTCAATTGTTGTGTAGAATTCTGGAAAAAATATTTCAAAGTTGGATTTTTTTCTTTTCGATTGCCAAATTGGATATCATCATTTCAATGCACTCCATTTTTAAGATTTTCTGTGAAAAAATTTTTCCAAAATTCAAACCCAACTTTTTTTTTACATGTCTACAGTGAAAAAAATTCCACCCAAATTATTGAAATCTTTTGAGGTTGATTTCATTCTTCATTCTGAACACTCGTGTGGAAACGGATTGAAAGAATATACACTGGTTTTCATTTTCTAGCCTTCAGAAATTCCGCTCGGAGTACTTAAGTAATATTTATAAAAGAAACTGGCAGCCCTACGTGGGCCAAAATTGTGCTAATGGGCCGCCAGAATGACCTGGATAGAAATATGAATTTATCAAAAAAAAACTTTTTTTCAGAAAAACTTTAATGGGATTCGAACTCGCTCCACTTACTTACTTAGAGTCGCGTTAACAGTCGAGTATAAGTTGGATTTATTCTGATCATAATGACCTCCGCTACCAAGCAACCGTTGTTCATCGAATTTGATCCTATTCTCCGAATACGGAGAGAGTTCGATTCCCACCAAAGTGTTTTAGAAAATAATTTTTTTCTTTATAAATTTATATTTCTATCCAGATCATTCTGGAGATCCATTAGCATAATTTTGGCATCCGTTGGGCTACCAGTTTCTTCAGTAAAAATTATGTAAGTACTCTAAGCTGATATTTGGAAGGCTATAAAATGAAAACCAATGAATATTTTTTATTCGGTTTTCACACAACGCTCGAAAGATTTCAACATTTTTGGGTGACATTTTTTTTCACTGTAGACATGTGAAAAATAAGTTGAGTTTGAATTTTGGAAAGACTTTTTCACGGAAAATCGTAGAAAATAGAGTATAGTGAAATTGCTATCCAACTAGGCAATCGAAGACAAAAAATTCCAACTTTGTAGGTTTTCCGCCATTTTGAAATATGCTTTCCAGAATTCTTAACAAGAATTGAGTTGACCACCGAAAAACACTACGATGTGACCAAGGTCACGCATAAATCACCACAGTTATAAGAATATTGCAAACATCAGTTGACATTGAACACCCTGTATCTCACTTATGCTTCGAAAACGAGGTATATGTCTCAAGGCAAAAATGACTTTCTCAATGTTATCTATGAGGCTATATACGTTGGACCAGTTTATGGTGAAACACCCTCTATAAGTACTTTAAGTTACCAAGGAAGATTCGAGGTTTCACTTGGCAGCTCAACAGGCACGCAAATGCTCCTGACCTACCTCAGTAATAATCTGGATTTTTTTGCTGCGGAGACCAGTCAGGAGTACATCAAAGAGTCGTGAATGAAAAGAGACAACCGAAGCGAATTTTAAATTCGATATTGAGACAAGAGCCAGTGCATGTGCTGCAGAAGATGAATTCGGAAAAAAGAAGAAAAGCTCCGATGTAAAGGAATTAATTATGCCGTTGTGCAAAAAGTTGCTTGTATTCATCCCATAATTCAAATACCGCCTTTTTTCTCGCTTCAGTATCGAAGAAGGCTATGATTAATTTAACAGGGAGCCGACATAATGAGCTGAATTCTTCCCCACAAAAATTAGTACCGTGGTGGCCACTATCAGTTTGAATGGCCTCATTCATTAACGCGCATTCAATTATTGGATAATTAAATAGTTCGACGTACCTCCCCATGCTTCCAAGAATTTTTAAGGTAAATTTTTATCGAAAGATTGAAATTTCGTGGTTTTGATGGTAGAGGTATGCTATGAATTCGTAGATTGAAAGTTTTAATCTGAATTGACACTTAGGTTTGGGAATCTCATGATTTATGAGGTCAAATAAAATAGGTCGTTGACTGTACAAATAACATTCGAAATGATACAAAACTCTCCCAAAATAAGCTTTAATTCATTTTAATTCATATTGGCCGATTTTTTTTTTGACTAGTTGAAGCCATAAGATTCTTTGTTTTCAAAGCGGTCATCTTCTCAAGTATTGACCCCTGTAAATGCACCTTTACTTACTTATGGAAATATTTGATGATATTCTCATCAAACTATCGACAAGAAATTTTGTTTGAACCATTAAGATAAAATTTCTGCGCGCATCATCTGAGGAACAGCGTTTCGAATTTATAGCTATTTGAAGTTTTGAGATTATTTTCCTGATATTTTGAGAGCTTCTGAAGCGATTGAATTGAAACTTGGCAGTTAGTTGAAGTATCAGGACCTGCAACTTTTTTAAGTTTTGTTGAGATCGTGCTGTCAGTAGATTAAAGAAAAAAATTTTTAAGATTTTTTTCTAGAAAAATTTTATTTTTTCGGAAACTATTCATTACATTTGAAGAAAATTATGGTTTTACTTTACTCCATATTTCACAGCAGAGTACCAAATTTCAATTCGATACGATTATAATTCTAAAGATAGCGTAAAAAAATATGCCATATTGCGTGGTTTTTTCTTCGAATGCGTTGTTTTTTCGGCATAACTCAGTAACTACAAATTCAATCAAGATAGAACGTGGCAGGCAGTTCAAAAATACTGATGGATAACTTTGTGCAGAATTTCATAGTGATCGTGTCGCCAGAACAATTTGAAGAAAAATGTCAAATTTTTTTTCTGAAATTCTGTAACTCGAACTGTCATTTTCCGATAGAATTCTGGATTTCAATTCGATCTAATCCGTATTTTTGGAAATATTGGGTGAATTTTGAATGAATATATCTGCGGAATCATTGAGTGGATTTTACCCATTCACGAATTCGACCTTCGTAATTGAGCCCAAAACTCACTCAAAAAATACGGCCGTTAGGCAATTTCTGAACAAACATGTGAAATAAATTAGGAATATCGCTTTCAAGTGAAATATCAATATTTTGGGTGCAAAAGCCCTCAGTAAACAATTTAAACCATTTTTTCGAATATTGTCAACTACCCTCTTATTATTTTTTAGGTGCTGTCTGAGTCTTCACTTCCAATATCTGAAACAGAACTATTAAAATTCAAATGAATTGATAATTATAGGAAACGTTCTCGCCGATTGCAGGATTGAACTAAAGGGTCTTTCAATAGGGACGGGTCGATGTTGGCAGCCTGTGGCGGCCATGTTGTTTTAACGTCGTCTTTCTAACCTATATTTTTTTATTCAGTTAGTAATGCCAAATCACCATGGCAATCACCTAACCGCCAAGTTTGAATCCAATCGCTCAGGTAGTTTCTGAAATAAAAAATAAATAACTTCAAAACTTCAAATGCCTATAACTCCGAAACTATTTGATCGATTTGGCCCATTAACGAACTTAACCGCGGCATTCCAATGCGCGACCTACCCTGAAAGTTTCAAGTTGCTAGCTCACTTCGTTCGACAGTTATCGTGTCTACGGCCGGCCGGCCGGACAGAATCGATTTTGACACCGGATTCGTCATCAGTGAGTCCAACCTAGTCGATTGAGACCATTTTCGGCTCAATCATCCAAAATTACAGACATTTGATTTATTTCATGTCAAAATCGACCCGTCCTTATTGAAAGACCCTTTATTTGAACTATTTGTCAGTTTCTAGGAAAAAAGTTGACTTCTTCATCAGACGAACGAGAAAATTTTTAATCAATTTTCAATAGTTTTGTTTCAGTTATTGGGAGTGAAACCCAGAAAACACCAGGAAAATAATGCAATAATCCTCCGAAAATAACCACACATAAATACATTCACTTTTATGAACTATTCCGGTTGGCCATGACATTCTGACACATTTCACCGTGTATATTTTGAAAATGAAAGGTTATGGTCATTTTCCTGTCAGTTAATTACGCAACGTTGTCCTATCTACATAGAGATCGTAGTATTTAGGTATTTTCCAAAATGTTGGTTTACTTTGGAAAATAATGAATAATGATAATCATCCACTCAAAACCTTTCTTACTGTGGCGATGTGCAGCTAAAAAAATATCTATTCATATAAAATATAATTCCTTGGTTTCAACTCACATACGTCGAAAATGTGGGATAGCTTGCGGTAAATTATAGATTCCAAACTATCAGGGTTACTTTCAGAAGAAGCAGATTTCAATTCTACATAGCAATTCCTTATACTTTGTCTCTGCTTCTTCAAAACTACCTTCGGCATTTGTAGTTTCCAAGCGTGATGGTTATGTTGAGATTGAGAGTAGAAATTGGCATTCCCATTTGCCAACATCTCGTCGAATCATTTTGACGATATTTCATGATGCGTCAGTTTCAAGTAAAAAAACTCGAAAGACCTAAATCATTGCCAAACGGGATAGTTCATAAAAGTGAATGGAGTATATGAGTATCTATTAAAGCATCCTGCGAGATTAACATCAACATAGCTTGGGTTTCCATATTGCAATAAAATACTAATTGACAAAATCACCTAATTCCCCCTAAAGTTCAACAATTGGAATGTATTTCATAGTACTTAATTTTCGTTTTAAAATGAATTTCTGTAGGTGCGTGCTTGTGCGTCAGATAATATCCATCAATCATTGTATTAAAGTCCTTTATCACGTTAGACATCACAGCTTCTCTACGAAATTGAACAGTTCACTTTTGGAGTAACAATCTTGAGAAATTCCGTAGCATGCGGGTGAAATAGATTATCGTGTTAATCTGTTAACTTCACCACAATTGAAACAATGAGATGAAATGGGAGTGAGAATTTCTAACTTAAATAATAGCCCATTTCAATCTTGGATCTTCATCGTCAATGAGACGTTTTATAAATGATGAACAGAATTGCCCGAACGTCATCCTTAGAGAAGAGCTGATTCGTGATGAATTCACAAACACTGAAAAATTTCCACAATGGTTTATTCTGTTGTCGCATAATGAATTGTTTTTCCGTGGCTTCGACATAATTATTTTCGCGTTTGGTCTTGAACAGGACTTCATCAGAATATCAAGGTGTTAATGATTTATGAATTTCATATAAATTGGACTCCGCAATACAGAATCCGTGTTTTCATTTCAGGTGTGAAGTTTGTTTAGGAAGCCCACAATCAACCGAAACCTAGAAAAGCATTGCCGTGAAGGCAGCAGCTTTTGCGAGCATGTTCAATGAAGATGACCGCTTTGGCAACGAATCTGAACATGCGCGCAAAAGCTGCTGTCTTCATTGCAGTGCTTTTCTAGGTTTTTTTCGATCAACTACTGGATTTTGATTCGATCTGATCTGAATTTCTGAAAATATTGGAAAAATAAATTTTGAATTTGCATATCTACGGACTCATTAGAGGGATTTTACCCATTCACGAATCCGACCTTCGTAATTAAGGTACCAACCTGCTCTACAAATATCGAGTTCCTTAGTCATTTCTTCTGGAAGTTATTGTGTTTACGGTGGGAGGATGCCGATTCCATTCCGATACCCATTCAAAATTTTGTTTTCCCAATATTTCTAAAAATACAAATTAGATTGAATTGAAATCCAGTATTTTATCGAAAATGAGAGTTCGAAGGTTCATACACAATACCATGAAGATGATATAATCGGAAGATCACAGAATATTGAATATTTGGAAGAAAAATTTGAAGTTTTTTTTCAAATTGTTCTCATGACACGATCATCACGAAATTTCGCACAAAGTTGCCCATTAGCATTTTCAAACTAGCTGCCTAGTTTCATTCCGATTTAATCAGTATTTTTGAAATTATTCCGGAAATACAACGATATCGAGAAAAAAAACGAAATTTTATATATTTTTTCCCAATATCTACAGTAAGTATGCTTGTATCGAAATGAAATTTGGTAGAGTGCTGTAAAATATGATTCTCAAGGTATGAGCAGGAATTCCTTCCGGATCCAATGAACAATTCCTGAAAAAAAAATTTTTTTCGAAAAAAAAATTTTTCGAATTTACTGATAAAGTGATCTCAACGAAATTCTGTGGAAAGTTGTGCGTTTATATGCTCCATGTAACTGTCAAGTTTCAATTCGTACTCATAGGTAGCTCCTGAATTATCAGGAAATTAATCTCAAATTTTCAAATGTCCATAACTCCGAAAACATTTGACCGATTTGTCCTTTTAACGAACTTAACCGCCGCATTCCAATGCGCGACCTACTCTGAAAGTTTCAAGTCGGTAGCCTGCTTCTTCTGACAGTTATCGTGTCGTCGGTCGGACGGACAGAATCGATTTTGACACCGGATTCGTCATCAGTGAATCCAACCTAGTCGTTTGAGACCATTTTCGGAAAAAAATTCAAAAATTGAAGAAATTTGGACAAAACGATAGCCCGCTGTTCCCCAGAACATGCGCACAAAAACTATATTCTGGGAAACAGCGTGATATCGTTTTGCCAAAATGTCTATAATTTTCTCATTTTTCCCCGAAAATGGTCTCAAACGACTAGGTTGGAGTTTCTGATGACGAATCCAGTGTCAAAAATCTATTGCGTCAGGCTGAGGAGACGAAAACTCCCGAACGGAACCAGTTAGCGATGCGAAACTTTCAGTCTAGGTCACGCATCAGAATGTCGTGGTTATGTTCGTTAATGGGCAACGGTTTCAGAGTTATAGCAAGTTGAATTTTTGAGATTGTTTCCCTGATATTACAAGAACTACCAGAAAGGTTGGGTTGAAACTTGGCAGTTAGTTGAAGCATAACGACGCGCTACTTCAAGAGGAATTTTGTGGAGATCGTACAGTCAGTAAATTAAAAAAAATGTTCTCAATCTTTTTTTCGCAAAACTTTTTTTCATTGAAACTGTAGACTCTATTTGGAAGAAATCCTGCTGAAACCTAAAGCTCCATATTTCACAGCAGTGTACCAAATTTCAGATTGATACGACAATAATTTCTGGTGAAGACAATCCTACACAGAACACACCCGATATTCTAACTTGAACAAGCTCCAACCTTCTGAGGGGTTGCCTTAGAACCTGAGATAATCGGCAAAATACAAATACAAATAATTTCTAGAGATATCGGGGAAAAACCTAGAAAAGCACTGACGCGAAGTCAACAGCTATTGCACGCATTTCCAAATTTGTTGCTAAATCGTTCATCGTTTCACTTATTGACCCCACTTAACGCACTTCTGGCAATATCCCTTGAACATGCGCGGACAAGCAGCTGAATTCTCGTCAGTGCTTTTCCAGGTTTTCAATAAAATTAACTAACATGACACAAGGCCGAATTGTCGACCTATCAACAATTATTCCGCGTTGATCTGAGCCTCGATCTGGGCTTATCATCCGAAGCCCGTACTACTGAAGAAGCGTTGTGTTTGGAATTCAGTTACTGCAGTCTCTCTGTTTTATCGATCATGAGACTGACTCACCTTGTAAACACAAAGCGGATTCTAGATACTTAGTACCTGTTGGATCACTTGCCTTTCGTATGAAAATTATACAGAGTGTCGAGTACAAAAAACTTATAGCGATATGCGTGACATTCATCCCATTGTAGTTTGAGATCGCTTGTTTTCTTATCTTTAATCGATTCTACTTAAAAAGAAGTGGGGGAAGTTAATCAAGCAAACCTGAAATGGAAACTTTCGGAGTTATCAAGGGAAAACTCATTCATAATTTTCAACAATCCCAATTAACAATTATTATTCACAATTCACGAAATGTCATAATTATTTATTCTGAATATAGAATTCAGTATTCCAAAGTCACAGTATTTATTCTGTTCGAAATAAATGTTTCCCCCGAATTCAGAGGTTTTCCTAGATTACTCGGAAGTTTTCGCAAAAAGTTTAGGATTTTTTACGTAGATGCAAATTTTCAGCACAAAGTCAAGATTAGTTTTCCATAATTGTCTTGAAGGTCATCGTGGTGAAATACTGTTGAAAACCTTCTGATTATATTTTCAAGAATTTCGTCTATGCATTCTGAATCCTTCAATATCATCAGAATTCAAATAATCTCTCGCACCACTTGATGCAGAATCTAAAATAGCCATCTACCTGACTTGAGTATAATAGTTCATAGAGTAAACCTTGCGGAAACACTTAGAGCCAATAAATGAGTGGTAATTTTCGCAACTCTCAGTTCCAACAAGAAAAACCTCTTTGGAATAACAACTTTCCAAACAAGGTACGTGATGGATTTTTAGTTTCAAATCCTGATTGTTTTATGAGAAAGGATCGGAAAAACGCATTATCCATGTTCAGGGAATATCAAGAGAACCTATTCTTCGTAGTCATGTAAACAGTTGCCAATAGTAAGAACGTTAAAAGCTTCTTGGACTCCAGAACGTCCGCTTGTTTTATAGAACGTAAGTAAGAACAAAAGGAAGAAGAAAATGGCATTGAACGAAACAAGGAATTTCTTCTTCGGTACAAATCGATTAGTGTTCAGGATAAAAACAAACAGGTAATTGAAGACGGATTACACATTACATACATATTAGCTTTGAGTTGGCAAATATTAAATCATCCATCGGAGCTGTTTTATATAGATTATTTCCTCCAGTTGTATAAACATTGATTAACTGTTAATTTGTTTTGGATTATTTAATGAGGAAAATTATCTGTAATCCATAAATTCTAAAAAAATTAATTTCCAGTTTTGTCTAGGTTATATGATTCAACGTTTATATCTTATCATTATGTTTGCGAAAGAATATTAACTTAAATGCTCATCGTTCTGTTATCATATACAGAGCGAGTATCGTATGGCATCCAACGAATTCTAGAGAACCTGTCAAACCTAAAATTTAGTAGATTATAGAATTGGAATATATATTTTCAACAATGCAGTCGAATGTTTTATCAGTTGTTGTTATTTTAATCCACGACATTTTCCTTTCATTTCTTGTATATTCAACTTAAATTATTTTTACTCATAACAACATTAAACAAAATTTTTGTCAATGCTGAGATATAAATGCGAAAGAAAAATATTTTGAAATTGGTGGATTTATTTTGTTGGTAGATTGTCACGATGTAAATAACATAGAGTGCTCATCTGCATTCAGAAGTGACATCAGCAAGAAACAACAAAATTCAAATATATTCTGTGCTTCGAATTTTCATATAGTTTTAATTAGGATGCACAGAAGATAAGGTGTATTCAAAGATGCGCTTTTGTTTCGCCAATGTTGGGGAATTCGGCAGAATTAGTTTTTTCCACTGAAGGTGGCGCTATTTGAAAAGTACGACCGACCGTCAAAGGAAACTGACTGTCAGAACTGAATTCACATCAGACAAGATATAAGGTAAAAAATATCTGGATGAATGAATTTCTATCACATTATCTTTTGCATAACTTTCAGTGGGATATATTCTAAGAATTCAATATTCATTGTAATTTTTGGCTAATATACACTATGATTCGATGTTTTCCTATATTATAGCAAGTGAGGAATGAAATTATTAGGTAAGCAATGTGAACTTATTCTACAGAATCTATTGATACATCTAAATCATTTGATAGTTTATTCAAATATATCAATATTTTCCAGATCGTGCACATATACAAAGGAATCTGGTGAGTTTATGGAAGTTGATACAGAACAAGCATCATCCTTACCTTAAGTCAGATTGAGACCTATCAAGAGTTGGAGTTTCACAGAGAATAAAAACTCATCGAATGGACCATATTATCAAACCAGTTCAATTTGAGTTCTTTTCCATTTAAATTCATAATATTTCCAATTAGAAAACAGGTGTTTTATTCAATGGTTAATTTCATTTCATCAGATTTGACGTAGCACTTAATTGATAGTAGCATATATTAGTAAATTTCGGTTTCAAGTAAATGAAAATTGTTAAACAATTTATGTATATTCAATAAAGAACCAAGAAAAATACAACACATTGTGAAAATAATATGCTTAATTGGGGGTTGATAAGTGATTCTCCATTAGTAAAAATGATTGAAAGACAATTGTGAAAAGGATGATAAGCAGCTGAGTTTCATGAAGTTTATACCTTCTATAAATATTCTCTCTTCATTTGAACACTTATTTCCATTCACATCTGCACTGTCGCAACAAAATACAAAATGGACCCATTTGAAAGTATCTAAGGATCTACGCAATTCTTCCAAGCTAACACAAACAGACTTCATAACACAAATAAATTCAAAACGACAATTGCAGAATTTCCATAAATAGTGTCATGCGCTCTGATTGGTCGATTGGTTGCGTTTCTGTCTGTGGCGAGAGTATGAAATACATCCAGTTTTCCCAGTTTGGTCTAAAGATTTAGAAGGAAAACAAATGAAAATGAGAGCACTATATCTTCTGTGCATCCTAGTTTTAATACATCATCATGTGTACGTACGATCACAGAAAAGCAGACGAGCACACCATGTTTTACTTACATCATGGTAGCTTGCTAAATTGGCCGCTGTCATATGGAGAGCTGTCATTTTTTGACAGACGACAAATGCGAACTATGCCGTTATAAATCTGGAAAGATGACTGCTTACGAAAAGCATCGACTTGATTAACATTCCTATGAAATAATAGAAACGCTCTGACGTGAAGTCACGAGATTTTATGCGCTTGTTCAGATTAGAAGAAATTCTCACGAAATTTGCATGAACCAGTATACTACATGTCAATGTGATGCAAAAAAAAGCGTTACTTCCACTGGGGTACATGTTTACCGTGTTGTCCTCGGTATTAGCAAAATTGTCGTATTTCGGGCTCCGTAAAATGAACAAATTAATTCAAATGATCTTATTTTAATGACTGGAGCGGCTTTTTGGTCTATTCTAGTTTCGAAAGGAAACCATCATTTTTTGCGTTAAAGTTTCCAGACCGACTGATTTCTTGAAACGGTGATTATACCATTGGCCGGCGGGATCTCGCGATTCAACACCTTTATACTTTATCCATTGGGATCACAAAACATATACAGAGTGTAACAGCCAAATGGAATAAATTCGATAACGAATAAATGAGGGCGTGTTGGGAAAAACGCTCGGACACGTCGATTTATAATTTTAAATGCGAATATTTTTCAAGAAAATAATATTATATAGGGTGTCCCATGTGACCGTGGCCAATACCAACTTTCTTATTTCAAATGCAACCCCCTGTATATTATTTATTTTTTGGATTCTTCAGAGAATTCTAGACACAATTCATGCACAATGTCCTATAACTATCCTGAACTATTTCGGAAATATTAAGTGTTTTCAGATTTAGTTCAAAAATCAACGTTTTGAATAAAAAAAAATGATTTTATTTCACAAATTCGGTACATTACACTTAAAACCTAATAAGTAATGCTGATTATTTCTTAATAATTAAAAAAAAAAACAAAAAAAAACATTAATGTCAATGTAGGAAATGTTCAAAATGCTCGCCGCGAACGTCTTGGCAACATGCTAATCTGGTGTAGAATTGTCTCCTAACGTTACTCAGAATTTCTGAAAACACTCAATATTTCCGAAAAAGTTGAAGATAGGTATAGGACATTGTACATGAATTATGTCTAGAATTTTCTGAAGAATCCAAAAAATAAATCATATACAGGGGGTTACATTTGAAATAAGAAAGTTGGTATAGGCCACGGTCGCATGGAACACCCTATATAATTTTATTTTCTTGAAAACTATGCGCATTTAAAATTACAAATCGACGTGTCCGAGCGTTTTTCCTAACACCCCCTCATTTATTCGTTATCGAATTTATTCCATTTGGCTGTTACACTCTGTATGGTCTATGCTCATTCGAGACATTCTAACGGTTGATCGAAATCACAATAACTTCCGAATGAAGCAACCTAGAAACTCAATATAAGTATGGAAATGCCAAGTTCTTGAATGGGTAAAATCAACCCAAATATTTCGCAGATGTGCCTATTCAAAATTTAGTTAACCAATACATATTTCCGAAACTATAGATTGGCTCGTTTTGAAATCTGGTTCTTGATTGAAAAATGATTCCTCGAAGATTCATGTCAAATTTCGGGGAAATGCGTTTATTCGGTCGCAGAATATATACAGGGTTTTTCAACAAGAACTTTGTTTACATTTCGTAAAATTCGTGATATTTTCGGACAACATAAACGTCCTTCTGAGACCGCTATCAAGAATTTGGTCGCGAAATTTGAGTCGACAGGCTCGGTACAAAATGTGCCAACACCAACACGTGTTCAACAGAAAACATCGCTGCCGTGAGCCACAGTGTTGAAGAAGATCAAAAGTTATCAATTTCACGACGTTCTCAACAATTGGGGTTATCCAAAAGCACAACATGGCGAATTTTGCGAAAGGATTTGGCTTCGAAGCCTTACAAGATTCAACTGGTGCAGGAATTGAAGCTGACCGACCATTCAAATCGCCGTAGATTCACTCAGTTCATTCAGGAACAACCTGCTGGTTTTTCTCAAAAAATAATTTTTTCAGACGAAGCACATTTTCATTTGTCAGGGTACGTCAACAAGCAAAATTGCCGCATTTGGGCTTCTGAAAGTCCTAAAGCAATTATTGAGAAGCCTTTGCATGCTCAACGTGTCACTGTGTGGTGTGCTATGTGGTCTGGAGGTGTGATTAGGCCGTTTTTTTTCGAAGATGAGGCTGGAAATGCGGTAACAGTCAATGGATCACGCTATCGCGAGATGTTAACAACTGAATTTTGGCCTTTTATTGATGACATGGATGTCACTGAAATGTGGTTTCAACAAGACGGTGCCACATGTCACACAGCCAATGAAACGATCAATTTATTGCAAACCAAATTTCTCGATCGCATAATTTCGCGAAATTCAGCTGTTAAGTGGCCGGCCAGATCGTGTGATTTAACACCACTGGATTATTTTTTGTGGGGCTATGTTAAAGACAGAGTTTATACGGAGCCAATCGAATCGATTGCAGCCTTAAAACTCAAAATCCGTGATGTCATTAACGAAATAGACCCTCCATCTTGCCAAAAAAGATTAAAAATTTTGATTAAAGAATCAACGTCTGTCAGCGTGGTCGTGGTGGACATTTGTCAGATATCATTTTTCATTCATAATTGCCGAACTTTTCTCTTTGTAATACAATAAAAATTTTATCCATTTTCCACTAAATTCTTTGTTTTATTTTGTTTTAAAAAACAAAGTTCTTGTTGAAAAACCCTTTAGTATTTGAGAAAAAATTATCTGTCTCTGAAAGTAAGGATCGTATCGAATTGAAATTTGGAACAACGTTGTTGAATACTGACTTTGAGGTTTGTGTGAAACTCCGTGGAGATCCGATCACTATTTTCGGAGGAAAAAAAATTTTCCTTCAAATCTGTTACCGAAGTTTCAATCTGGTCGATTCAGTACTTCATGAGATATCGAGGATTAACCTCAAAATTTCGAATGGGCCCAACTCCGAAACTATTCGACTGATTTCACCCATCAACGAACTCAAACGAGATATTTCGACTACAAACCTAATCTGACAATTTCAAATTGATAGGTCCTTTCCTTCGAAAGTTTGGGCACCAACGGAGGGACAGACAGAACTGAATTTGTACATGGATTCTTCTTTAGGGTCTTCAACCCAATCTTTCAAGACCATTTTCGGCTTAAAACTCGAAAATGACGGACATTGCGACGAAAAGATAACTTTCTTTAAAAATTCAAATGACCATAACTCCGAACCCGTTTTGCTAATGAAGCCCTCTAACGAACTCAATCGTCGAATTCCGATGTGCGATCTATCTTCAAAATTTCGGGTCGCTAGCACGCTCTGTTAGACAGTTATTGTGTCCTAGCCCGGACAGAATCGACTTTAACAAAGGATTCGTCATGAGTTAGTTCAACCTGGTCGTTTCAGGGAAAAAATTCTAAAATTACGGACATATCGACAAAACGATAGTACGCCGTTTCCCCGAAACATGCGCGCGAAAAAAGATCAATGCTGTTATCAAGCGAAGAGAGCCCAAAATATGAGAAATTGCAATGAAAATTCCACACATGTGATTTTTAACCAATCAGAACGTGTATTTCTGACAGATCACCATCGCAACGGATGAATTTTAGTGGAAATATTTTCCTCGTGGGTACCCAACAGCCAATTATATTGGAAATTTTTTTGACGTTTATAATGATAGAATATTTTCACAATTCGTCTGCTGATAGTGCGGATGATCTTGCCTTTCTCTTGGTTGGATCTATTTGTAGCTTCCGACGCTAAGCATTTTTTGCAGCTCTTGCGTTGACAAATTCTATGTCAGAGAATGGATTAAATTTGCGATTATTCCCTTCGAAACAATATTTCTGCAACTGCTTAGCTGTGAAGTTCCAAAGAACATTGATAACACTCTCCTTGTAGTCTTCGGAGTTCTTTTTTCGCATGTTGAAAGCATAGTCTTCAAGAATAAGCGCCAGTTCTTCCACAGGTATATCCTCTCTGTCGGAATGCTTTTTCTGCGCAAAAGTTTATGAACTGCTTCCATACACTACTTGCCTTTGAATTCCTAGTATTCGCGAGTGTCAACTGCTTAATATTCTGGCGAATATTTTCTTCACTTTCTTGACTGAAGCGAGACATTTCTCTACGTCGTGCTGTTTTTGACAAATTCAAAACAGACATAATTTCTAGCTTAGAGTTTGACTGAGTTACCATGGTAACTAAATAACCAAGTCGACAAAACCTTCTATGTTTTGCAAGTACTTGATGAAAACGAAAATTGATGTTAAAAATAAACACATTTGGTGTTGGATTTTCTTACCGAATACCACACGAGGTCAAATTGAATCCGGAAATTTTTTGACCTAGTGGTATTACTAGTGAAAATTCTCATTCAGAGAGTATTCTTTATAGCAGCACGCTGCATTGCTAGACGTCGCGTCAGTTTTTTGAATTTTTTTTTACAAAATATCAATGCCGAAAAAACTGAATCGAAGTTGAAAAAAAAACTGTTGTTGACACTGCACTGTGCAATAGGTACTTACTTCTTTGTTACTTTTGATACAGTCATCGGAGCGAATAAATTCAATTATACTTCAATTATCTTCTCATAACCTGCAATGCTATCATACGGTGGGATGTGTACAAGGACAAATTATCAAGCCTGTTGTTGAATTTGTTGGTTATTGAACCAGATTCGTTCTTGAGAGCCAACAATACCTCGAATAAAACGGGCTGACTTTTGGAGACCAGAGTTCGTTTTTTTCGAAAAATTTTGGGTTGAATGGTTGAAAAAAATTTAAAAAGCACTGCCGTGAAGGCAGCAGCCTTTGCGCGCATGTTCAAAGTAGATGACTGCTTCAGCAACGAATTTGAACATGCACGCAAAAGCTGCTGCCTTCACGGCAGAGCTTCTTTATTTTTTTGATAAATTATTTGATTTCAATTCGATCTTATCTGTAGTTTTGGAAATATTGGAAAAATAGAATTTTGAATGGGTATATCTACGGATTCATTGGGCGGATTTTACCCATTCACGAGTTCGACCTTCGTAATTAAGCCCCAAACCTACTCTACAAATATCGAGTTTCTAGTCGTATCTTCCGGAAGTTATTGTGTTCACGGTCGGCATAACGGCCGACTGCGTAAACACAATAACTTAGAATCTCGATATTTGTAGAGAAGGTTTGCACCTTAATTACAAGGCCGAATTCGCGAATGGGTAAAATCCACCCAATGATTCCGTAGATATACACATTCAAAATTTTATTTTTCCAATATTTCCAAAAATACAGAACAGTTTGAATTGAAATCCAGTACTTCATCGAAAAATTACAGTTCGAAGGTTCATACGAAATTAAATGAGGATGATATGATAAGAAAATCACAGAATTTTTTTTTTCAAATTGTTCTAATGACACGATCATCACGAAATAAGCATAAAGCTGTCTTTCAGCATCTTCAAACTAGTTGCGAAGTTTTATCAGGATTGAATCAGTATTTCTCGAGTTATACCGAAAAATCAACGATATCGAGAAGAAAACCTCGGAATTTGACATATTTTTTCCCGATATCTCCAAAACTTATAATCGTATCGAACTGATATTTGGTACACTGCTGTGAAATATGAAGCTCAAAGTGTGACTGGAATTTTTTTTTGGATATGATCAATGGTTTCCAAAGAAAAAAATTTTTTGGAAAAAAATTTCGAAAAAAATTTTTTTTTGATTCACTGAAATTATGATCCTGACAAAGTATCGCTCAATGTGGCGTGTCGTTATACTCCACCTAACTGCCAAGTTTGAATCCAATCACACGAGTAGTTTCTGAAATAAAAAATAAATAACTTCAAAATTTCAAGTGACTGTTACTCCGGAACTATTCGAACAATTTTGCCCATTAACGAACTCAACCGCGGCATTCCAATGCGCGACCTACCTTTGAAAGTTTAAAGTTGCTAGCTCACTTCGTTTGACAGTTATCGTGTCCACGGCCGGGCGGCCGGCCGGACAGAATCGATTTTGACACCGGATTCGTCATCAGTGAGTCCATTTTCGGCTCAATCGTGGAAAATTACAGACATTTGGACAAAACGATATCACGCTGTTCCCCTAGAACATGCGCGCAAAAATTGTAAAAATGCGAAATGTTGCCGATTTTTTATATTCAAGAACTTTCGTACAAATAAAACTGAAAGTCAGTGAAAAATGGAAAAATAACGAGCATTGCTCATTCTCATAAAATTAAGTACATCTCAAAATCGAAATATTCAAAAAATAGTCACTGAAGCTTGCAGAACGACACCCCGTGTTTTTCTTAATTTTACGCTTTTCCAATATTCCTCGCGGTTATTGGCAACGTTGAATTAGGCAGACAGCGAGAAAGTGCCTGACCTTGAGATATTAACGAGGTTTAATGCAACTTACATATGGTGTTGCCGAGCCGTAATTTACCAACACGTGGTTGTGTTTGTGCTTAATGTTTTCGAGGAGTAGATGGAATAAGAAATGAAGTTATTCATTTTAAGATCTCGAAGTCCGCGAGTTGAAAAATATACCGGTATGTAGTATGTCAATTTGAAACGCCTTATATATGTGGGTCCTAGCAAAACCAGAAAACCAAGAAAAGCTCTGACATGAAGTCTGCAGCTTTTGTGCGCATGTTCAGAGTAGATGACCATTTTGGCAATGAATTTGAACAGGCGCCCGAATGCTGTTGTGTTCACGTCAGTGCTTTTATAGGTTTTTTCACGTATTTTTGAGTTATTCTGGAAAAAACTTCGATACCGAGAAAACAACCTCAAAATTTGATATATTTTCCACAGTATCTCCAAACATTATGATCGTATCCGAATGAAATTTGGTACACTGCTGTAAAATATGAAGCTCAATGTATAAACAAATTTTTTCCAGATGTAAAGAATAGTTTCAGAAAAAAAATTTGGAATCTTTTTTACTGACAGCACGATCACATCTAAATTTTGTGGGAAGTTGCAAGACTTTATGCTTCAACTAATTGGCGAATTTCAATCTAATCGTTTCAATAGTTCTCGAAATATCAGGAAAATAACCTCGAAAATTCAAATGGTTTTAACTCCAAAACTTGAAAAACTTAATCTTCGCACCACTAATCGTACATACATCCGGCAAGTCAGAATCGATTTCGACACAGGATTCGTCATCAGTGAGTCCAACCTTATAGTTTGAGACCAATTTCGGGAAAAAATTCGACATTTACAGACATTTGGAAAAAACGATAGAACACTTTTCCTCTTGAACGAACCCATATTTTAAATATTATTTAATTAAAGTCTGATCCCATTTTAATTTTTGGAGATATTAGGAAAAGATTCCCCAGAAGAAAAATATTTGGCAACAAAATCCTGAAATATTTTTGAATAAGGAAAGTGGATCATGTGGTACTTTTTGGGCAAGGTCTTTGTATCTTCTGTACAGGAGTGCTGAAATTTTCAAGACAATTTTTTTTTTTGAAAAATTAGTTAGTTCAAAGAGGTTTTTTTTGTCATGGCTCGTTTACTTTGAGACGATGGAACCTGATGAAATTTGTCACCGAATGAAAGTCGACCATTACAGTTTTGTTCATGCACAACTTTCAACCCCTACGAACCCTTTAATGGAGAAAAAAATGGGGTGACATTGGAAATTTATTTCGGCATTTAGGTACCACCCGGAGCATAATTGTGCATTACAAGATTAGTTAAATCAAATGTTCAAAATGACCACCATCGTTCTGGATGTAATAATCAGAGCGCTTGTCAGAAATCTTTATTTGAATTGAGACATTTCATCGAAAAGTTTCAACTTCAGTAGAAACGTAACTAGTAACATACCAACTTATGATCATAACTGAAGCGCAGTGTTTCAAACATTCTAATTTTTCACGTGAGGGAGTTGAAAGTTGTGCATGAACGAAACTGTGATGGTGGACTTTCATTCGGTGACAAATTTCATCAGGTACCACTGTCTCAAAGTAACGGAGCCATGACAAAGTGCACATACTGAAAACCTCTTCGAACTTACTTATTTAAAAAAAAAATTTTTCTTGAAAATTTCTGCACGCTTGTAAAGAAGATACAAAGACCTTGCCAAAAAAGTAACACATGACCTACTTTCCACATTCAAGGAATTCAGAGGGTTGATGGGGATGGCCCAGGGTGCGACAAAAATCCTTCAAAAATGCATATAAATTTGGTAAAAGTGAACCAAAAATGGACCTGTTCCAGGATTTTGTTGCCAAATATTTTTCTTCTGAGAAAATGAATTTATTCCATAATTTTGACGCGCCCTGTATATTTCAACAGTTATCTACCTACTTTCTTAAACAAACTGGATGCCATAAAATCTAAAAGATTTTTTTCTTAAAAATTTCTGCACGCCTGTGAAGAAGATACAAAGACCTTGCCAAAAAAGTACCACATGACCTACTTTCCCTATTCAAAAAATTAAGAAGGTTGATGGGAATAGCACAGGGTGCAACGAAAATCCTTCAAAAATGCATATAAATCTGGTAAAAGTGAAACAAAAATTGACCTGTTTCAGGATTTCGTTGCCAAATATTTTTCTTCTGAGAAAATGAATTTGTTCCATAATTTTGACGCGAACTGTATATATTAACAGTTATCTACCTACTTTCTAAAACAGACTGGATGCCATAAAAATCTAAAAGATTGTCGCAGGAAAAGCATATCGCATACTCGCCGACATTGGCTGTCATTTCCTCCGCTAGACCTTGATGCAATTAATGACAAATCATGTGCTCAATCACATTCACCTATAAAAGTATAAGTACCAGGACAACTTATTTCCTATCTAGACTATTGCTCAAACGATAATTTTACCACTCGAGAACCAGAAACTATTACCGCTGCTAGAAATGTTAGAATAATATCGTTCTGTTTTTCTATTGCGGAAGACGCCAGTAGCCGAGGGGACGAATGAATACTTTTAATTAACAAGGCCACTAAAGAAATGTGTTAACTTGATATTCACGTAAATGTTTCAGTTTGATGAAACTACATATCTTAATAACTTGATGAAGTGGCTGAACTGGTCTAATTGATATTAATTAAGGCTGTAGGAATGGAGTGAGTAATGGTAGGATGTGCAGATGCAGAGGATTCTGTCCGCGGCATAATTGCGATGGGTCGCACCGAATTGACTCATTCAGTCCTCAGATGATGGAGAATATTTTTCTTTAGATTTTTGATATTTTTTCGAGCTTGTTCTTGGGAACAAAAGCATTGTCAGTTTGCCTGAATGTACTTTATTTTATATTTTTTTGTAGAAAATGTTCTTGAACGTCTTTCAACTGATGAAGAATCAGAAGTAGATTTAATTTCTGTCTTTAGGTTTGATCCTAAATATCTCGTTTGAGTTTGGTCAAAATCGGCCTAACAATTTTGGAATTTTGAGGTTATTTCCTCAAAGTTCCCCATAGAAGAACTAATGTAATTGGATTGATTGATATTGTGAAATACAGACGAGCAGCCTTCCGTAATGATCGTATTGTTAAAAATAAAAATCCAAAACTTTTTAAATTATTTTTCTACATCTATACATGAGATTTCTTTGAAATTAAACACATACCTTGAAATCAATATTCAACAACAATCTATCAGAGTACAGCAACATCCGTGAAAAAATATGTCAAATCTAGTTGTTATATTTTGTCTAATATCTCAAAACGACAGCTTTGACAACGAATTTAGACAATCGCACAAAGGCTCCAGACCTCAATGCTTTTAGGTGTTTTTTGTGCAAACCAAAGCACAGTCTGTTGTAGGTATATAAATTGAGCAGAGCGTTCCCAAACCGTGAGTATGGACGAAAATGGATGACCACAAGGATGATATCAAGAATGAAAAATTTTTGAGTTTCAAAGTTCGAAGTTTTTGCCTCAGAGCATCTGCATCTCCCAAGATATTCAGCTGTTATTTGTTGAATATACTCAAAAAACTTCAAGGTTTTCAGAAAAATCTAATCTGTGATACTTTTTTGGTGGTACTTCAAAAAATATGAAAAAGATTCTGTTTCATATAAGAAATGGATTTCATGAACCTCAACGTAATTCTTTTTCGAAAAAAACCTCCTGTAGAAATGTTGGGGTACATCACAAATTGTGAATCTATGTCATGAAATTTCTGCTGTGGTTGATGAAAAATTTCCAATTCGAGTTTCTTTCTGCTCAAGGTCTGAGAAAACATTTTCAGTTTGAAGACCTTTTATGTTTTGGATAATATGATATTAGATTTTTTGAATTTCGGATTCATAGAAGAAATTTAGAGCTATCCTAAACGAAAAACGTCAGTTTAGAGCCAAAAGTAGTTGATTCATTAGATGTCTGCTGCATGCTGTCAAATGATAAAATTTTCTTTTTTTGGGCGATATTGCCTGTGCTCATTGTACCATTATTGAGCAATACAACATCATGGATTTCAACACTTGGCATTAATTCCGCTGTCGCCTGAGTTCAATATCTTTGGGCACGCTTAGGATCAGTACCAAAAGCATTGGATTTGCAAAAGCTAACTCCATAGACACTCAGAGAACTCAAGCAGCCCCTTTTGCTGCCTTCGAATGAAAAAGATCAATCGATCATTTTCCAGAATTGATCCTCTGGAATTGCAGGAAATCCTACAACGGTGGCCTGTAGGTTCAAATTGATAATTTTGTATTTGGAATCTTTTTAGTCCTACAATTCATCTCTGAGCTGCATTATTTGGAAGTGGCTTCGTGGCAACTAAATAGGAAATGATTAATGTAGATGTAGCAACAACTACGCAGTGGAACACATCAATTCAAGATGCTACTCTGATGATAGATAATGGCGACATAATTTCATCCAAATATCTCCAGCTATTTAGCAACAACTTACAAATTTGATTTTCCAAACCTATAGGGCATTTGAAATGATTAAAATGTAACGTCTTCATAGAAAAGGTTCACTCTTCTTTAAGGTAAGTGAATACATCATCTCTTAGAAGACTCATTAGTGGATGTCCAAGATGCACTAGATGCGCAGTGTCAACCCGTAGATAACCATTGAGTTCCTCTCGGATCATACAACACAAGCTTTTGAATACTTCTGGTACTGTGATTTCAATTGAAATCTATTTGAGTTATCACCAGAAGGTCATCTGTTTAGAGGTGGTACAATAGCTAATTCGGTTGGCATTTGTATGAATGTGAAACCAGAACTCTAATCCTTCATGAAAATAAGAATGCTCAGAATTATATCTTCAACGTTTTCACCAATGTAGTGTGATTACTTTATGCTGTCAAGTGGGGATTTTTTTTTCTTTTGGGACCATATCGCCGCCCTCATTGTGCAAGTATTGTGGATGAATGCAAAGAAACTCGAAGTACCACAAACTTGGCACTACCGCATTTGTCGCGTGTCCTCAATAACTGTGGGGCACGCCTGGGACCAGCTGCAACAATATTTGGATATGCAACACCAACCCTCACATACTGTCAAAGAATTCCGATAGATTCTTTTGTAAATTTGGAATTCAACCAAATCATTCAATCGGCCCAGATAATTCTCCTTTTTGAATTTCAGGAAATCCTACACAGTCTCAACCCATAAACAACCATTTAAATCCTGTAGGATTATACAATACCAGGTTCTGTATGCTTCTGTCACTGCAATTCCAAATGAAACAGCTCACGAGAGCTGTTTGGATCGTTACCGGAAGTGCATGCGTATAGAGGTGGTACAAAAGCTGTATGGGTGGCGCTTTTATGAAACAACAACCAGAACTTCAGTACTTTCTGAAAACCAGAATGCAAAGAATTATATTGACCAAGTTATCATCAATGTTGTGTATACCTTATGCAGACAAATGCTGAATTTTTTTTTCAGACGATTTTGCCAGTATTGTGAATGATACCCAAGACCATCATAGTACCACAAATTTGGCACTACTGCCTTCGTCGCCCGACCTCAATCCCTAAGGTCACGCTTGGCACCAGCTGCAAAAAGTATTGGATTCGCAACAATCTTCAGATACTGTGCAAGAACTCGAATTAATTCTTTCACAGCTTTGGAATTGAACCGATCATTAAATCATCGTAGGGAATTAACCTTTTCGAACTTCGGAAATCCTACAATGATGGCACAACTTGAAAACTTCGTCTGAGTATAAGTGGAAATGTCTTTGGAGTCATTCGATTTCTATAGTTTGAAATTCTTCAGGCTGACGTACGGGCTGCCATTCAACTTCTAGGAATAATCAGCCGGAAGTTCAGAAAATTGTTACTATTGTAGCGAGCGCACTCTCTCAGCTCTTACTTAAGTCGCGCGCGCAGTACCATCTTGCGTCTTAAGTATCCTGCGTTATCTGCCTGTAACGCTTGGCCAACATCATCGGTCAGCGTACAGGGGGCGCAAGCGCGCACGCTGTCCCGGTTAGCTCCTCTCAAGATCTCGGATATACGCTCATCCCAAACGGTCTGGTACACTCCCTTGTGGTCCTCACAAGGGGTGTCCACTCACGTAGGCATGTAAACGGCTTAGTTTGGTGCATGCCCTGACGAGTTCCCCCAAACTAAGCCGGGACGAAACGTGAAACTGTCCCAAAGAGGTTGAAGCTACCTCGCAAACCTTCAAAAACTTCAGTGGTGACTTTCCGACGTGATGTATTTCAACGACGGTGTCACAGTTTCTGTCCCTCCGCGATCATCTTCGTTTCCAGTGAGAACCTCGCTTGTCACTGTGTGATCCTATCCGTTCCTCCCTCGGCGATGGTTCGGCAACCATCCCGAGGAGGTTCAACACCGCCACTTCGCTCTCGTGCTGCAACTCGCTGATCAAAGATGTGCTCACTAATGCACCCAGCTCACTGCACGACATCGAGTGGTATAGGAACTCACAAGTGGCACAGCGTTTCTCAATCCGGGTTTCTCACGTTTCAAAAGCACACAACTGCTCCGCATCACGGCCGCACTTGTGGGAAATCTTCTGGTCAATACGGCCACGACTACATTCCGTCAAAAGCTGACCTCCTCTAAATCGGTCACACTCCTCGAACGACGAGGCAGAGCGCTCTAGCACACAGTCTACACGGCTCATCACAAAACGGTTTGGTCAACCGTGCATCCAACGCCGTAGACTTGTGCTCAACAGCGCAGCAATGGCACAACGGCTCGCTCACAGCCGCGTTTTAGAGGAGAACACCTTTTCGGTCTCGGTCACACTCCTCCAGATACATCTTTCTGGTATCGTTTTCACTGGAAGGGGAGTCCTGTAGCGAGCGCCCTCTCTCAGCTCTTACTTAAGTCGCGCGCGCAGTACCATTTATTTTAGTACCGTTATCTGCCTGTAACGCTTGGCCAACATCATCGGTCAGCGTACAGGGGGCGCTAGCGCGCACGCTGTCCCGGTTAGACTCTCTCAAGATCTCGGATATACGCTCATCCCCATCGGTCTGGTACACTCCCTTGTCTTCCTCACAAGGGGTGTCCACTCACGTAGGCATGTAAACGGCTTAGTTTGGTGCATGCCCTGACGAGTTCCCCCAAACTAAGCCGGGACGAAACGTGAAACTGTCCCAAAGAGGTTAAAGCTACCTCGCAAACCTTCAAAAGCTTCACTATTTTGAAATCAACAATGCATTAAAATAATCTTGGCATGATGGATATGCCCTGGCATCATTTAGCAACATACCCGAGTTCAACCAAAGAGGATACGGCATAAAGGCAAACGTGTAGCTGTAAACTTGAGAGCGGCGCTTCCATAACAAGTTATTCCATTTCATAGATGATGTTTTATGTTTCATTGAATCCCTGAGTGCATAAAGCGTCATATCCGCTCGTACTCTCTGAGCGGCATTGTTCCGAAGTAGCTTCGTGGCAACTAAATAGGCCAATTAATAATAGAGATATAGCCACGAGCGCGCAGTGAAAACATATTAATTCAAGATGATAAGACGTAATGTGGGATGACCTCACTGTCTCTGTTGCACACCCACAACTGTTTTACGTGCAGGGAATTGCATTAACTGGGCAAAAATATGACTCACTGGCGATTGTTCATCCGTGAAACTGGCGCGCTCACTTGCTGCGTTTTATTTACCGCGTTTGATATCAAAATTTGCCCACAATAATTACTTGCCGTCATAAAATTCAAATGGACCATGATAAATAATATACTGGTAGTTCTGGGATCCGCCTCTTTGCTGTTCGAGTTTGTGTTTTTGCATAAGGTGGTTATATTCGGAGACCAAATTGTTGGAATTTACTGATAAACAGAAATAGTCATACGTTGCCTATAGGATAAAAGAGTATGTTGAGAGCCGTGAACATGAAAATGCCAGAACACTGTCTCTGTCTGTCTGAAAAATTTCATTGGAAGGATTCATTTGAAAATTTTCTCAGTGCCAGTCGCTAACCTTTAGGCTCTTATTTTCCTGAAAAGTGTCCAATCAAATTTGTTCTACGTCACCCCATATTCAAAAAGGGAATATACCAATGATGAAATTGACCGATGTAGGTATTCAGCGATGCTGAAATAGTGAAACATCGAATTCAAATAGAGTTCAAAATGGTACCTATCATCAAGAAATTTCTTGACATTCGGAAATTTACAGAAAATGTATCTATCTGGTCAACGCATCTGCCATTTTGCAAAGTTCTTTTTTTAAACTATTTTATTTCAGATTGAAACGTGCCTTCGCAAGAAAAAATATGTTCCATATTCGGATTTTTTCACCTTTCTATAGTAGCATACAAACACTTTCGAAAAATTGGGCTGATCACTTCCGATCTAAACAGGTGATAAAAAGTAAAGATTAAAAGATAAAAATCTAGAAGAGCACTGCCGTGAAGGCAGCAGCTTTTGCGTGCATGTTCAATGTAGATGACCGCTTCGGCAACGAATTTGAACTTGCGCGCGAAAGGTGCTGCCTTCACGGCAGTGCTTTTCTAGGTTTTTTTTCGAAAAATTACTGGATTTTAATTAGATCTAATCTGTAATCTGTAATGGGTTAAAACCACCCAATGATTCCGCAGATACATTCATTCAAAATTTTATTTTCCCAGAATTTCCAAAAATACAGATCAGATTGAATTGAAATCCAGTTCTTCATCGAAAAATTACAGTTCGGGATGAGGATGATATGATAAGAAAATCACAATTTTTTTTTCAAATTGTTCTAATGACACGATCATCACGAAATTGCACAAAAATGTCTTTCAGCATCTTCAAACTAGCTGCGAAGTTTCATCAGGATTGAATCAGTATTTCTTGAGTTATACCGAAAAAAGCAACGATTTCGAGAAAAGAACCTCGAAATTTGACATATTCTGTCCTGATATCACCGAAACTTATGATCATATCGAATTGAAATTTGATACACTGCTGTGAAATATGAAGCTCAAAGTCCAAGTGGAATTTTTTTCTGGATATGATAAACAGTTTTTGAAAAAAAATTTTTCGGAAAAAAAACTTTTTTTTAAATTTACTGACAGTAGGATCCTGACAAAATTTTGCCCAAAGTTGCGCGTTGTTATACTCCACCTTATTGCCAAGTTTGAATTCAATCGCCCAAGGAGTTTCTAAAATAAAAAATAAATAACTTCAAAAATTTAACTCCGAAACTATTTGACCGTTTTGGCCAATTAACGAACTTAACCGCGGCATTCCAATGCGCGACCTACCCTGAAAGTTTCAAGTTGCTAGCTTGTTTCTGTCGACAGTTATCGTGTCCACAGCCGGCCGGACAGAATCGATTTTGACACCGGATTCGTCATCAGTGAGTCCAATCTAGTCGTTCGAGACCATTTTTCCCCTAGAACATGCGCGCAAAAAAAGACTTTTTTGTCCAGTACGCAATGAAGGTTAGTATGATAAAGTGTAATGAAGAACAAGAAAATACGTTGAATTCAAAATCAACATACAGTTTGTATTCTTCAGGAGACATAAATAAATGTTTGATTCAGGACCAAACAACAATAATCCGACAATTTAGTTGCCATTGAGTAGGAAAATCAAGATAGTCGGGTCAATTTATCTACTCTATGGCAAGTAAATTGTTGGATAATTGTTGTTTGGTCCTGAATCGAACACTCATTTTGGTCTCCTAAAAAATGCATCTTTGAAGTAATTCTGTTCAATGTTACCTCCTCCAAAATGGTCTTCCTTATAGATTTTTTTACTCTCTGAGAAATATGATCTGTCACTTTAACAAGAATCTTGCTATCAATATTGCTATTTTAGCAACGTCAAAATAGTACAAGGTATCTCAAAAGAAATTTTATATGCAGAAATCGATAAAGAACATAAGACGTGTATCGAAAAAATATTCATTAGTTATTGAAAAACACTCTTTGGGAATTTATTTCTTGAGAACAATGCCGTCTAAATGTCTAAATTCTCCCTCGCATTCGCAACATTCATTCAATCTAACATTAAAATATCTGATGACGGATAGGCAGGTAGGCTCCGTGAGGGCTCCCATTTCGTGGCGAATATTTTGTTTAAACTGGTACAGGAAAGTTGGTTCATTAATGTATACTTTAGATTTCAGAGAACCTTACAGAAAAAAGTGGAGTCAAATAAAGATTGCGTGGCGGCCAATTTAGGTCACGCCTTCGCGATATTAATTTGACTTATTGGACGTGTGTGATGTTGCTCCATCCTGTTGGAACCATGTTCTTTGATTATAGTCAGGAAAATTTTGCAGTTCAGGCAACAAACACTCATCCAACATCCATCGTAACATAACGCTCTGAATTCACTGTGAGAGCACGTCCCTTTTCATTTTGAAAAAGGTATGGGCTGATAATTCCCCGCGATGATATTGCAGCCCTTTCGGTCACTTTTGGCGACTGAAGGGATTTATGATGCTTACATTTGGGATTGGTTGCACTCCAATAGCGACAGTTCTACTTTTTTATGTGTCCATAAGAATGAAAATGAGCTTCATCGGAGAATAGGATGCTAAATGTTTGTATGCGCTCAATTGCTTGGTTTTAGTTCTTGCACCAATTGATTTTTATAGGGTTGCAGCTTCAGATCTTTTTGCAAAATGTGGTTCAGCGATGGTCTATGCACGTTCTCTACCGTTCTCGATGACCTTGGTCGTCCAGATTTTGGTTTCTTAGTGTTGAACCGGTCTCCTCAAACTTCTTCACCCAATTCCGAATGAGAAGGAAACTTGGTGCATCATCGAATTTCGAATCATCAACGCCTGGGTAAAATTGCTGCATTTGATTTCTGATAATCAATATTTAATTGGTATCCAGGAAATTGGTTATTGGTCAATTTGACAATTTTGACAATTTCTGCTTCGTTAAATTCCTGAATCATAGAGGATAGATAGATAGATAGAGGTAATGCATGCGAAATCATAGAAAACTCACGAAATGTTCATGAAGTAGGGTTATTTTCTTCTTCCTTGTAGCTCTAAAGTAATAAAATACAGTGTTGTCAGCTTTGAAATCACCGGTCATGAAAGTCCATGATAGCAATATTGCTATGACAAAATTCATAACAAACATTGTTACAATACTCGGAACATAATACGTAATATCATAGTAATATTGCTGTAACTTAGAAAGATAGAAATATGACTTGAAAAGCAAGGTTTATAGCTGCTATAAGCAAACAGAATCGACCGGCAATCAGAAAGTAATGATATTGTTAAATGTCTATTTTGACCGGACTACCCACTGAAAACCTTCGACGGATAATAACCACCGCAGGTTGTTGTTCATAAATTTGAAATTATGGTAGCTGTTCCTCCCGATATGCCAACTTTGTAGTTCAACTTATCGAGGTCTCAATCTTCCGCAAATTACTCAGACGGATTCAACTCCTTCGCTGCGTTGTATCATTTTATCGCAATTTGATTGAAATGAATATCCAAGTTGAAGAAATCAAGGTTAAGTTCAAGATAGTTTCGTAATGGACGATAATGTGATCTGGTGTATCATTTGATGCTGCATTTATGACCTCAATTTTTGATGATTTCAGTATCAGATGGTTATTATAGAGGTTGTTTCCCAATTATCCATTCGATTGGCATGTTGTACGAATTAATAAGTGAATCAATCGGATATCAAAAAGAGGGACATTTGAACTATTTCAGATGAAATTACAATATTTAGGTAGGTGAGCTCACCGCTTGAAAAGTTTGGTTTGGTTTTTACGAGAGAAGTGAACCTCTGTAATTTGTTTGAAATAAAACCGAATTACAGACAGAAACCAAGGTTAAGTTCAGGATTGTTTTTTATTGCTCAGGATCTTGTAGATCATTTGATGTTGCATTTATGACCTCGAATTGATGATTTCAGTATCAGATGGTGATTATACAGTGCGCGTCAAAATTATGGAACAAATTCATTTTCTCAGAAGAAAAATATTTGGCAACAAAATCCTGAAACAGGTCAATTTTTGTTTCACTTTTACCAAATTTTATGCATTTTTGTAGGACATTTGGTGCACCTTGTGCCATCCCCATCAACCCTCTGAATTTTCCGAATAGGGAAAGTAGATCATGTGGTACTTTTTTGGCAAGGTCTTCGTATTTTCTTTACAGGCGTGCAGATATTTTCAAGAAAACATTTTTTTTCTCGAAAAGTTAGTTTTTTCAAAGAGGTTTTCAGTATGTGCACTTTGTCATGGCTCATTTACTTTGAGACGATCGTACCTGATGAAATTTGTCACCGAATGAAAGTTGACCATTATAGTTTTGTTCATGCACAACTTTCGACCCCTTTCAACCCCCCCACGTGAAAATTTTTTTTTCTCCATTAAAGGGTTCGTAGGGGTTGAAAGTTGTGCATGAACAAAACTGTAATGGTCGACTTTCATTGGGTGACAAATTTCATCAGGTACCATCGTCTCAAAGTAAATGAGCTATGGAAAAGTGCACATACTGAAAACCTCGTTGAACTAACTAATTTCTCAAAAAAAAAAAATTTTCTTGAAAATTTCTGCACGTCTGTGAAGAAAATACAAAGACCTTGCCAAAAAAAAATACAACATGAGCTACTCTTTCTATTCAAAAAATTTGGAGGGTTGATGGGGATAAATAAACCTCTGTAATTTGTTTGAAATAAAACCGAATTACAGACAGAAACCAAGGTTAAGTTCAGGATTGCTTTTTATTGCTCGTGATCTTGTAGATCGTTTGATGTTGCATTTATGACCTCGAATTGATGATTTCAGTATCAGATGTATATTATACAGGTTGTTCTGTGCAATTATTCATTCGTTCTTGCATATTGAAAGAACTAGTAAGTGGATCGATCTGATCCAGAAGTTGGTTTAATCATTTTAAATCAAAGATTGACGGACGGTTTCACAAAACTTTGATTGCCAGATCAAGGGCTTGATTGTCAGTCAGCAGTTAATTCTGTGCAACATTTCAGTTCATTTCAACTGATTTCAATAGATTTGAGTCACAGATGAAAAATTCATGGTCCGAAACTTGGAAGTTAGTTGTAAAATATCGATGTGCAAATCAATGCGAAATTTCGTGAGGATTGTAATATCAGAAAATTCTGAATTTATTTTTTTCGTGGAATTTTCTATGGACTTTTTTTTGAGAATTTGATGAAATTCGACAGTATCGTTAGGTTGATATTGAACTGAATGACACTAAACTGAATTTTATTATCACCGAAATTTTCAGAAATAGTGGAAAGACAATTCGTGAAGAAACATTGATATTGCCTCAATGTCTCGAATGTCTTCTGAAGTACAAACTCATCTACAGTTCCGACATGATCGAATCATCGGAAAAATATTTGAAAAATTTTGATAAATTTAATATTTCATTCAAAAAATGTCGGCCTAACCCTAACGGCCGACTGTAAACACAAAAACTTTCGAAAGAAACAACTTATAAACTCTATATTTGTAGAGAAGGTTTGGACCTCAATTACGAAGGCCGAATTCGTGAATGACTGAAATCCACCCAAAGATTCCGCAGATTTACCCATTCAAAATTTTATTTTCCCGATATTTCCAAAAATATATAATACATTAGATCGAATTGAAATCCAGTACTCTATCGAAAAATGACAGTTCTAAAGTTCATAAATAATTTAATGAGGATAATATGATGAGAAGATCACAGAATATTGAATATTTGAAAAAAATATATTTGAAATTTTTTTTCGAATTGTTCTTATGACTCGATTATCACGAAATTTCGCACAAAGTTATCCTTCAGCATCTTCGAACTAGCTGCGAAGTTTCATCATGATTGAATCATCAGTGAATATTGTGTTATAACGATTTTTCAACGATATCGAGAAGGAAACCACGAAATTCAAATTTTTTCCCAATATCGCCAGAATGAATAGCCGTATCGGATTGAACTTTAGTATAGTGCTTTGGAATATGAAGCTTAACGTATGAGCAAAATTGCCCTCAAATTCGATCCATGGTTCCTGAAAAAAAAATTTATTTCGAAAAATATTTTTTTTCAAATCAAGTGACCATACGGTCCCAACAAAATTCTGCTCCAAGATGCTAGGTGTTATGCTTCAACTAACTGCCAACTTTCAATCCAATCGCTCTTGTTGTTCTCAAAATATCAGGGAAATAACATCAAAATTTCAAATGGCTATAACCATTTGGCCGATTCGGCATATTAACGAACTCAACCGCGGCATTCCGATGCGCGAACTACCCTAAAAGTTTCAAGTCGCAAAAACTCAACTGAGGAAAATATTTTCAGAAAACACGTTCGACAGAAAAGATATTACTAACCTTAGAACCATATATAACATGTCCGAATACTGAGTAAGGACGAAATCTCTGAAACGTCTTTGAGCGATATAGATTATATTGATGCTTTTTTTTCCTTCTGTAATTTTTGATAATGTAGATTACCGTAAACGCGGGCTACTTTGGCCCTAGGGTCCTTCTTTGGCCCAGAGTGAAAACAAAATTGAACCGTCTCTAGGTACCTTCTGGAAACAAACTTCGAAATAGTTTCTCTTTTTTCTACAAGATTGCACCACCATGCAGCGACTGATGTGCGTGAAATTGTTCGGTAGTTCCCCATATATCCAGCATTTGTGGATTGTTCTCCTTTGTATTAAAACGCAGTTTATCGAACTCCTAAACTTCCACCTGGAAAAGGAGTCCTACGTCTACTAGAAGTTTAGTAAGTTTTTTTTGACAACTCACTTTAATACTTTGAGCAGTGGTTTAATTATATTTGTCCTTTCTGTTCCCGTTTTGATCATAATATTCAATGATAATTACAGCTCTGGTAACCTCAAAAGTAAGACCTTCTTTAGCCCAGCATTTTTCCGGGCCAAAGTAGGTCTCACTTTTTGGGCACTTACTTTCTGCGAAATGCACCTTCTCTCAATGCATTATTTGGATTTTATTTTATTGCATGTATTCGTTCTCAGAGTGATGACGATGCCGTATAACTACAAACGACAGCCAGGACGCAGGAGATATGCAGATTACAGTAGTGATCATCTTCAAAACTGTTTGGAGGCCATAAAATCTGGTGAAATGACGCAAAGGCAAGCTGCAGAGCATTTCACTATACCACGCAGTACAATTAAGAAAAAATTGAAAAATTTGTTTTCAGGCTCGCTAGGGCATCCTAAAGTTTTTACCGATGAAGGAGAGCATTTGCTAGTCACATGGACAAAATGTGCGAATTTGGATTCCCAATTGATGAACTCGATTTAAGATACATAGTAAAAAGTTATGTAACAAGACAAGGGAAGACTATTCAATGTTTTTTCAATAATGTGCCTGGCCGTAACTGGACCAAATCTTTTCTCAAAAGACATCCCCAATTGGCAGTTAATCTGAGGGATAATAATAATGATATTCTTCGCTATCAAATAAAACGAAAAAATCAACAAAATCAGAAGAAATCGGAAAAAAAACGGAAAGGGAAAAGAGGAAAAAAGACAGTTGGGGATTAGGAAAAGAAGCGAGAAGTTAAGGAACAATACCAAAATAAAAAAATCACTAAAAAATATGAAGCCTCATCAATGGACCAGAAGATATACCGGTAGTGACAACTACAGTCTTGTTTCATCAGGCCACAGTGACGTAGTGTTTTCAAGTGATGAAGAAGAGTTGCAAACTATTGTCAGTTCCCAAGGAAAACTACAAGGATTTGAACCAATTGCATCTACTTCCTCAAACGCCAATCTCGAAACTGTTGGCAGTCCGGCAAAAGATGGCTCAAATATTAATCTGACTATCTCAACCACTTCAGACGGCATGAATTATCAAGAAAACATAGAGAAAAATCTTCAAAGAGGCAATTTTGTTTTGGTTGAATGGAATGGGCTTAAGATTCCGAGAATAACTGTAGACATATCAGAAGAAGGTGCTGTTGTTGATTGTATGGAACGGAAGAAGAAGTGTTGGAAATGGCCCAGACAAAAAGATTAATTGATCTACTAATTGAAAGATATGAAGAAAATAATTTGTCCTCCAAAACTTATCAGAAGAGGACTTTTTTCTAGCCGTGATAACATATAGTTAATACATATGTGAATTTCTGCATTATTTTTTTGAGGAAACTTGTCTAACTTGGTTTAAAAAATAGTTTTCTTCCTCTGAAAATGGATATTTCGACGACCCCATGTCCTTCTTTGACTCAAGATATTCATAACATGCTAAAAAGTAGATGTGATCATCTTGGGCCAAAGTAACCCCAACCCATGTGTAATATTGGCCCAAGTAAAAATTGAGAAAAAAAATAAGTCTTATAAAAAACAATCGAAAAAGTCTTATAAATTTCATGAGAAATAGTCTAACTCTGTGATAAGCGTTTTCAGAGCTAATAAGTAGGAAAATACACAAAGTTATTGAGAGTTGATTGAATACTTTACAAAAAATGGGCCAAAGTAACCCAGGTTTACGGTACTTTGTGATTTTTCTGGATGAAAATTGAGTATAGTAGATGGTGGTAATATATGTGTGTATATGGGTTGACAAGTTACACTCTCATAATCAGGCACTTGAGTATTAGATTCTAATACGTGAAGTGAAATAATAATAATAATAATAATAATAATAATTTATTCCATTTTTCCATATACATAAAATATAGGACCTATAGGGGGCTATATTGCCCGTACATAGGATGGCCCTTACAAACCAAAATAAACCAAAATACAATTATCACTATTAATATTTATTTCGACGAAAATGTACGATCACAGAAATCAATCAACACAACTCTCTCGACTTGACATTGTCGAAAGACGTAATTTTCACACTGTTTCCACTCGGCCTCATAAAAAGTCAACGTCAACTTGAAGACCGTCGATTTATGACACAAAGCATCATTAAAAACGATTTCTCGGGGCTATGTCTTCGTCATTGCTGCATTTTTATTTTTACCAGTTGAGCTCATGTGGTCTCAGGTTACAACCGATGATCGGTGTAGTTGGGAAAAGATGAGCAACCGCTTCGAGTTTTCATGTTCTATGTCATCTTAATTAGTTCTGGTGGGATGAAGAATTCTTTTCATGATACGGGACCGCGTAAGGATGCGGGGTTATTTGGGTATAACGGTCGACAGGGATAATTTTACACGCTTGTTCTGAAGACAGCACGTTTTCAATTTGTCCAATTTTTCTGTTATTTTGGCGACAATAGACTAAAATAACTGGTAGGATACTCACTGTAGATAGTGTGTACAACACATCCCTTGCGGGACAACAATTTTTCTTCTTTCCCGTACTGCCAAATGAGATACTGTCTGCTATAGCTGGGTTGAAAAATAACAGCACCACCGGTCCAGATAACATTTCAGTAAAAGTGTTAAAATCAATTGCTCCCCTTATTGCCGAACATATGACATATCTTCTGAATATATCGGTGTCATCTGGACATTTTCCGTCGATTTTCAAGTTAGCTAGAGTCATACCAATTCACAAAAAAGATGAAGCGGACAACATCGCCAACTACCGCCCAATTTCTATCCTTAGTCAGATGTCCAAGGTTTTTGAAAGAATCATATTCCAACGAATGTATAATTATCTGAATAAGTATTCGATTTTGACCAGCAGACAGCAGGGATTCAGAATTGAAAGATCAACCCAGACTGCTTATTGTGAATTTGTTGAGCTTGGACGAGGGAACTCATGTTGCAGGGATGTTTTTTGATCTCTCGCGCGCTTTCGACACACTACAACACAAATTTATTATAAAACCAGATGGGTTTTAGAGGTGTGTTTCTGGATTTCATTTTAAGTTACCTTTCCAGCCGCAAAATGTTTGTTCGATTAAATAACTTTATTTCTCAAGAGTACACTTGTAATATTGGTGTGCCTCAAGAATCAGTTTTGGTACCCCTGATTTTCTTGTTGTTCATAAATGTGCTACTTGATTATATATTAGCTTGCATCGTGATATTATTTGCAGACGATTTTTCTGTGGCTATCAGGGCACGCAGTATACAGGAGCTGAGAGCACTCTGAGAAATTCTCATTGAACGTTTTACTGATTGGTGTCGCAAGAACTCATTTATCGTTAACTTAGCAAAGACACAAGTCATCAAATTTCGAATCCGTGATGCCGGTAGCACAGAGTTTTTAGATTTTCGTCATCGGAGTGTAAACTTACAGTCGGCAGAATGTGGCAGATTTCTGGGACTTTATGTCGATGATTCTCTTAAGTGGCAACATCATGTTGATCACCTGTGCAAAAAATCAACAAATAATACTACGCAATTTCACGTCTCAAGAACACACTACCAATCGACAGCTTACTTGGAATCTAGTACAGTAAGGTGTATAGTCACCTTTCCTACAATATAGTGTTATGGGGCTCCTTAGCAGCTGCTGGCCGAGCATTCATTGCTCAAAAAAAAATTATCCGCCTCATATTCAAATTGTGGCCTCGTGAATCATGTAGACCGATTGTCAAAGAGTACAAAATACTATCTTTTCCCAGTCTTTTTCTCCTTAATTGTCTGATGTATGTCCGAAAAAATATCCATCTCTTAAAAAAATGTTCAGACTTTCACAACTACGGAACCCGACATACCGATGTTTTCTGTATTCCAAGGCACAACACCGCTGAATATACTCAATCGCCCACATACATTGGAATCAAAATCTATAATAGTCTGCCCAGAAGGTATAAAATTTTGGATGATAAAAGATTCAAAACTGAGGTTAAATCTCTATTATTAGACAAGTGCTACTATAAACTGGACGAATTTTTAGCTGATACAATAAGTTGATGATTTTCTTTTTTTTCTTACTGATATTGTTTAAAATTGCTGTTTATTAACATATTGGCTTGTGTTAATTGTATAATTGTGTGACTTATCTTATACATTGTTCAAATGTCTCAAAAGATGAATAAATTCTATTCTATTCTATTCTACTTGTCAAAATGGGACGATTAGTCTCTTGCACGTGCGAAATCCACCGAACAGTTTGTTAGTTATACCCATTTTGAATTTCGAGGATTTCCCCTCAATATCCAAAAAGTATACTTTTGTGATCAGATTGAAGTTTGGCAATGGGAGGATGAATGCCGACAAACAAAGCTATGCTAAATTTCGGGAAAATAGTGACGTTAGAAAATTTAGGGGAAAAAATATACCTCTCAAAAGTTACTTACAACATTTATTTTTCGGAAAATATCCGTCAGATTTGCATGAAATTTGGCAGAGATTTAGTCAATATTCGACAACAGTGTACTGTATATTATAGCTGGATCGAAAGGCAATAACTATCGAAGGGGGCAATAACGAAGGCTTAACTCGTGAATATGTGAAATCCAGCCAATGATTTCTCGATGAAGTAAAATAACTTATTTCCGCTTTATATATTTATTTTCACAACAATTGTTTCGTCATGATAACATGACTTCATCAGGTGAGTATGGTAACTGACTACATTTTTGGGACACAGTTCTTTAAATAGTTGGAAAAAAAAATTAAAAAAATATGGTGCGAAATACAAGAAATTATGGGAATTCCTGGGTTTCAAAAAAGGTTGAGTAAGGGAGATTTATTCAGGTCCGTTTGGTCGTTGAGGAGAATCTGTTTTTTATTGTACCTATTTATCTCCATTGCTTCCAGGAAGTTTAATTTTAGGGTCTTATTTTCCACGTGCAAAATTTCGAAATTGTTGTCGAAATCATGCCCAGTCTCCAACAAATGTTTTGCATATGTTGAATTATGAGCTTCGTTTACGTATGCTTTCTGGTGTTCTCCTATCCTAGTCCCAAATGATCTACCCGTTTGACCAACGTATACATATGGGCAAGTACCGCAGTTCAACTTATAGACTCCAGACTTTCTATCCTTAGCGACTCTATCTTTATTGTTTTTTATTAAATTTCCTAGTGAGTTTCTAGTCCTGAATGAAATATGGCAATTATTATTTTTCTTTAGATATCTTGCTATTTTTTCAGTTTTTCATTTTTTTTTCCAACTATTTAAAGAACTGTGTCCCAAAAATGTAGTCAGTTACCATACTCACCTGATGAAGTCATGTTATCATGACGAAACAATTGTTGTGAAAATAAATATATAAAGCGGAAATAAGTTATTTTACTTTTTAATCATCAAGATGAATTTCCGACAAGTAAAGACTGAGACAATCAAGCAATGATTTCTCATTCAAAATCCTATTTCCTCAATATTTCCAACAATTCAGATAAGTTCGAATTGAACTTCAGTATCTGATTGAAAAATTACCGCTTGAAAGCTTCATACAGAGTTTCGAGAGAATAATATGATCAGAAAATGGCAGAATATGGAATATTTGAAAGAAAAATTTCACTTTGTACTCCAGACATCGAGAGAAAATCCACGCAATTGGACATTTCTTCCCATATCTCCGAAAATCATTTTAAAATCCAATTGAAATTTGGTGCACTGCTGTGAAATATTTAGTTAGAAGTCAGGGCAAAATTTTTTTGACCTGACGAATAATTTATAGAACATATTTCCGAAAAAAAAAATTAATTTTTTTCTTCAATTATTTCCAGTACGACCTCAACAAAATTTTGCAAGAGTTGCGCGTCGTTAAATTTGAACATACTGCCAAGTGTCAACCCAATCGCTCAAGTGGTTCCTGAAATATTAGGAAAATAACAACAAAATTTCAAAGGACAACTCCGAAATCGTTTGGCTGATTGTGCCCATTCACGAGTTTTCCTGTTGCATTCTAAAATTAAACCCACCCTGAAGGTTTCAAGTCGATAGGGTTTTCCGTTCTCCCGAGAGTCCAACCTAGTCGTTTGAAACCATTGTCGGCTCAAAATTAGAAAATAAAAGACATTTGGACAAAACTGTAGTACAGCTTCCCCAAAACATGCAAGCAAGAACAGTTTTACAGCCAGGTGGAAGTAGATTTGAAGGTTCTTCTGTGATGAATCAACATTTTCAATCGATCCTTTCTGTTTTAATTGTAATTAAACTCCATGTTTCATTATGGACCACATGCAACAGCTGGATGAACTCGGTTTAATTTAAAGCAGAATGCATTAATCAGTACAAGCCCCCGTATGAAATATTCCCTATAAATCATTTTTCATTCATTAAAACATAACTCCCATATATGGACTGCTCTCTGGTCAAAACATACAAAGATAATATTTGTATTGTAATGGCTCTCGGCTTCAATTATAAATGACTCCCCATACCACAGCATTCGAAAATATTGCTCTACTTGAATATAGAGTTTTTCTCACAAATTATCAAGACCTGAAACATTTACATCGTTAAAACAATATGTCTCCCCCTTCATTTCTACATTGATAATTCAACTCTACCAATTTGGCAATGAGATATTATTAATGTTTCCATTTATGCTTGTCTGGCAGAATTAAAACAATTACTGCTCATTAAGTCACTCAGAAAGGCAATGTATTATGTGCTACAATAATATAATGCAGATGATAAAATTATTGTCAATTGTGTGTAGATGCTACTGGGTAGATAGATAGAATAACAGGTTGAGAGCATACAGTACCTAGAATATAATGGGAAGTTCGTTTTTTTTTAATTTTTTTTGGGGGCTAAATAGTGACAAAAATTGTAAGAATGCGCAAAGTTGTCACTTTTTTATTTTCAACAGTTTTCGGGAAAATAAACTGAAATGGAGTGAAAAATAAATAACATTGAAGAATTAAGTACAAAGGTACGAAAAAAAAATCTGAAAATAATCACTGGACCCTGCAGAACAACACCCTATTTTCTTTTATTATTTTCGAGACCCTAGGCGGATACCTGCACTTGAGATGTTTATTAGGTTTCATGAACCTTGAATGTTTGCTGTGTTGCCGAATTTCAAGAAGCCCCAATTCACGAGCTCATTTTTGAAGTATAAATAAAGAACGTTGACCAAACTTTATCGTGCGGTACTGTTTGCTCTTGATACCACAAGAAGCATGTAGCTATATCATCAATTATATGAATTCTTTGAACGAATGAAGCTATATGTTTTTGACTTATATAGACTTTATATGATGAATCTCATATGAACTTACCTATATTTTGTCCAGATAAACTCCATTCACTTTTATAAACTATCCCAGTTGGCCATGACATTCTGATACATTTCACAGTGTATTTTTTGAAAATGTTAGGTTATAGTAATCTTCCTGTGAGATAACTACACAACGTTGTCCTCTCTACATATCGTAGTGTCGTAGTCGTAGTGTTTTTCAAAATGTGAATTTACTTTGAGGCAATAATGAATTTGAGAAAATATTATGTGAATTCAATTATTCCAAAGACCTGGCGAATGTTGAAGAAATTTTTCTCTCTGTTAACACTTGAAATATTTCACGTATACAGGGTGAGTCTTTGATCTTACAGAATATTTTAACAGAAGATTCCTGAAGCCAAAAGAAACACTTTTTTCCCCTACCATTTTTTCCGATTCGGCTTGGTTCGTAAGATACAGACTGTTGAAAATCCATAAAAAAAATTTATTTTCGATTATATCTCACGAACGATCTCATCGAATGAGATGAGTTTTGGAATATAGTTTTTTATTGATACGGTGAATGTTCCTGGATTACAAAATTCCATCCACATCCTTCAGTTTCTTTAATATGACCATAACATTTCATAAAAATACCAGAAATTCAAAGAATCCAACTTTTAAAAATAATTTGAATGCTATTCAACGAATTTTTGACCATTTTGAAAAGTAAAATTATTCTTTATTGTTTTTTCGTATGATGCGCCGTTTTCGAGTAATCTGAAATTCAAAAATAAAAAATATCTGTGAAATTCCGAGAATTGGGTACTTTGGCTGAATGCAACTCTGTTCAAAAAATTTACAGAATTCAATTTTTCCGCGTTGCCACGTCTAAAAGTTGAGAATGGAATCCTAGCATTTTTTATTTGGAATGATTTGTAAGCGGAGTAGCCGACTTTGGCCAATTCACAATGGACGTAACCGTAAGAATCCCTCAACTCGTGCGTAAAAATCAAAGAGGAAACTACAAAATTCATAAGTACCAAAATCTTCACAATAGGTTCAACTTTGCTTTTGACTTCCATAAGTCGAATGCAGTCCTATTCTTATTCCTTATGATTTCTGTTGTTTAATTCTTACATTGTATGTATAAGTAAATTTACGGTTAAGTTATGTCCATTGTAAATTGGCTATTAGTTCGAAAGTGGAGCCATATGAATAAGCTCACCTCAACTTCTACAATTTAAATACTCCTAATGTTCAAGCAAATTTCCACACCACTATCCATTCAGGAAGCTTCCTTTTCAATTTCGAGCTAATTTGTGTAGTATAATTGATTAACTTCTCACTTTTCCATGATAATGGGGATTCTTACTGGTTTGAAGGCAGTCTTTCTGCTGACCCAAATTTCCTGAAATTATGTACAGAACTTTGATAGCATTTATTTTGAAGTATTCTTCAAATGCGCTTTCATAACATAACAATCCATGGTGGAAGAAAACCACCATGACATAACCTTAAAACCACGGAGCCACAGATTTATAGTTCAGTTCAGAATCATAGACTTTACAAGTGTATACATAGAATTAGCATATTGTGTGTTGTTTGATTTCGAAGAGTTCTTTCTTTCTGTTCGTCAATTTGGCAACGTTTGTACGTTCATAGATAAATTAGGTACATCTGTTTTATTTATTTATGAAAATGAAAGTTTGAATGGGTTATGTCTGAATCTGATAATTCTTGGAGAGAATGAAATAAACAAAGAAAATTAACAATTACAAATTGAAGATGAATCTCAAAGCTAATATGAGTGATAGCTAGATGAATTCCTCATTATCGAAAATGAAACCAAGAGAAGAATATTCAACTTTTATCGCCCACGAAATTTGGAATACCTAACCTGTTTATTGTACTATTAATACAACTTTTTTCACCAACTGGAATGTAAAGAGTAAGTTGACGCTTGTTTTCATAACAGAGTTGCTTATTTCGAAGATTTGAATGGTATATCTTAGGCTTGGAGAAACTTCAGTGTTCAGGTTTCCAGGGGCGGCTAGCCTATTATGAAAATTTATAATGCCTATATCTTTTTATCTAGGCCGAATCGGAAAAAATGGTAAGGGAAAAAAGTGTTTCTTTCAGCTTTAGGAAACTTCTGTTAAAGTATTCTGCAAGGTCAAAGACTCACCCTATATAAACATGGTTGGAAGATTCAGTTATGCTATTTTCTTGCACGGAGATCAAAAATCGAATGTGGAAATTTTACTGAAAAATAATGAATAGAGTAGCCGTTACTTTTTGATAGTTCATTTGAAAAAAAAATTAAAGTACTCGAATGACCCTGCAGTAAAACTTCTAAACGATGAGATAAACCTATTGAATTCCGTACTTTTCAAAATTCTCACGAAATAAGTCTACAGAAGACATTTAAATACCTTGTTGCACAACTTGAAATACTCCAGTATGAAAATGTAGTAGTACCTACTACAAAACCTGTGTCACATTAAAAGAACTAACTCAATTTACAAAGTTCTTGGGAATCTATGTGAACGATACACTGGGTTTTCACTCACATACGTCGGAAATGTTTGATAGCTTGTGATAAATTATTGATTCCAAATTATCAGGGTTACTATCAGAAAATGCAGATTTAAACTCCACATAGCACTTCCTGATACTTTGTCTCTCTGCTTCTTCAAAACTACCTTCGGAATTTTTAGTTTCCAAGCGTGATGATTATGTTGGGATGGAGAGTAGAAATTGGCATGGGCATTTGGCAACGTCGCTGAGAATTACCCTGACATTGCCGATATTTCACGAGTGTCAACCTGCGTCAGTTTAAAGTAAAAAAACTGGATAGACCTAAATAATGGCAAACCGGCATAGTTTATAAAACTGATTGGAGTATACCTGAAATTTGCAAAATAAGATATTCACTACACACTGGCCATAAACATCCAGGTAGATGAAAACATATTCGCGTTCTTCAAGTCTTGGAGTCCTAGCGAAATTGCACATATATCTTCTAGACTTTACGAGTCAACTTGATTTCACTTGATTTCAATTATATCGTATATACCGGAAATATTGGAAACATAATTACTGAAAAAATTCTAAAAGAAAAGTGAATCAGCAGACATTGCACGCAAGTTTCAATTCGTGGCCAACATAAAATATATGGAAATGTTTTCTAATGTTCCAATAACAGGATCATCACAAAGTTCCGCACAAAAGTATGTATCTGCATTTTCACTAGTAACAAAGTTTCATCATAATCGGATAAAAAGTTCATCATTGTCATTGCAGAAGTATCAACGGCACAGAGAAAAAAAACAAGATACATTTTTTTTCGCATTTAAATCGGTTCAAACTGAAATTTGTTACACGATTGTGAAATATTGATTCCATTTATAATACACATTTTCCTGTATTATCTAATGACTGCATTGATATTTTTTGTTAAATACAGTCGTTTGAATTTGATTTTTGAAATAAATCCAAAGGAAGAATAAGTTGCGGAAATGATGGCCATGCGCACTAGCATTTGACAAGCCTGACAGTATTTTCACGTCGATCTCGTTCGTTTGAACTGAGATTTTGCCGTTTCACAAGTTTTTGACTGTATCAATATACTATATGCTAGTTGAAATAATTTCAGTTTTCTCATTCAGTAAGTAGAATTGTTCGAGGATGAAAAAAAAATATCGCAAAACATTTTCTTTTATTGAATGATAGTTATGGATCTATTTAAGTTGCATAATTAATGAAGTGCCATCAAGTTTTCAACACTGTCCTTACTTTCTTAGTGTTAATAAATCAACTTTATTCCTTTCAAACAATTTGCTACTGAGGAAAAGATAAAATCATGCGATTTTTTTTCGGGAGTCTCTTTTCTAGCGGTTCGTGTATAAAAGCAGATTTATGTACCTTCAAAGTTGAGAGTGCAAAAGAACAAGCGTATCGTCTTTTATGAAACGGATGAAATAAATCCTTTAACGTTTGCATGAAACAGTTGGTTTCGTTTCTTTGTTGCCCTGTTCTTGCTGTTCTAGAATATACTCAACTCGAATAGTTCTTGGATCGATGTTGAAGTTTCCACGAAGTTTGTGGAAGTTAAACATTATTCAGTCTGTAAATGACCGAATTATTCTACAAGGTTAGAAGTGTAATTCTGCTGAAGTGATTGATAAAAATTTCATTGTTTGCTCTCTTGTTTCTTTGAGGATTTTCTGAAAGTCTTTGAAGGTTGATTACGGGTACCTCTTGGCTAGTTTGAGGGTGTGCGTCAAAATAATGCAACAAATGCATTTTCTCAGAAGAAAAATATTTGGCAACAAAATCCCGAAACAAGTCAATTTTTATTCACTTTCTCCGAATTTATATGCATTTTTGAAGGACTTCTGTTGCACCCTGTGCTATCCCCATCAACCCCTCTAAATTTTTCGAATATGTAAAGTAGGACATGTGGTACTTTTTTGGCAAGGTCTTTGTATCTTCTTTACAGGCATGCAGACATTTTCAAGCAAAAAAATTTTTTTTTGAATAATTAGTAAGTTCAAAGAGGTTTCCAGTATGTGCACTTTGTCATGGCTCATTTACTTTGAGACGATGGTACCTGATGAAATTTGTCACCGTATGAAAGTCGACCATTACAGTTTTGTTCATGTACAATTTTCAACCCCTTTCAACACCTCCATTTTTTTCTCCATTGAAAGGTTCGTAAGGCGAAAGTTGTGCATGAACAAAACTGGTCGACTTTCATTCGGTGACAAATTTCATGAGGTACCATCGTCTCAAAGTAAATGAGCCATGACAAAGTGCACATACTGAAAACCTCTTTGAATGAACTAATTTTTTAAAAAAAATCTTTTTCTTGAAAATTTCTGCACGTCTGTAGAGAAGATACAAAGACCTTGCCAAAAAAGTACCATATGACCCACTTTCACTATTCAAACATTTAGAGGGTTGATGGGGATGGCGCAGGGTGCAACAAAATCCTTCAAAAATGCATAAAAATTTGGTGAGAATGAAACAAAAATTGACCTGTTTCAGAATTTTGTTGCCAAATATTTTTCTTCTAAGAAAATGAATTTTTCCATAATTTTGACGCGCACTGTATAATCATTCAACCAGGGTAATTCCGAAAGAGGCTGTTAGATTTCGAAGGACCTCGTACATACTTTCAACCTTATATTTCACGACAATGCACTAAATTTCAGTTTGACCTGGTCTTAAATTTTGGAGATATTGGAGAAGTTATGTCAAATTTCGTGATTTCCCCTCGCGCTGTATCGTAATTATTTCCGGAATAATTACAAGAAACTCTGCATTAACACTCAAGTTTTCATTGTTTTTTGATTTTACCCATTCACTTATTCCGTCTTTGTAATTGAGGTCCAAACCTACTTCACAAATACCGAATTTCTGAGTTGTTTTTTCGGTTATTGTGTTTACAATCGGCTGTCATTCAGAATTAAATATTTATTATTATTTGTAGGAATCGCCTTGCGGATTGCGTGATCCAAATTATTTTTTCTGTTGGTCTGTTGGATAATGAACAAAATTGATCACTTCGTCATTGTTTATGATTTTCTGATATTGTTCATGAGCAATTTTTGAGAAATTACACTTGATAAAGTGTGTGAATTGCAAGGGCGATGACTAAAAATTATAATTTTCATTTAATTTTTGATATTTTTTTTCAGATATCAAGGGGGAAAAAAATATTGACAATTATAGAATCAGTTGGTTAATAAACGACTTTGAAGTTTTATGCAGTAGTTATTGTTTTTCGTTGTAAATATATATACGTGTACTACCCAACACGAAATAGGTATCAGATATTCAAATGTCTGCTAGTCTCATATTTTTCAAATTATACTTTACTGTAGTTTCGAATTTATTTCTTAGTTAATATGGTGTTTCTTAGTTGATATTGACATTTTACACTTCTTCAACTAACACTGTGATTTTAAGGTGGATACGATACACAATCAGAAGAAATTTACAATTATAAAGATGATACCTATTTCATTTAAAGGAGTTTATATATCTTTTGAATTGAATTGAATTGAATTTAGATGTAAAGGAGCAGATGAGCAAGCACAGACAAACTCTTAACTGCATGTCAGTTGTTTTCTGTTTTTTACACACAGGGCATTTTGAAGGGGTAACATTATAGCTGAAGCTGATCAAGCCACCCCGTTTTAAATACTTGCTGATTTCAAAATGAGATAAATTGGAATACAATTGCAATTTTTTTTTCTATCAAGTCATTCGTCGTGCTCAGATGGAGTCGAAATCTCTGGGTATCCTCCCATCACAAAAAAAAGTAATATCGCACTAGAAACTCAATACCATAGAAAATTTTTTGTCAAAGGGAGTAGGGGAAGATACATACTGAAAACCGAGTTACTCCCAGCGATATCCGATGGTGACCAAAAAAAGTCCCCCATACTAGAGCAGTTGTTCATATAATTTAATATAACTTTTCATCGTTCGAATTAAATAATTCTCATATAGGTCCGGCAATGCACAAAGGCTTTTTTTCACGTTGAAAAAAACCGAAGAAAAAACGCAGCAACCGTAGGGATGGAAGGGTTTTCAGATGCGTTCTTTTGTTTTACGAATCCATTGTTAGAGAAATCGCTTGCTTAGTAAGCAATACGAGTGGATTTTCTATCGCATTCATCAGAATTAATGCATAACTTATACAATTCTATACTTGTACAGCTGCCATATGTGTGTACATGCCTGACACTTCCTTTTTAATTTTATATGCATGAGAAAAAAAGTGACGTTTGATTTAAACCGTTTTTATTCGTTGGTTTGTCGTAGCTATCAGAACGGTTTCTCTTATATTGAGGATATTTCCTGCTGTTTTAGTGTTTTCCATTTCAGAATGCAAGACTATTTCGTCGATGTGGCAAAATCATTATAAATCTTCACAGAAAGCTCAAGATGATGACTATGAAGGGCATGCTGTTTTAATTTTCAATAAAATTTATGAACCGGATATTCTGGTTGCAAGATGATGAACTTCAATTTTCACATACCGGATATCACCAGGAATCAGGTTCAGCACCAAAAAGTCTTCTTTTTACGAGAGTTCGCATTGAAATTCTGGACGCTGATACTACATGTTGAATATAGTTGACAGGTTGAACGTCAGGTTATTGAAATGAGAAACCATTCCTTGAAATAACGCCGTCATGTTTCTATTTCATTCAAAAATCTTTTTCGGGGCTCTGAAATGAGATACAGCATTTTAATTACGATGCACCAGGAAGTAAATAGGTATTTACTTTCTGATGCATCGAAGAGAAATGTCATGTGTTTTTCTGAACGCAATATTAGGTGCATACCTATCTGAAATATCGTAAATATTTTAAATAGTATTTATAATTTCATTTGTGGATTTTAAATGCATAATTTTGAATTAGGGTATTCGAATTGGTGCTTTATTTGTAGTTAATGTAACGTTAAAAATCCATACCATAATTTTGCCTGAAATCTCATAATGCTGGCATCGAAGCGCCATATTTGATATCTCGCATCGCTGTCTTTCAGTATGACCAATGCACATCATAGGGCAATGATTAAATGTAGGCCCCAGATTTATTGTTCTCATTTTTTTCTTCCTTATTATTTTCAATTAAAATCGTTTAATTATCATTCGTTCTGTAGGAAACTTGCTAATTGAAATTTTCATCGAAATAATCCGCAATATTATCACAAATTCTATCGTCGTGCGTTAATGAGATGTTTTTTGGTATAGTCTCGACTATCAAAGGAAAGTTCGTGAGACTCAATGCATTATTCTTCTATTTGTTGTGAAAAATTTCGTCTAAGTTGCACTTAATACCGGTTACGACTCAAATATCATAGAAAAAATGCCATACAACAAGTAGAACAAAACATGCACTGAGTCTTACGTACTTTTTTCAGATTTCCAGAAATATACCTTATTAATTCACGTCGATAGAATTTCTGAATCTTTTCTGATTATTTCAAAGAAAATTCAAATTACAAAGCGAAGGTACTTCAGAAAAAATAATAATTCAGGGGTTTTCCTAGAAAATAATCGAGACAAACCAAATAAGGACAATAAATTGCAGTACAAAAGTTGACCTGTTATGATTGCCTTATGGTTTGTGTTGGTCAAACTGGATCTTTCAAAAGGAGAATATGAAAACACCAAAACAGCCATACAACGAACACCTCACACTTTCCACTTCAAACCTAATTTCAACAAGTATGAAGTTCTGAACACCGAAAATAAATATATCAAGCTAACACTACAAAAATCCTGAAAAATCAACAGGTACAAGTTCCGAAAAACGCTATCAAACCCGCAAACAGATGTAACAGATCCACCTTACTGAACATCTTCAGGCAATTTGGGAAAAAATAATATAAACAATATGAAAAAAAAAGTTTCATTTCGTGGTTTTTTCCTCCGTTGTTATTTACGGTTTTACGTTGCACCATACAATATGAGTAATTTCGAATTAATTGCTCAGAAAAAATTCGATGAGACTTGTTTCACTTTTTTGAGGTGATCGTTTTCACAGTCAAGTTCTCACTAGTAATACCACTAGGGGTCAAATTCTTTCCCAATTTAATTTGACCTCGTGTGGTATTCGGTAAGAAAATTCTACACCAAATGTGTTCATTTTTAACAATATCAATTTTCGTCTTCATCAAGTACTTGCAAAACATGGAAGGTTTTGTCGACTTGATTATTCAGTTAACATTGCAACTCAGTGCAACTCTAAGCTAGAAATCATTTCTGTTTTGAATTTGTCAAAAACAGCACGACGTAGAAAAATGTCTCGCTTCGGACAAGAAAGTAAAGAAAATATTCGCCAGAATATTAAACAGTTGACATGCGCGAATACTAGGAAATCGAAGGCGAGTGTATGGAAGAAGTTAGTAAAGCAGTATAAGTAGTTATAAGTAGTTATAAACTTTTGCGCAGAAAAAGCGTATGAATTCGACAGGGCGGATATACCTGTGGAAGAACTGCCGCTTATTCTTCAAGACTGTGCCTTCAACATGCGAAAAAAGAACCCCGAAGACTACGAGGATAGTGTTATCAAAGTTCTATGGAACTCTACAGCTAAGCAGTTGCAGGAATATTTTTTCGAAAGGTATAATCGCAAATTTAATCTATTCTCTGACATAGAATTAGTCAACGTAAGAGCTGCAAAAAATGCTAAGCGTCGGAAGCTACAAATAAATCCAACCAAGAGAAAGGCAATTTCATCAGCACTATCAGCAGACGAATTGAGAAAATATTCTGTCATTATAAACAAAAAATTTCCAGTATAATTCGCTGTAGGGTACACATGAGGAAAAAATTTCCACTAAATTTCATCCGTTGCGATGGTGATCTGTCAGAAATACACGTTCTGATTGGTTAAAAATCACGAGTGGAATTTTCAGTACAATATAATCGCAGTCAAGTTTTTAGGCATTTATTTTTATACTTTAAATCTCCTAGAAAAGCATTTAATTCGTTGTACAATATATACATAACAAGGTCACCAAAATTGCGATGTACAACCACAAATTTTCATGAATTCAGGTCACACATTCTGGACTCGAAGCTGGACCCCTAACCTGATTTTTTCAACCAGACGCACAAAAACGAACACAATCGGTTACCAATCCAGGAGGGTAGAGACGCCGTTAGGGCATATTCAAATCAACTTCTTCACAAACCCACGGGTGGCTTCAACCCTTCCATCTCAACCTGGGAATGCCAACTCCTCAAGTCTCCCAAAACTTAGGACCGTATGCAAATGCACACCGGATCTGAATACCGCAAATACTTCTTCTAAGGCCGTTGTACACGCAACTGCTGATTAGATGCAAGTTTTTTGTGCGCTGATGTGTGTCTATTGCTTTCGCCATATACCTGAGCCGGAGAAAAGAAAAATTAGGAATTCAATTAAATCAGGAATATTTATAGACGTATAGAACATACCGTAGTTGGACTTATCTGCTTGCTTGCGTGAGAACTTGGAGGTACGGCATATATTAGAATAAAACTGAAAGGAAATAAAATATTGAATTGAATTATGTGGCGTGTATGGAATAACTCAAATTCTAGGGCTTCCTCTAATAGAACTTCCAACTAGTACCGGTTTAATGCAACTTCATTGTGTTCGCTGAGTTTGAAGAGAATTTCGATTGCTCGAGCATAATCAAAAATCCTTGAACGATTAAGATTCCGTTGTTAATGTGATCGGATAAGAACATTTTACCGCATTTCTTGGGAAGGGACCATTTAGATCAATGAGAATATTTAAACTTCAACAATATTTGAAACAATCATTAAAAATAGAGTTTTTTGTGTAATACCTTTACATAATATCTTTCGATATAGATATCTTACGATATGCTTTCATTGTCTTCAACGTACTACGTTTCAAATGATACATTTGATTATATATACGGGGTGGTCCAAGTAGTGACGTCAATGAATTTTTTTTAGATTCCTCACACCTGGGGATATCCAAACATACCCCATGTTTGTTACGCGAATTTTCGTAGTTCTCGAGTTATAGTTTTTTTCGTGTTTTTCCGATTTATTGTGCCAACGAAGTTTAAAATATTCATATCTTTTTATGTAGGGGGCATTTTGCAGAATTTTCTTCCCGAATGTTCTTTCAATGAAAAAAATAACTCAGTTTCCTGAAATTACTCAAAGCTTTTCAGAACGAGCTTGAAAGTTAGAACAGTTTTCAGTAGGATTCACTCAAACATTCAAGATCAATTTAAAAATACAAGAAGGAGTTTTCATAGTTTCTGACTGAGTTCAAACTTCGCACGGTCCTGAACTTACAAAATCATAAGAAAAAAATAGTACTTTATTCGCCATTTTTCGCTGTAATCGGCCATCGAAGGCGGATAGACTCAAAATCATTGAAACACGAGTAAAGTTATTTTTCTACTTTTTGTCACTTTCATGGCAAATTAAGCTTGAAGATGTGACTTCAGAGTTATTTTAATTCAAATTTCTGTAAAATAATTGTGGCTTGTGTTATTTTTACATTAAGATGGATTGGGCGTGCAGGGCCGATCGAATGGCCTGCACGTCCGCCAGACCTGAAGCCCATCGATTTTTTATTTGGGGATTTTACAAAGAGCTGGTGTTAGCTACGAGAAGCAACAATAAAGCAGAATTGAGACAAAACTTTTGGAAGCGGAAAGAAAAATAAAACAAAAAACGTTGACGATTAAATATTCAAGATGGAGGAAGGGATTTTGAAGATTTATTGTGGTAAATGGTAATTTTTCAGTAAGTTGTGCTTTTATTTCTCATCCAAAAGCAAGTAATTTCACAACTACCAATTTTTAAATATGCCAAAATTTTCAGTCGGTGGTGAGTCCAAAATTATTGTGAAAATTACACAAGCTACAATTAGTTTACTGGAATTTCAATTTAAATTAGTTTAGAAACACATTTTTGTGTGTAATTTACCAGAAGAATGATTACAAGTAAAAAATAACTTTAATCGAGTTTCAATGATTTTTAGCCTATCCGCCGATTACAGCAAAAAAAGACTCATAAAGTACTATTTTTTTCTTATGATTTTGGTAGTTTAGGACCGTGCAAAGTTATCAAACTCAGCTAGAAGCTATGTGAACTCCTCTTCGTATTTTTTAATTGATGTTGAATGTTTGAGTGAATCCTGCGGAAAGCTGGATACCCCCAGGTGTGAGGAATCTTAAAAATGTATTGACGTCACTACTTGGACCACCCTGTATATCAACTGAGAATGGTAACATAATGAAATACGAAACGAAAATAACACTTGACAAAGAGATTCATATTTAATCTTTCATCAATAGTATCTATTCTATATGTCGAAACTCCACCACGTACTTTCGCTAACACTTGAGTACAAACAAACTAGCTGGTAACATCGACCCATTCGCAAGCTCTTTAATTTGAGATCAATATTGCCATAATCAATATTTTTTATTTGATAAATGAATACAGTAAACAACACTTTCAAAAATCTTTATAACTTCAAAAATTATATGACAGTTGATACTGGCTCTATAAAGCTATTTGTTTTATTTCAAATATTAATTTCATTCATCTAGGGAGGGAGATTTTATGGGATTTCAACTATCCTCTTGAGAAAATGTTGCCAATAGTTCTTTTTCAGATATTGAGGAAAAAATTCCGAAATTTTCTTGAGAGCAAGACGAATATGGTTTCGATCGTATCGTCTATCAATATATCGCTGCCACATTATAATTTTCTCTTCTAATGACAATTTTCAAGAACTTTCTTCTCCTGAATATTTGTGAAAAATGAACCAAAAATTTTATTTCCTATACGACTGCCTTCATTACTGTCGACTTATGTTCATCTAAGAACAAAATTTGTCATTGTATTCGTCATCTTTTGGTCTTCTCTATGGCCATTTTCTAGAAGCTATAGTTTCCTCAAAATATCAGGAAAATATACGAGACAAAACGGAAAATACCTTCAGAACCATTTCTGAATTGACATTATTTGCCTTGAAAAACTCTCCACAGTGAGTTATAGAATTCTGGATTATACGAGATATATGAGGAGATGCAGAAATGGCTTCATTCATAATTTTTTTGGGCATAGACTCTATAAAACTCCCCTAAGCTACTTTCCCCTGCAAAATTTTTATATATACCTACTTTTTTCGGCAGAATCTCTACAGTGAATTACAAAATTCTGGATTATTCGAGAAATATAATATGAGGAGATGCATCAGAAAACGCTCCATTTATTGCAAATCTTTAGCAGCCGTGGAGAGTATTTTAGATGTCATTGCAATTTTTTTTTTATAAAACTCCCGTTAGCTATTTTGTTCTGAAAATTGTTTATATATAGGTGCCTACCTACTCTTTTCGGAAGACTTTTCATAATATGGAATTTCCAAGGATAATGATTCATTCTTTCGTTTATATACTAACATCTGTTTTCAATTCAGCCAACCTAGACGTTTAATTGTAGCTTCTTAACAAGGGAACGGCTAAGAACTTCTGTCATTATGTGACTGAAATTTTTTATTGAGTTAGTTTTCTATGGTTGAAATATAGGTACCCTTCATCTTCCTGATCATTTTCGGAGATCGTTCAATAATTGATCCCACATTAAATTTCAATAAAATGTTGGTTCAAATATTTTTCCTTGAGAAGAATGAGTATTTACACGGCAAATTTATTACACAAAAAATTTTTCAGGATCACTCATCTTCCGTGAGAAAAGATTCAACACAACCTCAAATATGTTTCAGAACATAAAATATTTTTCAAAACTACATAAGCGGAAGAAGTAATTATTTGATACGAAGGTATTCACGGCTTACTTAAGATATATTCATTTTTCCTGCAATCGTTTCAGGGTTTCATGAAAGTGTAACTCGAAATTTTATGAATCTATTAAAACGGTTAAGATTTATGCTGCTGTACAACACTGAGAAAGCGTACTCAATTATATTGCCTTCATCGGGGATGTAGCTCAGTGGTAGAGCGTTCGCTTTGCATGTGAAAGGCCCCGGGTTCGATCCCCGGCATCTCCAGGAAACTTTTTATCATTTTATTTTCACTGCTCAACGCTAAAGTGTTAAGAACTAGACCAAATTCTGTAATGGTAAAAATCCACCAGGATTCCCCTATCCCAAATTTTATTTTATCAATATTTCCAAGAATAAAGGTCCCATCCACAATTTAGAGAGAACCATCATTTCTTAAACAAGTACTTTATCTAAATCCGGTTGTATCGAATTTCGAGGATGCCCAATATTTCCATGTTTTCGTTGTTTGTTTATGAATCGATTCAAGCTCATTTTGAGAGGATATTGCATCATTCCAATATGACAAAAGTCTTAAAAAACGAAAAACCGAAAGAAAGTAATCTGAAGAATTTTCTCGTTTGATGAAAGTCAGATTTGTACCCTGAAATGTCACAGTTCGCTCTGTTTTTCATTTGTTTAGCTCCGGTATTGTTCATTAGGCAATCTGTTTTCCAAGAAACTGCCCTTGAAAAATAGTTCACTCCTACAATACGCAAGGGAGTTTCACATAAAAATCAATTTTCGAGAACCTAGAAAAAACCTTTACAAAATGATATACATCAAGGGATCGACTCGAAATTTGATACTTGGTTGATTATGATGCTTGAATGTAATCGTTTTTTTAATTTTAAGGCTTATTCAGTCAAGATTTCAGTACGATTCCAAAATAACAAAACAACGCAAAAGGAAGACGAGCCACCGGGAGAATGTGAAACTAAACTATAAAATGAAAAATATTCTAGAGTTCTTAAAGTTACTTCACGATGACACCAGGGTTCCTAAAAAGGGGGGTCACTCAATATATATGAGCTTTCAGATCAGGGGGGGAATATTACGCTTGTCCAATAATTTCGATTATTTTTATTGATTTTTCTGATATGACCCCAAAATATAACTATCAATCTTGCAAAGAAAAGGTAAGGAAAAAATACTCATATTGTCTTAAGTTTATCAAAAGCAGTTAAGATTTCTCATATTATTGATATCCTCGCACCTGGTTGGGCTGATTGTATTATAATTGAAGCAAATATAGGTCTTTCATGTTTTGAAAGTTGTGGAATTTGTGAAGAGTTGCCGCGACTTCACATGAAGAACTTTTTTTCAAGGAATTTACAGGTGATCTTTCATGATTTGTTGAAACTTTCGAAGAATTATTCGTCCGACAAATATTTATAATACTTTAAATATCTGCCGTATATAAAAATCAATTATCGAATTGAACGAAACACCTAAGTGCACATCATCAAAATCTTATTTTTGATTTATTCCCGATTGAATTCAGCCCAAAAAGAATCCTTCAAAATTGTGTATTTAATATCAAATGGTTTCGTTTACATCATCCAAATATAGCACGCCCACCAGGTATGTTACACATTTATCTTTGATTCAACAATGATACATCTCCAAAAGTTCCAAAACAGCAATGTTTAAGATTTTTCACGACATCCCCTCCATCTCTAGAAATAATGATCATTCAACTTGTGCCTTTGATATTTTCATGCATCTCAAGTCATATTTCAAGTCAGGTGTTAATAATTAGTGAGTAATGGGTCCACGTTACCACCAGGGGTCGTATAAAGCACAATTCCTGGTTTCTGAATGACAGAAACGGCAGTAAGTATCACGCATGGATGATGAATATACTTTCCGTAAGGATAAAAGAAATGACAGTGTCACACGGAACGGAGCGATGCTAACTTGAAGACGAGTTATGTACTAACCCTTATCACTCTGTTTATGTGTGAAATTTTGCATTATTTTCTAGATTTTTTCTAGGTTTTCATTCCCAGTATCCGAAAAAAAAATCTATTGGAAATTAAATAAAAATTATTATTCATAGAAAACGGATCTAAGAAACCATTGGAAGAAAATTAATCTGGAAATTTTCTCTTTATTGGATGATGAAAGGGTCAGCTAAAGACTCTCATGTAAACCAAACTCAAGAATTAAACTAAACAAGAATCAACTGTTTGCTGTGTGTAAACCAAACTATAAATAATCTCAAAAAATGTTCTGAATTCCATGGCTATGAGACCAAACATGACGATGTCCTGTGTATTACTAGGCACAATTCTACAAGGTATGCCTACCAACATGACCAGTTTTCACTGGTATCTTGTTTTACAAACTAGAAAATTGAAGAAAATGGGTGAAAATCAGTTGGAAAGAAAGATCAAGTTGAGGTTATGAAACAAGTGTTACCATAGTGTAGGTCAATTTTTGTCTACTAAAATTTGTAAATCAGTAAACATTGTCATTTCATTTGTTCTCTTCAATCATGAATTTTTGTTTTATATATTCTTACTTTGGCTGTTACTGTCCCGTTTTTACTTATTTCTTTCATTTTTGGCTCACTTTCTGGTTTCTATTCGACGTATCTTATACATTGTTGAAATGTCCGAAAATATTACTTAACCTTTCTTATTTCAAACTCTGAAACGTTACAGTTTACTTCATTGATCTTTCACAATATTCCGATATTGTTCATCATGCAGTATTTTATTTAATTCGAGTTCCTTAATCCGCAGGTTTTTTTTTTATAAATGTTTAATTTTTAATAGTTCTTTTTCAGATACTGGGATTGAAAACCTAGAAAATATCTAAAATAATGATAAATCGTGTCAAAATATCCTTTAATGAATATTTTAATTTTTCAAGGTTCTTCATAGCTCGAAGCTTTCGTTGTTGCTTTTCTATTGTAATTTCTTTTCTAGATAATTTTTCATCTACCACAAAAAGCTAAAAGTTCATTTTATTTTGTCTTCATTTGAATTTGTGTTTTTCTTGTGAATCTTCTATGCATTAAACTTTCAGAAAAATTAAGATATAAAAAGTTTTCATATTATGTCAAAAAATTCGTTGACAGAAAAAAATGTCTAAATTATTCAAATAGCATGATCATCGCGAAATTTCGCTCAAAATTTTGCATCGAAAATCAAAATTGGCTCGAATCTTCAATGTGTGTGATATTAACTTCAAGGTATGTGCATAATTTGGGAAAACGATAGCATGCTGTTCCCTAGGACATGGGCGCAGAAAGGACGACGCTATTGTTCTTATTAAATTTTTGCCGACATGTCTTATCAAATATAAAGCTTTCTATTGATATTTCTTGTTTCAACATGTAGATATTTCGAGATTTTGAGAATATTTTTTTATAATGATAATTTAGTATGTTCCTTTATCCTCTCATTTTATTCTCATACTATGTTAGTGATGATCATTTTTCAAAGGATCCATTTTGTTATAATTCATGTAAAGAGAACTCCTTCGCTATTTGAGAACATAATGATGAGTTACCAAAACTGCTTCACCTCTGTAGAATCATGAAGTTCAAAAAGGTCGATTTTAAACTAAGTAGCTGCCATGTATGAACGCTAAAGGAAACATGTGGTTCTGGTGGGCGTCATATGTGCATAATTACTTCATTGTATTTGCATTTAGATGATGAAACTCACTTTGAATTAATTATAGATGTCTATTGATATCTAGGGAGCTATTTTCAAGTGGTAGCATCTACTGTTTTCTAACATATCGCAGAACATGCACTTCACTCCTAGTAGCTAACGTGATTATTACTCGTTACTTGAAGTGAATTGATTGGATGTAGTCTGCATACTGTGGTCCGTCCGATTTTTTTTTTTTTTTGAAGCTCAGTGGAAACATTCTTGTAATTTTATCATCAATGATGTAATAAAACACCAAAATTTTCAATAAAAAAATCAAACGGGACTAATTGTTGAAAGTTCCAATCACAATCATTTAATCATACAGATTATTTTTTAATACCTTTAAGATATAATATGTTTCGATATTGGTATATTACTATATATCATATATTCTTCGAACGAGCTACGTCTTGCAAGACAAAATAAAAAACTTTAGCAACAGGCATATAAAAACTGGAGACTTAAAAAGCAACACAAAAAATATAATACAAGAATACTAGACACAGTGTTTTATCTTCTCCATTTCGATTTATAATTGCCAATACCGGCTATTTCATATTAAATATCAAAATCTCACACGTGGTCGCAAAAAACATTAAACTTGATTCAAACAAACGGATCGACATGAAACTACCGAGAAGCTTGTCAAATGGTCGTGCATAGAAAAATATCATTTCTACACCTTCTTTCTTCGATAAATGAAATGCTGTAAAAATCTACTTCCCAGAATATTTATGACTTTGAAAATCAGATGACAGATAATAATCTCTATGAAACTTTGGTTCCATTTCAAATATTGAATTCAAACGAGTCTATTTTGGGAAGGCCTAATTACAATGATTAAAATACTACAGACTTTTCTGTGTTTCCTTCAAATAACATCTCTGGACATTGTTATCTTATACGATATATTTTATTATTGTATACGAGTTTACTATACGTCTTAACTAATTGAATTGAAGATTACATCCATTGCCATATAATAAATCGAAGTAGAAACCTGTTGAAATAGCAAAACGAAAAATGAATTAAAGAAATCATACTAGATAAAGTAGCAGCATCATCTTTTATCGAAGAAAAAAGGAGTGAAACTGATGGTGATCCTGTTCTCTGTTCTATACTTATATCTGCATTTGACAAGCTCGTCGTTTTATGTCGATCTGATTTTTTGAATCAGGTATTGTTGCCATCACGTTCGAGATGTTGAAGTATATGATGAAGTACATTTTTTCTGGGTTTTCACTCCCAATATCTGAAACAGAACTATTGAAATCTAAATAGATTTTTTTATGGGAAATCCCGTTGCGGATTGCAGGATAGAACTATTTGTCAAGGGCAGTTTCTCGGAAAACAGAGTGCCTAATAAAAACAATACATAATTAATATTAACGACAAACAAAATGAACTGTGACGTTTCAGAATATAAATCAGACAAACGAGAAAATTTTCAGAATCACTTTGGAATTACTTTGTAATTTCTTCATCTGCCCATGAAAGTGAGGCTATTTTTGTATGATAATTTCTTATATAATTCTTCCAATTTTCTGAAACAAATGATAGAAAAAGGCCCACATCTTTCTTTTGAGTATCGATTTAAGCTCATTTTGGGAGGATTTCACATCATTTTTTTTAATTGAGTTTTAAAAGTTCTGTTTCAGATGTTGGGAATGAAAACCCAGAAAAAAACTAAGAAAGAAATGCAAAATCCTCCCCAAATAAATTTTAATTGATACTTAAAAAAAGGTATGGGCCTTTTTCTACCGTTTGTTTCAGAAAATCGGAAGAATTATATAAGAAACTTTCACACAGCCTCAGTTTCATGTGCAGATGTACAAATAATAAAGTAATTCTAAAGTAATTCTAAAAATGTTCTCGTTTGTCTGATGAAAGAGTCAGATTTGTACTCTGAAACGTCACAGTTCGCTTTGTTTATTGCTTATATTATTATTATTATTATTGTTCATTAGGCAATCTTATTTCCAAGAAATGGCTCTTGACAAATAGTTCTATCCTGCAACCCGCAAGAGCTTTGCCCATAAAAAACAATTTTATTTTTAATAGTTCTGTTTCAGATATTGGGAGTCAAAACCCAGAAAAACCTAAGAAAATGATGCAAAATCCTCCAAAACTAAGCTTTAATCGATACTTGAATTAGATGCTATTGATATTTCTCAATCGAAGGAAAGAAGATGAAACACTCTGCCTAGAATTATTTTCGCATTATTTCGAGTGGTAAATTTTTATTTCAATCATTATATGCCAGTTGATGCAATTTTTAATTCTTTCATTCTAAAAGTAACACGCACTAGTGAAATGAAGTTAATCGAAAGATCTCAATATTAAGAGACATTATGAGAAGGTGGGAAAAAGCCAGCATTATTCAATGTTTGTAATCAGAATTCCACATAATGGATCAAAATTTTAATTATACCTGAACATGCAGTGCACATGCTTTCGTTACTTTGTGTTGTTTGCACATATTTTTTGCAATCTCATATTGGTGGAATCGGTAAAAAATTGTCTGGCAATTCGGCTTCACTATCTCTCTTGAGGAGATGAATATTTCTGAAAATAGAATATAGAGGATAGACTTAATTATCCATATCTTTTCAATACGAGTATAGGTTTGAAAATTGTTGAATACATTTTGTGTTTGTTACTCTGAATGTCAGGTATTTCAGGGAAACCCACCTATATATTCCGACATTTGAAAAATACTTATATATCAAGCAATAGGCAGATATGAAATAAAAACAGTATAACACTCACTTTACAGTCACTTCCGACTTCGATTTCGGGTTGCAAAATCCTCTATTGAATTTTACTTTGTAATTCTCAGTAGTTAAAAGTGTACAATTTATTGCCTAAAAAATTTTATACTCCTGACTGGTATTATACGACTGTCGATAAAAATGATGATATCTTTAATGTGTGGATATTCAATTTCTCACGGTGAATATCTCAATTACAAGTTATATATTCAACTGGAAGGCACATGGTATGATATTTTATTATCTTTATTACCGACCCATTTCATCAAGTACTAACCATAAATCATGATAAAACCTCTCATTAAGATACTTTCTAAAGGCGTTGATAACTCATTCTACGACTAATGGGATAATGTTGAGAAGCACCAAGAAGTGCCTCCAATTGAAGCATATGTTTCAGATTCTGCAAGAATTTAGGGTGAACGGAAGCCAAGATGTGGAGAGTTTCACTGAAATCAAGATGAAATGACTAAGTCTCTTGATTTGTTTTCATTTTAAACAACAAGGGCGTTATCATTCCGAAATATATTAACTGACAAAGAAACTGCAACACCCAGAAGGAGCTGTTTAAATTTTAATTTTTTTTGGTATAACATAGATTGTATAGCAAGGAGTAAAAAATCGATGAAGAGTAGGCACCGGACGTCGAAAGGGCACAAATTAAGTTCAAGATCGACGTCTAAGACTCCATGGCCATTAGTGACCGATTTGCGACAACTTGCGATCTTTGGCTGATGAGTGGTTAGGAGAACAAGGCCATCCTATAACTGTCCGCCGTAGAAAGTCTTCTGGACTGCAGCATTATCGACCTCATCTTGTTAAACCTCTTACGGTTGAGCATCGCAGGCAACGATTACAGTGATGTAGAGAACGACAACATTGGAATGTGAAATGGCATCAGGTCGTCTTCTCTGATGAATCTCGATTCTTCTTGGGTGCACATGATAGCCGAGGAAGGGTAAGACGACGTTGGGGAGAAAGACAATGACACTCATTTTGATGTTGAGCGTCATGTACACCGGACAATAGGCGTTATGGTATGAGGTGCTCTTGCACATACATGTTACCTTTAGTCTTTATTCGAGGTAACATGAAAGCGCTGCGTTACCTTCAAGAAATAGTGGAGCCATATGTTCTCCCTTACCTTAACCGGCTCGAAAATCCAATATTTCAGCAAGAAAATGCTCGACCTTATGTTTCCAGAGTTAGTTTAAACTTTTTTTAAGCAACTCATGTGAATCGTTTGTAGGGAATAATTGGGAAAACATGGGTAGAAGGCTTGGAAATTCACCCCAGCCCCCAAGGACTTTGGTGGCTCTGAGACATGAAGTACAGGTAGCTTGGAATAGTCCCTCAAGAAGAAATAGACCATCTGCATGCACTTTTTTTTCAATATACTGCGATCATCTAATTTCATTATTCTAATTAAATTCTATATGAACCATCAGGCTGTCATTTTAGACAGGCACTGGATTACAATTTGATCGAATCGTCAATTTCGGAACAATTTGAAAAAAAAATTGAAGGGGTATATCTGCGGAATTATTTGATGGATTCTACCCATTCGCGAATCCAGCATTTGTAAGTTACGTTGAAACCTTCCCTACAAATATCCGTCCTTGAGGACGACGTGAGTAAAGCTATACTTTCTGAGATATAACATTTTCTAGTCTTTATTTTATTCGTTTGCGAGGTGAAAGAACCCAAAGAAGAGCTAAAATATTCATAAAGGGAACAAAGAAATGGCCAGAAAAGATTTTTACAAAGGTATATAAAATACAAAACAATTTTTCAGCAAGAAATTTTTTTGTATTTCTCATGATTTATTAGTACACCGACTCAGCTGCAGAAACATACATAATATTACAATGAAAGCCAATACCTTGGTCGATCATTTGGACAACATTTTTACTATAGGGTGAAGATACTGCAAGATGGAATGATTGGAAAAACTCTCCATTATTGGCACAGCCTGTTAAATTATCTTCGAAAAATAAAAGACTCATACACTTATAGACAATATATATGGAATAGCTCTGTAGATCCAAGTGGAAATTATAATATTCTATAATCTAAGTGAACAAACGCTATTTATAAGGACAACATTGAATGAATGAATTCTAATCAGTTTCTAATGGTGTCTTCAATGTTAAATCTTGTATGCAAGTTCTCCCAAGACCAGTAATTGGCTGCAATACCTGTTCAATCAATTAAATGGGAAGCAACATTTGCAGGAGATATTAGCTAAGGTGGGGTCCCCTTCCATTCACAGCCATCTAAGATAGTCACTCAAATAAGTACCCACCGTGAAACTCTCGGTCTGAACTATAATTAAAGCTATTTCATTAAAATTGCTATTTCAAGCGAAAAATTCACAATGTACAAATGAGGGACCAAATACATGTGAAAATAATAATGCAGGAATTGCGTGTGGTCTTATTACTTAATTCTCTGGAAATTTAAGTATTAAAGTGGAAACAAGATTACAATTTCAACCCACAAACAGAGAACGTTGAAAGACTATAAGGCTCGACTTAAAAGGGAAGATCCATTAGTTGCATTCATTTAATAGTTTTATGCTGGTTATCAGATCGACAATCTTGAAAAATTAATTCAGTCTTGGTGTTATAGTTATTCATGGTTGGGAGTGTCTTGGAACGTTATTGAAAAGGATTTCGTTAATTCTCATTCATTTGTATATTTTATTTTGTCTTGGATATAATTTTGTAATTTCTCAGGTTCTATATGGGCGGGAAAATTAACAGACAAATTCATTTCATGAATATTTTGATTTATATTCGAGAAAACAAAGGAACCAAGATTTTTTTCAATGGCAATTATTCTTAGATGAAACATCGGATAATATCAAGAATATCAGAAATGTGACGGAAATCAATTTTTTTCTGCAAATGTCATGTAGCTTTTCTGAATTATATCTTGAATTTTTGAAGATTCCCCCTCGCCTCATCAAAGTTAACATTACTTATGGAAAAAATGTCCATTACGCTATCACAAAAACAGAAGAGTACATATTTCACGAGGGACAGAAAAAAATTAAATTAGATAGGTACGTCCTGTATATCACCAAATTTTTGAAAAGATATATTTTCCTGATTTCAGGAACAATGCTCTATTTTTCACCCAGATATCTTCATGTTCAGATTTTTTCCCGAGAATGATCACAAAGGACTAGTTCGGACTCACCGATGAAGAATCCGCTGTCAAATTCACGTAACTGTAGAACGAAAAGAGCTAGCGACTTGAAACTTTTTGGGTAGAATGCCTCGGATAGGTCTGTGTATGGGCCTAATCGGAATAAATTTTAGAAAAATTCCGAAGATTTTTTTCGGAATCTTTTCTTCAGATTTCGATGAATTTTCTGCAAAGACTTTTAAGTTAATATTTAATAGCAACTTCTCACGTGAAATTCAATGTCGTTGATTGAATTTTCCGCAAACTGACATTTAATGAGATATCACTAGGACCTTTTTTCAATGTGACTTTCAAAAATAAAGCATACTTAATATTTTTCTGGAGTTATGTTCGATATATTGAAATTTCAACTTTCATCTTCAAGTAGGCTTTGGACAATGCGATGGTGGAATGAAAGCATGGAAATATTATCAAACGTTTATCAAAACGATAAAAGTTCTGATTAGTTCGCAACTTCTGTTCGACTGTCTGCAATAAAATATGAAAAGAAGTGAAACATGTTAGTCTGTTTAATAAAACCGGAAAAAGTAGAGGCAGCAATTGTATCGTGAAAAAGAAGACATCCCTTCAAATATATTTTCGCACGATTGCGTCAAAACTCAATAAATTGAGGTTAATTTGAAAACTCGTATTTTAGAAGAATTTGCCCTATGTAATTGAACAAAAATGGCTAACTCTTCGAACTCTTATTTCAATGAAATTATTCGTTGCTTGATATTTTTGGAAGAAGTTCCAGTTTTTATGGTTTTTAAAAAACTGCGGGAATCCTTCGAATATTTATTTGTTCTAATCGAACTTTGACAACTAACTATGTTCGCTTCATTTTATTTCCGCATTCTCGCAGTCCTAAGCCTACTTATCTGCAATAGATAAGATGTGAAAATTCAATATCACGAATATAGTTTCAAAAAAATATCAAGTACGTTATATTTTTGAAATGATAATTTCAAGCTCTATCGAAATATAAAACAAAATATATGGGGTGTCCCATATGAAAAAAAAAATCATTGTGACATCTCAAATATCATCAGTTTGCAGAAAATTCAATCAACGTCATTGAATTGTACGTGAAAAGTTTCTGCGAGAAAGTTCTTGCGGAAATGAAAAATTTTCAATGAAAAAAAGGTACAGCTATAATTCTAAAATAACCATTTTCAGAAAACACCCTAACTACGTAACGCTGATAGCTATGGAGTTGTAGTTAACGCCAATGAGTTCCTCATGAAAATTGACCCTCGACCACAACATCAGTTTTTCTGTATCAAGTACATAAATAGCACTTCCCTTTCAAAAGTGTCCAATTTGGCAAACCCTGTTTTCCCAGTTACAATTGATCGGATAAGCATTTTTTAATCGCCTACTGAAAAAAAAAATCATATCGATTTGTAGGGCTGGTTATATCATGCGTAATTTTTTTAGGTATGCTATATCATTCTTTGCATAAAATAACTCATAAAACTTTGTTGTAATATGTTTTCGCAAGTTTGATTAAGATGTTTGATTCTGCACATTCAACAGAATTTTTTGAATGTCTTAAAGGCAGTTACCGCTCATTGTGAGGCCAGTGTAAGTAAAATGATTTCCTTGTGGAAAAAGCTTTCCAATGAATTAGATTCCGTTTGAATACCTACCCGTTAGATAAACTCCTTAACATTGATATGTTTGTCAGATTCCGAAAAATACGAACATGACATACACAACCCACGTTACACAGCATTATGAAGGCTGACCCAGGATGTAACCCTGTTACCATTAATTCTCCTCCAGCAATAGTTGCTTTACCTGGAGCTTTTGTGGTGCGTTCTTGATTGATGACTTGCAAAAGGAATGAAGAACGAATATATATGGATATCTTACTTTTGAAGTGATATCTTTCTATTCGCGACTTTATCCTTTTATGCGAGAGAGAAAGATAGATAGAGAGAGATAATTGCATACCTGTATGTATATATTTGTAGAGTTCATTCATTCTGATTGATTTCACCCATATTCATTCCGAAAGGATGGAACTTATATAATTCATTCCATTTTGAAAACCATAGCAATGGTGTGAAGTCTGCAGCTGTGTGTGCATGTTCATGTTCACCCGCATCAGTCGTCTTTTTTCGTTCATATGATTCATGCTTCGCATGAAATTCTCTATGAACCTTCGAGCTATCATTCTCCAAGTAAGAACTTCAATTCTATCGAATCTGTGATTTTGTAAATATTTGATTTAACGGATTCCACTTTCGAAATCATGCACAAAGCCTACCCTACAAATATGAAGTTTCAGAATGTTTTGTTTCGGATGTTATTCTTTTTACGGTTGGTCTATCGGCTATCGTGAACACAACAACTTCCGAGAAAGAGTAGGATTGGGCTTAAATTATGAACGGCGTATTTATGAATAGAAGAAATTCATTCAACTATTTCGTAGCTATATCTACTCAAAATTTAATTTTTCCGATATTTCCAAAAATACTTATTAGATCGAAGTGGAATCCAGTATTCTATTGAAAATGATATCTTGAAGGTTCATGCAAAATTTCATGAGGATATTGGATGAGAAGATAGCAGAATATAGAACATCTGAAAATCAATTAATGATAGCATCATACCTAAATTGCGGCAAAGCAATTTTCGATTGGTCACAAAGTTTCATCGGAAATAGAAACGATACCGAGGAACAGAGGTGTCAGAAAAAAGTATCTCCGTTACTTTATAGTCTTTGATAGTTTGAAGTATCTACTGCATCTTAGTTCCCTTTTTTGTTGACGAAAAGTAACTAGTATCTTAGATACTTTTCAAAAGGAACTGTATCTTGTAACTTAAAAAAGTTCCTTTGGACGAATGTGTGTGAAGTTGGCCCAGCGCTTTTCGGTTTTCGTAAACATTTTTTTGTGCTGATTTTTTCTTGGTTTGTGCTGCTTTGTTCCGTTGAAATTCTTTTTATTCCGGTTTTCAGAATATTCCACAAAATGTCTGAAATAGGCCATCCTAGCACTTTTCGAAAAACTGGGTATCAATGGCTGAAATAGTTGTGCCATTCGAATTTTTCTAAAAGTTCCTATAATTTCCCGAGAAATCATAAATGAAGAATTTTCTTCTCAAAATAGAGTGGAAAAATTTGTGTTACATTTGTGCTGACTAGTGCCGTAAATATTTTCAAGAAATTTTTTCGGGTTTCCCGAGAAATCGCGGAAGTGGAACTGAAGTTAGCCCAGCCCTTTCGTGATATACGTGAGATAATTTGTGCCGTTGAATTGTTCACGAAAATCCTTCTAATCTTTCAAAAAAAAAAGAGATTTTGGAAAAAAGTAAGCCCAGCACCTTCGTTTTTATGTGTCTAAAATTCTTCGGTATAGTTGCTCTTTATATCTGACCGGTCAGATTTCCAGAAAAACTTTCCACTTTTCATTCGAACGGTGAGAAGTAGACAAAAAAAATTGTTTCGAATAAGTGAATAAAGTATTACTATTACTCTATTAATCATTCATTGTTTTTTTGAGGTTGTATTTAGGCTATAGCCTAAGACGTAAATCTTACGTAAAACTCCAATTCTGGCGTGAATGAAATTTAAGCAAACAAATTCTCTTATTCTCTTAACTAATTAAGTCAAGAAAACAAGAAATACTAAATCGTTAAGAAACCTCACCCTTATATAAAAAGCATCTCAGAAAGTATCTTTTATTTTTCAAAAAGGAACCTAAGATGCGTATCTAAGTTCCTTTTTTTTTGAAGAGAATCTAGGTACCCGACGTAACTTTGGATACTCTATCAAAAAGTAATTCATCTAGGATCTAAATCTTTTTCAGGGTATCTTTAACAGCTGCCGAGGAAAACCACGAAATTTGATGAATTTTTCCCTTATATATCCGAAGAAATTCGGTACATTGTTATGAGATATATTATAGGTTTCGAGAAATGTGCAAAATTCCGTCGAAATCTTGTGGACAGTTTTTACGCGCTTGTTCTGGGGAACAGCGCGTTATCATTTCGTCACGATGTCTGTAATTTTCGAATTTGGAGCCGAAATTGGTCTCAAACGCCTAGGTTGGAGTCACTTATGAAGAATCCGTGGTCAAAATTGATTCTGTCCGTCCGGCCGTGTGCGCTGTAACTTTCGAAAGGAAGCACCTAGATTCTTGAAATTTTCAGGTTAGGTTAAGATCCTGAATATCTCGGTTAGGTTAGTTTATGGGCCAAATCTGCCAAATGGTTTTTGTGCTACAGCCATTTTAAATTTTGATATTTCAATAACTCGAAAAGTATTCATCTGATCGAAATGAAACTTGGTTGGAATATGAACAGTGTCAATAAGAAGAATTACTCAAGGAAAAATTCGAAAAAAAAAATTTTTTTTCCTGAAAATGTTTATATTTCATTGAAATTTCACTGAAATGTTCAAGTCACCATTTCGCAATGTGAACAAGCGCGTAAAAGCTGCTGACTTCACGTCAGTGCTTTTCTAGATTTTTAACTACAGAAATTATTCTAGGTTTACATGAGCCGATTAGGTTTGTGAATTGATGAAATCACAGCCTTCGGATACTTAGATTGTGGACAAGATAATCAGAAACACCATCTCCGCGTCATTTCCTTAGCAACGTGACGATAGTGTAATTTTTTTAATTTCCGAAATTCGAATTCAGCTGTTGAATAAGTTTCTGATAAAATGAAAAAATCAGATAGACATAAAAAGCAGTTTACTAGATTTACGAAACCGTGAGATAGCGTAGTTTCATCAATTCTAGCAAATTAATCAGAATATCTTTCGGAGAATTCTCTGCCCCCAGCAATAAAGGTCAAAATTATATTACGAATTTGAGTTGAAGGAAAACAATTGAGAATCGATACCGGAAAAATTGATGAATAATCGAACTTTTTTATGTGAAATTAACTTTTATAAATCCATAAGCGTCTATGGCTAACTTTGAACAATGGTTTGGGTGATACAGCCATTTCAAAATTTCGATTGCAAAAATTTCATTTATTGGAATTAGATAATCCATAATTTTATGGTCATGCAATTTTGAAAAGAGTGGCTAGGTTGATTAATCCAACTTATTCGAATTCTCAAAATGTTTCTCCTCCGTTCTACTTCTCGGAAACATGACAGCCATTTATTCACTCAAATGTAATGAATACGACATATATCAAACCTGAATTGATACAAAAAGTTACTGCCCGCTCTCACCGATAGTTTGTACTAGAATTAAAGGCTATAAGTCTGGAAAATTCCTCATAATTTTTTCTATGAACCAGTGAGTAGTATAATTCTAGAATTTACAGAATTCTAGTTATTCGAGTAAATTCATGAAATGCATTTTCTCATTAAGGTCCTCTTGATTTACAATCACTTGCTGAATCAGCAGATTGCAAGTAAATCCACAAGATTCACTGATAATGGATGATAGGCATAAATTAGTTCTCTCGTCTTTCATTCAGCAAATTCTCCATAATACTCGTTTGGGAAAGTCTCGGTTAAAGTTTTCATAACAGAGGAATGAGAGGGTCGTAGTTTTCGTTTGAATTATTTTCTCTACTTTCTTTGTTCATTTAGATTATCGATTCTGGTCAAGAATTTCAATAGATTGAACCTTTGAAATCAATAAGGGGCCATACATTTGTTCAGAACAGCTTCAGCAGAGTTCATATTTCAATAATAACTCCTCAAGTAAAACGTATATAGAATATATTATAAGCTATCAATAATAGTTATCAGATGATAATATACATAAACTCAAAATTATAAGTTGAAAAATACGAGTTGTTTAATTAGGGTTGCAAAAATTTGGATCATTAGTTGTTATGAAAATATTTCTATGAAATTTTTAAGTTGTCACCTGTCTACAATATAGTACTTTTTGCAATACAAATGTTTACCTTGGTTTTTAACTTTAAAAATATAACTTAATGGTGTTCAGGGAAAAAATGATAAGACACTATTTTTCTCGAATTAAAATCAATTATTAATTGAAAAATCAATTCGTGCTAAAAAGCTCCCGATTCTTCTCTACTGTCCACTGATCTCACAATCAAGAATACTGTTATGACACAAATTGTTTGATATAAAAAAAATGTAATGCTCATCTCAAAAGAATATATATATATATATATATATATATACAATCAAGAATAATTCATTGGAAAAGAGAAAAAAAACGATAAATTATATACGAAAATAGAGTAAAACAAAAATTCGACTATTGCAGCTAATGCTTTCATACCATTATTCTGTACAAAACACTGATTTCAGAATCTAGAGTAATCAATTATAATTCAATGGAAAAGGAAGGAAAATAGGATAAAATGAGCAGTGGACTTTCACAGTCAACGCTTTCATCAGCATTGACTATTATTCATATCGAATTTCATTTGTATTTTTCTTATTTCTTTTTTATTTTTCTGGTAAACAATGGCGTTATCAATTTTACGAATGTATGTAGCCTTCTAATTTTGAGCCGGAAATGGTCTTGAATGTGTTCAAATTCAATTCTGTCTGGCCGGCTGTCCGTATGCGTGCTGTAAATTTCGAAGGAAAACAGCTAGACTCTTCGTCACGGTGGCTTTGGAGTCTGATAATCTCGGTTGCGTTCGCAAATGGGAATAATGAGCGTAACTGTTTCTGGGTTACATCAGGCATATGTGATTTTGATTTTCCACTAGGTTGGTGACACTAGGAAATTCCAAGGAAATGGAGACACAGAATTTGCCAATTCATACAGTTTACCTATTTCGCACGAGCTTCCATTTCTCTGAATCTAATTTCTGATTTAGTTCACGATTTCACGCGAAATATTTTGTGGTGGTTTTTCGCGAACTCTATCCTCATATATGTCTTAAGTTATTGTGTTTAAAGATGTATACAAGAACTGAATATGCTGAATATGGCTTCGAGTTTTTCTGGAGTAAAAGTAAAAAAAAGTAAAAAAAAAGTAAAAGTTTTCGGTTCCTACTAAAATACAGATAATGTTATTGAAGAAAAATTGAGAACTCAAATTAGAAAGGACGCTTGAGGCTCAATCAGCTATCTGTGACTTGAAAATTGAAATATTCTTTTCATCCAGTAGAAGGTTTCAGTTAACAAATTAACCTCTACAATCTAGTGGGAAATGCCCCTGAGGCATTTTTACAGATAAGCAAGAACGAACCAACTATAATCAATGTAACAACATACAAATAAATGAGATATATACCTACTCCACTCAGTGATTGATGTATCATTAGTTGCGAAAGATCTATTTTCAGAAATTCTGTCATACATGATTGAGTGAAATGTATCTCTGATACAATTAAATCAGATTTAGATAACTTGTCTTGACTGAATAACTACTATCTCCTAGGATTTTTTCATCTAATGATAAAATAATTGCTACCTACCCAACCGCTCATTCCAACTATCATTCAGACAATAAATGAACTCATATTACCTGTAATTGCAATTATCATTTTCAGGGCTCGGGAATATTATGGTGTTTATGGATATTAACATGCCCTACAGGACATATCTTCGGACATGTCCTCGGGCAACATGCGAGAGTCTGTGGGGTCATTAGGAGTTTCCACATTTTTTAGACCGCCGACTCCTTAGTTCGTGGGTTTTCTCGCAGAGGGCGTATCAGTACGGTGGGGATTCGAAAACACGTGTCGAGAGCGTGTCGGAAGCTTCATTCGAACGCGCATGTGCAGGGGAAGATAAGGGGAGGAAATGAAACATGTGGGGAAACGAGCCGGAAAATTTTTGATCGAACATATCCCTACATATTGCGTCCAACGCTTTTCGAAGGAAAAACTACAAATTTGTGGCATTTTTATATACTACTTTCATTCCACTATATGATTCTTGCGTAATCATCAGAGGTGCATTAAATGCTGGAGATCAATCAATTAACAAATAATTATAGCCTTTGGTGTGGCTTTTTACAACTTTTGATTATAACCGGTAAAAATTCATGTTTTTTCTTTCGTCTAAAAGAGATTTCACAAACCACGGCTGAATATCCTAAGTTATCTCTTATCCGCCGAATCCTTCAGACCTTGTCAATCACATGTATATTCGTAGTTTTTCTATATTTCTTCCTACAGGTCCTTGCAATCACTAGAAAATACATGTGGGTTTTTCTCGTTCTCCTTCTTAAGGTCTTGAATACCTAAAATGAAAATATATTTATGGGTTTTTTATTAAAATTTCTCTCATTCATTGACCCCTTCAGATCTTGTCAAGTACACATGTGTAAAATTTTGGGAGGATTTTATCAATATGAAAAAAATATATAGATCCCAGAAACTTTCGATCCAAATCCCTCGAGTTCTGCGTGGATCTTCATACTAATTGATAAATTCCGATTTGATCAAATTCGTGTTTTCGTATCATGAAAACCACCCTTCGAATGGATACATTTACGGAATCAGTCGGCCTAACGACGTATCGTTGCACAATACCTTCCGAAAGAAGTAATTTAGAGACTCGATATAGCTATGAACCTTAACCTCCTTGACTTTCAGATTATCCGAAGATTGCAATACGTATAACTGTTTAGAAGTCAAGATTTGACGGACCCGGTCAATATCTGGATGGGCAACCGCTACCACCACAAATTTTAAACCATAATATCCTGCTTTCACGTCATACTTTTCTCCAATTTTCAAATTCAACGTACTTCTCGATTTCTCCTGGTTAATCTCAAAACATTTCCAGTTTGAACACTCTGAAGCTTGATTGATTTGTCTTAATTATACGAGAATTAGTCTTCCAAATTTGAATCTTCAGTTTCTCAAAGTCTCAAAGGAAATGTATACATCTTGTACACGATTCATAAATATTCCATCAGGTATCAAGGCTGCGGTGTCCGAGTGGTTAAGGAGATGGACTTGAAATCCATTGGGTTCTACCCGCGCAGGTTCGAATCCTGTCCGCAGCGTAAAAATTTTGATTATTCCATATTCAACAGAAATTAAAATTAAATGATGATGCAACGTCGAAACGTGCAAAAAGAGAATTATCGTATTTGATAATAATAATGTGGAATGTAGTTACTACGAGCCTACATTCAGTTTCGAAAATTCTCCAGGATATTTTAAATCTACAAAACTGATTTTCGTCGAATTCCATCATCAGAAGTTGCTAAAATATTTCAACTAAAATTTTACGCGAGCATTCATGGGAACCATTTCGAATTTGCCTGTTATTTTCGAAATATGAAGAATACTGCTAGTATTGAAATTTTGTATAAATTAAAACAATTGGGAATTGCGACGCGCGAATCAGTGGGAAAAAATTCTCATCAAAAATTCCCGAACTTTTTCCAAGTAATTTTTATATTGAAGAATATTCAGAGATTCTGCGGCCTGAATCTACGAACTGACATTTCACAACATAGCAGACAATTCTAGTTCGAATATACTTGTTTCAATACTTATATAAATTTTGGTATCAGTTGTTTTTTTGAATTCATGATTTACTTCCTTTGACTGAAGAAACTAATGAAATTCAGAATAAAATAAATCGAGAATATTTTACATTCGGAATTTTTTCTAAATACTCATTCCATGTGAGCATTTTACTCAAAAGAAATAAATAAATTTCGCTTGAGTCAACGATATCGACTTAATTACTTAAATCTACTATATCCTTGCGTATATATTTATATTTATCATATACTCCAATGAACTATCATTTACTCAATTCGAGAATGAATTTTTTTGCGTGTAGCACTGAGAATAATCTATTAAACTATCAGCATGTTACTACCCAAATCATGTCACAAAAGTACCATATATGAAATACTCATCCTTATATGTCACAAGTGCTGGTTCCATCAACACCGTGCGATAGAAAATTAACATAACACTGTATTAGGCATTATTCTCCATTATTTCAAAACTTTTGTTTGCTATTCAATTGTGTATTCCACAATTATAATTTCAGCCCTAGTATGGAAATTGAGCGGAAATTAGTCAGATTGAGCATGCAAGTCTAAATTGTTGTGCAGCTCGATTACAATTTATAATGAAACCTCTGGTGCGATACATGATATATATAACACAAACCGTGAAATTACGATTCAAAATGTGAAGATTCAAATTGCGTGATGAATTTTATTTTATCACTAGCTTGGTCGTATCCGAAATTCAATGACATGAGTAATCCAATAAAATCCTAGGAGAGCAGAGTAGCTTTTGCGCGCATGTTCAAATTAGTCGCCAAATCTCTATTTCTTGAGGCAATAATGACAAAATTTAACATACCTATTGTTTTTCCAGATCTAACAAAAAAAAGTCGGAACAAAGTGGAAAAACTGAAGAAAACGGATTTCAACGTTTGTGGTGAATTTCATTGAAAACTTATGAATTGTTCTCTGAAAAAAATTTTCACTTGTAATACCACTAGAGGTCAAATTATTTCCGGATTTAATTTGACCTCGTGTGGTAGTCGGTAAGAAAATTCCACACCAAATGTGTTTATTTCCAACAACATCAATTTTCGTCTTCATCAAGTACTTGCAAAACATGGAAGGTTTTTTCGACTTGATTATTTAATTACCATGGCAACACAGTGAAACTCTATGCTAGAAATTATTTCTGTTTTGAATTTGTAAAAAACAGCACGACGTAGAAAAATTTCTCGTTTTGATCGAGAAAGTTAAAAAATATTCGCCAGAATATTAAGCAGTTGACAACCGCGAATGCTAGGCAATCGAAGGCAAGTGTATGGAAGTAGTTTATAAACGTTTGCGCAGCTACAGCGTATGATTTCGACAGAGCGGATATATACCTGTGGAAGAACTGGCGCTTATTCTTGAAGACTATGCCTTCAACATGCGAAAAAAGAACTCCGAAGACTACAAGGAGACTGCTATCAAAGTTCTATGGAACTCTACAGCTAAGCAGTTGCATGAATATTTTTTCGAAAGGTATAATCGCAAATTTAATCCATTCTCTGACATAGAATTTGTCAACTCAGGAGCTGCAAGAAATGCTAAGCGTCAGAAGCTTCAAATAGATCCAACCAAGAGGAATGCAAGTTCATATATATTCAAAATATTTCCAGTATGAAGATTTATTTTCATTATAAGTTCCGTAACCTTCCAGTATCCCTTACTTATGATTTAAGTCAAAATTTAGTGGGGAAAAATGTCATGTTGACGAAACGTAAACGGAACGTATAGTGTGCACACATCAATTCATCTACACGTTATAATATTTTACGGAAAGGATACTGGAAGGTTACGGAACGTACAGTGAGAATCAACCTCCACTAAAATTAACCTGTTGCGTTGCTGTCAGAAGTACACGTTCTGATTGGTTAAAAATCACATGTGTGAAATTTTCATCAGAATTCTGCGAGCACTTGAGCATCGATAGTCTACAACTAGTCGCCTATTTCCAATCCGATCGCTTAAGTCGCTTCTGAGTTATCGATCAAATATCCTCAAAACTTCAAATGCGAATAACTCCAGAACCTTTCGGCTGATTTTGACCATACTCTGAATCAACTATTGCATTTTAATACGCAAGATACCCTTGAAGCTTCAAATCGCTAAGCTATTCCGTTCTCAAGTTATCGTGCCTATATGGCTGGCAGCCCAGAATCGATTTTGAGATTTTTTTTATTGTTAATTTGTGAACAGTGTATTGGGTATTGGGTTACCTGTTTGTGTTCCTTGTGAATAAATAAATAAATAAAAGAAATAAAAATCAGTGAGTTGTTTGAAACCATTTTCAGACCCAGACATTTGGGCGAAACAATAACACGCTATTTCCTAGAACATGTGCGCAGAAAAAAAGATTCTCTGACGTCAAGATTTGCATATAATTGAGCATGAGAATTTGAGATATCGGGTTCTGATCCCGTCTAGGTTTTGTGCTGTAAGTAACTGTAAGTAACAATTACTTCCAGAAGAAACTACTTAGAAACTAGATATTGGAAGAGTTGGTTAAGGGCTTAATTACGAAGGTCGAATTCGTAAATGGGTGAAATCAGCCCAATGATTCTGTAGATATAGCCGTAAGAACAATTCGAACAAAAATTTCAATTATTTTTTTCCAAATATTCAATATTCAATGATCTTCTAATCATATTATCCTCATTGAATTCTTCATGAACTTTCGAACTGTCATTTTTCGTTAAAGTACTGGATTTCAATTCAATCTGATCTGTATTTTTGGAAATATTGGAAAAATAAAATTTTGAATGGGTATATCTGCGGAATCAGTAGGTGGATTTTAGGCATTCACGAATTCGGCCTTTGTAATTGAGCTCCAAACCTTCTCTACAAATATCGAGTTTCTAAGTTATTTCGTTCGGCCCAACCCTAACGGCCGCAAAACACAATATCTTCCGGAAGAAACGACTTAGAAACTCTTTATTTGTGGAGTAGGTTCGGGGCTTATTTACGAAGGTCAAATTGGTGAATTGGTAAAATCCGCCCGATGATTCCGTTCTCCGTAGATATACCCATTCAACATTTTATTTTCCCAATATTTCCAAAATTATAGATTAGATCGAATTGAACATGCGCGCAAAAGCTGCTGACTTCACGTCAGTGTTTTTCTAGGTTTTTTCTGGTCGTATAGCAATCAACTTGACTACCTCGTTAATACCGTGTGACGAAGTTGAAAAACTTCAATTCTAAATAATTCTATTCGTCCAAGCTAATGTCACATATTTGTCGTTTGACCATGAATCAATACAAAACTTGTGGATGAAACGATTGAAACAGTTTTTATTTTTGTTTTCGAAGCTTACTACAACGAAGATCATGTTTGTTAACAGGTAAAATCAGCCTAATGATTTCGTAGATGTAACTAATTCGGACTTTTCATTTTCCCAATATTTACGAAAATACAGATCCGATTGAATTGAAATCTAGAACTCAGTTCATCATGAAATGACGCTTAAACGTTTATGCGGAATTGCGAAGGAATCTAGCAAATAGTTTTCGAGATGATAATATCTGTTTTATCATGTCAGACTACAGTTTTCACTATATGATTGATAAAATCTCGTTTGAATTCGATTTAATGGTTTTTTTATTCATTATTCAGAATTTGTTTTTCAAATCGGCATAGTTCGGAAAATATTAGGCAGATTCTGCTCATCAGTGACCACGGAAAGATCCGATTAATTTGTAACAAGGTAAGAGATAAATTGTGAAGTGCTGACATACAGACGAATGCCAAACATCGCTACGAAAATATAATAAATTAATTTTCAAAAGTTGTGGTACCCTTAAGTCTATCTGTTAAATTGTGATGTCGACTCTCCAAGCTGTTTGTTCAATATTTTCTCATAAGGTATCATGACAAGACCACATGTAAAACATCAACACACCAGAAAAAAATCACATTGAGTCATATTTAAAAATAAGACAAAATAATATATTGCAATAGTTGTTCCAACCGTAATTGTATCAATTGCTCACAAATTGAGAATATGAGTAACGAGACCAAAGCTGTCTCAACCAATAGAAATAATTTCATGCTGCCTTAAAAATTATCATATAAATATCGTTATATACTATGTGGGCCCTATTTTTCCTGAGATTTATGTAATAGCTTGCACAAATACAGAGGTGGGTGTGGCGTATAAAAAGCGACCTTAACATTGGACTTGTGGTCTTGATCTTTGATCTTGTCATGCTATCGTTTATCTTTCGTTGCACTTAATGAATTCAGTAATTGTGATCAGAAAGTGAAGCGTGTTAATTATCGTTATTGAAATGAATAATTAAGTTATTCGACGAACATCAGATGTTATATCGATAAACATGTGGGTACTTTAAATGTCTCCTGCTCACGCAGGGATTCCCGAAAATCACCGGAAAATTCTGTTTACTCTGGAAATCTCCGAGGACAAGAAATCAAAAGCAAAAAGTTGTCGGAGATTTTTTTGAGAAGCTGCGATCGTTCGAAATGTCAATGTTTATTCATTTATTTCCTAATTGGAAATATTTAAACTTGGGAATAATACGCAAAAAATTAAAACATTTCAGATGAAACTGACCTATACAGAAAGTGTGTCAAAATCACCTGTATTGTCAAATTTTTCTGCAAGAGGAACCCATTCGTATTGCACTTGAACCATTGCTGGTTTTTAGACATTTCATGTCAATTATATCCTATTCTTACGAGTTGAAATTTTTAGCCTAGCAGAGGTAATGTTTCTGTAGATATCGATTTTCAAATTTTTTTTACAGTTAGTAATTTTTTCATACTATTTGATTGGATAGGTTTTCGTAAATATATAAATTTTAATGAGCATAACTACAGAACCAAGTAAACGTATAATTTCGGCAATTGGATATCAAAACAAGATGTGCGCATGCACCAACAGTGTCTTTTACGGAGAATCTCTGCCAGATTGTGCTGAAGCCTGATATTAGACTTCGGTGATAGTTTTTTCATTAATCCCAGTTGGTTTATTCTGATTTGAAAATGAAAAACATAAAATATAGGGGAAGTAATGCAATTAATTCTGTCGGAAGTTATGTTAGTTTGGTTGAATTTAGGACAACCACGAAGAAATTGAATTTGGGATAGTGCACTTGAATTTCGTGTTCTGACTTGTTCGGGTTCCAGGTTAAGTTAGGTTAGTTTAATTTTGGACAGTGCCAATCCAAATCAGAAATAAAAATACTATCGTCTCATCCTTGAAAATCATTGAAAAATGAACTACATCACCGAATCGAGAAAAATAGTGCAGAAATGCCTTTAATTACTCAATCAATCATATTCTTTTCATATTAAGTATCCCCCTCATCTTATGATTCATACAACTTATATAAGAAAGAATTTCAAATGACCGGAAATTCTTGTGGCACCGGATTTATTTCACAGTCTGGCAACGATGCTCCCTAAATAATACGGCCGACCGGACAAAATCGTTTTTGACACTGGATTCGTCATCAGTGAGTCCAACCTAGTCGTTTGAGACCATTTTCGGCTCAATCATCGAAAATAACAGACATTTGAACAAATCGATAGCACGCTGTTAACCAGAACATGCGCGCAAAAACCATCTAAAGAATAGAGACATGCAACGATCTCGAATAGCTAATCATGACTGTTCGAGCATTGCAAATCATACGATAGATTGGAATAATACAAAGAACCAAATGATCTAAAACAAAAATTAAAGAGCACTTATTTTGCTGCATGGAGAAAATAATTTAGCCCATTGTTCTATAGAAATTAATCATATTTGACTGAAATATTACAGTTTACTCCGTTGATCGTAGGCAACATTTTTTCCGGAATCTACACTTGAAGACTTGTTTGAAACTCGCTATCCTCAAGGAATTTTCACAGATAAGAATTTTCAATTTGAATTTCAATAGTTCTGATTAAGATATTGGGAAAAGCTGAAAAAAAAACACTTCAATATTCACCTAACAATACATAGAAATGGCCTGGTCTATTGCTGCTTTATTCAGCATTTTGGTAAACTGAATTAGCCATATAATTACTCTGGGTCATAACTATCATTATCAAATTATATTCAATCAACGTTATGCTTCCTTTTGTGGATTTATAGCCCAACACACATAAACATTTTTATTACAGATGTATTTATCACTTAATGGTCGTTAAGTAATAAGAATTGCGTGAGTTTGGAATATTGCTGGCCTGTGAACATTTGCATAAACAAAGTATACTTATAATTGCACCACCTCCCTTTGATGTATTTCTTTTCGAAAGAGAAGGTTGAATGAGAATTTATGAGGAGGTAGCCAATGGCGTGCGTGAATGGAAAACTGACATTCTTAATTAGCTGCAAACCTTTTCTACAAACATCGAGTTTCTCAGACGTTTCTTTCGAAAGTTATTGTGTTTACGATCGGCCGTCGGGTGTTAAGTCAAATTAGTGTCGGGGTAAAATCCACCCAATGATTCCCCAGACTAACCCATTCATCATTTCCCTATATCTCTAAAACTATAGATGGGATCGCATTAAAACTCAGTACCTAATCGAAAAATGGAAGCTTAAAGGTTCATATGTGTACGAATAATATGATAAGGAGATCGTACAATATAGAATATTCGAATAAAACTTGGCACCTAGTTTGGAAATGCTAATGGGCAACTCTGTGCGAAATTTCGTGATGATCGTGTCATTAGAACAATTTGAAAAAAATTTCAAATTTTTTTTTCCTAATATTCAATATTCATTGATCTTCTGATCGTATCATCTTCATGATATTCTGTATAAACCTCAGAACTGTCATTTTCCGATAAAATAGTGGATTTCAAGTTTCTTCCAGAGAATTTTGTCTGTATATTGAGCGTTTTAGCGGAATTAATTCTATGAACACTGCTCGAATTTAAGATCAATTCTTTGTTTGATCTTTGATCACCAAATGACTGATGACGCTAACTCCGCGTGAATATAGAGAACAATTGTGCCAACTTTGCGACAAGAAAAAGTTTGCCAATCCCTCGAAGCTGACATCTTGAATATTCAATTTCCGGTATTTTTATATTTATGTACATTTATGGTCAGCCAGTCGTTGAATATTGTAGGATATTGAGGGCTGCCAATAAATTGATTTTGTCTAACATTCCTAGATGTTCAATCGAATGAATTATACAAGTATTTCTAACTATCAACATAGGAATGGCAGCACATCTTTCATGACAAACTCGCCGCAATGGAATGTAAGTTGAAATTGATTATGGTATTTATCCCGCTTGAAAATTAATGAGTTTTTCAATAAAATATGCTGAATTATCCACATTCCTGAGGGAGACTATTATGCAATGGTTGATCTAGGAGAATTTTCCGTTTATCCTCTGTGTAAAATCTTAGATGCTGAAATCATTATTATTTATTCAATTTGTTATATGTTCTGCTGGTTTTATCCAGCTACTTTCAGCAATAGCAGTTGGTTAATATTTTACCTCAACGAACACATAATTTATATCATCTTTATGAATTCCTTCTAGAATACGGTTCAATTATTAGTATTCAAAAATGAAATCAAAAAATGTATGTATAACGCCGAAAAAACATTACCTTCCTTAGGAGTCAGCAAACGAAGACACAACTAAGGAATAAGGAAGTACAGAGATATCAAAATAGCAGATCATGTAGGCTGAAACCTTGGAAATATATTGATAGATTGAGATATTACAAAGAACCTGATAACAGAACCTTACAATTTGAAAGAAAAAATAAAGTGTAAACGGTTTTTCTTTCAAAATTCCCGAAATTTTTCACCTAATTGAATAATATAATTTCCGAGATATAATTGGAACTAATTTGTAAAACAACGTGATTTTTCCTTGGAATCATTTTTTCCCCATATACCTCAAAAAAAATACTGATTAGGTCAGGATGAAACTTATTTCTCAGTTGACAAATACGAATGCATAATTTTGTGGAAAATTTCGTGATGATCGTTTCATTCTTAAAATCGACAATTACGCCAATGAATTTGAATATGCACGCAACAGCTACACAAGCATCTCTCAGAATATTTTCACACCGATATTTGAAAGGATTATATGATTTTCATTAACTTATATTTGAACAATTGTGAAGTTTCATCGCCATATAACCTGATAAACCAAAATCAATTAAAAAAATATATCAATCATTCTGATGATACAGAAATATTTCAAGACTGTTCACGGGGAAATAGAGTGTTTATAGGAAAACATTTTTTCCAAAGATTCAGCTTTGGCCACTTCACGGACACCTGTATAGACAGATAACTCAACTGTATATTGTTGGATAAAACGTGCATCACGATTTTTCAATGAAATGAATTAGAATATTGAAATGCAAATGATGTTTGTAAAAAAGTGATGCGCATTTATTTGCAAAATTTTGTTAGTAAAAAAATCGGAAGTTTTCGGAATTTTTGTTGGAAATAATGAGATTTGCGCACATGTTCTATGGAAATGCCACTTTGGCAACAAATTGAACATGCGTGAAAAGCTGCTGCCTTAACGGCAGTGCTTTTCTAGGTTTCTTCGTTAAACTACTGGATTTCAATTCGATCTAATCTGTATTTGTGGAAATGTTGGAAAAATATTAAATTTTGGATGGGTATATCTACGGAATCATTGGGTGGATTTTACACATTCATGAATTCGCAATCTTCGTAATCAAGCCCCAAACCTACTCTACAAATATCAAGTTTCTAAGTCGTTTCTTCCGGAAGTTCCTAACGGCCGACCGTAAACACAATAACTTCCGAAAGAAACAACTTAGAAACCCGATATTTGTAGGGTAGGTTTGGACCTCAATTACGAAGGTGGAGTTCATGAATGGGTAAAACCCACCCAATGATTCTGCAGATATACCCATTCAATTTTTTTTCCCAATATTTTCAAAAATACAGATTAGATCGGGTTGAAATCCAGTATTTCATGGAAAAATGACAGTTCGAGATTCATACAGAATATCATGTAAATGATATGATCAGAAGAGCACAGAATGTTGAATATTTGGAAAAACAATTTAAATTTTTTTTTTCACATTGTTCCAATGACACGATCATCACGAAATTTTGCACAAAGTTGCCAATCAGCATTTCCAAACTAGCTGCCTTATTTAATTCCGATTAAATCAGTATTTTTTCGAGTTAATCCGAAAGAAACAACGATATCGAGAAAAAACTACGAAATTTCATATATTTTTGCCCAGTATCTCCAGAATTCTTGGTTGTATCGAAATGAAATTTGGTACACTGTTGTAAAATATGATTTTCAAGGTACGAGCAGATGTTTTTTCTAGATTCAATGAATAGTTTCCAAAAAAAAAGTTCGAAAACAATTTCGAAAAAAATTTTTTTCAAACTTTACTGACTGTGTGATCTCAACGAAATTTTCTGAAAAATTGTCTGTTGGTATGCTCCAACTTACTGTCAAGTTTCAATTCAATCACATGAGTGGTCGATATATCAGGAAATTAATATCAAAATTTCAAACGCCCGTAACTCCGAATCCATTCGACCGATTTTTCCCATTAACGAAGTAAACCGCCCCATTCCAATGCGCGACCTGATCTGAAAGTTTCAAGTCGCTAGCTTGCTTCTTTCGCCAGTTATAGTGTCGTCGGCCGACGAAATGTGGCAATTTCAAGTCGTTAATTCTTTTCCTTCGAAAGTTAGAGCATATGGAATAGATCTCATCAACAAGAAAGATATTCTCCAATTGTTTAACGTAATAGGGAAAAAACTAGAAGAACTAATAAATACAATCCTACAAACAGGAATGTTCCCAGATGAATTGAGAATAGCAAAAATAGTACCCATCCATAAAAAAGGAAATAAACAAGATCTGAACAACTATAGACCAATATCTCTTTTGAACACATTCTCAAAAATAGTTGAAAAAATTATAAAAGTAAGAATAGTGGATTTTGTTGAAAAACATTTTGGATTTGACCCACAACAATATGGTTTTCAAAAACATAGCAGCACACAAGGAGCTACAGTAGATCTACTTGAATATGTGTTGAAGGAAATGGATAAGAACAATTATGTCACAGTGGTCTTTGTAGACCTTGAAAAGGCATTTGACACTGTAAACTTGGAAAAAATGTTGGGAAAGTTGGAAAAAATGGGATTTAGAGGAGTATGCTATAGATTGCTGAAGACCTACCTTACAAATAGGAAACACTGTACTGTGATTAATGAATCCACAAGTAATACGGGAAATGTCAATATGGGAGTACCTCAGGGATCGGTTTTGGGACCTCTCTTGTATCTGCTGTACGTCCATAGCATAAGATTTCTGGGGCTACAATGTAAATATTTTATGTTTGCAGATGATACTGCACTGGTGTTTTCCGGTCCGAGTATAAGAGAATGTGAAAGGATTATAAATGGTGATTTGCATGAATACTTTAATTGGCTGTGTTACAATAGGTTAAGTGTTAATGTGGAAAAAACGGTTTATATGCTAATGAAACAAAAGACGAAAAAAACCTGTGATATTAATTTAATTCTGAACAAAGTGAAACTGAAAGAGGTGAAAGAGTACAAATATTTAGGTCTAGTCATTGCAAACAATCTAACCTGGAACAGTCATGTTGAAAATGTAATGAAAAAAATTTCACCCATGATTGGTGCAATAAGAAGATGTGGCAATCAGTTGAATAGTTGTTCAAGGGGATTACTTTACCATAGTGTTATTAAACCACATCTTTCATATTTAATCCCTTGCTGGGGCACAGCTTCAAACTATGTAATCCAAAAGTTGCAAAGACTGCAAAATAAGTCTGTCAAAACAATATATCAACTGGAATACCTCACACCGACAGTCCAGGTTTACAAGGAAACTAATATATTGAACATTGAGAAGATAACGTTTTACGAACAGACTAAATTAATTTACAAAATAAAGAAAAAAATGCTAAAAACAAATACTGTACTTGCCCAAAATGACAACTTTCATAACTATGAAACAAGAAAAAGACAGTACCTAAGAAGCGACTTTGCCAGAACAAATAAAGCTCTAAAATCTCCTATAAATAGTAGCATATCTGCATACAATCAGATACCTGTGCAATTAGTGAATACCTCCAGATCAATAAACCAAATGTGCCATAATCTCAAACTGTACCTTTTATGATTTAGTTTTTTTTCGCTTTTCTGTGATAATTTTGTGTTTGGTTTTTATAGAAGATTAATATTGTTTATTTACAAGCGAACTAAATCAAGACATATATGTAGGCCCTGGTGCCAGTTTTTTGTAACTGTTTTGGGGTCATGAATAAAGATTATTATTATTATTATTATTATTATTATGCGGAAGGACGAACGGACAGACAGAATCGATTTTGACACCGGAGTCGTCATCAGTGAGTCCAACCTAGTCGTTTGAGATCATTTTCGGGAAAAAATTCGAAAATTACAGACATTTAGACAAAAAAATAGCACGCTGTTCCCCAGAACATGCGCGCAAAAATTTTTTTCAACAGTAGTCCCGAAAACTCGAAAGTTTTCGGAATATTTGTTGAAAATAATCAGATGTCGATGAAGTTTCCGGAAAAGAATTATTTTCAACAGAAATTCCGAAAACTTTCGAGTTTTTTTTAATTAAAGTGAATTTTCAACAACAGTTCACGAAATTTCAATGCGATCTGAATTTAATTTTTGGGAATATTGATGAAAAACTCAGTCAGTTGGCAAATGCTGATGCACAATGAGCAATTTCGTGATGATCATGTCATCATAACAATTAAAAAAAATCAAATATTTTTGATAGAGAAATATTCCGAAACTGATCAAATAAACGAGTGTTGAAAGGAAAATTTCCTTTTCATCTGGGTCACTACACGGGCCACCTGTATACATAAACAACTCAACTGTACATTGCCGGATAAAAAGAGCATTACTATTGTTCGCTGAAATAAATTAAAATGCAATTCTATTCCTGATCTCATTAAACGAGTTGAAAACGATGCATGCCATAGTCCATTAAAAAAGGCAACAAAAGTTTCACACCGTCAAGTACCTAATTATACCCACTAGAAGAAATGAAAAATGTTCCTTGTTGTGTCAGCTCTTACGCTATTAACCCATGCAAATTGAAACTTCTACCGAGAAAAAACTTATCTTTCATGTTAGGTACCTTTGTCCGCCACTGGGACTGCAGTACCTAGTAACGTGATTCAGCACGATAAAAATGATACAATAAGTCATAAATTCATTTGTGTCGCCAGTTCGCCAACCCCTCATTAAATTGAGCTACAAATGAACTCGAGATAAAGAAATATTATGCGCGAAATCGTGTAGCGATAATAATCCCGCCGGATACCTGTAGGAACAACGAACTCCCTTTTTTGAATGCAACAATGAAATGAAACCAAAATTTTGACAGACTGGTGAGATTCTTCAAAATAAATATTCTAAAAGAGCACTGACCTGATAAAAGGCGCCCCAAAATTTATAAAAATATTTTTAAGCGCTTGTTCTGGGCTACAGCGCGTTATCGTTTCGTCACAATGTCTGTAATTTTCGTATTTTGAGCCGGAATCGGTCCTGGACTCACTTATGACGAATCCGGTGTCGAAATCAATTCCGGTCGTCCGTATGCATGAATACGTGAGTACGGAGGACACTATCGACTTGAAAATTTCATGTTTGGTTTCATTTCAAAATGCGAAGGTTAGGTTTGTTAATGGCAAAAATCGATCAAACGGTTTCAGAGTAATACAAATTGGAAGTTTTTAGGTTATTTCCCTGATATTTCGAGAACTGCTCAAGCGATTGAATTGACACTTGACAGTTAGTTCGATCATGAGGACTTGCAACTCTCTGCAGAAATTGGTCGAGATTGTGGTGTCAGTAAATTGAAAAAAAAAATTTTTTTTCGAAAAATTTTTTTCTCAGAAACCATCCATTAACTTTGAAAAAATTTCTTGACCTTCATATTTCACAGCAGTATATCAAATTTCAGTTCGATCCGATTATAATTTTCGAAGATATTGTGAAAAAATACCTATGTAAAATTTCATGGTTTTTTTCTGATTATCCAAGTTTACTCCTGAATAATTCATAAAAATCTAGAAAAGCACTGACGTGAGATAAGGAGCTTTTAAGTGCTTGTTGAAATTCTAACTATTAGATCAACACGAAATTTTGCACCTATAAATTCGTGTTGGTAATCTCCACCTGATTACGAAGTTCCAGTCTGATTGCATTTGCACTTCTTGAGATATGGCGAAAATATCTTTAAAATTCCACATAACCATGAAATTTGGCACATTTTTTTTCCTTATATCTCCGAAAGTAAATATCGGATCGAAATGAAATTTGGAACATTGTTGTTAAATACTGACTCTGAGTGTTATGCCAAATTCCATTGAAATGTAATCAATATTTTCATAGAAAAATTCTTCAAAATTTTCAAAATTTTCGAATAAATTTTTTTTTAATTTTTCTTACAACTGGATCCACACGACATTTTGCTCTAAGTTGTGTGTTGGTATTCCAAAACTGTTCACAAAGTTTCAATTTGATCGAGTCAATACTTCATGAGATATCTAGGAATTAACCTCAAACTTTCAAATGGGCCCAACTCCGAAACTATTCAACTGATTCCACCCATTAACGAACTCAACCGAGATATTTGAACTCCAAACCTAATCTGACAATTTCAGGTCGCTAAGTCTTTTTTTTGAAAGTTAGAGCACATACGGACGGACGGCCGAACAGAATTGAATTTGACCACGAATTCTTCTTCAGGGAGTTCAACCCAATCGTTTAAGACCATTTTCGGCTCGAAATTCGAAAATTACAGACATCATGACAAAATGTTACCTAGAACAAGCTCGTGAAAAACAAGAAAAGCACTGACGTTAAGTGAGCAGCTTTTGCACGCATGTTCAAATCCGTTGCCAAAGGGGTCATCTACTTTGAAAATGTGCGAAAAAGCTACTGACGTCACGTCAGTGCATTTCTAGACATTTTGAATGCAAAAATGAAATGAAACCAGAATTTTGACTGGCTTCGACAGCGCATATTTTCAATAGTGTTTCCTACGATTCCGACATAATATATCTGCGCTTAAATTTACCAACGTTGAAGTTGCAAGTAATGAAAACGAGTCACATATCGAAGCCTTTGAGTAACGTCACAATATTCTCTCAGTTGACCTTTGCAGGAAGCTTGATAGCTTATCACCACTTCGAAACTATACAGTAAGTAATTCGCTTGGTTGCGATAAGAATTTCTCGTTGCCTTTGTATATTTATGGCATAGAAACGCGATAAACGAAGTCATGCGGATTGTGTCGCATATAACTTTCATGAAAGTATGGAATTTGGGTATTTACCATTTCTATTACATTTGTTGTTGGATTGGTTAGTAGCTTTCAAATACAAGGGATCGTATTTTAACAATTATAAAGTAGTGTTGAGTTCCGGAAAATTTCCACTCAGGCCAACGAATTATTCAATAATCGAAATATTTTTCAAATTAATTTACAGGAATTGACCCCACTTCTCACTGCGAATTGCTTTGTTTACAATGGGCTGATATCAAGAGCCGGATCTAGGGCGGAAAAATCAATTGCCACGGGCGCAAACTTACTAGGGGCGCATAATTGTAATTTTTTTGGAGCTTTTTACTTCAAGATTCATATTTCAGTTTGACATTTCATATGGAGGAAGTACTCAATATGTGTGCGATACTTATTAAATATAAAGGGTGTTTCGTTTTTTTTTAAAGAAAAAATAAAACACATAATTTGCATTCATTTTCAGAAACTTCTTATTGGTAATTGAAGGATCAGTTATGACATTTATATACGAAAAATAATAACTGTAAACTGTCCTCCTGTTGCAGCTCTACAGACGTCCACTCTTTTGTTAAAATGTTCAATGACATTTTGACATAATTGAGGCTCTATCTCGCTAATGACCAAATAATTTCATCCCTCAGTTCAGGAATTGATTGTGGATTATTCTTATAGACCATGCTTTTCACACAACCTCAAAGAAAATAGTCCATCGGTGTCAAATCACATGATCTTGGTGGCCAATTGGCATCACCGTCTCTGGAGATTATTCGTCCAGAAAAGTTTTATCTCAATAACGTTCTAAATGATCTAATGGCATTAGTTCATGTGTTATATGAACCTTATATGCCCTCAGTGCTGAATCCTTGTGTGAAATACGCCATGTTGTGGACCCACCAAGTCCAACTTGTTGTGAACGTCGTCTAATAGAAATTCCTGGATCTTCAGCAACACCTTCAGGAACCAAATCAATATTTTCTTGAGAACGACCGCTACGACTGTATTTTTCACAGATATTTTTATAAATGTCATACATCACACTTCTTCAATGTCGAAATACCCAGATGAATTCAGTGCACCATACATATTTTATTTATTCTTAAAAAAACCGAAACGCCCTTCATAAGGAAAGTATTTTAGAAGAGCGTTGAAAGATAGAGGTAACGAGTTAACTGAAAAACTAATTCCGGTATAGGCAAAAAGTTCTCGAAATCGATGCAGGTAGCAGTCTATTCCAGCTTCAGCGCAATTATAGAAAATGGCTCTGATGCCGATATTTTCTTGTATGATTTCTGCATTCCAATTGATCTGTCATAAAATGCGAACCTATTGCTAGGACCGATGGTATTCATTAAGCGATCATATTGAAGCTTTTGAACTGCAGGACTAATACCAAGGCGCAACTTGATGCAGAATTTTGTGAGGCCCTACTCATGGAAAATAAAAAAATAAAATTTGGCTCAATTCATTTTATGGAATTTTTTGGCCAAGTTTCTGCCTTTGTCTATATCTAGCCACAGAGTTTCCTTTCTTTTCTTGAATCGCGTTTACACCAAATTCTTCCAGTAAGTTTACGATAAGTTGATCAATCCGAAATCTTCGATTTCCGACCAATTCAGTACTGGTAGCTATTTTCCTTCCTCATTATCGAGGATATTTATTTTTTTAATGAATAATTTCCATGTTTCAATCTCAACATCGATGTACAAAAAACATCGTTGTATTACAACCGATGTTTTCGCGACATCGCGATGTTTCCTTTCGATGTTTTGTGTCGATGTCCCAGCACTACTTCACTCTATCGTTATTTATTGCAAGGACATGAAAAAATAATGAGTACTAGCTTGTTTCAAATTTCAATTTAATCCGAAATATATATTCATAGATATTGGAAAGAGAATGTCATCTATTCTTGTTTATTCGAAATTTTGAGCTCATTTCCTCAGTATCATACTAAAAACTGAAGCGGTCAGATTGAAACTTCGTAACTAGTGGCGAAATTTTTACGCACAGCACAATGATTTTTGTGACTACATTGTTCGTTTAAAATGTTACAAATCTTTCTTGAGAAACGTTTTTTTGTACGGCGATTGTCAAACAGATTTCAATGAAACAGACTTATAATAGTTTTATATAGTCAGTATCAGCTGTCATATAATTTTTTATGTTATGAAGATTTCTGAAAGAGTTGTTAACTACATTTCATTTATCAAAGGAAGAATATGGTGTGGAACCTGTTGCCAATGTTGTTCTATGCACAAAGTTTCGCATTTGACAAGCTTGTCTGGGGTTCTAAATCAGCTGAGTCGTTTGTAATCCAGGTGTTAGGGAATACACGTGGTGAGATTCTGACATAATATAGAATAGGTGCTACTGAGGATTTCAAATCGAAGGATATGTCTGGTATTATTTTCGTATACTTTTTTATTATATTACCGTTAGTTTTCCTCTTCAATCATTGTATGTCAGTTGATATAATAATTTAATTTGTCATTCATACGTATTCCTATTATTATTAGTACAGAGTGTTTTTTCAGAGGTATACTTTGGAATGGAATAAAACAAGGATGGATTTTTAAAATTGACATAAATTGACTTTTTTCAAAAGATAATCTTTTGGCATTATAATTTAAATATCTCGTAATCGTAATCTAATCTGGAGGTCCAATTTTCAAGTACTTTTTCCAACATTTGTGGCCGTATATCGGAAATAACGCGGCAAAGGTTGTCCTGCTAGTGGTCGATCGCTTCGGGCTTAACGGCGTAGAATAGCGACTTCACATCTTTCCCACAGAAAATAGTCTAGCGGCGTTTAATCGCACGATCTTGGAGGCAATTCGCGGACTCGTAACGTGAAAATATTAGGTAATCAAACGTTTCCTTCAGTAAATCAATTGTGGCATGAGCTGTGTGTCATGTTGCGTCGTATTGTTGAAACCACATATGCTGCACATCAGGTTCTATTCATGTTGAAATGCCAGACCAAACTAAATAGAAATCACTTGACAGCTGACAAAATGGTCGCCAGTTAAAACAGTGTTACCAACTTAAAGTTCTATACCTCTAAAAAAACATAGTTTATATCGTAAAATATCAGAATCAGAAGATATTATGTGAGAGTATTGCAAAGAAATCTGTATTTTTCTATAATTATTATTCTTCTTCTATATCCATTCATGTAATGGGTCCATTTTCAATGATTGTGAAAACAATCGTTTTGGGTGACGGAAGGTCGACGTGTTGATGCGGTACGACGTAAGTGGACGTCACCGTCCCTGACCGCTAATGATATTGTCCGGTACTCGTGAAAACAATGCCAAACCTGCCGTGTCATTGACTCTCTATACGACAAAACCACTCGTACGAAATTTCAATCAGGTCAAGTAACTCTTGAACGGTGCATAAAACCAAATATATGATTCATAAAATTAAAAACCAAAACGTGTCACAAATATAAGATGCGGGGACATGGGCGTAGGTGACATCGTTAAGCCGAGATTTATAGTTTGTATTTTCTACAAGAGAGGTTTCAAGTTGAGAATGTGTAAAATTTGTAGCGCTTGCTTTGAAGTGGTTAATGTTGCAAGTTAAAACAATGTTAACAGGAGGATTAACATATGGAAATTTTAAACTTGATTCATTATGTGGTGGAAGTCTAGATAAAGACTGGCTCAACATTATTCCTGAGTATAATATCTACCAAAAAGCATAAAGTAACTTGAATATATCTGGGAAACATTTAGAGGCCACAGTTCGTTTTCTTCAAAAATTTCTTTGGGTACAAATGTACAAGAGTATAGAGAATGCGCAATGTTTCTCCTTTTTATTTTCAATTTCTGGGATAATAAAAGCTTAAATGGGTTGAAAATGGAAAAATAAATAATAATGGGTATTCTCAAAAAAGAATTGTGTACATCCCAACAAGAAAATCACTAAATCCAGCAGGGCAACACCTCATTTCGTACTACGGAGGTTGAGAATTCATGCATTCTGAAATTTCTCGCATATATTGTTGGTATGTGTGCGTCTGTGTTGCTGAAACTATCAAGAGAAACTATCAAGAATAGTCTAGTATTCTGAAATGATTGAAGATTCTGATGATGCTATGAGATAAACTGCATCTGTATTCTTTATGCTTATTACTTATAGATTTATGAATCGGCGAGAATATAACTAGAAAACCGTTTGGAGTAGGGTGAAAGTGATTACTGAAGAATATGTCATAATCATAGAAAACTTCACACCAAAATTAATCTCATTCGGAGTAACCGTATGAAAGCTACAAATGAAAGACTAATTTTTTCGGAAATTTCAACATCCTGCATTTTCCAGCGGATCTGAATCTAAAAAAATGGTAAATGAAGAAGGGATGTAACTGTATGAAAAGAATTTATGGTTGAAATTGATGAACAACTTGAAGACTCACACTGTATTTTGGGGCGAATAAAATGTGAATGTGTTCTCCTGAGTTGGAACGACCCATATATATTTATTTACTAGAGCAGGAATACACACAGGTGATTTTCACACCCAAGAAGGTATTCACAAAATATTTCAGGAAAGTGTACAATTTAAAGTTTAAAATGGGGATATTAAAAAAACAATAAAGAGTTTTCAACATAATAAACATATGACTTTTGAGAAATTACATCCCCAAAAAACAAAATATCGGGTGAAGAATAAAGAATAAAAAAATACCCATAAAAGAAATTGAAGTTAAAGTTCCCCGAAAGATTTTCTCAGCATTTTCTGTCCTTCCGTTCTCGAACTGTCGAAAAATATATCACATATTTCCGCAAACAAGGAAGTCTCCTTCTGCATACGATACAGAGGAGACTTTTGAGCAGCATCAGTATTTCTCGTAGGCAGGTAAAAATGTCGTGTTTCCTCAGTGATGTACTCGGGTTATAAAAAGCAATACTGTCAAGAAGTAATTCTGGCTCCAGTGAACCATTCAAATGCTTGTGGAGCATTAATACATCATTTATAGTTCTGCAATATATCAAACTGGCCAAGTTTAAATGTTTTTGTGTAAGGCCCAATTGCACCGTTTTCATCTTAAGCTTCAGTTAGTTAAGCGACGATAAACTTATTAAACTCTGATTTAAATATTCGGCTTGCACGGAGGCTGAATGTAACTAGATTAAAGTTAATCTACAAATCTGGTTACTTTCTTATGAATTGGTACTTGTGACTAGCTTCATGTTGATTATTTTAACCCTAATTGATGAAATATTTTAACTCAAGCGATGAATCTCATTTTATGTGTTCTACCATATTTCCATAAAATATGAATAATCAAGATGCATCTATCGAAAAACCCACCGAAAAAATATATCTGACAGACTGTATAGCTTCCATAAAAATATTGCATGTAATGTTCCCGACTTGTTTATTATCATTAAGACTAGGGATCTCTTACTACAGACCTGTGCTCTTATTTCTGCACCAGGCTTTAAACATTATTCAAATTTATAGTTATATACTCAAGTAAACTTATATTTTGTAATATCATGAGATTTGAGCTTCTACATGGAATTACAATCCTGGCGTTTGTAAAATGAATAAATAAATAGTATTGATTTATCCGAAATAACTTTCGGATAAGGAAAGCCTTAAGGATAAACTTTCTATTGAATTATTTTGTTTGTAATAAGTATATTATGAATTGAGTTAATTTTTGGTCGAATATAATGAAAACTTTAATGAGAGATCCGCATATAAATATTGAAGTATCATGTAGGGATGGATTGACGAAGGTGCACGTTTGAAGATCGACTAACACGAGGATGCAATTTCTTTCATTCTTTCACATTAATTTGTTTGTAGTTATATTTTGAGTCCAGTTAATATATAATCGAGGATAATGATAGCACAGAGACAGCACCTGCACAATAATAAAATAGTATATGATAGCTTTCCACGTAATACATCACTAAATAAAATAGTACTGAAGAATCTTCATGAAACTATGCTTTTTCATTCCAAATATGTCTTCGATTTCATTCTGCTACACGCTCTTGGAAATAAATGAGCATATCATTGTAACTTCATCATTTCAAATAGTTGAAGGCTTATAAGAAAAACCATTGAGTTTTCGAACTCAATAGAAATACTGATGTTAATTCTTCATGCTTTAAAAGATACGAATCAATCCCTACTGATGTCATTATCTCTCTATATAATTTTTCATGAATATCATCTGAAATTCAATAACTTTTAATCAAAATTTGATTATCAAACCCATAAACTCGTATGAGTTCTTCATGAATGTTCAATGTAAACAAAAAAAATGTAAACAAACTGGAGGTTACGTCCAGAAAAATGTCAAACTTGTACGAAATCGCTCGAAAGTAGGGTTAGATTTCGAAGCTTAGCATTAATCCTTCTTTTAAGCCCCCAAATTCCAGGGTTTAAATTTAATTGTCAGTTAAGGCCATTAAACGTGGATTACGTGACGGTGCAAGATAATTTTTTACCTAAACCTTGGTTATGGTCGTAATCTATGGTTTTGTAATACGGTGCAAGTGGTCGGGATTACCTTTTCGAGTAATAAGACCTGACCTGTAACCTAGAAATCTTAAAAATTTTCTCTGAACATTTTCGAGTCCCAATATGTGAACATTTTAATGATATATGTGACATTACCTCACAATTCAAGTACCTTTGTGCAGTCTCGATCTGCAAGTCTTACCTCAATGGTAATCCTCCCTTGTTTCGTAAAACGAAAACCAAAAGTGGGTCACAAGTATTTAAGGAGGAAGAACAACGCAGCTGATAGTCCGAAGAAACAGGTTCTTGCTCTATTATGGAGTTATTAGCCTACGCTTGAGATTATGGTTATTGCTCTTCAATCGAAGGCGAAAAACGGATTAATGATACTATCGAGATTCATCTCGATAGTACAGCCATAGAACTATCTTGTTGTTTCAGAACCAATTAAAGGTTATCTTTTCAACCATCATGGGTAATCACGATTATTCAGGAGCAAACAGATAAGCTTGTAAAGGAAGGCAAAAACTGATGGTGGAGAATAAGATTATGAATCAAATTAAGATGAATAGATATATAGTACATACGAGATATAAAAGATTTCGAAAAAATAATAATTTAAGTTGGAAAATCTTCGGTCGATGCAGATATTTTTTGAAAGAGCATTTATTCCACAACTTTAAACATTATTCTATTTCGTCAAGAGGATGGTTATCTTTTCAATTTGGACGGGGCAACAAGAATCCTCGGTATGCATGACCAAGATGTGAAGATAACGAAGATATTTTCTGAAAAAATATTTTTTTCCACATTGTAAACTTTTCGATAAATAAATCATGATCATTAAGACATGTCTTACTGTCCAAAATATCATGAAATGAAGGAATTTAATCACTTAGTTATCAAACTAGCCCCCCAATGGCGTTTTTAGTACAATTAAGACGCGTACTTTTGGACACCAGAATAATTAGTTCATTATTGTTTTGAAAATTGACTTTGAAGAGTTTTCTGTTATGAAAAATGTTGCCAAGGTTCAGACGGACACAGATCGGTTGATTCTATTAACTTAATAAAATCACATTTTTGAAACTGTCCAAACTATGTCATAATCTGGAGCGTAGCTACAGCCGTATCTGAAGTATCAATGAGACGGGGTCCTCAGGCTTCAGGGACACCTAAGTTTATAAGCAAACAAATTTCAATTTGAAGGCCCATGCAAAATTTCATGTGAATCATAGACAGTCGCAAAATAATATTTTACAGAATGTTGAGCTTTCTTATGCTCGACGCGATAAGTTCGTGTTTCGATTTTTTCAACAGGAATACATAACCAAAGCTATGGAGAAACGAACGATGACAACCAAACTTATCGAGAATCAGGAATCTATTTCTACGCCCCTTTCTATTCAATTCATCACAATAATTGAAATGCATGAACTCTATTCGTAGACACTTACTGCATTTTGAACATTCATCAGACAAAAACAATGAATGTGGATGCATTAATTCATTACCCACTATTTCAATCGTCCGATCCTTTTATTCTAATAATTTATTTATTTTAAAATGCCCCATGTATTTAGTCACTAAGAGCTATATGCAAAAATATCATGATTGAAGTTGTATTCATGAAGAAGAAGAGTAGTGATCGATCTTGCAGAACGTTTCAAAAGAAATTCTAGAAAAACACGCTTATTCGGATCAGAAACTTTTACGTGCTTGTTCTAAGTCCAATCATATGATCTTCACGAAATTCCGCATGGATCTTCAAAGCCATCGTTTTTCAAGAGACTTAATTCTGGACTTAAATTTGATCCGACCTCTATGATTGGAAATTTTGAGATTATAAAATTCCAAATGGATATATCTATGGAATCACTGGGTGGATTTCACCCATTACGTGAAGATCGTGTAATTAGAAAAATTTGAAAGAGTTCTTGTTTCCCAAATTTTTCAGATTTCATAGAGAATTTGGCAAAGGCCTTGAACTCTATATTTTATAACAGTACACCATCCAACCATGATGCAACTCACTGCCGTAGTTAATGCTTTCCTAGTATTTCAACTAATTTGAATCATATTTATTTATCTACCCTCAAATATTAACAGGCGTGTCAAAAAACAACACACAATAAATAAGCGGTCCTTCTTTTTTCAGCAATTGGTGGTTAATCTGATCTGAAATAATTATGATTCTTCAGAAGTCGAATAACTGTAAGGCTGAATCTTCATATAATTCTACTCTATAGATATCTTTTACGTAACACACGTTGCGAATATTTTCAGAAGGGTAGGTAAATATCGAAACTCTTTGTGCAGAATTTTATACAATTTTCTAGCAATACAATTTTTGAAATGTTTTGTATAGGTTTCACCTGTTTGAATTCGACAGAAACCGAATTCTCCAGATTTCTCAAGTGAACCAAAGAGATGGCTCGGAAATTGATGTTGAAATTCGATCATTCACTCACATTCAGGCAGAATAAAAACGCCATTCTTCTAATAGCAAGCACACACGAGGAACTTGCTCATCTGGTGATCATACTTCGATATTGAGCTCATTAATTTCGAATCATTTAGGTATGCAGGATTTCCATTGTTTGAAACCTCATTTGAAAGATGGTAATTTAGAGCAAGCCCGCAAAAAGAAGAAGAATTATGAATATATCACTATAACACTTAAAGTTCCCTCAAATGCTATATTAGTTTCATTCGATGTAGTGAATTTATTTCCATCAATACCAACTGCAGAAATCAAAGATTTGGTCAGCCAACAACTTCACGATAACCTTTCACTTACTACAGAAATAAAAGAAGAGACAATGAGACTACTCGAAATATGCCTTGGACAAAGTTATTTTAAATTCAACAATAAATGCTATCAACAAGTGAATGGTCTACCAATGGGTTCTCCTTCATCACAATTACTCAGTGAAGTATTCATGACATCTTTGGAAAAGAAGATATTTTCCTCAGAATATATTGATCTGACTGTATTTGTACTATACTGGAAGCGATACGTAGATGACGTTTTTTGTATTTGGACTGGCTCAGCTTCTGAACTAAAATCTTTCCTACGATTGATCAATTCATTTTATAGTTCTGTTCAATTCACTTTGGAAATAGAGAATGACAATAAATCACTTAATTTTTTAGATATTCAAATCAAAAGGGTAGATGACCATCTTGAATTTGATATATACAGAAAACTCACTTTTTCTGACACTCTGATTCATAACAGTAGTTCACATCCATATCGAATTAAAATGTGAGCGTTCCATTCCCTTGTAAATAGATTAATTTCAACTCCATTGTCAGATGATAATTTCAAAAAAGAAGTTGGAGTGTTAAAATTATTAGCGAAGAACAATGGCTTCTCCCCTGATATAATAGATAAATTTATATTTAGAAAACAATACGATAGACTGTTAAGAAGTATTTACCCAGGTCCTTTCGAAAACCAATTAAAGAAATTTGTATATGTCAACTATATTTCGCAAGTAAGCGACAAAATTTGTAATAGGTTAAGACAAAATAATATTGATATTATATGTACAAATAAGAAGAACTTAAGATCAATGTTTTCTAGTGGTAAGGATCGACTGAATCAATCAGAAAAGAGTGGTGTATATAAACTTTTCTGTAACGAATGCCCTGCATTTTATATCGGTCAGACCGGTCGTTCTCTCCAAGTCAGAGTGGAAGAACATAAGAAGTCAATTCTTCAAAACCAATCCACAACTGGCTTCTCCACACATTGTATAACTTGCAACCACTTTATAGATTTTAATAAAACAACAATCTTGCATGAAGGAGAGAAAGGAAAAAGACTAGACCTTCTAGAAATTTTAGAAATATCATCGGCACATAAACAAAAACTACCAATTGTTAATGATCAATTGGAGTTCCGCTTATCTCCGGTGTTAACATCTGTAATGTGATGTATATTTGTGTAGTCCCATGTATTTTCGTTTCAGTTTTGATAATGGGGTAAAACCCGAAACATGCATGTCAACAAGATATTTTAAATTAAAAATTGTGAACGTAGTCAAGTGTTTTTATTTGTTTTAATATTAATTACGATGTTTCACCAAGTGTTGAGCGAGCAATCAATTTCAATTATGAATATAGTGATGGTGAAGCAATTTTGGTATATGAAAATTCCAAAGAGAATTTCTACAGTCATCAGAGTTGAAATCCACTCAGCTGGACAGTTAGGTTCACGTCTATTGTGGTCGTTTTTCTAGTAGAAGGTTTGAACGATCATATATTATGGAAGTAGTAACCGCCTAGACTCCTTGAATATGAAATGTTACTCGCAGTGTAACGGTGCAAGTTGAATAAATAAATTAGATGATGGTATGAATACATAATGTCGTGGATAAAACTGGAATTTATGAACAATTTATATGTAAAATATTCGGATGATTTCAATCCGAAAACTGTGAATAACCCATCCTAATAATATTCGCTATGTAATAAATAATAACCATCTTATCAAAACTATTAAGACAGTAAGCATGAACGTCAACTAAGAAGATGAGTAAAATAATAAAAATCTTGGCATTTCTTAGCACTTAACCATTTGGAATTTCGAATCTTTTTCCACAATCAATCGGAAAATACCGATAAAATTGAAACTTGGTGATGAGTTGAGAATAAAATTTCGAAATTTCGACATGAAATTTTGTATTTTTTCTAATTTTAATTGTGAGATTATACCGGAATTTGGCGATTATTGTGACAATATTGGAAAAGTAACATTCTTTATGAATATACAGTGCGCGTCAAAATTATGGAACAAATTCATTTTCTCAGAAGAAAAATATTTGGCAACAAAATCCTGAAACAGGTCAATTGTTGTTTCACTTTTACCAAATTTATATGCATTTTTGAAGGATTTTTGTTGCAACCTGTGCCATCTCCATCAACCCTCTATACTTTTGAATAGGGAAAGTAGGTCATGTGGTACTTTTTTGGCAAGGTCTTTTTATCTTCTTTCTTTCACGGCTTTTACCCCACCTTGGAACTCCCGAGAGAAATCTATCTATCAAAAAAAAAAAAATATAAACGCAATCAGTCTCTAAAATCAGCCATATCTGAACAAAATGTTTTGATTTTTTCGTTTGATTCTTTCCACGTTGATGAAACAAAATTGGTCTATGATTTCATATTCCATTTTCGAAGCACATAAATATCGTTTAGAACACTTACATCAAACGAACTCGATAATTAATACGAAACATCTTATCACTCATTAAAGAAAATGTTTTATGATTAGATTAATTCGCTTGCAATTCGAAAATAATTGGCTTTTTACAAGAGCCCCGAGGTGAAATATTACCATTAATTTGAATAACACGAAAACAGTCGACAACGGATATGCAAACGCCTGCACACTACCAGGTTCCATATATTAATTTTTTCGAAACTCATTGTCATTCTACTTATCATATGTTATAACGAATAAAGAGTTATATTAAGAGCAAACAATACGTCGGATATAACGAGGTGAGTTCTGGGGCCGGAGTTTTTTTCGAAGAATTTTTTTGGTGCAAATGGCTGAAAAAAATTATGAAAAAGCGCAATGTTGCCACTTTTTTATATTCAAGAATTATCGGGAAAATAAAAACTGAAATAGAGTGAAAAATGGGAAAATAACTAACATTTCGCATTGTCACAAAAGAATTAAGTACATCCCAAAAAAAAAAAAAAAAACCACTGACGTCTGCAGAACGACACCCCGTTTTCTCCTAAAAACGTCGAAATTTCTCCGAATTCTAAGATTTAACGCGGCAATTGACAACGTTTAAACATGTACATCGCGATTCAGGTGCTTGACCTTGAGATATTCACGAGGTTTAATTCAACTTGAATGTGGCTGTGTTGCCTGGTCGTAATTTAGGAACACGTTGTATTGGTTGCTCTTAACAAAATTCAAGAGAATAAAATCATTAGAATTATTTCCTTGCAATATTTTTGTATTTCTTAAATTGCTGTCAAATCGATACAAAATATTTCGAAGATGAAATTTATCGATTTGAGTGACAGTTTTGTTCTTTAAATAATTATATTGTTTCGATATTGTTCATTCAATAATTTTTTTCAAGAAACTGCCCTTGGGGTGATTTTTATGAATAATAGTTTTCATTCGATTTTTGATAGTTCTTTTTCAGTTATTGGTAAGGAAACTCCGAAAAAAATATGAAGGATAACGTTGTTCTTCTAGGTTCATAAGCGTTCTGAAGGTTAATATGATACAATACAGCCGATCAGTGAACAAAGTAACTTCTGAAAGAAATATAATATTACATGTTTCATATTTGTGAGACCCCCATACAATATTAGAAAAAATGCAAAGGATGCAAAGTTTGATTCATAGGAGGACATTTCATACGGTTTTATACAATTAATTTGTATCAATCCTGTCAGCGTGATAACAGCCACCCCTAAAATCTTAAACGAAAGGGTAGTTAAGTGACACCTGGTTTTGAAGATAATTCGATGGCCTTCTTAAAAATTCCGTAAACTTGACCTTCTTCGCTAGTACTCCTCTGATTTATCATTCTGAAGAAGTTAGGATACTAGCTGAATAATGCATCAGCAACAAATAAAGTAATATTGTGGAAAAAATGTTTATCATGCCATCCGGCATTTCTTTTTTTTCCACACGTGGGATTCGATAGTATTCTAGGAAATGATATTGAACCTGTTTCTAAAATTTTTCGTCATTTTCATGCTTCATTGCAACTCTTGCCATCGTGATAATTGAACCTTTTCGTTAATTTTTCAGAAGAACCAACAGCATTTCTGAAAGAGCAATAGTTACCCTCAAAACAGGGTGTCACTCAACACTCCTTTCCATTTAGGATTTTAGGGGTTGCTGTCTTCACGCTTATAGATTTAAACCAACCATACGAAATGCCCCCCTACGAATCAAAGTTTACCCCTTTTTGCTGTTTTCAAGAATCGCCCCCCTGCGAGTCAATTCTTGAATCTCGATCAGGAATTGAAGAGTATGACAATTGTCACATGTTTATGTCGTTTTTCTGAGTTTTCTCGAACATCTGAAAAATTTGTCAGAGTTCTATTCGCCATTTTGACTATGTTTTCATGCAAATATTCAAGAAATAAACTGAATGCAAGATATCGAGAAATTTCAAATACGAATATAAACAAAACCTCATCACCGTTTCGTTCGACTTAGCAACGAATGGTAACATTCGATTGTCGAGTGACATTCGGTTCCATGCGCATGTCATGTCTACTTGTTTATATTGAACTTAGAAAATCGACGCAAACATATAGCAATAGTCATACTCTTCAATTCTTGATCGAGATTCAAGAATAAGCCGCCAGATGAACAGGCTCGCAAAAGCTCCCAACTTCATGTCAGTAATTTTTTCAATTTTTATCTCGCCAATCTTAGGTTCCTTCGGACATGTTATATAACACCTCAGAGACTGCCGTTGAGTTCAATTAACACAACCATAAATGAAACACGAAGACAAAACCAACTAAAAATTCCCCACAAGGTAGGTGTCTAAAGACAGGCTAGTATGATTGATACCAGTCGTAAATATATTCATGACAAAGGTGCTAATGAAGTTTCAGTAAACGCCTTCAGAAGCAGCGTAACTGAAAATCGTCGGTAGTTCAACAATGGTTTTTTCAATAGAGAAATCCTCTCGAACCCTGTAACTCGATGAGAACAATGAATTAGCTACTATGTGAGAAATATCGTACTGGGTTGGAGATGGCGAAGATATACCGAGGAACGAAAATATGTTTGTTTTTGCGAATATATGAAGAATTTAAAAGGGCAAAGTAAAAATTTCTGTCAATAATAATAAAATATGAGAATAGAGATTTCCGCAAATTCAATTATATAAATATTTCTCGATTTTTGCACGCATGTTCTAAGGAAACCAGTGTGCTGTCGTTTTGTCTTAATGTCTGTTATTTTCGAACTTTGAGCTTAAAATGGTTTCAAATCACTAGGTTGGACTCACTGATGAAGAATCCGGTTTCAAAACCGACTCTGTCCTGCCGTCCGTATGCACAATTACGGGCTTACAGAAAGGGCCTTCCTCTCGGAACTTTCAGGGTAGGTTGCATTTCAAAATGCGACGGTTAAGTTCGTTAACGGCCAAAATCAGACAAATGGTTTCGGTGTTGGAGCCATTTGAAATTTTGAGGTACTGCAGCAAATGGATTGAAACTTGCAAGTAAGTGGGAGTATAACCACACCCAACCTCTAGCAAAATTTTGTTGTGATCGTGCTGTCAGTGAATTAAAAAAAAAATATTTTTCGAAATTTTTTTGAAAGTTGAAACTATTCATCATATTCGGAATACAACCTGCTCGCACCTTGGAATTTATATTTCACAGTAGTGTACCGAATTTTTATTCGATACGGTTATTATTTTCGGACATATTGGTAAAAAAATATGTCAAATTTCTTGATTTTTTCTCAATTTCGTTGTTTTCATCGGAATAACTCGAAAAATACTGATTCAATCATAATAAAACTTGACAGCTAATTTGAAAATGCCGATGGAAAAATGTGTGCAAAATTTCGTGATGATCGTGTCATCAGAACAATTTGAAAAGAAATATCATTTTTTTTTTCAAATATCCAATAGTCTTTGATTTTCTGAGTATATTATCTTCATGAATTTCCGTACGAACCTTCGAACTGTCATTCTTCAATAAAGTACTGGATTTCAAATAGATCTCATCTGTACTTTTGGAAATATTGGTCTAATAAAATTAGTAGGTTTGTGGCTTAATAACAAGGGTCGAATTATTTTGTTCATAAATAAATGGTGCTTTGAAATTGGTAATTGCGTTGGTTGCGTTACTATATGGAAATGTATTAATGTTGAATTGTGAAACCATTGAGAATAAAACTATATATTCTATTATATTCTCTCTGTGTCAAACTTGACACATATAAATTTAATTGCTGGTGTTTTCGAAAACAAAACAGTGTACAATTATAAAAATCTAGAAAAGCACTGCCGTGAAGACAGCAGCCTTTGCGCGCATGTTCAATATAGATGACCGTTTCAACAAAGAATTTGAACTTGCTCGTAAATGCTGCTGCACTTTTTTCTAGATTTTGTTTTCGATAAATTACTGAATTTCAATTCGATCTGTATTATTGGAAATATTGGAAAAATAAAATTTTGAATTGATGTATCTACGGAACCATTAGGTGGATTTTACCCATTCACGAATTCGACGTCCGTAATTATGCCCTAAACAACGGCCGGACCGTGAACACAATAACTTCCGAAATAAACAACTTAGAAACTCGATATTTGTGGAAAAGGTTTCGACCTTAATTACGAAGGCCGAATTCGTGAATGGGTAAAATTCACCCAGTACTTCATCGAAAAATTACAGTTTGAAGGTTCAGACAGGATTTAATGAGGAGAATATAATGAGAAGATCACAGAATATTGGATATTTGAAATAAAAACTTTGAAATTTTTTTTTTCAAATCGTTCTAATGACACGACCATCACGAAATTTTGCACAGTATTGTCTTTCAGCATTTTTGAATTAGATTCAGAGCTTCATCACGATTGAATCAGTGTTTCTCGAGTTATACCCAAAAAAACAACGATATCGAGTAGAAAACCACGAAATTCTACATATTTTTTTTTTCAATATCTCCAAAACTAATAGCCGTATCGAACTGAAATTTGGTACACTGCTGTGAAATATGAAGTCCAAGGTATAACTGGAATTGTTCCCGAATGTGAACAATAGTTTCAGGAAAACAAAATTTTTTTCAGAAAAAATTTTGAAAAAAAACTTTTAAAATTGGGTGATCATTAGATTTCAATGAAATCCTGCTCAAATTTGCGCGCCGTTATGCTCCAACTAACTGCCAAGTTTCAATCCAATTGCTCCAGTAGTTTCTGAAATATAAGGACAATAACCTCAAAATTTCAAATTGCTATAACTCCAAAATTATTTGGCCGATTTGACCCATTAACGAACTTGACCGCGGCATTCGGATGCGCAACCTAACCTGAATTACCGTAATCGTGCATACGGACGTCCAGCCGGCCGGACAAAATCGATTTTTACACCGGATTCGTCATCAGTGAGTCCAACCTATTCGTTTGAGACCATTTTCGGCTCAATCATCGAACATTACAGACATTTGGACAAAACGATAGCACGCTGTTCCCTTGGAACATGAGCGCAAAAATGATGATGAGTTTTCCGTTTCTGGGACTTCTCCAGAGCTGGTTGAGGCAGTGAATGCTGCTTCCTTAGAATTATTGACAATGAAATCAAGAGAAAAGTACGAAAATGCATATAGTTTTATGGACTAATGCAAGAACAAAAACACAAGTTCTTTCACGCAAAATGTTGTAATGGCATACTTCCTAGACTATAGTTTGAAATCTTCAACACTGTGGCCGATTATTCAATGTTGCAAACAACCTTGGCAAAATATAAATTAATTCCTTATAAACAACGTGTTTTCAATCATTTATGTAGAATACTAACAACTGTAAGGAAATGTAATTTTCTTACAGTTGGGAAATATTTACTTTTTCTTTCAGATATTTTGTCCGGAATGTCCAAATTTCCCAGACATTTGCGGAAGAAATAATTTTTCATTTGAATTATATATTGTTTTTCAGATAATGAAAGTGAAAACTCATAAAATATATCGATTACAGCTTATTTTGGGAGGATTTTGCAGGTTTTTCATGGGTTTTCACTCCCAATATCTGAAACAGAACTATTAAAAATCTAGAAAAGCACTGCCGTGAAGGCAGCAGCTTTTGCGCGCATGTTCAATGTAGATGACCGCTTCGGCTACGAATTCGAACTCGCGCGCGAAATCTGCTGCCTTCACGGCAGTCCTTTTCTAGATTTTTTCGATAAATTACTGGATTTCAATTCGATCTAATCTGTATTTTTGGAAATATTGGAAAAATAAAATTTTGAGTGGGTATATCTACGGAATCATTGGGCGGATTTTACACATTCACGAATTCGACCTTCGAAATTAAGCTCCAAACCTTCTTTACAAATATCGGGTACGGCCGACCGTAAACACAATAACTTCCGGAAGAAACGACTTAGGAACTCGATATTTGTAGAGAAGGTTTGGACCTTAATTACGAAGGCCGAATTCCTGAATGGGTAAAATCCACCCAATGATTCCGCAGATATACCCATTCAAAAGTTTATTTTCCCAATATTTCCAAAAATACAGATCAGATCGAATTGAAATCCAGTACATCATCGAAAAATTACAGTTCGAAGGTTCATACAGAATTTAAAGAGGATGTGATAAGAAAATCACAGACATATTTTTTTCAAATTGTTCTAATGACACGATCATCACAAAATTTGGCATGCAGTTGTCTTTCAGCATCTTCAAACTAGCTGCAAAGTTTTATCAGGATTGAATCAGTATTTCTCGAGTTATACCGAAAAAAGCAACGATATAGAGAAAAACCTCGAAATTTTACATATTTTTTCTTGATATCTCCAAAACTTATAATCGTATCGAACTGAAATTTGGTACACGGCTGTGAAAAATGGAGGTCAAAGTAAAAAAAGTTTTTTCGAATATGATAAACTGTTCTCGAAAAAAAAAATTTTCTGGAAAAAAATTTTGAAAAAAATTTTTTTTGAAATTTACTGAGATTATTATCCTAACAAAATTCGGCTCAAAGTTGCGCGTCGTTATTCTCCACCGAATTGCCACGTTTGAATCCAATCGCCCAAGTAGTTTCTGAAATAAAAAATAAATAACTTCAAAATTTCAAGTGGCTATAACTAAGAAACTATTAGACCGATTCGGTCCATTAACGAACTTAACCGCGGAATTCCAATGGGCGTCCTACCCTGAAAGTTTCAAGTTGCTAGCTCACTCCGTTCGACAATTGTCGTGTCCACGGCCGGCCAGACAGAATCGATTTTAACACCGGATTCGTCATCAGTGAGTCCAATCGAGTCGCTTGAGACCATTTTCGGCTCAATCATCGAAATTACAGACATTTAGACAAAACGATCACGCTGTTCCCATAGAACATGCGCGCAAAAATTAAATAAAATTGTTTTTTTCATGAAAAACGCCCTTGCGGATTGCATTATCAAACTATTTGTCAAGGGCAGTTTCTTGCAGAAAAGGTTGCCTCATGAGCAATACAGTAACAATACAAACGATAAAGAAAACGAATTGTGACGTTTCAGAGTACAAATCTGACTCTTGCATCAGACAAAGCAGAAAATGTGAAGAATTATTTTTTTCGATTCGAAACTTTTGTCACGTTGACAGAAAGAAAATTGTCTGATGAAAGAGTCAGATTTTTACTCTGAAACGTCACAGTTCGCTTTCTTTATCGTTTGTATTGTTCCTGTATTGTTCATCATGCAAGAAACTGTCCTTGACAAATAGTTTCATACTGCAACCCGCAAGGGCGTTTTTCATGAAAAAAATAATTTTATTTAATTTTTAATAGTTCTGTTTCAGATATTGGAGGTGAAAACCCATAAAAAACTTAAAAAATAATCATAAAATATAGAAAGGAAATAACTGCATTTTAGGTTCTAGTTCCTAATAACACAAGAGTCTTCACAAAATAATCTCAATTCCTGAATTTCAGGACCCATCTCGATCGACAATCATCAGTGTCTGACGATTCAAGCGCCTGACCATGAAACTCGGTATCAGGATAATGATACTCTAATGGAAACTCTTCATTGTCGTTCGAAAATGTTTTTTATCGAAGCTACAGTTTTTATTCTGGTTTCCGTATGCACTAACAGTTTAATTGCAAGAACATTGCTGCAATCATTCAATTAATTACTTTGACCTTTGTTACTTAGAAGGACAATGGAATGAGTCATGATACTGTATGATCTAGCACTCTGGGTAAACTCTGGAAATGCTGTATGTTATGTCATCTCTCGTTGGTTAATAAAGCAGTTCTTATTTTCAGTGGCTTCATTGATATTTTGGTATCAGGTTTTTTATCAACATCGCGAATGAGTTGAAACGAAGTTTCTATACAGGCTGTTTCGAAAAAAGATGCCGATCCTAAGGGGTTTTAATCTTTAGCTGATTGTATGGAAAAAATAACAAATAAACCCACGTCCTGACTCACTGAACTATTGTGCTACAGGGTGGTAAAATATTGATAAAAAACGCTGCAAATTTCACACAAGGCTTTATTATTTTCTCAGTTGAATAACCCAATACTATTGATATCTTAAATAAAACTTATATATTATTCATAACTCATTGGTTTTTCACACCAAAATTTGTATCGTTTTTCTTTATAACTCAAGGACCACTGATCGAGAACCACCCGGGTGAACATTTTTAGGTTGAGTTATGCAACAGTAATTGACGTTGAGTTTCCTGAAAATTCGGTGGTAAGTTTTCGAAGAATAATTTTTCCCCCTTCTACCCCCAGTTTTGCGCCCTAAGAGTACACCAAAGCTGCTGAAAAGCTTGGAGGATCAATCTCGAGCGACACACGATTTTTTTACCAAGTTTCACGGATTTCTGTGAAAAGCCCCGGACAATGGACGGCGGACGGACCGATTTTTGGTTTATTATTTGATAAAATCAAATAATAAACCTTAGTGATCGACCAACCAAAAAAAAAATTTCAACCCCCCCTGAAAATTTCACAGTTTACGTTTTGGAGTATGTAGATTTTAATAAACGAATGAAAAAAATCTGGAAGTACTGAACGGAAATCCTTGAAACTTGGTGGAAAAATCGTGTGTCACTCGGGGTTGATCCTCCAAGCTTTTCAGCAGGATCGGTGTACCCTAAGGGCTCTAAATGAGGGGTTGGGGGGAAAAAAATATTTCTCGAAAACTTATCACCCAATCTTCATGAAATTTTAAATGTTGGTTACTGTTGCATAACTAAACCTAAAAACTTTTACCCGGATGATTTCCGACAAGTGGTTTTTGAGTTATAAAGAAGAACGCTACAAATTTTCAATAATGTCGAAAATGAATCATAGCATTCGGTTCTAAGTTGTTTGAGATATCAATGGTATATTGGGTTATCTAACTAAGAAAATAATAAACCTTTGTGTAAAATTTGCAGTGTTTTTATTAGTTCATTCAAATCTACATACTTCAAAATGTAAACTGTGAAATTTTCAAGGGGGTAATATTTTTTTTTTGGTCGATCACTAAGGTTTATTATTATTTGATTTTATCAAATAATAAACCAAAATCGTTGTTTCATCATTATATCTTCGATGTCTTTCCAGGTATAGTTTAATGATACTTGAAACGGGCCATCTGATAATCAACAGTCATTATAACATTTAAGGTATGCGTACTGAATATTTTCGAAATAATTATTCATTGACAATTGACATTAACATCTTCTATACCACAAGAGAGTTTCACGTCAGTAGAAATATAAATAACTTTATTGTCAAATTATCGATTATATTGATAGGTTTTGTGGACTAATACTTTGAAATGCAAAATTTTTTTCATATCAATCGAGAATATTTTCGGAGAATTTTGCAGTATCCTCCATTTTCTTCCTATTCGAATATCTGAAAAAGAACTATTGTTAATTGATTAATTACTCAATCCATCTTCTATAAAAATTAATTTTCATTTAATTCTAAATAGTTCATTGGCTATAGTGACAAATTTCATGAGAATAATAAAAATTAAATAATAAATAGGCCGAAAAAAGAAGATTGTTATGATTTTCATGGCTACTCTGTTATGTCTGCCAAAATAATGTTTCGCTGAGATAGAAAGGAATTTTTGCGCGCATGTTCTAAGGGAGCAGCGTGCTATCGTATTGTTGAAATTTCTGTAATTTTCGAATTTTAAGCCGAAAATAGTCTTAAACGACTAAGTTGGACTCACTGATGATGAATCCGGTGTCAAAATCGATTGTGTCCGGTGGGCCTTGGACATGCTAACTGTTGAACGGAGCGAGCCTTGCGACTTGAAACTTGTAGGGTAGTTCACGCATCGGAATGCCGCGGTTAAGTTCGTTAATGGGCCAAATCGGTCAAATGGTTTCGGAGTTTTAGCCATTTGAAATTTTGAGGTTGTTTTCCTCATATTTCAGGAACTACTGGAGCGATTGGATTGAAACTTGGCAGTTACTTGTATCGTAACGACGAGCAACTTTGAGCGAAAATTCTTCGAGATCGTATGGTTACTCAATAAAAAAAAAATTTCAGAATTATTTTTGAAGAAAATTTTACAATATTCGAAAACAATTCTGCTAATACCTTGAGCTTCATATTTCAGAGCAGTGTACCAAATTTTAATTCGATACGGCTAGTACTTCCGGAGATATTGGTAAAAAAGATGTAAAATTTCCTGGTTTTCTTCTCGATATCGTTGTTTTTTCGGTATGATTCGAGAAATACTGATTCAATCATGATGAAACTTCGCAGCTAGTTTGAAGATGCTGAGATACAACCCCGTGCAGACTTTCGTGATGATCGTGTCATTAAAAAAATTGGAAAAAAAAACAAATTTTTTTTTCAAATATTCAATATTCTGTGATCTTCTTATCATATTATCCTCATTTAATTCTGTATGAATCTTCAACTATCATTTTTCGATAGAGTACTGGATTTCGATTCGCTGCTGCCTTCACGGCAGTTCTTTTCTAGGCGTTTTGTTCTCTTGTCTCCCAAACTTCTTCCTGAATGGTTTTATGAGTATTTTTCTAAACAACGTGAAGGTGGTCCAGCCGGGAACTTTTTTCACCGATACAACGTGTACTCTTTTTCGAAGAGTAAATATTAATCAGGTGAAGACGTCAAGTATATTTAAAATTCGAGGATATTCACAGCAGAAGAGTGGCCTGTTTCGAAAGGCCATACAAACGATTCTGGTAAACATACCTTCACTCAAACATTATCAACATCGAATTTATCGTATACGTCGGTTTATTTACACACTGATGCATTTCGAATACCGATTGTTGTCAATGTCACTAGAAATATTATCCTGGTTATGTCAATAACATGGAATATTTCCTGGAAATAAATTAGATTCCTAGTTTTCAACGTGGAATACTGAGAAATTACTATCAAGGCATTACTGAACAGCTGGGGTCAGTGAAACCTTCATGGTCGTATGTGCTTTTTCGGAGGTAAACAGCTAGTGTCTCAAAGTTTTCATTTATAAGACCTAGTTGAAGAAATATATTCATTCCAAAAATTACCACCCAGTTTCCGGCAAAAAATTGCGAGGATCTGCCAACCATCGTTTCATCGGTATAACTGACCTTAAACACAAAAACTTGACAGAATGGGTAAAATCCAATTTTATTTTTCCCATATTTTCAATAATACAGATTGGTTCGTAATGAAATACAGTAGTATCGGATTGAAAAATGACAGGCTGAAGGTTCATGCAGAATTTATTGAGTAGATGATGATTAGAAGATCGCATAATATAGAATATACACGGTCACCACGTTATTCAGTATAAAGTTGTGTACCGCTATTTTTCTACCGGTTGCATCATAATAGGATCAGGAATTTTTCCGGAAATGATTACGATACGATATCTACTGAACTCAGAATCGAATTGATCTAAAACTTGCATACTGTTGTGGAAGAAAGAGTTCAAGGTACGAGCAAAATTCTTCGGAATCTGATTAATGGTTTTCGAGTAAGAAACTGCGAAGAAAAATTTTAAAATTTTCTTTAATTTATTGATCGTACGATCTCAACAACATTTAAGTAAAGTGGCCTTAACTTCGAAACCATTTAGCCGATTCAGACAATCAACGAACTTAACCGTCGCATTCTGATGCGGGACCTACCCTAAAGGTTTCGAGTCACTTGCTCGTTCCTTTTGACAGCTTTCGTATCCTAGGAAGAGGTTGGTTCATTGTTGTATTGATGTATTGTTTTGTTTGACAATGAGAATCATATAGTATTGTGAGTATTTTATTGAAAGTTTATTGTTATTCTACTTTGTATACACCTCATATTTCGTTGACTCACTTATTTCGAACTTTAAAGTTTCAGTTGTTTATATTGGTTTTTTTATATTGTATTCCATTTGTTAATTGATCGACATCGTTATTCAACCTGCAACTTCCATGTTTTAATTGAGTCATAACACAAAGTTCTCCGCTAGCTCTTCTAGTGTCTTGAAGATGTTCATAAAAATAAACGAAACGTCGGCATATACATAATAGGTTTTCTTCATAATTTGACCTCAAAACCTGTCATTTCCTTCGATAAGAATTGATGTTGTTAGCGGATTCGTCATCGGTGAGCCATAAGTAGTAGTTCGAGACCATCGTCGGCTCAAAATTCGAAAATAACAGACATTTGGCAGAACGACAGAACGCGGCTATCAAGAACCTGCTATTGGAACACCCTGTATACTAAATAGAGACTATAAATTTACGAAACACAGACATTTTTGGAATGAAAATATTCCGTTAGCAACCAAACAAGAAATTCTTAAAATACGACTGAAACTGATATGGTATATTCTTGGATAACATAAAAACCGTAACCAAATTGAAAAAAAAACTAGAAAACCACTGTCGTGTAGGCAGCAGATTTTGCGCACATGTTCAATGGAGATGACCGTTTTGGCAACGAATTTGAATTTGCTCGCAGAAGCTACTGCCTTCACGGCAGTGCTCTTCTAGGTTTTTTTTTCGATGAAGTACTGGATTTCAATTCGATCTAATATGTTTTTTTGAAAATATTGGGAAAATAAAGTTTTCTTTGGGTATATCTAGGAAATCATTGGGCGGATTTTACCCATTCACGAAGTCGAGCTTCGTAATTAAGCCCCAAACCTTCTCTACAGATATCGAGTTTCTGAGTCGATTTTCCCAACAGCCGACCGTAGACACAAATAACCAAAAGAAACAACTTGGGAACTCGATATTCGTAGAGTATTTTTCCAATATTTCCAAAAATGTAGATTAGATCGAATTGAAATTCAGTATTTCATCGAAAAATGACAGTTCGTTCTTACAGAAATTCATGAAGATATTATGATCAGAAGATCACAGAATATGAACATTTGAAAAAAAAAAATTTGAAATTTTTTTTCGAATTGTTCTGATCATCACGAAATATTGCACAAAGTTGTCCATCAGCATTTTCGAACTAGCTGCCAAGTTTTATCGTATTGAATCAGTATTTTTGGAGTTACTCCGAAAAAAAACAACGATATCGAGAAAAAACAAGAAATTTTACATATTCTTTCACAACATCTTCAAACCTTATTATCGTTTCAAGGTGTAATTCGGTACACTGCTGTGAAATATATAGTTCAAGCTACGATTGAAATTTTTTCCAAATGTTACAAGCAATTATCGAGAAAAAAAAATTTCGAAAATTTTTTTCAAAATTTTCCAGTAGCACGATCTCAACAAAATTCTGCAAAAAGTTGTATGTTGTTATTCTCTGACCAACCGCAAAGTTTCAATTCGGTCGCTGCAGTAGTTCTCGAAATATCATTGAAATAACCTCAAAATTTCCAATGGCTATAACTCCGAAATCGATCGACCGATTTTGCGCATTAACGAACTTAACCTTCGCATTTTGAAATGCAACCTACCCTGAAACTTTCTAGTCTATAGAATCCTCCGTACGCCCGAAATCGTGGTGACGGCCGGCCGGACAGAATCGATTTTGACACCGGATCCGTCATCAGTCCAACCTAGCAGGTTGAGACCATTTTCGGCTCGAAATTAAAAAATTACATTTGGACAAAACGATAGCACACTGTTCCCCTAGAACATCCACGCAAAAAAAAATTCTACTACTCTAGAATCTCAAAAAACCTAAATCGGAAAATATAATTTGACACAATATTGATGAAAGAACTGTATAAGTTAATAAGTTTTGGTACCTTGAGTGTATCTGAATGCAAAGCCGGAGCTGCAATTTTCAATCGCTATTGGAACACCCTGTATACTAGAAGGACCATGAATTTACGAAATACGAGTAGGAATTTGTAGTGGACCTTTTAAGAATGAAAATATTCCGCTAGCAACCATAAAAGCAATTCTCTAATTCCGACTTATACTGATACTGAACTGGAACAATTGCTTGGTATGCAACAAACTTCGCAATGTTGACTTTTGCAGTATAAATGGTCGAGGTGAAAGGCGACAAACATATTTGTGCTCAACAGAAAAAGATAATTATCGCTATGGTGGACATACAACAACGAAAAAAATTCCAAATGGAACATTTATAGTTAACTCCTATATCATATTTTAACCAGTAGTCTGACATGAGTTATTACTGCCGTAGGTAATCAACTTTTTTTGACGAATGCATAGAAGTATCTTAGTTGAAACATTCTTCCTGCAAGGATAAGTTGGAAGTTATTCAGGTTCTGTTTTGGTTTGAATGAGATACTGTGTACGTCTGAGTCATTGGACGGGCTTGTGCTCTGAATGTGATGATACAATTTCAGTATGGACAGTCACTTTATCATAAATTTTTTATAAGCTTCCTTTCTACCCAGGGCCGGACTCTGCGGTGTTTGACTTTTCAAGGATAAACGGATACTTGACTATTATACCCTTTTTTGCGGGCTTATTCTAAAGAACGAGAGGTTTTGCCCAAGCTTGCATGTAACACGAATTATCAAATTTTTATTCAATCATCGATACACAATGAGGTTTTTTCCTTTAAACAAAAATGCAGTATTTTCATGAAAAACCTTCAGAACATCACATTTCAAAAATATAATTTCAATATTATATTTAAAAAAAAATGTTTGATCACCTAAAACTGAAAAATAAAATGGGGATTTGCATTTAAAGGGATTTGTGATGAGAGCACGATATGGCAACGTCGAATTCAGCTTTCTCGGAAAGAAAAGGATGTCAAATGTGTTACTTTGCTTAGGAAAACAGAGATAGCTATACTTCGATCTGGTTAGAGTAGAAGACAACGACCAAGGAATAAAAAAAGAAGAGCACAGACTGTCATACTGTCATATTCCTGACAAATCGCAAACGGAAATTGTTTGGTTATATTGACAAAAAACACGTGTGTACCACAGAATAGGAATAAACATTTCATTATTCTATAGCAGCAAATTCTATTCTTCTGAACATCGTTGTCACTTCGTGCACGCCTGACAAATCCCAAACCCCAATTTTGAAACCTGATTTTCAATACTTTCTGAAGGTAATTTGGGAAGATGATGAATCAAATCCATAATAATTATGTTCAAATTTGCATTTCCAGTAATAACCCAAATTCAGGAAAAACTCCCATGATAATGATTCATCGATCGATACAGCCGACGCTGTCTATTGGCTCGCTAGAGAGAAAAGTACACGAGATGAGGGAAAGGGTGGGTACGTCAGGGAAGCCGCGAAGTTTCGTCCGTTTGGACAGTCGATATGTTGAGCAAAATTTCAAACATCATTTTCTCGTTGAAAAATGAAATTTTTGACGGCGGTTGAGGTTTTTCAGTTGTCTTACGGCTAGAATATTTGATTTCGGTGATGAAAAAAATTCCTGCAAGAGACCTATTGGTAGTGAAGAACCAACCTCGAAACTTAACAGAATTCCGGAAAAGCATCGACGTGAAGTCAGCTTTTATGCGCTTGTTCAAATTCGTTGCTGAAGCGGTGTTTCTAGAGTTATTGAGTAAATAACCATGCTTAGGAAGAAGCAACGAAATTTGACATATCTATCAACCAAAATTTACGTAAATAAATATCGGACCGTGGCGAAATTTGATAAACTGTTGTTCAATATTGGTTCTGAGGTATATTTCGAATTTCGTAAATTCAAAATAATAGAAGAAAAGAAATAAAAAAAAAGTTTTTCAATAAAATTATCGGAAATATTGGAAAAAGAACTTTCGAATGCGAATGAAGGTAACGTAATCATCATAAGGTGGATTTCACCCATTAAGAAATTCGACTTGTACTTAAATTTTTTCACACATTCTCAAACGACTAGCTTGAACTCACTGATGACGAATCCAGTGTCAAATTCGTTTCTGCCAGGCCGTTCGTCCAGCCGAGGACACGATAAGTGTCGAACGGAGCAAGCTAGCAACTTGAAACTTCCAGGGTCGTTCGCGCATCAGAAAGTGGCGGTAAAGTTCGTACATGGGCCATCGGCTTCAGAGTTAGAGCCATTTGAAATTGTGAGATTATTTTGATTGTATTATTAATTTTCCTGGTATTTCATGAACTACAGTGATTGGATTGAAACAAGGCTGTTAGTTTGAGATAATGACGCGCAACTTTGAGCAGTATTTTGTTGAGATCGTCCAGTCGGTGAAAAACTCACAGCCGTGTACCAAATTTCAGTTCAACACGATCATAATTATTGGAGATATCAGAAAAAAAAAATTTCGTGGTTTTTCTCGCGGTATGGTTGTTTGTTCTGAAATAACTTTAAAAACCTAGAAAAGCACCGACGTGAAGTCAGCAGTTTTTCCGCCAATGTTCAAATTCGTTGCCAAAGCGTTCATCTTTTTATGTATTAACATGCGCGCAAAAGCTGCTGACTTCACGTCAGTGCTTTTATAGGTTTCCTTATTCCCATTGTAACAAAATACAGGAATCGAATGTTGATGAATTCCCACAGATTAATTTTCGAGAAATTATTTCCTCAATTTTACAGACTAGAAATTTTTTCCATAATCTCTACCCATATTCTTCAAATTGAGTGTGTTAATGAAACAATAAATACTATGCCGTATATATGAGAGGTTAGAAAAAACAGGTTTGGTTTGAAAAATAAAAGGATTTCCAGCAATAATATTCTGGCAAGAATGAAAAAAATTGAAGATACAGTCAAATATAAGGAAAAGAACTACTAGGACAGATTATAACCTTTAAAGTGTCAAGAAACCATAGATGAAAAAGTCAAGATTGAATAGCAATCTGTAATTTTGTCTTTAATTCTTCGGCTAATAATTTTCGATGATTTTTGAATTCATGTCTATCAGATGACGAAATAAAAAACAAAATTTGGTAATTTCTACACGCCACAGTGCAGTCAAACTCTCACATAGAGTGCTTCTCAACAAATCAATATCAAACAAAGAACTTTCAAAGTAACACTTGATCAATGATCAGAAAAAATATTATCGCACCCAAGATCAATACACCGTAATGACTTCGACTTTCTGCCTGCAATCAACGGTTTTGACAGGAAACTGAAAGGGAGAATGACATTCGACATTGTGCCACAATTCTTCATAATGACCGAGGGACTTACAGCAACAATCTCTAGATCTGACAGAGGAAATAAGAGTAAGTGGGTACTTTTGAGTTTAATTTATATGACAGTAACCATTAAACTACCTACGCGCTGAACACTACTATGGTATCTATTCAACCAGTTAATACTTTCTATTCTGGGTTCAGAAAATATGTAGGATTATTATTGAGGATATTCAAGGTCATTTTTTATTATGAGTATCATAAAAATGAGTAAGGATGATTCCCAATTCATTAGACACAACGATCAAGTCGTAGGATGAAAAAACTTTTCATCTGATTTTTTTTTCAATCATTATCGAATATTATGTCTGGTGAGTTAAGAATATTTCAACAATTGTAGCATACATATTGACTTTCGAATAGAAAATGGATCGCAACATAACAAGATTTTTTGCGCGCTGTTTTAAGGGAACAGCGTGCTATCGTTTTGTTCAAATATCATGTATTTATCTGTAATGCTCGAATTCTGAGCCGAAAATGGTCTTAAACGACTAGGCTGGATTAACTGATGACGAATTCGGTGTCAAAATTGGCCGAATGGTTTCAGAGTTATAGCCATTTGAAATTTTGAGGTTATTTCAGGAACTACTGGAACAATTGGATTGTAACTTGGCAGTTAGTTGGAGCATAAACCCACGCAACCTCTCGCACGATTTTGTTGTGATAGTGCTGTAAGTAAATTCAAAAAAAATATTTTTCAAAATGCAAGAGTACATCAATACAGTAGATTTAAGATGGAATACAACAATTATCCGGTAAAAACAAGTGTTGATGTGCCAAGAAATACATTAACTAAAGGAAAAATGAGTTTCAGAAGTATTTCAATGTTTTTCCAAATAGTTTAAAAAACTTGAGTGTTGAAAGAGAATGAAATAAATACAAAACCGGGATCACATAAATGGGTAAAGTAAGTAGAAAAAAGGGGGATTGTATTTTAGTTTATTTGTAAGGGCAATCCTATGTACGGAAAACATAGCCCCCTATAGGTCCCTTATTATTATGAATATGGAAAAAATGGAATTATTCTTAACATTTTTTGAAATTTTTTTTTTCGAAACTATTCATCATATTGAAAAAACAATTTTTTCACTCTTTGAGCTCTATATTTCACAGCAGTGTATCAAATTTCATTTCGATACGGTTATTTTTTTCGGGGAAAAATATGTAAAATTTCGTGGGTTTTTTCCTCGATATCGTTTTTTTCGGAATAACTCAAGAAATACTCATTCAATCGAGATGAAACTTGGCAAATAATTTGATAATGCTGATGGACAAATTGTTCAAAATTCCGTGATGGTCGTGTCATCAGAAAAATTCGAAAAAAAATTTTTTCAGTTATTCAATATTCTGTGATCTTCTCATCATATTATCCTCATGAAATTCTGTGTAAACTTTAGAACTGTCATTTTTCAATGAAGTACTGGATTTCAATCCGGTCTTACCTGTTTTTCTGGAAATATTGGGAAAATAATATTTTGAATGGCCATATCTGCGTAATCATTTTGGATGGATTTTACAAATTCACAAATTTGGCCTTCGTTACTGAGATCTGAACCTACTCTACAAATATCGAGTTTCTGAGTTGTTTCTCTCGGAAGTTATTGTGTTAACAGTCAACGGTTAGTCTTTTGCTAACGCCGTTTTGCATTTTCTTAAAGCAATATGAAGCCCATCATCAATTTTCTCGAAGCATTAAAGTAGGCAATAAGAAGATTTTTTCTATTTTGGTCCTCCGTGATCAATGATTCGTTAATTAATAATACTTCACTTTCTCTATTCCAATTCTTCTTGATGAGATTCATCATAGATCAAAATAGTTGTTGTCTATACTTGATATCACGTGTATGGTGCTTTTTTGTCTCCAACTGGTATCAATAAACCGTTGAACGAAATACAGTACGAATCCAGTTGTTTCATTGTCATTCGGAACTACCAAGGGCAACCTTTTCCTCTTTTCCTTCTAAAAACATTTTCAACGAAATAATATATTAAAATTTTTTCTACTTCCCGCAAGATGAGAGGACACTCTATTTAAAGAATCATGAGAAACAACCATCCAATTTCACTTCAACAATCCACTCATCTCATTGGTCTCCAGTCATATCCACCATATACGCGAACATTTCCTGATGAATACTAACAAATCCAAGAGCACGGTATGAAGTTCCTACAACTTTAATAACGTAGGAACTCTATACCTCGCTTGTGGTTTGTCAGAAAAAGTGGTAATCCATCAGAAATCCGATATCCTTGAAGCTCCTCAAATATGCTCACCGAATTTAGGTGTAGAGATAGTTCGAAGTATCGGATCCCACCTCACGTAGACAGACAAGGTGACTCGAGGCAAAATGTGATAACCCTATGGCTTCAGGTCCTGTCTGCAACTAAAAATGTGTGTAGACTGTTTAAATCGAAGGATTGCCTGGCATCTGTTGAAAATTTTTCGAAAAACGGATTGGGTCAAGAATGAAAATAATTGAGCTTAAATTATAGAGAGATGAGAACACAAGTAAATTCCAACAAAAATCGTGATAAAATTAAGTATAAAATAAACACAAATAAGTATATGAGGTAGGTTCAATCAGGTGATGAGATGGATGGAATCAATCAGAATCCAATAGTACAAAATACATGATGTTTATAGAGGTTGTTTTTTTTTACCTATTTGCTTCAAATATTTGATAATTTAAAATTAAAATTTTATACATTATTATAGAATTTTTTCGAAATTATTTCTTCCAAATTCGAGTGATTTCATTGTTGTAATTCTTGCTTTAATTTCATAGAGAAATTTTATCTATGTTTGCTTAGGTTCGGTAATGGCTTATTTTCATACATTCTCAACTTTTATACATACCTTACTTTTAAGAATGTTAACCACGTATAATGTCGCATTTTGTAAATTTTTCATTATTTCAATAACAAATTCGACTTCGAATACTCACAAGAAAACATTAAGAGAAAATAACAAGAAGAATGACGTACAACAATACTCGATATCACAAATGAACCGTAGTGATTGTTAAAAAATCTAGAAGAGCACTGACGTGTGGACGCTCGTTCAAATTCAAATGGTTAGATTAACAGTAAATTTCGCACTTAGTTGCGAGTTGAAAATCTTCACCAGATAACAAAGTTTCAATCTGATTGCATTTGTACTTTTTGAGATAGTGCGGAAATATCGTTAAAATTCCAAATAACAACGAAATTTGGCATATTTTTTTCCATATATCTCCGAAAGTAAATATTTCTTTGAATTGAAATTTAGAACATTATTGTTGAATACTGACTTTGAGGTTTGCGCCAAATTTTGTCCAAAGCTAATCAATATCAAAATTTGAAAATTTTTATGAGTAATTTTTTTTTCTCTTCTAACAACTGGATCCACACGAAATTTTGCATCACATTGGCGTTGGTATTCCAAAATTGTATACGAAGTTTCAATCTAATCGAGTCAGTACTCCATTAGATATCCAGTAATTTACCTCGAAACTTCAACTGGGCCTAACTCCAAGACTATTCGAATGATTTCACCCATTTGCTAGCTTCCTCTAGATATTTGAACACCAAACCTTATCTGAAAACTTCGAGTAGCTAGGTAGTAGGAAACCGAAATTATGAAAAGTTATATCTGCGGAATCATTCGATAGTTTTTACTAATTTGCCAATTCGGCCTTCGTAATTAAACTACAAACTTACTCTACAATTATCAAGCTACTGAGTAGATTCTTCCGGGAGTTTATTTTGTTCACTATCAGTGGTAAGGCCGGCAGTAAACATATGAACTTTAGGAGGAATCGACATAGGGAATATATTTGTAGAGTAGGTTTTCAGTTTAATTAAGGACGTCGAATGCTTAAATGGGTTGAATTCGCCAATTATTATTTATCAAATAGTTATACCCATTCAAAATTTTGGATCGAATTGCTAACTAGTACTTGATCGAAAATTATAGCTCGAGGTTCATGCAGAATTTCGTGAGGACCATATGAAAACATCTGGGTTTGGCAGGATCAATACTTTATAAATTACCGCTTTGGCAGAGGAAAAAGAGCGTAAAAGCTCCTGACCACGCGTCAGTACTTTTCTAGTTTTTTTTTAATTTGAAGTATGTTGATTCCAGTGAACATTCCAGAAGATCCGGCCATTCAATGTGTGCGGTTTTTGTCCAAAAATACTGAAAGCAAGTCTATAAAGCTTGGTAGACATTGTGAAAACTGAAGGCATATTTTGCTCAAAGAAATAGCAAAGCTTTCGTGAAACTTCTAGGCTTCAGTGAATGGGTATAAATTTTTCGACATCAACAAAACTCAGAACTCTAGCAACATTTTTTCACAGTACAATAAGCAACAATTCTGATCTTCCATGAAAAACGCCGCGCTCGAGTTACTAAATGAAAATTGTTGAAACCTTGCGTAGATTAACGTACTCAATCTAGAAACATAGATTAATGTAATCGACATAAATCAGATAGATAACATTTACAGTATCTTAAAAACTTGTTGCTGCACACCGTCGATGTAATTCCACAAAGTTAATGCTATTGAAGAAATTATTGTTCATAGCGGCGAAATAATTGCAGACTTGCTCAACTCAATAATCGACTCCTTGAATTCAATATCACGAAGCTCGTTCCCTATCCAACAAATTAATTTCTTATTAAATTTAATAATAGAACATGCGCCAATGTTTAGCTTGAATATTTCCTACTTGCTAGCCAGCCCACGGCTGGATGCATATAGTGAAATTGATTATCCTATTCAGGATATTGGGGGCACAGAGAGGTAATTTTGAGCATAGAAGACCTCCCATGTTAGCCATGTTCACAGATTCTCAATCAGGTTGCAGAGGTATCCACCCACATCTAGTTCGGGTCGTTTTCAATTTGCGATGGGAAGAGATTAATTTTCGTTAGAAAAATTCCTAATGAATGTCTGACGCCGAATATGGACGGTTCACAGCATGCTACGTGATCGGACGCGATCATAAAATGTCGGATTTAAATTTTTTTAGATTTACGGCGGGAAATTTGTGCGGTTTTGTTGATGTAATTGAGAGTGGGAGCAGTTTGTTTATAATGACGGCGTTTGTAGTCCATTCTTGCTCACGTGTTAGTGTTAAGATCGGAAAATGCTATTATTTTGCACGAAGATATTGTCGCCAAGTTGGCAAAACTGTCCTTCGATCTCATGCAGAGTTGGAGCGTCATCTAGCATCAAGTGATTTTTCCAATTCTTATCAAGTGCGTTTCGCGATCCCCAAAATGAAAAAAATATCGAACAATGAATCTGTCTCGAATGTTGAATTGCAAAAAAAATTTTGTGCGCGGAAGCACACATGCTACACGAAACTAGTGGATTTTCGGCAGAAACTCAATCATGTGAAACGTAAGACTAAGCAAATCTCATCGAACAAGAGGTTTGTTCGTTGTACCTGCATGAACTACATCAACTCCACTGACTTCCAATTCTCAGTGCAGCTCAGTGTAGTCACAGATAACTGAATGAGTGGACATACCGTCGGTTTCACAAAACTTTTGACTTCTGATCAACTCGTTGATTAAGGTTTGCATTCGATGGTTGGGTTGAAAATGAACTGAAATCGAGCACAGAATTTACTGTTGACTGGCAATCAAGCCCTTGATCTGGCAATCAAAGTTTTGTGAAACCGGCAGTTAGTGTAGTTCAATCTGTTCTATGATTTTTACAGAATACAAATATATGATTTTACGCAAACCCAAGATGACAGAATTCTATGTTTCTTTTGATTTCACTACCACTTCGAGGTGATGTAGATTTGTCGTAAAGTTTTTCTGAAGTTGTCACGGACAAAAATTCCATTTCGAATAACGATAGGATGAAAATTAATTTCGTCCAAAAATAACCACACATAGAGAACAAAACACGCCCAACCAGTAACCAGAAACAACCACAGATGTCTATGATTATGAATTATATTTACGCATAATCATCACAGAAGATAACCTCACTCTATGCAGTGCACACGTAATCTGTGACTACACTGACTCCCAATATTTCCTCAACGAACAGAGTGTAAGTTTACAACAAAACACACCGAACAGAATCAGTGGAGTAAGTGTAATTAGTGTAGTTCATGTAGGTACATCGAACAAACCTAAAGTTTTTTTATGATATGGCTCTGGGTGATTTTTTCCATGCAAATTTCAAGGCAGGTTAGTCTGAAACGTGTATTTATCTGGGATTGAATTGAATTCCAATCATATATTCAATATTTTTTTGGTGATGCAAACAAATTCACAATCATTTTTTTTTTATTCTCTATACGCTATAGGGCTTATAATTCGGTGATCCAAGAATTGTTTAGCTTCTAATTTACATACAATAAACCTATTATATCGAGCTACAAGAAAACTTTTTCACGGTTAATATTGTGGAGTACGTAAAATTCAAAATTTAATGGAAAACATTGGAGTTTTTGATTAATTACATTTATATGAAAAATCTTCGAACCAGGGCTCTTCGAAGGAAGGGTTCTCGAGATTTGAAATTGTCATATTAAGTTTGGAAATATCTCTGTTGAGTTCGTTAATGGGTTAAATCGGTCGAATAGTTTTTCCATTTGAAATTCGCAGGTTATCTCTTCGATATTTCACGAAGTACTGATTTGATCAGATTGAAACATTGTATGTAGTTTCAGAATACAAACGCTAAACTTAGTTCGAACTTTCATATTTATCCAGTTGCCAGAAAATTAAAAAAAAAATGTTTATTCAGAGATTTTTTAAATTTTTCGTTGAAATATTTTGTTCCTCCGAAAAAGTTGATCAGACTTCAAAGAAAATAGGCACAGACCCACTTACTTTCGGAGATATAAGGGAAAAAATATGTCAAATTTCGTTGTAAGTTCAACGAGCGCTTGAATGCTCCATCCAGCCCTCACGCCGGTGCTTTTCTAGAATTGTTTTTTCACTACACTTGAAAGCGGCCAGGTGAAATAAATTGAAAATATGATTAACTACCAAGGCTTTGAAAGATAATTTGGTCTTTTTCAAGTATAAGTTAAAAAAAAATCACAAATTTCAAAAATCAATTGGAGTATAAATATCTTGACTTCTACCGAAAATTGTTCCCAATTATGAACTAATGAAATAAAACTGTCATGAATAAATCAACATAACTGAGTCCCTATATACACCAATGTAATTGGCAGTTTGAATGTGTATAGTTTATTTCATAGTTTTTATTTATATATTATTGAAAATATATTTTTCATTTCACCTTCAATACTTCAATTCGGGTCATAATGATTCATACTCGAATTTATTTCACTTTTTATCGAAATATTCCAAACAACGATTTTTCAAAACAAAAAAACCTACTTAGTATGTATAAGTGAGAACATCCGTCTGTTAATCAATTACTATCCCCATATAGGACAAAACTAAAGAATCAAAGAATGAGACTCTCAAAAACGGCTAATTGGAAAAGTATCTCGGTAACGGAAGGACGCGGTAAATATTGCAAGAAACTTGGCTGATTCATTTCCGGTCACTGAATCAAGAAAGGTATAATTAGTTTTTTATTTGAAAACAGACAGTGAACTTTGGACAAATATCAATTTCAGAAAATTCTAGGTATTAAAGGTGCAGACGTAGATATCCCATGAATGATGATGAATCAGTTCCTTCGAAAGCATGCAAGAAACGGATGGTAAATGAGAAAATTGACGATACATGTAATTTCAATAGGGATTGTTTCATTCGAGAATTAAAATTAATAATCGAATAATTTTCGATGCAATAAAGATAAATGATGATCTGCTGTCAGAATTAATTCTTCATTCACAAATATCAATCAATCTGGTGAAATTTTTATAGTACTGACCTTGTTCAATGGATGGCTATACAGGGTCTTTTCAGACATTAGATTCGCTAAATAATTGTAGAAATCATAGAAACTGATCTTTAAATGCATCAAAAATCGTCAGAATAAATGTGCAAAATACACAGTGCATACTGCAATGAAATTGGCCATGGTATACTAAAAATTTCGTGGTGATAAATAATATAGATGAAATATTTCAGTTGCATACCATTTTAATTCACCTGTCAAAATGAAATTTCGGTGATTATCATCAGGGATATTTGCTCTGTAAAATACTGATAATCACTCACTATTACGGTTATCCAAGTGAATAAAAATACATTAATTATTCAAGAAAACAGGGGACGAAGAGTATTTCAAACATACTAAATTTTCATGGTAACATCGCTAAGCGATATTTAAGAACATAATGAAATCGGTCTGTCGTTAGTTATTGACGATAATCCTACAATTTGAGGGTTTTTGATAAAATAATTGAAATGCCTGTAGGAGAAATGAATTTTAAGCTCCAAATTTGAATTGAAATGAATTTTGCGGAACACAAATTAAAGGATACTCAAAAGACAGGAAGAAATTATATCTCTAGAAGATACAAATATAACTGCAACTAAATCAGAAAAATGTACATTGCTGTCGGTATTTTATTGAACAGAGACATTCTTATCCTACATGAGCGAACGTAAAGTGAACCCACAATATTTCAATAGTGAATTAGAAGTCGTTTCAGCTCAGTATTCTTTCATGTTTTTCAGAAAATTTCATGAAAGAAGCATCATAAGAAAAATAGAAATTTTTCGTACATACTTAAGTTCCTACCTTGAAACCTGAAAAATTTATTCAAAACGATCCGATTTATTATTTTTAATAAATAATAAATTATGAAGATATCTTAAAAGTGAAAAAATTAAAGATAAAAGATAAATCTCGCAAATAAGACAAAATTGCCAGACAATCTCAAGTCAAGGCCACGCGATAAAGTTGAACTATAATTTTATGAGCAACTCGTGATACAGAACAACAAATTTTACTACAAATACGAATTTTAGTACCGTGCCAGATTTTATACTGCACATCGAACTTCCAAGAATGACGGTTGCAATAGGGAAAAAAATCTAAAGCGTGTGCAACGTCCACCATTTTTATAGTTGGGAGGTCGCGACAAACCACCTCAATATTGATTCAACGTCCTGAATACGCCGTGCTGTAAGCGGTTTTACATCAACGAAAAGAAGACACCCTATTTGCACCCCATATATGGCGTGCATAAATTATGGTACAACCCTCGAAAAAGTTACCACAATTCCAATACAAATACGGCGGCACACACGCTGAAACAGTTGCGATCGATGCAAATGCCGACTATGCTCCATACTTGTAATGTACGCAAACAAATACGGAGATTTCGGTGTAAGCCATTGTGATATTAACGATGTTGATAATTGATGTAACCCTTAAGGGCACCGCAGAACTCGTTCAAAAACGACGGTTCTGAACGCCACGATTTGAATTTCATGTTTGAACGTAGTTCGGTCAACCCACACACTTCGTTCAAAATTTCCTGCGATTCTCAGGAGTCAAGATGAGTATTAGTGGTAAATGGTTTTTAGACGCCATTTAGGACAAGAGTGTGTTCACACATATATTTATTTTTGAGTCATTATATTTATTTGTTGAGCAATATATTTATTTTTCGTTCCGATATATTTGTTTTTTACGAAATGCAATGTATTCGCGAGTTGGGAGTTCCAAATATAGAAAAATATTAGATCCAGTACATTTATTAATTCGATCTATCAAACATCGTCAAGAGATGGCACTTTCGAAGCATTTGGTTCAGTTTCCACAGTCTAAAAATGCAGGTTTGGACGAGTCTAAAAATATTTCAATCGAGTCATTTTAAATTGATTTGTGTGAATTTATTATTATTTCTCCGATATTCGTGGGAATCATTATCGTAATCTCTGATTCTAAGAAATAATCTGGTATAACTGCATGTTTCCGGCGTGTCATCTCTTGACGAAAGATCGAACTAAAACATATTTGATCTTACATTTTCGAATATTTGAAACTTCGAAAATAGATTGTTGTGTTTGGACGTTTGGTGAACAACAATTTCATTCGGCGTTGTTTTTCTTGTTTATATTTTCTGCTTGTGACATGCAGCTATGACTATTTTACTTTAATTTTGTGAGTTTATAGAATTTTCTTAACTCTTATCAAATAAATAATAATAGAAACAAATATATCGAAACAAAAAATAAATGAATCGTCACACAAAATAAATGAATTTCTAGAACTGATGAATATATTGGCTCAAAAATGAATACTCACGCCATCGTTCATAATGATGACATTTTTGCTGTCGTGACATTTCATAGATAAATTCTCCAAAACCATGGAGAATTAATGGCCTTTCCTTCCAGATGAATAAAAAAAAACTCCCAATCCTCATCCCAGAACTTCTTTCAAAAATAATTGTACGCGAAACTCCAACAAAAATCTCATGGTTACCAACAAATTCCCAAGAAGAACATCAAAAATTGAGATTCGAATAAAAATTTTGGAATTTATTCACGAACAGATTTCAAAAAAGGCAAAAATTTAGATGAAAAATTACCACTTTGTGTTTAATTTTCCCAAATCTGTTTTTCGTCACTCTTTCATCAAAATATTGTTCAACACTTCTTGGGTGGACCTGACATTCTTATTATTATCGTAAATTATATGTTATGACTTAGACAAAGGTGGTCTAAGATGTTATATTTCCGAGAAAGGCGAAAGGCAAATTTCATAATGAGTATATTTCAAGGTAATAACGAGCAGAGAGTATTGAATCTAAACAAAAATTCTTTAATGAGCCTGTTGACTGTAGTAATTCAAAACCATGTTCTCAAATTTGAGATATTTGCATTTCAACAATCATTGATCATTTTGATTGAAATTTTAACTCGATTCCGTTCAAAGTACATGTTACATGTTCTAAATAATCACGTTATTCAAGTCGACGGAAACCACTCAAAGAAGAATATAAACCACTCCCAAGTTGGTCTGTTACCAACAGATGCGGGCCAGTAAAGAAGAAGAGAAAGTTCAAAGGACAAAGAATGACGGCGTAAAAAGCTTCGGAATTACAAGGTTTCAAACGGAGAAAAACCGTTAAAATACGTAAATAAACATATGGCTGAGGTGGTATGTCGCACACATGTGTCGAAAGCTGTATCTGAGATAAAAATAATCAGATGGCCGTTCTCTCGTGACTGGTTGTATTATCGAAGAAGCTGCAGCTTTGTTTTTCTGACTAGAGCGGTATCATCCGAGGAGAATGGCACGTCAGAATAACGTTCAAATTGACATGAATAAATGACGTGATGTTTAGTGACGCCACAGTTGAACGCCCGGATGCAAGGCATTTATTGTTGTATTGGGTGTCTCTGGAAGATGTTGAATAACATCTTGAGAATCATACGGGTACAGTATCATTAGGGAACAATTGATGGACAGATGAAAAAATCAAAAACAAACAGTAGTTTCTTCTGTACAAACTGTGTGAAACTTAATTTTTGGATTTTGAATTCGTAAGCAACTTTTGATTGTTTCAATCAGATGGAATAAAAACCGGTTGCATTCATCCGAAATCGTTATGAAAGAAGTAGCAAATATTAGTAAGCAAATGTAATAGAAAGTCAACAAAAATAAATATCATATTTCCCCAATAACCTGATACGAAAAAGCCAATGAACTTTCATCACTACCACCAAAAACACATGAAAAAAAATAATTTGGTTTTTCAAATAAAATTTCAAGTGCAATATCGAAGAACCACATCATGATAAAAAGAATGAATAAAAACAATAATTAAAAAAAATTATATCATCCTTGAGGTATATGTCAAGCTGGATTTAAAGTCGGTGGCCCTTAGTTTATGATATGAAGTAAAATTGTAAATGACATATCTATGTGTCAACTGATGATATAAATTCGACGAAAAATAATTATTCATACCATTGAAATTTTATAATATGAATATAAAACATTGGGAAGAATTTTCCAGCAGATCTGTTAATTAAAAAATATAACAATTTAAGGTTCCAAATAAAATTAGTCAAACTTCTAGCAGCTTTACACAAGCTTGATGCAAAATATGTTGCCAATACGAAAGTATCAGTACATTACAGAAAATCGGTTGACATTCGAAAGCAAAAAATGATTGTTACTGAATTAATTCTTTGATTTTAACAGCAAAGTATTAAAGGTATTTCGCATGAATCCCGACGAAGTTCAGATGAAAAAAGAGTTTTCACATAAATGCACAAATATAGCGCGAAAAAATCTTCAACTTCATTGAAGAAACCTTGAAAGTTTTTTTTTGAGAACCACAATGATGGTCTTTATCAATTTTCGGTTTGATATCTTGTTATGGGGCTATCTAGAATTCGAGTTATTTCACTCAGTAGAATTATTCATATCATGGATTATTTAATTGAAATTAAATCGAAATTATACTCATCAAACATGGAAAATCTAATATATAAATAAAGGAATTATGAATTGAAATAAAAATCTATCAAGGCGGTGAAATATTAATTAGAGATTTGAAAGGTGCCTAAAATATATTTTATAATTTTTATTATTCACTTCGTTTGATAAATTTCACGATTTTTTTTATTTTTGGGTAGGTAACCCTCCAAGACATTCATTTCCATATTGTCAGGTCAAATTTGATTTGTAATCTTTCGAAATTGAATGAAATAAATAAAAATATGGGGAAAATGGGAAGTGACGAATTTTAACCGGACAAACGAAGTAGAATTGAATCTCATAAAGTAGGTATTCTTCACCTTTTAACCTCATAGTTTGAGTGTTCAATATTCAGTAAAAAATTTTGAAATGTTTTGTTGGGCGAAACAGAAACCCTCTAGATTCTTAGAACAAGAACGTTAAAATAATCAAAATCTAACCTCTACAAATGGAATGGCCACTTGTATAAAAATGTAACAATGCCACTATTCTAGACAACATTTGTACAAAATCGAAGCGTAAATCGTTCATCATTTTATAAACAACCTCCAACTAACAACCATTCGATTCATCAAAAAATATTCCCGTCCATGCATTCGATCATTAATTCGAAAATACTATACGCAACTTCGATAAAACTGTCAACGTCAGTCGATTTTGAAGAATGACATCCATTCATAATGAATATTACCGATGTGCTCGCTTATATTGGAACCACGCCATGTGCTAGTTTCGTTGCCAAAGTTCTCAACTTCGGGTTAGCTAATTTTTTTTCACAGTTGATAAATAGCCCTACTTCCACATGAATAAACTAATTCGTCAACACTTAGAGATTTGCATATGCAGGCGATAAAAACGATCTGTTCAGACTTAGGAACGAACGCGATCGATAATGGATTTTTTTGAATATACTTATTCGGCTAATTTGGAAACTATCGAATGAAAAAAAAAAAGGTTTTGGAATGTACAAAATATGATTTTTAATTAACCGATCAGATTATTGTACAGAGTATTCTGAGGAGAGCTTCATATGATGAATTAAGAATTCCCTTCATTTGTAGATTTTTATCCATTGTTCTTATCGATAAACTTGTCAAACTGTCCAGGAATATCATTTTAATTGTTGAATTTCAGTAGGTGGTTCACAATAATAGTCAGCAAAGGTATAGAAACCCTCATCATCGTTTAATCTGAATAGAAGTTTTGCGTTGAAATTATATAAACTTATTTTGAGAACGATATGAAATCGAATTAACGATATAAAAATAAAATGCGATCGAAAAGAGCTGTCAAGAATGCGTTCGATAATGGCGTATAGTATTTTGAATATTTTTTTGCTGCTAATTTGAAAAAAAAAATTATTATTCTTATTATTTATTCGATAAGAGTTAAGAAAATTCTTTAAACTCACAAAATTAAAGTAAAAAGCAGAAAATAGAAACAGAAGAAAAACAACGCTGAATAAAATAATATACAAAAAGTGGTTCAGGAAGGAAATAAAACTGCAGAATATGATTTGTAATTAACTGAACAAATTGGTTGTCAAGTGTATTTAAAGGGGATTTTCATATGAAATAATTAAGATGTGAATGATTATTTTCCCTCCGTTTATATTTTTCTATCTCACGTTCTAATCGATCGAATCGTCTGGAGGATTAAATTACTAGATATAATTTAAGATAAACGAACATCATTGAATTTCGTGAAGAAATTTACAACAATTATCAACAAAAGGATCGTATGATAATTGAAATTTTCATCCAGACAAACAGTTAAGAAATGTTAAAAAAGACATTATTCGTTAATATTATATACACCTATCTCGAAAAACAATATGAAAATTATAGTAGGGATATAAAAATATATATCTTGATTATAATACACAAGATAACAATCTAATATTTTAACGACCCCAAATGAAGGGACGTGAAGAGAATTGAACAGGACAAAACATAATTATAGCATTTCATCGAGAACCATCAACAATTAAACGAAGTATTCGACATAAAACTCACAGGCCCATCCAATCACTATACCTTGATATAAATCAATCCCGTTAATGGACATAACAGGAAAGAGAGTCAATTCCATTTTCGGATAACTTCAGCCGATCTCAGATATGAGACTACAGTTATAAGGTATAAATATTATCTAACAAATCTAATCGGTGTTAAGATGCACTCTAATATGAAATTTAAATTTTTATAGTTAATTTGTCAGATTAACTTCAGGACATAACCCATAAAACGTTCAACGAAACAAGTATCATTAAAATTAAATTTAGCTTTTTTGATTAATTCGTCTTAATATTTCAATGGTGGACGGCTGAATAGATTTAATAGCCTTTCGGTTTAATGGTAGAGATTGGAAACCATGATATGGCATGGATACTTTTTGGAGATTAAGTTAGTCAACAACACACAATCTTGTTGTGATGAGTAAGTCGAAAAAAAAACTTAGGTAATTATGAAAGCACATATTGATTACAGGATATATACGGAGGATTTCGCATTATTCTCCAGGATTTTCGGTTTCTAAAAACTATATATATATATATATATAAATGAAAAATTTTTGTATCGAGTGAATCTGCGCTTCTGTGGTTTTCGAATTGTCACTTTGATAGAAGAATATTGCAAGAAAGTAATTCAGATGGTATTTAATTTACTGTCTGATTTTGTGTTTTTGCCAATTTTCTTAGGTTTCGCTGTGGAACCCCTCAGAAGCTAATATTTGTGGTAAATAGGAGACCGCTGTGTTCTGTGTAGGCTTTGTTACTTATTCCTTGCGCTACATTAGGAATAGCACTGTTAATGGTTTACCCAACAGCCAATGATTTGACCGTCCCCTGAAAACCTCACGATCATGGGTCTGGAAGAGGAGTCAGATATCGATTCAAAAACGCGTTATCTTTTTCATTACTCTGATATTGTGCATTAAGCAGTTTTTCGAATCTACCCCTGACAAATAGTAGGGCTCATTTTTATGAACAATACGTTTATTCGATTTTTAATCGCTCTTCTTTATGTCGAGTGAAAATCCAAAAAACCCCGATAAATAATATTATGATAACCCCCCACGCCCTCCAATTCATACATGTATCAATTTCATATACATTTCTATGGAAGTTCGAGTTGTGCTTACATTCTGCAATATTTATGTATTATGTATATCTATTATGATATTAATCGACGAAGTCTTAAAATAAGTATTCAAAGTAAATTATTCTGCAGATTTGCTTTCCTCTGCCTGATGAAGGAATCAGATTTAGACACTCAAACTTTGAAGTTATCTTGAATAAAATTGATATTGTTAAACAGGCAATATTGTTTCTAGAAACTTCCTTTGACAAATTATTCGAATTCCGCAATTCGCAAGGATTTCTCCATTGTTGATAATTTTTAATTGACTTTTAATAGATTCTTCCAGATAGTGGGAGTGAAAACCTGAAAGAAATCTGAAAATAGATCAAGTACGTGTTGAAATACAATGTAGAAAACGAAAAGGAATCTGTCAATGAAACAAGTATTATTCACAGTAGGCATGTATCTTAAATAAATCTCAATAGAGAATATGAAAAAAATGTTTTTGGTTGCCAAGGTAAACAGATTTAAAATTGTGAGGCTAATTCCTCATTCATATTGTAGTTTTTTCTGGGTTTTCGCTCCCAATATCTGAAACGGAAGTATTAACATTTAATACCATTGTTTTTTATGGAAAACTACCTCGCGAGTTGCAATATTAAACTTTTCGTCAAGGGCAGTTTCTTGGAAAACATGCAGGTTACCTCATGAAAGATACCGGAACAATACGAACGATAAAAAAGCAAACTGTGACGTTTCAGAGTACAAATCTGACTCTTTCATCAGACAAAAGTCTCACAAAGAGAAGTAGAAACAGAAAAATTCTCTAAATTTTCTCTTTTGTCTGTCGAGAGAATCAGATTTGTTCTGTGAAACTTCCCGTTCACTTTGTTTATTGTTTATCAACGCAACACTTGATTTCTGATGGATCCAGAATCTATTTTTGGAAATATGGGAGAAAAAATGTAAATTTCGTCAGTGACGATGATTCGAATTCCTGCGCCGAAGTTCCTGCTCTCAGTTATGCATGGAGTTATAATTCCCCATATTTTCTTGCGAATCTCAGAAAAAATTAAGTACCAACCCTCGTATTGATGAAATATTAATAAAAAATAAGCCCAAATGCAACTCAGCAGTAACCACCCCGGCCATGATGGATGACGTCACCCACATGAGCACCATAAGCCCTACAGCAAGGGGAACATGTCGTCAATTAACCAGACTTGATCCAAACCACCCCTCACCCCGCGATACCATGGCACCCAGTCTCGTTGCACGAGCATCATCCCCCGATAGCTGGCAACAAGGTGGATATGGCATGACGTTTTTATCATTGTGTTTATTGGAAATCCATCTCACCCCCTCGATTCGATTGCGATACACCACCCTCTGCCCTCGCCTTTACCCGGCTACCATTTTGATTCGTAAACAACCCCGCTACCGTTTGGTGCGTGCAATCGCCCGCGTTGAGCTATCACAACAGGCAATTCTCGATAATTCGCCGTGAATCCCAGGAGCTTTTGCAAATGACATTTCGGATTCCGATTGTGATTTGATTACGTACATGAGTTCGCAAGTGGTCGGATTCAGGCAATTTAACTCGATTTAATGAAGAAACTAGAAAGGGGTTGGATAATTACGTTTAACGTTTGGATGGTGGGCTACAAAGTGTCTGATCTGGCAGGAATGTTATGTAATAGGTCTCTTGCATGTAACACGAATTATCATATTTTTATGTTTTCCTCATTCTATATCGATACAAAATCATAATATATGCTATCACACACTTCAGCAATTTGCGAATTTTGAATAATTCGGTATTAAAAATGGCCAAATCGAGACTCAAGGTCGAAGAGGGAGAAACGCGCCAGATCGCCTCTACGTCACTCGTTATTGTAAGATTCACCGATCGATACAGCCCGACGCTGTCTATTAGTTTGCTAGAGAGAAAAGTATACGAGAAGAGGTAGAGAGTGGATATATCCCCAAACGTCACGGAACCCGCGAAGTTTCGACGGTTTAAACAACCGACATGCGGAACCAAATTTAAAAGAGCATTTTCTGGTTAAAAATTGAAATTTTTGATGGCGGTTAAAGTTTTTCAGTGTTCTTACGGATAGAATATTTGATTCCAATGATAAAAAAATTCATGCAGGAGACCTATTGTGAAGAGGACTTTGTTCATTTTTTCGTGGCCGAGTACTGACTCAATCGATATCAGAACACTAAATAAGTTCCTTGCTGATTTAACTGATTCGATAGGCAGAAAATACTCGAAATTATTTTGAGATCTCCCGACGTTTTATTGGAAGGGTCTCTTCTGCGTTAGAAACGGCAATATCTGATTTATAATTCCTTTCTTTTGTTTCTACGTCTTCCTTCAACGTTGGGTGAGTAACAAAAGGATAAGAATGTTATCCAGAAAATTAATGGTTGGTCCGCAAATGCTCAGTTTAAGTTATACAAGGTACAGGTTGTTCAAGCTTCAATTTTTTCGAAGGGTAACAATATTTTTTTATGTAATATCCCATTTTATGCACCAAACCTTTTTTTAGGCACGCCACTGATAATTTTAGGAATTCGAGAAAGAATATTTGTTTGGTTTAATTTAAACCCGTTTTGTATTCCTGAATTGTTTTCGTTTTGAACTTGTTCTCGTTTTGAAATTCAATCGATCGTTTTATGATGACATTGATTTTCCTGAAGACTTAGAGGGGATTGTACAGCATTTTTCATTGAAAACGGAAGCAAATAAGAAAATTATTTATTATTATTAATCACAGCCCGCATGAACTACTCAGCTGGAATAGCACATTCAAATGTCTGCAACACTCATGATTTCTAATTTACCCTCGTACAGTTTCAAATTTATAATGAAGGTACTACGGTGTGTTTTAGTTATTTTTGATTGTTGACAGCTCTTCATAATAAATAATTAAGTTACTATGGTATTTTCAGTCATGTTTGATTGTTTTCCTTTTTTCCATACAATTTTATGTTCATTCAATCAAGTTATTCACGATTAAGTATGTAGGGGATATGATATCTATTTCATTTTGAGTATTTTTGTTTGACCATCCATTTCAACAAAATCAGTGAAACACTTCGAATATACGAAATACTCGATTACAAATTCGTGAAATGAATGAAAATTTCATTGAACAGACAGTGAATGTACAAATAATCGGCAACTAAAGCACAATTTAGGAGATATCCGTAATCACATGATGCACTAACGAATTATTACCAACAATAACATAGAACTTCGAACAGAACCATGGGGAACCCCAACCATCGGATGTAATTAGGTCAAAACCGAAAGTTATTTCGAAAATTTTGAATTATTTAAAGGTATTCGTTCAGTTTCAGGATTGTCAACAATAAATTACTCACTTGTGACGATTAAATGGAAACCTTGAAGTAATAAATCCAAAACATCTGTCTTTCGAGATTTTTTCACTTGCATAGAGCGACCGACGAGCAGTGGAAGCTGCGTGCAACTAGCATATTCTCCGTGATATTCACATCACTCAATTCACATCTGCTTTTACCGGCACTCATTAAAAAACTAACTCGTCAGAGTCCGGTTCTCTCGACGTTGCTCTGAGAGAGGCGGCAAAGGGTTAATAGAGAAAAAAAGCGAGTCAGGTTATTCCTCCTTTATATGATACCTGTTTTTTAAGATACACACACAACCCCAGCGGCTTTGTTGGGCTCTCTTCTATACATTAAGACCCAGAGGATGAGAGCTTTTAAAAGTATTCCATTACGTATGGCTAGGATATCTCTACCTACAGGGTTGATCTGCGTATCAATTTTTCATCGGAATCCTACAGCATAGAAAGGATTGCCTGATATATTTGAATTTTATGTTAAGTTGGTAACGGATGGTAGTATTTTTGGGAGTCCGTAAGGTTCCCATGAGGGATAAGTTCATTTTGTATTCAGAGTCACACACAAATATAGTTCTCCATTAAATTTGCCTTTGTTGACAAGGAATATTATCATAAGTGTATTATCTGCTTCCCCGGTAACCCTTTCAACGTTAGGTAGGATGTTTGTAATCGCATGCAGCATCGGAAATATCCTAATGTTTGAAGGCTATAAATAACAGATCATCCTACGGAGTTAGTTGAAAATATTTCCCAGTATAATCGACTGATTCTCAACCGACTTATTAATTAAATTACCCCCCTGAATTTTTTTTTCCTTGAAGTAATATGAATATTGTAACTCTCCCTTGAATTATAAATATTTGAAGAGCAGATTTCAACCTAAATAACAAATAACGAATTCATGGATGAGTTAAATCAATTCAATGATTCGAAATTTATGTTCCCAATATTTCCGAAAATACACACATTATACTTGTTCGAAAATAACGCCTTGACGGTTAATGTACCATTCCAGCCAAATCTGAGAGATCATTCTGAGACAAAAGTTTTTGAATGATTTTTCAACTTTTCCAGCGAGAAATTCTAGCTACTCAACCAAGTCTTATTGAGAATTACCAAATTACAGATGATTGTAAGCGAAAAATTCAATATAGTTTCCGATTAATTATTAATGTTCCTCTCTCACGAGTAGGGTATGCAACAAGAAACCATTAGTATGTAAAAGAATGCACTCAAAATCAACTGAAATCTAATTTTAAAATAACAAAATGAAAAGTTCCTTTTCCAGTGAAAAAAATAATATAATTATAACTGTTCGATATTTTCAAAATAATTTAAAAAAATATTAATCCGATCGAGTTGTAATCTGGTACACAAAAGAGGCGATTTGAAGGTTCATGTAGAATTCTAGCGAAATCTGGGAAATGATAATACTTCGAAAAATATCTCTTCAATCTTCTACACTAACACGATCCCACCGAAATTCTGTTCTCACGTTGGCATCCGAAGACACCTCATGTTGATGTTGATTGTCAAGTGATCAACGAAAAATTCCAGATGGCAGAACTTGGAAATCGTTGGGCAGATTTTCACATTACCAAACCCAGTTATTGCATTAGATTCATAAACATACTTCGAGAATTTAAAGGAACTTAAGGTGTAACTTGGCCGCACATTCTTCATAAGGAGTCAACTTTAACGTTTGAAACTTTGTCGGCTCGAATATCGATATTCGAAAATTAAACACCTGACAAAATTGTTTAAATTGTTTTCCGCCATCACCAGCACGCATAAATGAAATTTTCATTGGAAAAAATGGATAAGTCACATTCGCATTAATTGAAAAATAACAATCATTCACCAGTTCTTGCAAGCACCTTGGGATAAAAATGAACTATAATAGATCCCGAACAAACACATCCCACACACAAAACAAAATAGCAATCTTCCCAACAATCAACCGTTCAATACTCATGGACTTTACGAATCAATAACAATAAGATACAAAATAACAAATCGAGAAATGACTACCAACAAAGCGAATATTCCCCACACCGTAAATGAGTTTATCAACTAAATGGAAAGAAGACACAACAAGTGATATATGAGCGATAATGATGTCATGGATGGATATTGTAAAAGCATCATCTATATAAATACACAAAGCAACAATAGATAAAGCGATTGTGGATTACGAAATAACTGTTGTTTCTAATAAACCGTTTTAAAGAATTATACAACAATGATAAGACACACCTACTCATAGAACGCACATTCAATAAAACTACGTCTCGATGCAGATAAAAGTTTCGGAAAGAATGGATACATTTCATCAGCAAGTTTTTAAAACAACGGACGATTTCAACACTCCGAAAATAATTTCAGGCCTGAGCGTGGAGAGGCTTTTATAAAGGGAAAATTAGGGTGTTTAGTAATGATTTACCCGACAAAAAAACTATTCTAAATATGTAGATCACAGGGGAGATCTTCTAACGTGGTCTCAAGACATAAAAGCAGGTAGTTTTTAAACCACCCTAAAGAAAAGGGTGAATGATTAAATTATACCATCTGGTTTCAAAGGGACAAGTTATGCCTGCCGAGAGATAACCCAGACGGGTCCCTCACAGAGAGATTTTTATAGACTCTTGTGGCTTCACACCACAATCTTTTATCCTGAGGAACACCTTTCTTTGTGTCTATCAATTATTTGCGTTCGAGGTATGTTTCCTAGGGGGTAGGAATTGGAATGACTTTTTTTAAATATGGATTAACGAATGTGCTGAGCTATATAAAACAGAAATCGTTTTTTGATCTCGATGTGGTTCGTTCTGAAATTATTTGGTAATCAAAGATCTGAGCGCATTCAAGCTGAAAGGTTCAAGAACTGTCTGTTGGAATGAAAAAAAAATAACTGAAAATTATTGTAGTCCATTAATTAGTTAAGTTATCGGAAAACTTACCTATGCAAAATTTTCCCAATAAACTGTTCGTTATCTCTGTAACAGAAAAAAAATTAAATTAATTTCAATATTCGCATAGCTCACTAGACATCAAGATACTTGTATTTTCTAAGAAGCCATCAGCTGTGAATTCGAAACATTCCTGGAACTTTTTCAGTCTTAACGGTTGAAGATATTATAATTGACTTCTGGATGGATTTTGATATGCATCGATTGGCAGTAACTAGCACCGCTAACTAATTAACAAATCCAACGAAATAGCCGATTTAATTATCATTTTCGAGGATATATCCGATTGAAAAATGGCATAAGGATTCTCCTGAGTACCTGTATCAGCCGAGGCGATCGTAAACAACCACAATAATAATAAATTTGTACCTTAAATGGCGATTTAACAATTTCAAAACCATTTCACGACCAGCTATTTATGTGAAATATGCATCGTTATCATCAGCTTGCATTCCTACGGATCAACTGAGAAAGACTTATAACGGTCGAAGATCTAAAGTTTATGCTAATAGTCATTTATATTCACAACGAGCGTAGACAAAACGTGTGAAAAATCTTCTACTCAGCTTTGGTATGAGTATATAATCCAATCGCCAAGTTTTCAACTCATAAATCCGGTAGGAGGGATGGTATTACTCAGGGCGGCAATCTAGGACCAGGAATGTTCCTAATAAAGTATGCAGTCAAATTGGGCATTCTAAAAACAGTATTTGGATATTCTCCTCATCATCCACTTTACTCTTGTGATTGTTTTGTTATATGGCATAGAAATATGGAAAACACGCATGCGAAAAACGAGGAGAAACTATATTTCAACCAGACAAATCGGTATGTCTGATTAAAAATTTCATGTATGAATTACTTGCATTATTCAGCCATGGTTCTGCACCGAATATAAACGAGCTGATTCAAACTAACTGCCCGGTAATAATATTCCGTTTACATTGTTGGGTAACAAAAATGTTAAGTTTGCCAACTGAACTATTTATTTTCATCGTAGTTCTCCAATTTTCATGCCAGGCAAACGTTTTACGATAACGATATTCGTGTATGTTTGAAAGCATTCACGATATCTTTTATTCAAAAACAAAATCTCACATAAATTTAATCATTTTTGTTTCGTATTGGTTTTCGAAAAAAATGCACATTATTTCTTCACATTGTGATTTGCGAATTTTGAACAGAGAATAGTCTCAACTGGTTCAGGGCTCGTTCTGGGTATCTTTCGTAGAGAAAAGTTGAAAGAACCTTTTTTGAGCTCTAAGATTCTTGCTTTCATATCTTTGGCAAGGTTTTGAATTTTTTGGTTTTCAAATTCAAATATCAGATATGATATTTGGTAAGATTATCTACACTTAAAATTTTTCAGTAAGTATATGAATAGTTTCCACTGTCGGAAACATCAGAGGCTTCCGTTGGAATTTCGAAAATATGATACTTGATCATATTATTTGAATCATACTTCATATTCAGTTTATGAAATACTTTCTCATGTCCCTAGGAGTATCTACACAAACTTGAAACTGTTGTTCATATCAGATTTTAGTGATTGATTAACTCTTATCTTTCCTACTTCAGTTAATTAATTCATCATTATTCAATTCAATATCAATGACGATATTGAATTTAACGTTGATATAACTCGAAGAAGTAGGCTTTACCATCCTTATTTGATTTCATCCAGAAATTTTCATTGAATTCAATTAATTTCGAAAAGTTTTCCTGCAAATGAAAAAATAACGAAGAAGAACTAGTGACGACAAAACACTTTCGGTTTATATGATATATGTCAATAGCTGTAATTAAAATTATAATTAAGAAGTGAAAAATAACTATCACCACTTACAATGAAATACCTCGAAAAATTTACAAGGAATATTATAAGCAAATTATGTCATTTAATTCCATCAATTACTAGAGCAATCATTATTGCTTATATGAAATTGGTATGAACTTACCACATAAATGACTGCTTTAACTCACCGCATATTTATCGAGTTCATACACGACAATTCTGTTTAATTATTTCGACATCAACTTCAGAAAAAAAGAATCTTGCAGTAAGAAAAAAATCAATGCATGAGAATTCACAATTATATTTTGGCATATTTCGATGAATATTTGATGTAAAAGTTGTTAGGGCATATCTGAATTCTGACCAACACTTAGAAGCAATACATGAGCCAACAATCCATGATTTGAATCAACGAACAAGGTTATGCACTAAGAATTCACCTCTTTTTCCCGATATTATTGGCTATAGAAAAAAAAATTTCTATATAAAGTTGCTTGGTTACAACACCACCCAATTTCAATCAAATAGAATCAAGAAAAGCAATCTTGCGCCACTATTTTTTTTCAAATAGGATAGGTACTACGGATATCAGTAAATTTTGGAATGATCATTCAGTCATGATTTCAAAACGGTAAATCATGTCACCCCTATGTCATATATCGTCCAAATCAATTGGTTTGACCACTTGTATGTCATATTTTTCGGACGGGAAATTTCATTTCCAGAATTTCATAATACTCCCTTCAAAAATTTGTTTTGTATTTTCTGAAATAACCATAATCAAAAAATTTTTTTTGTGAGCAAAATTCACTATTTGTGAAGGGAAGATAATTTATAGTGAATAATTATAACTATACAACTTGAAGGCTCACCCTGTATAATAGAAGCGAAAAACTACATCGAAAATCTACATAATATGAATTGTTTATGATGGACCGTTGAAAACTTTTTTAGTCGTATAAAAAATCCACCCTGTTCCTTTACCATTGTGAGTTCGATAAAAGAGAAAGGTATTCACGTTCATTGTCGTATAATATCAAGCCAACATCTTACAGCATGACGAGGCTATTTATCACGGTGCAAAGTAATCTATTATGTGTTTTTGTGCACGTACAGAGAGAGCTTTATGCAGATGGAATATCAAGAAAGGGTTGAATTTGGTGCCATGAATATTGCGTTCCACACTCGGTTAGTTTACTACACAATGAGGTGAATTTAAAGACTTGGCAGGGAACCTCACCTCAATGAAATATATTCTTGAAGATTGTGTGGAATTATTCTCGATTCATTGAATCCAACAGGGTTTTAATGAGACGCTGATTTTTTTCTGGTACAACAAATATAATTATGCATTAGTCCAGAACTGAAGCCTTTAAAAATGGTAAAAAGTGAAAAAAATTATTAAAATGAAACTCGTTGGAAAAAAAGAGAATATAACAAAAATGATCCACAATAGTAATGTAAAATACCCTTAGAAAGTAGATATTTTGACATGAAACTTTTCGATTGAAAATTAGGATGCTTGTTCGGTATTCAGACAAAATAAGGCAAACAAATGAATATTTTAAATCAAAAAAATTAAACAGTATTTGGAACATGAAACGTAAAGTTTTCACCAAACTTCGAGAATGACTAAAAATTATTTTTCCTTTAATTTTTGTTATTTTCTCTTCCTTTTCCAATGGGTTCCATCCTATTATTTTTACTTTAAAAAATGATTGCCCCTACTCTACAAGTTTTGGAGCCGGGTTTCGAAAACAATTCGAAATATTCGCATACCTGAAGTAAAAAAGAATATGTTGTTGATGAAACAGCACGGTAAGACTTTTATCACATCGTTCAATATAAAACTAGAGCAACCCTACTTAATTCAAGACACAAGACTAGTAGCAATCATGAAATAAAATATAGTGAAGAGGTATTTTGAAGTTTTCATTTACGTTGGTGCGATGTTTAAAAAGTGCAATTTAACAAAAATTCTCGAATAAAATGATCCCCTCGACTGTTTTCAGTTTATGGTGATAATTCTAAAAATATTCACTTCAATGTCTGATGAAGGAATCTGATCTGAACTACAAACCATACCGTTGCTTTTTTCTAGTCGTTTATATAGGTTAATATTATTTGTTGAACAACATTGTTTCAAAAAATTGCATCTGACAGGTAATGTACAGCTCTCAGTCCTACAAACAATTTTGTCTTATATTTATTTCTTGTGTTCTGGGCTCTCTTCACAATTAAAAATTTTTGCATCTACAATCACTATAATGAAAATAAAAAAGAAAAAATCTGACGTAAAATAACGAATATCAAGAACAATTTAAATTCAAACTGAAAAGAACACCTACAGTGAGTGCGTGCATCCATTATAAATGAAACATATTTTCTAGATACAAAATATTTCTCAAAATATTGTCGAAGCAAATTATGAATATTCGGTAGATGAGTCATACACGGAACAAGTCAGATGAATACATTGAACCTTTTGTATGCAAAAAAGGAAAGCATGAATAAATAAGTCATCTCTATATAATAAAGTAGTCAACGTCCATCTCGAATAGTTTTATAAATTACGGAGTTAGGTATTCATTGATTTGTAGCTATGAAAATATATACAACAAACAGAAAATTAAAAATGAAACCGAAGGATTTCTTTCACATAATATATTCCCTTGGTAAATAAGTGACTAATTTCGAAGTTGAATTTTTCGGGACAAAATGAAATATCACCACTGTTGCTATAAATGATTAAGACGCAAATCGATAAAATTTATTTATTTGTTTGTTTGCATGAAAAATTACGTACATATCTCATATTGCATATTTTCCTGATGTTAACCATTTTTAAACGTAGAATAATTTCTTGACTTCGATCCAGTTCTAATTACCAACCTAACGATATTTTGAAGCGAACATTCGACCTAGGGAGTGACATTGTAAGCATTTATCATATATGTCTGATTTAGCGACTATTTCAGTCGATTGCTTGTCACCAGATATTTTGAGGTGAGTAGATAATAAAACATGATGTACTTTATCTAGCTGACCTTGCAAAACTTCATGCGATAATGCTAGCTGAGTTCCAACGGAATGGCAAGTTTTCGAAATGAATGAAAATATATTTCACGATATTCATGTTGGTGCTCACGAAAAATGGTTTGGAATGGTAAACAACAATGATTTACTGTTGATATAGTCGGAATTTTAGGGAGATCTGGAACCAAGAAGTCTTTGAAATATGTCTCAGGAAAATCAATTATATCTGTACCAGATTTTGAAAACAGACACCTCAAACTGATGAAAATTCCAAATCGTCCTTGAGTTGATTCAATCAATCTGAATTCAGACCAGCTTGAAGTAATTAATGAAGTATTCCCGAAATGCATCACTCAGACTGAAAACAGTTCTGATCGAAAACAAGTCGTGAGAAATTGCGCGTCGTTCTCCAACTAACATCCAAGTTATCGTTTCGATAGTTTTCGAATTATCACGGGAATAACCTCAAAATTTCCAAAGGCTGTAGCTCCGAAACCGTTCGACGGATTTTACCCATTAACTTGACTGTCGCATTGTGAAATGCAACCTACTGTGAAAGTTTCAAGTTGATGGGATTATCTGTACGCCCGTGCCTACGGGCGGACGGACGGCCGGCAGGCCAGAATCGATTTTGAGACTGGATCCGTCATCAATGAGTCTAACCTAGTCGTTTGGGACCATTTTCGACTCAAAATTCGAAAATTACAATTTGGACAACACTATCCCCAGAACAAGTGCGCAAAAATTAAGAAGTCGACTTGCATGTGACTTAAAGTGAAAAGATAATCAACACAAGGAGAAATCGTCAACTAAGATTAATTTCGAATCGAGCCCCCAGAAATCCGTGAAATATATAATCCATTCACTTTTATAAACAATCCCGGTTGGCCATGACATTCTGACACATTTCACCGTGTATATTTTGAAAATGCTAGGTTATAGTCGTTTTCCTGTCAGATAACTACACAACGTTGTTCTCTCTACATAGAGGTCGTATAGCTATTACATAGTTTTCAAAATGTGAATTTACTTTGGTGAAATAATGAATTTGAGAAAATATTAGGAGAATTCAATAATTCCAAACACCTGCCGAATGTTGAAAAAACTTTTTTCTGTCAACACTGGAAATATTTCACGTATATAAACACTGTTGGAAGATTCAGTTATGCTATTTTCTTGTACGGAAATCAAGAATCGAGTGTTGATATTTTACTGAAAAATAATGGATATAGTTATCCGTTACTTTGTGATGGTTCATTCGAAAAAAATAAAAGTACTCGAATAACCCTGCCGTAAAACTTCAAAACGAACGAAAAAACCTATGGAATTCGAAATTCTCAAGAAATAAATCTACAGAAGACACATAAATACCTTATTGCACAACTCGAAATACTCCAGTATGAAAATGTGGTAGTACTACAAAAGCTGTGACCTTAAAAGAACTAACTCAACTTACAAAGTTCTGGGGAATCTATGAATTGGGTTTTCACTCACATACGTCGAAAATGTTGAATTATTGATTCCAAATTATCAGGGTTACTATCAGAAAAAGCAGATCTCAATTCTAGTCTGATATTTTGTCTCTGCTTCTTCAAAACTACCTTCGGCTTTTTTAGTTTCCAAGCGTGATGTTTATGTTGAGATTGAGAGTAGAAATGGACATTGGTATTTGGCAACTTCGCTGAGAATTATTTTGACATTACCGATATTTCACGAATGCCAACCTGCGTCAGTTCAAAGTAAAAACATCTTGATAGTCCTAAATCATGGCCAACCGGGATAGTTTATAAAAGTGAATGGAGTATAGCTATCTATGTATCAGGTTCCAAAAAGCAGACACTTTTTATCAGATTTCCAAAATCATCCGAAGAAACTCTACAACCTTATAGCTTGCTTTTATCAACCTGTATTCGACCCAACTGAAGGTTATCAAGAAAGTCTTTCCAAATTATCCACAATGTAGGCAGTCCTCCAACACGTTTGTGGTTTTTAGGTGATTCATAGACGACTCGACCTATAAAAATTCCGTAGAGGAAAAAACAGCCGAAATACCTACAGGGATAAAGGTCCTAATGAATAGCTTACGAATATTTTCGAGCATGAGGAAGAGAATTTAGCCCGAAGGCGTGTCCAGCACCGGTGAGCCTTGTAGAAAACCGGATAATATCAACTCCAAAATTACGAAATATGATGCTATGATACATAATAATATTCTGGTGAGTCGACCCACTCATTCAACGTTTTTAGAGAGAGAAAACTTGTCCCGCAAGCGCAGCGCGGTATACAATTTCGGGTTGGAATGTACGTGGCATTTCGGTCACAGAAAATAAGGCCGAGTGAATTTTTTTCATTTAGAAATCCGATGAAAAATTCGAACAACGACTGACTGATCAACAAAATATTCAGCATACTTTCGAAATTGACAAATTATATAGATTAAGTAAAGAACCTGATCCAACAGGTGACGGCTAAATGTCCCAAATTGAAGTTTTCGATTTAGTGTGAGAATTCTAGATATGTATGTCAACGTTAAAAATAATTTCGGTGTTTAAATCAAAAATGCTGCAGATTTTACACAAGGGTTTTTTATTTTCTCAGTTAAATGACCCAAAACCATTGATTCCTTAAATGAAACTCATATATTATTCAACTCATTGGTTTTTCACACCAAAATTTGCAGCGTTTTTCTTAATAACTCAGGGACCACTGGTCGGAAATCATACGGGTGAAAATTTTGAGGTTGAGTTATGCAACAGTAATCAAAGTTGAGAGTTTCATGAAAATTCGGTGGTAAGTTTTCGGGAAATAATTTTTTTCCCTCCAACCCCTGTTTTGAGCCCTTAGGATACACCGATCCTACTGAAAAGCTTGGAGGATCAATCTCGAGCAACACACGATTTTACTTCCAAGTTTCACGGATTTCGGTTCATTACTTTCAGAGAAAAGCTCCAGACAACAGACAGACGGACTTTTGGTTTATTATTTGATAAAATCAAATGATAAACCTTAGTGATCGATCAAAAAAAAAAATTTAACCCCCCCTGAAAATTTCACAGTTTACGTTTTGGAGTATGTAGATTTGAATTAACGAATAAAAAAAATCTGTCCGTCCACCCTCCGTTGTCCAGGGTTTTTCTCTGGAAGTACTGAACGGAAATCCTTGAAACTTGATAGAAAAATCGTGTGTCACTCGGGGTTGATCCTTTTCAGCAAGATCGGTGTACCCTAAGGGCTCTAAATGGGGGTTTGGAGGAAAAAAAAATTATTTCTCGAAAACTTACTACCGAATTTTCATGAAACTCTGAACGTTGATTACTGTTGCATAACTAAACCTAAAAAATTCCACCCGGATGATTTCCGACCAGTGGTTCCTGAAATATAAAGAAAAACGCTGCAAATTTCCAATAATATCCAAAATGAAACATAGCATTCGGTTCTAAGTTGTTTAAGATATCAATGGTATATTGGGTTATTTAAGTAAGAAAATAATAACCCCGTGTGTAAAATTTGCAGTGTTTTTCTTATTAATTCATTCAAATCTACATACTTCAAAACGTAAATTGTGAAATTTTCAGGTGGGTAATTTTTTTTTTGGTCGATCACTAAGGTTTATTATTTGATTCTATCAAATAATAAACCAAAAATGAATAGAGAATTGCGATGACAAGATGATGGGCTGTTTCACTCATGACCACATGGAATTTTATAAGAATCAGATACTGTTGAACTAGTTCGATGATCTTTACTGCTTTTACATTTAAGGTGCAAAATTAAACTTGAAGTCAACGTCTTCCGTCGCTCGTATATATGCCTGATTAAAGTAAACAATTCAATTATCAGTAATTCACCATTATCTCTAGATAGTAGAACAATTGAGTGGATAAACGATGTTTTATTTCACCAGTGTCATATTATATTTCGACATTATTAAATTGAAAGAAGATATCGGATTCACATCGAAAAACATAACATCTATTGTGAACTTTTTTTTATGAACTAAGTTAGTGATTGACTTTTTACATATCGATCAAGGGATTTTTTGGGAGGAGCTTTCAATTTTATTTGGATACTTCCAATATATGGAACAGAATTAATTGGAAACGATCTCGAAACAAGGGGCTCAGAATAGAGGCACATACAAATAATTATGTGACTTTTCATTGGAATTATTCAATAACTTTGAAAAATAGTATTATATTTCTATTCATACCCTTCCATAGTAAGGCCAAACTCCTCTCTTCCTGAGCTTGGTTTAAATGAAATGGATTTAACAAAAATACTTGAAGAAAAAAAATATCCGAGAGAATCTATACATATTAGGTGTAACGAATTGCGCCAAAAATTTCAAGTGAACAAAAAAATTATCAGGAGCGAGAACAAAGAAACTATCAAGAACCCAATGTAGTAAATGTGAAAACTTACATTCGTGGCTTGTCAGAAAAAATTGAGATAATCAATTCGAAATAATTTGAAGTATCTAACTAAAAACAAACCGATCAGCGAAGGACGGAAATAAAAAGAAAATTGCCTGTATTTGTAGGAGAACTTATAGAGAAGGAGCATTACTGTCGTAAGTAAGACTACGTGAACTCGACGTGAACGCTAAAATATAAAGGATAGAGGTTTACAAAGATTTGAAAGACGAATGAAGAGTAAGTACAGCCATTTTTCGATAAACCCGCTAAATAATTCCGTTTACTGTTTGACAAGAACAGAAAATACCTTCTCATTTGGCTATATTTCTCGAAAGTAGAACTAGAATTGAGAAATTTCCATGTGAAGTGAATTGAATTAGTATTTCTGTAATTTTCAAAAAAATCGACTCCAATGAAAAATATTGTAGGAGTAGAAAGTTTAAGAGAATAATTCTGGAGATATGTATTCATTCTCTGTCATTTTGTTGGTTTTCACTTCTTTTGATTTCAATTGGTTTGGACTCTCTCTACACCGAGTTCACGAACAGGTAACTCGATTCTCTGTATGAGTTACACATATTGTAACAATTGTAACTTGTGTGTTCTGCGAAGAATAAATGAATATTTACTCAATAGGCTGAAGAAGAAGTATGAAATAGGCCCTAAAACGTCACATTTACATTCGGTACTTATTTATACTGTTTCGATATTATTCATTAGACGATAATGATTCGAATAATTTCTCCTGGAAAAAAAATGTATACCATCAACGCGGAAGCGATTTCTATAAAAAAATATTTCACATTTTTATTATTTTTTTTTCAGGTAATGAAATGATCCATATTGTCAGGAATTAAGATATTCAGCTTATTCAATTATGTATGTCATTACCTCTAATTTTTTATTTTATAAAATAATTATGGAATTAGGTCCGTATTATTTTATTTAATCGTAGCAAGCTTAAAACTCGAAATAAAAAAATTCAACCAACATTTCGACTTTGTTGTGAAAGGTTTGCAACATTGAGCTGAGCATTGAATTAACAAGTAAACTGAAAATCGTGATAAATCGATGATTTCCAGTGTTTTTAAAAAATCTCGAAATCAACACAGCAATAAAACACGTATCCTGCACCATATTGCAACTTTATCAACTTTATACAATTGCCGTTGTCTTTTACTAGGTTTGTTGCACTGATATATTAATTGATCGGTCCGAATAGAATTATCATCGCTATAGGATATATTGATGACCTACCTCGCTCTTTATAGGTACTACTGCAAGTATGGAAAGAAATATAGATGTTGATAATTGCTAATATCGAATTCAATATAGTCCAACGTAAATAGTATTTTGCTTCAATAAACATTATTATTATTATTGTTATTAATTAAATGTTTCAAAAGACCTGAAATCTTCCCGAAATTGTAACGAAAAGCCAGGGAGCCCAACAAAACCCCATTTGTGCCTCTATTCAGGTGCTACCGAAGCAAGGTACTAATCATGTCAGCACCGGCGGATTCCAATAGCCAACAATCGTGTAATATCGTTCTGGTTACTACCACAAATACTATTGACGTTCATGTCAAGGAGCATTGTGGAGATGAATAACAGGTAACAGGCTTAGACAAGATCACAATACTGGGGCGTTCAGGCAATACCTCTATTGCCGACGGAGTCCTCTTTGTCGCATTGTTTGGTTGTCTAGTATCGTTTACGGTAAACGGAGTTTTGCACACAAAAGGCACGCTTACAGTTATTGCAAGGGAATAATAGGTGCGATTTTTGGCAATAAATGGCCCTTGGGATAAGTAGCACGCGTTGATGTGAGTTCTTGAGTTTTATCTCAAAACGACAATAATAAATTTAACTGATTGTTGCGGTTTATTCGTTGTATTTTTTTTTCCTATTTCTTATTTTTTAATATTACTCCTTTTTTGATTCATTTTTATTCGGTTATGGTTATCATTCATCATAATCTCAGCACAAGATACACGGATTCAAAATTGTTTATTGGACGTACTACCTCATTAATATAAAACGCTCATGCAACAGCCAAAATCAAAATTGTTTTTTATGTCAAATCTAACGAATTATATCATCAATGTTAGCTATATTTCTGAGTGTTTTCGTTTAAAGAATATCCTGGCGATTTAAAGTTTTTTCAAGTATTTTCACATAGTTCCAGAGATAGGTACCTGCGATTTTGAAAATTGTTTTTCCGATGCGAATAAATAGAAATCTGAACTACCTATACATGGGACCTTTGAACTTGAACCGATTGTATAGGGCCAATTTCAACAATTCTCTTGAATCATATAGGTATCTTTCCGTAATGTCCTGTACGGTGCATCAAAAATTCTATTAATTATTTTTTGTCATGAAATTTTAAATGAATTTCATTCAATTTTCATTTCAGCTTAACTATCTACGTAGGTTTTTAAAATTGAATTCTGAAATCGAAGTCGATATTACAGGATCAATTTCAGCGAAACTACAATTCGCTGGTATCATATATTCTCATGTTGTCTTGTGCCGTACATTATAAATTTTATTTTTTATTATTATTCAATTTCTGTTATTTTAATTTCAACTGAATTACCTACAGAGTTATTTGAAACTATATTCAAATATATTGTCTTCCCATTCTTATGACACTCAAACTCCTCTTAAATTTCAGTTCATGTAGTGCTTACGCTCGTAACTGAACACTGAAACTTTCAGGTAAATTCTAATTTTTCCTAGTTATCTCGAAATTAGAACCAAGATCATTTTCAATACATGATCAATCGGTCTAAATCTCACCAAGATCAACGGTTTCTTCTTCAATACATGAGCGAGTGTTTTGTACCTACTGTTAATATTTTATTCCTTATTTACCTTGATAGGTCTCAAAATGAATTTCATTACAAACATTTTCTCCAGGTAAACTTCAGCAAATTAATTAATAATATTAATCTTCACTTTCAAAGTCTGTGTTCAATATTCGAATATCTCGAAAAATGTTTCATTATTCAAACACAATTGAATTCATCTCATCTCACTTGGAGCGTATTCGAATAATTTCTGTTCCTTCATATACCTATGGAATAGGTTCATAAGTTTAACTTCTACCAGTTTGTAGCCATTTTCTCAATAATTGGTTATTGAGCATGTACTTTTTTTAATCAAATACTTGAAACTCCGAAATTTCACGCTATCCTTTCGTTTAGTCAGCCAGGAATTCAGGTTGTTTTATCTTTTTCAAGTTTCATACCCTATAGGCAGGTTTATATCACCTCACCGAATTTTATTATGTCATTCAAGTAAATTGGTTTTACATATTTATTGAAATGGGGAGAACCGTATCCAGGTTCAAGGTGAACCCGGAGTCTTTAATTGCTCTTCATGTTTGAACCATTGCAGTGACTAAGTAAAAGAAGCATTAACATATTGTATAACATCACCAATAATTGATGTTTCAGGTTCCCGTATACATTTACAATTCGAACCAGTCAATACCAAAGCTGCAGTAATATGACGAAAGCGCGATAACCGGTTTGCAGTGAAATTATTTTTTAACAAATGCAAAGGTCGAACACACTTACCTATTGGTAACTGATGTATCGTAGCAAGTTCAGCCAAACCCGAAAAACAAAAAAACCGGATTAAATCAACGAAAAGTTCACCACTAACACCACTCGATGAAGTAATTGCGACAAAACAAAATTTTTCAGAACAGCACTCTGCCGTGTCTCTGCTGCCAGTTCCCTTTCAGATATGCCTAGTGGGCGTGAATGTAACATCCCCACATCATAGGAAGCACATGTTTGCTGACTGTTTGGTGGTGTGCTTTCTTAAAAGACTTGGACTAGCAGTAAGCTTGAGCTCAGCAGGCAGCTCGCGAGGAACTACGAAGCGTCAAGTTGGCTATGAAAATCTTAGGTCCCTCCACCTTCTATTTGGACCTGCGTGGTCAGGTCCGAGGTCTTGGAGTGGGGTTTAAGATGCTTACTTCGACGACGAACGGTGCCCTGCACACATTGGAGGTTCTGTAAGAAAGATTGAGATTAGTTTCGTCACTTTTGCTTACCCCTTCATTACAGTGAAGGAAAACGAACGCAAAAATACCTGATAGAGTTATAAAAAGAAATTACGACATCTATGATTGGAAGCAAAGAAATAGGTGAAAGGATGGACTTCCGAAGGCATATAATATATGCATACAAGCATGTGTCGATCATTGAAATCAACGCCCACAAACATATTTTTCAGTATTTGTCATTTCAGCAGGATTCATCACGAGCATGTTGATGTTGAAGCCAAGTAAAACAGTGTTTTTATCTCTGAAGTTTTTATATATTCAAGCATGCTTCTAGTACATCATCTGGAAAAATGTCACCGTTTACGGAATTTTCCAATGGAAGCTTCCGGAACTAGATACTTTTAAATTATCAATCCCCATACTCTAAAAACTCAAACTCAAACTCAAACTCGGCTAGATAAATTAAATTCATGCTTCAAATGATTGAGTCTCTATTTTTCAAGAAAACTGAGTTTAATCGGCAAGAATATGAGAAGTGGTCTTGTGGTCCGAACGAATTATAAGTTCAGTTTAATTCCGTGGATGATCGTTTGATACACATTTGACTGTTCACGGATAAAACCTAGCAAAATCAGATGTGCAGCAACCCCAATCTCTTAATGGACCTTATCAATTCTAACTTTAAGTACAATTTCTGCATTCAATGAACATTATGAGCATACTTGGTCACTGTTACTGCATAGTCTCGAGCGAAATTCATGCATGATCATAATTATTGTAGTCCTAATCACAGTACATATATGTCCTAATCATAAAATCATATAGATCGTTTTATTTGGATAAGTTTGGCAACGTTTCAAGTTTTGATCTGTAGTGCAATTTACGTATTTAAATCATAGTATGAGCCTATTGAGCTATTAAGCATTCAAACAAAGTTTGTCACAACAGATAAGCACGATCATACCTAGTCATAGTTGAGAAGGCTACGATTGGGACTTCACTATGATCATGCTTCAGATGCGATGCATACATTGACCCTATCCTCATTTACCAACTGACTAATGAGCATTATGCATAAATAGCCCTTTAGTACGATTTAGACTTGGTGGTGGCATAAATGATGCAGATATTGGGCCTAACAAGCAAATGATATTTATTCGTTTGATACAAGAAAATTAATGACATTTCCCATGAGCATTCGCCAAATAATTGGTAACAGATACATCACTCATCCGAACATAAATAGAAAAATAACTTGAATAGAAAGGACAATAGAAATAAAGAACAAGCGCTTGTTGACGTCAAGATGATGATGGAACTTGTATTTACCTTTTTCTTCCAGAGTTCAGTTGATACAGCCACGAGTGAAAACACTGAACTAGAAGAATTGTTGACTCACTAGTCTAATATAATAGGTCGACAACTTTTAGAACATAGAATATAAAACGCGGGAGTCCATTGTATACTGCACACAGTAACGCGATGGTAACAAGTGCACTGCATGATAACCTCTCCTATCCTCGTCCTATCTCCCCGCACTATGCGTCACTTCATCTACTTCCGGCATGCGCGAATCATACTTGCACAACGCACGTCGCTACCATAATGCCGCTTTACCTTTTTATGACTCCTCCTTTCCGTAACATCCACTGAAAAAATTTGCAATTCTTTGATAACCACGCCTCTTTCTGTTGCATATAATCGGGGAGTGAGAATGATGGTGGGGGAATTGTTTCCAGGTGGAATTGTAAATCGTTGGCAGCGCCATCTAGGGGGGAATAGCCGAAGCTCTGCGGCGAGATGCTGGGCATCGATCGGAGTTAGGCCCACTCTCCTCTGTAGCGGAATTCGTGATAGCTGCTGCCCTCTTCGAGGGAACTTTGGAAACTGAAAAGCTCAAGTAGGGAAGTAAGTATTGATATCGAGTAGATAGGCATGATGATGAGTTACAGAAGGCGTTTAGCATTTCACAATAACTCATTACGCGTACAGCATGTTTTGTGATTACAAGGATATTATTATGGTCAGCTTGAAAATGAACAATTTACCGGTATATTTCTTCTTTCTTCCAATACAAAAATTGGATATCGAAGAAATCTAGTATTTTGGTTGAAAAACCTATCCAATCCGACTGACAATTCCCGATAACATTTTCAATTTCTAAAAAAAAATTTTTTTCTTCGTTATTTCTCAGATGCAATTCTCACGAAATCTATCATAAGTTTTAGTTTGGGTACTCCATAACTACCCAACAAATTCTTATTCTATTAGATCCTCATTTATTGAATAGAATATCTTATCAGAGGACGAATTTTGCCCATTTACTGAGAGGACCTTGAATCTCCTCTTAAAATTTTAAGACTCTCGATGAAGAATCCGATGTGACGATTGATTCTGTCCAGTCTTCCGTCCGTTATCACGAACGGAAAGAACTGGCGACTTCAGACTTCAAGGAAAGGTTGCATATCGAAACGTGCCGTTCGGATGGAAACTTGTTAGGTAGTTGTAGTTGTAGAATACTAACGCAAATCTGCTTGGAAAATTTTGTTGGAATCGTATTGTTTATCCAGAAAGTTCAAATAAATATTTGTGGATTATGTTTTCGGAAACTATTCAGTATATTTCAATGGAATTTTCCACAAAGGTCAAAGTCAATATATTAAATAAATTGGTATACAAAAGTTCATTTTGATCTGATAATGACTTTCGGATAAAGTGCAAATTGAAATATCATTATTGAAAATTTTCATTTTCAGTTCATTTATTTCACATTTATGAGAGCTCATGGTCATCGTTCATAAACCTGATTTTTCACCCTATCGTGACTGTATTTTTGTTGGTAGGTGGAATCTCGAATGCTTTAATCTACGAAACCGTTGTACAGATTTTGTGCATTCTGAACTTAACCTTCGTATACAGGGTGAGTCTTTGAGTTGTACATCAAGTTTTACCATAGATTTCTCTCCTCGAATGAAACACTCTTTTCATTTATCATTTTTCCAGATTCGAATTTTCAATTTTCAAAAAAAATCAGTTTTTCTCTTATAGCTTTGATGAGGTACTCTGGAATGAGGTGAATGTTGGTGTGAAGTTTTCTATAACTATGACAGATATTCTTTAGTTATCACTTTGATCCTACTTCGAACAGGTTCCGAGTTATAGACTCGACGATTCATAAAAAAATTCGAAATTAGCATGAAGAATGCAGATATAAAGTTTATCTTATGTCATTATAAGAATCTTCAATCATTTCAAAATACTTATTTTTTCATCATATAATTTCTCCTTAAACGCACTCTTTCAAGATATTCAACCTTGAAAGTTATAAAATCGGATAAAACTTCGGAAAATTACTTATTGATCTTCGTCACAAGTCCAGTGACGTGAAATGTTTTTCTTACGATAACATCGCAAAAAGCACCACTTCATAAGAATAAAGTGAGTAAATGAGTTTTCTCACTCTAGTTTCTTTGAATTTCAAACATTGGATAGGTTATTCTCCGAAAGAGATCACCGTAAGAGATATCTGTGGTGAACTCTCAAACAAAGCGCAGAGTTAGAAATATTTGAATTCTTTTATCTGAGCTGAATCTGGAAAAATGTTACATCAAAAATCTGGTTTATTTGATAAGAGGAATCTATATCTATAGATAAGGATGATCTCTCATGCAAGGTTGGCCATGATTTAGGTCTATAACATTTTTTTACCTAAAACTGACGCAGAATGGCAATGTCAAAATAATCCTCAGAGAAGTTGCCAAATGTCAATGCCAATGTCTTCTCTCAATCCAACATAACAATCACGCTTGGAAACTAGAAAGGTAGTTTTGAAGAAGCCGAGACAAAGTATCAGGAAGTGCTTTTGTTGGAATTGAAACCTGCTTTTTCTGATAGTAACCCTGATAATTTGAAATCAAGCTATCCAACATTCTCGTCGTACCTATGTGAGTGAGAACGGAATTCAGTGTATTGTTCACATAGATTCCCAAGAACTTTGTAAATTGAGTTATTTCTTTTAAGTTGACACAGGTTTTGTAGTACTACTACATTTTCACACTGGAGTATTTCAAATGGTGCAACAAGATATTCAAATATCTTCTGTACCCTGATTCCTTGAGAATTTCCAAAACAAAGGAATTCCATAGTTTGTTTGTTCGTTTAGAAGTTTTACTGCAGAGTTATTCTAGTACTTTTATTTTTTTTTTCTCGAATGCACTATCAGAAAGTAACGGAGTACTCTATCCATTATTTTTCAGTAAAATTTCAGCACTCGATTCTGAATTTCCATACGAGTAAAAAGCCCAACTGAATCTTCCAACCACGTTTATTTATGTGAAATATTTCCAGTGTTAACAGAGAAAAAAGTTTCTTCAACATTCGCCAGGTCTTTGGAATTATTGAATTTCTGTTTCCCAGTTTCATCATTTTCCAAAGTAAATTCACATTTTGAAAAATACGTCATTACTACTACCTCCATGTAGAGAGGACAACGTTGCGTAGTTATCTGACAGGAAAATGGCCATAACCTAACATTTTCAAAATATACACGGTGAAATGTGTCAGAATGTCATGGCCAACCGGGATAGTTCATAAAAGTGAATGGAGAGTAAACACTAAGTTCTTCGTAACATTGTCGGTACCTCAAATCGAAACAACCATTTTATGCATAAGGTATATAAAACCAATAACAAAGCCAACATACTTATTAGATATAGAATCACCCAACGCCTCGCAGAAGCTCGCCACGGACCACGGATTCTCTCTTCTCATCAAAGTGTTTAACCTAATCGTTTAACGGCCGGTATTATAAAACATATTTTGACCATAGAAAGTAGTTAACTTCCATTTCTGAACCAGATTTTACGATTTAACTTCCAGTTATCTGTCAAAACAGTAATATAATACCCGCCCTAAACACAGCGCTTCTCAGTTAACATTAGCTCATACCGACATCTGTCGTCTTGTACTGGAATCCGTAACTAATGATGTCGCAACAAATCCTCAGATAAATTAATCATTTCAAAGCCCCCTCGGATGATGTGAAAGGAATCGGGGTAAGAAATAGACATGCAAATTTGTGCAATTGACCCACAGGCGGTCCAAATACTAACTTCTCACGACGTTACTTAATCCGACACATCTAGCGAATGACTGCGGGTTCCGCGTTAAGACCGCTCTGTCAAATTAAATGCAAATGAGCTCTAGAACAATTTGTGATCCTAATTTAATCAAGGATATAATTAGTGGAGAACGCTTTGAATCCACATCCAAAAGATTTATAAATACCCTGTGTCAACATAAATTTGCCAATGTTGCTTATATTACAGAAGTTGGAGGTCCAAGTTGCATTGGATATCAAAATTTGATTTCCACAATCTTTCCGACAATATTGTTCGAATGGGGATTTTTCTTGAATTTGGGTTATTACTGCAAATGCAAATTTGAACAAAATTATTATGGTTTTGATTCATCATTTTTCCAAATTACCTTCAGAAAGTATTCAAAATCATATTTCAAAATTGTGGTTTGGGATTTGCCAGAATGATATTTATTCCCATTCTTTGTCAATATAACCAAACAATTTCCGTTTGCGATTTGTCAGTAATATGACAGTATGACAGTCTGTGCTCTTCTTTTTCTATTCATTGGCCGTTGTCCTCTACTCTTACCAGATCGAAGTATAGCTATCTCTGTTTTCCTAAGCAAAGTAACACAGTTGACGTCCTTTTCTTTCCGGGAAAGCTGAATTCGACGTTGCCATATCGTGCACTCAAGACAAATCCCTTTACATGCAAACCCCATTTTTATTTTTCAGTTTCAGGTGATCAAACATTTTTTTAAAAATATGATATTGAAATTATATGTTTGAAATGTGATGTTCCAAAGGTTTTTCATGAAAATTACTGCATTTTCGTCTAAAAGAAAAACCCCCATTTGATTTCCACAATCTTTCGGCGACAATACTGTTCGAATTGAAATCTAATTTAGGCTCCAAAATTGAAGGCGTGGAGTTTCATATTCTTAGCACGATTTAGCAGGCGATTTTTATGAAAATTTTTTTTGCGTTCTTTTGTGAGTGTTTTCTGATTTTCCACTCCCAATATCCGAAACAGACCCATTAAAAATAAAGGGTGTTTCCATTGAAAACACTAATTCAAGGTGGCATTTTTCATCGAGGGGCGATTCGATCCATGTTTTTGGAAATATCGAGAAACTGAAATTTTGAAAGGGTATATCTGCGGAATCATTCGATAGTTTTCATTAACTCGCCAATTCGGACTTCGTAATTAAACTCCAAACTTACTCTACAATCATCAAGCTACTGAGTAGATTCTTCCGGAAGTTATTTGGTTCACTATCAGTGGTTAGGTCGCCCGTAAACATATCAACTTTAGGAAGAATCGACATAGGGAATATATTTGTAGAGAAGGTTTTCAGTTTAATTAAGAAGGTCGAATGCTTAAATGGGTTGAATTCGCCGATTATTTTTCAGATAGTTATACCCATTCAAAATTTTGGATCGAATTGCAATCTTGTACTTGATCGAAAATCATAGCTTGGGGTCCATGAAGAATTTCGTGAGGAAAATATGGAAAAATCTGCGTTTGGCAGGGTCAATACTTGTATAGATGACCGCTATGGCAACGGAACAAACCTGACCTGAGAATTTCAATTATCTAGGTCCTTACTTCAGAAAGTTATCGCACACACACACACAGAATCAACTTTGACCACGGATTCTTTATCAGTGAGACCAACCTAGTCGTTCGGGACCAGTTTCGGCTCAAAATTCGAAAATCACAGACATCGTGACGAAATGATAACGCGCTGTTCCCCAGAACAAACTGGTAAAAATGACAGCTTCAAGGTTCATGCAAAATTTCCTGAGAATAATATGATTAGAAGATCACCAAATTTTTCCATCTGGAAGTAAAGGTGCGTTTGGCAGAATCGATAATTTTAAAAATGACCGCTTTGGAAAATAATTTGAACATACACCCGAATGCAGCTGACTTCACGTCTTTCTAGAATGTTCGTTAGAACTAGATAACGACGGAAACATCAAACCATTTTTTCTAGCGAATCAAAATAATCCTAAAACCATATTGACATCTCACGAATCTATCCGTGCACCAAAACTACCCAACCATTCCAAACTTCTAGTGATAAAACAAGTTAGGTCAAACGTTGGACTATAATTAAGTTTGAGACACCGTTAGTAATTAAATTTATGGCCCGCGTATTAATTCTATTATAATTATCGGTAATTTGGAATCATTTTTCGACAAAAGCTATTAGGTCGACAGATAATCGGCCTAACGAAGTGATAATAACTCAGGCGAAGAGATGGAATAATTCGCGTTGCAAAGTATCAATATTATCATGCCACAGAGCGTTTACGATCACGTAGGAGTGATGGATCGGTACGTATGTATTTCAATGAAGAAACGGCTACCATAAAATAAGTATTTAATTATTAAGTGGAACTAATAAATCGATTAATGTACTGCCAAAAGGCAAATCTGTCCGGCTATATAGGAGAGTGAAATTACTTCGGTATTTTATCTTTTCGGGCTGTCCGAAGAACTATTTCCATTGGATTTGAATTACAAGATATTTAGGTGTAGATGTGGTAATGTATTGCGGTATGTATCATGGAAGATAAGCATAGTTATTAAATATTGGGGGGCCATTTCGTACTATTAGTGTTAAACATTAATAATGTAATAATATCCAAACTCCATTCACTTTTATAAACTATCCCAATTGGCCATGACATTCTGACACATTTCACCGTGTATATTTTGGAAATAATAGGTTATAGCCATTTTCCTGTCAAATAACTACACAACGTTGTCATCTCTACATAGGGGTCGTAGTAATTACGTATTTTCTCAATATGTGAATTTATATTGGGAAAATAATGAAATTGAGAAAATATGTGAATTCAATCATTCCAAAGACCTGACGAATGTTGAAGGAACTTTTTTTCTCTGTTAGTACTAGAAATATTTCACGTATACAGGGTGAGTCTTTAAGTTGTACAGTTTTTTCATTTATCATTTTTCAGATTCGGCTCCAACCAAAAGATTAGGCCGTTTAAATTTCCAAAAAAATCAGTTTTCCTTTTGTAGCTTTGATACGGTAACTCCGAATGAGATGAACTTTGGTGTGAAGTTTTCTATAACTATTACAAATATTCTTCAGTAATCACTTCCATCCTACTCCAAACAGTTTCCGAGTTATAGACTCGCCCATTTATAAAACTATACGAAATTATCATGAAGAATGCAGATAAAGTTTATCTCATGTCACTATATGAATCTTCAATCATTTTGAAATACTTGATTATTCTCTATAATTTCTCCCAAAACGCACCGTTTTGCAGATATTCAACGTTGAATATTATAAAATCGGATAAAAATTTGAAAAATTACCTTATATTTATGGATCCTCCCCTGATCTGGTAGAGGAAGTAAATTAAGCTGGGTTCACCTCTATCCGGACCATAGAATACACATAAATATTTATCTATTTCGCATAGAACTAATTAAGGTATATGCTATTTCGTGATCATACCACCGACCTAACCATAACATTCATAGACATAGAATAACATGTTGTTATAAGTCAAGAGAATATTTTTAGGTTAATTGATTGATTTCATATAATTCATTTAAAAATTTCGTGAAAAAAGTATAATTATGGAGTTTTCAATATGAGAATGGGCGAGGATGGAATTGTGTATAATCATATAGTGGAATGAAATTGGATATTGCACGAACATCAAGTTGAAGATCGGTGTTTCAAGTTCAATATAGTGAAATGTTTTCCTTGCGATAATAACGCAAAAAGCACCAAATCATAAAAATTAAGTGAGTGAATGAGTTTTCTCAATCTTGTTTCCTTGAATTTCAAACCTTCTTGGGAATCTATGTGAACGATACACTGTATTGGGATGAACATTTTTCTAAACTGGGATGCAGCTTAAATTCAGTCTGTTATGTTGGGGTGTTGGATAGCTTGTTATAAATTATTGGTTCCAAATTATCAGGGTTACTATCAGAAAAAGTAGATTTCAATTCTACATAGCACTTCCTGATACTTTGTCTCTGCTTCTTCAAAACTACCTTCGGCATTTTTAGTTTCCAAGCGTGATGATTATGTTGAGATTGAGAGTAGAAATTATCATTGACATTTGGCAACGCCGCTAAGAATTATTTTGACATTGCCAATATTTCACGAATGCCAACCTGCGTCAGTTTTAAGTAAAAAAAACTTGATAGACCTAAATCATAGCCAACCGGGATAGTTTATTAAAGTGAATGGAGTATAGACATTGAATATTGGGGGTCCTTTTCATATTATTAGTGTTAAACATCAATTATGTATCTATTATGTAATCTATTGATGGTTATATTGAGAGGATTTTGCATCATTTTTCAGATCTTTTCTGGGTTTTCTCCCCCAATATCTGAAAAAGAACTATCGAAAGTTCAATAAAATTATTGCTTATAGGGCGAAACTTGAAAATTGAATCAATTTATAACACCACGAATACATTTGCATATTCTGGATAAAATATTTGTATACAATGTGTCAATTTCTCAGCCCGATTCCAAAGTAAAAATTCCAAAAACACAAAGCACTGACGTGTGGTCAGGAGCTTTTACGCGCTTGTTCTAATTCTAGCCATTAGATCACTACGAAATTTCTCACCTAGTTGCGTGTTGGTATTTTTCACTCCACTACGAAGTTTCAATCCGACTGCATTCATACTTCTTGAGAAATGGCGAAAATAATGTTAAAATTCCGAATAATAACGAAATTTTGAGTTTTTTTCCTTATATCCTTGAAAGAAAATATTGGATCGAATTGAAATTTGAAACATTGTTGTTGAATACTGATTCCAAGATTTGTGCAAAATTCCGAAGGAATCTGATCAATGTTTCCGGAGAAAAAAAACTTTTCCATCAAAAATTTGAAAAATTTTCCAACATACTTTTTTTTCAATTTTCCAGATCTGCATCAACACGAAATTCTTCACTAAGTTGCACGTTAGTGTTCCAAAATTGTTCACAAAGTTCCAATCTGATCTATTCAGTACTTCACGAGATATCGAGGAATAAACTTAAAAATTTCAACTGGGCTCAAATCTAAAACTATTCGACCGATTCCACCCATAAACGGAATCAACCGAGATAATTGAACTATAAACCTAATCTTTACTTTCCTCCGAAAGTTAAAGCGCATACGGAAGGACGGACGGACAGAATTGAAATTGACCACTGATTCTTCTTCAGGGTATTGAACCCAATCTTTTGACATTACAAAATAAATATTTAGTTCTGAAGCAATATTTTTTCCTCTCATACACCAATGGGGGTTTTTCCTTTAAACGAAAATGCAGTAACTTTCATGAAAAATCTTCAGAACATCACATTTCAAACATATAATTCCAATATTATATTTTTAAAAAAATGTTTGATCACCTAAAACTGAAAAATAAAAATGGGGATTTGCATTTAAAGGGTTATATTGACAAAGAACACATGTGTACCACAGAATAGGAATAAATATTTCATTATTCTATAGCAGAAAAAGCTATTCTACTAAACACCGTTCACTTCGTGCATGCCTGGCAAATTCCAAACCCCAATTTTGAAATCTGATTTTGAATACTTTCTGAAGGTAATTTGGGAAAATGATGAATCAAACCCATAATATTTACGTTCAAATTTGCATTTGCAGTAATAGCCCAAATTCAGGAAAAACCCCCATTCAATTTAATACGTATAAGTTAGTGAATCAGGCTCGCATTTCAACAGGAGGGGCGTTTTACAAAAATGTTTTGCCATTTTTTTAAATAGATATTTCTGGTAGTCGATCCTTATGGGGTAGGATTAGCTGAATAGGTGATCTCCCCGTAATGAATATTCGTAAGGAATAACTTGGAGAAAAAAGAAGAGACCTGAAGCCAGAAGAAGGTATTGGCCTCAGGCCATCACTCCTCTCGACTTTTTGCATAGTGTAACAGCTCATATCTTAGATTATCCTGTTTGAAATATCTCAATGCTTCATCATCCCCCTTCTACACTTCGGTATCTGTTTATTTCATCAGATATCGCTTCCAAAATTCAACCGACCACTGAAATAAGCGCTAATTAAATTAACGCTTCAAATAAAAATGTCGCGTGGCAGTTAATTCGAAAATGACATCCGGCTTATAAAAATGCTCGGAAAGATATCAGAATAAACGTGCTAAGCAGGAAATGTCTCACAAAAAAACTCCATCAACGATGAAACCTGTCTGTCACTAACGGTGAAAAGGGAGAATTGAAGTGCATGAAGCACGAGATCGGGTTGGTTGAAAAAAGGTGTAAATTGCACAACGAGGTTTTTTCATTTCCTCACAATTAACGCCATTATTTTCCGAGAACCCACAACGCGCCAACTAATGCAAAATTTCATGAGGATCGTAAAATATTCTCGAAAAGCACTGACAGTAATCTTTTTACGCGCTTGTTCTGGGGAACAGCGCGTTATCATTTCGTCACGATGACTAAAATTTTCGATTTTTGAGCCGAAAATGGTCTTAAACGACTGGGTTGAACTCCCTGAAGAAAAACCCGTGGTCAAATTCAATTCTGTCCGTCCGTCCGTATGTGCTCTATTTTTCGAAGGAAAAGACTTAGCGACTTGAAATTGACAGATTAGGATTGGAGTATACATATCTCAGTTAAATTCGTTAATGGGTGGAATAGGTTGGATAGTTTCGGAGTCCATTCGAAATTTTGAGGTTAATTCCTCGATATCTCGATCAAATTGAAACTTCGTGGACAGTTTTGGAATTATTTTGTGTGGATCCGGTTGTTAGGAGATTTCGAAAAATTTTTATTCGGAAATTTTTAAAATTTTTAAAGAGAATTTTTTTTTACTCTGAAAATATTGATGAGATTTCAATGGAATTTGGCACAAACCTTAGAGTCAGTATTCAACAGCATAATGTTCCAAATCTCAACTTGACCCGATATTAACTTTCGGAGATATGAGGAAAAAAAATGAGCCAAATTCAGTTCTTATTTGGAATTTTAACGTTATTTCCGCAATATCTCAAGAAGTACAATTGAAATCAGATTGAAATTTCGTAATCAGCTGGAGATTACCAATACGCAACCAGGTGCAAAATTTCGTGTTGATCTAATAGTTAAAATTTGAACAAGCGTGTGAAAGCTCCTGACCTCACGCCAGTGCTTTTCTAGATTTTTCCGTATTGACCCTACCAAACGCCGCTCCAATAATGGAAAGATTAGGCGATCTTTTAATCCTAATATCCTCACAAAGTTTTGCCTGAACCATCAAGTTGTTAGTTTTCAATTAAGAACTGGATCCGAATTCGATCCATTCTGTATTTTCGGTAATAGTAAGTATATCTAGGGAATGACTGGGCGTATTTTATCCATTCACGAATTCAGGTCTCGTAATTAAGCCTTCCAATCTACTTCCAAAATATCAAGATTCTGGGTCGTTTCTTTCGCAATTTATGTTGTGTACGCTCGACCTCTTGGCCGATCGTGCACACAATAACTTGCGAAAGAAACAACTTAGGAAATTGATGAAGAATAGATTCGGACCTTGATTTCGAAGGCTGAATTCGGGAATGTGTATATATAGATAAAACTCACCCAATGATTGGTTTGTATTGTATTGCCGATTCTCCTAGGAACAGCACTGGTTAATTGTTTACCCAAACAGCCAATGACTGGACGGTTACCAGATATACCACTGTTCAAAACTTTATTTTGCCAATATTTCCAGAAAAACAGATAAGATTGGATTGAAATCTACTACTGTAGTGAAAAATGAAATCTAAGGTTCATGCAGAATTTGGTGAAAATAATATGATCGAATATCGCGACATAGGATTTGAGAGGAAAGTTTTGAGATTCTTTTCATCAAATCGCTTTTATGAAATTCACCAAAAAAACCCAACATTTTTCCCAACAATTCACTAATCATAATATCTCAAAGAATTGCGCCTTATCATATTACAACTATCTATATACCAAGTTCCGATCCGATAGCGTCAGTAGTTTGTGAAATATTAAGGAAATAACATACAACTTCAAATGACTATAACTCGAAATAGATTCAACCCATTTGACCAATTAACAAATTGAACCGTCGCATCTCGAAATGCAACTCATCCTATAAGTTTCAAGGTTATAGAGTTCTCTACTACTAGATTTCAGTTCGATCATATCTGTTTATCTGGAAATTTTGGAAATATTTACGGAATCATTGAGCGGATTTTACCCATTCACGAATTCGGCCTCCTTATATAACTAAGCCCCAAATTTATTCTACAAATACAGATTCGTCGGTGGTTTCTTTCGGAAGCTAGTGTGTTTACTGTCGGCCGTTCGAACGACGTTCAAACACGACTTTTCACCTCCACAGTTGATGAGAATCGTTGCTTTGAACAAGGTCTTAGGGTGATCTTGATGCAGATTTTCATATTGCCATGAATACAAAGAAGTGTGGAACGTCGGTATGGTTTGAGTTAGTGTTTTCTACCCATCTTGTTCTACTCCTTGTGAAACAAGTCGAACTTTCTTTTCTATTCTTTTATCACAAATCTATCACACCAGGGTTATGGCGTGAGAACAATAACACCTTAAAAAACACCGAAATTTATCATCATAACCGCCTAAATTCAATGACCGCATCACATGTGAGAGGAAATAGTCGAAATATATGTAACATTTTGAATAATGGTAGTTCGAGCCATCAGAGGATATCGAATGAATCAATAGATGTCTATTAAAATAATTTACAACCCTTTCTACGACTAGACGAAGGAAATGAGGCAACGTATTTTAATGTTCGATGGACAGAAACATATGGGCTTCGTGAAAGGAAGGAGAGAAGTCAGGTGAAGCCCTGACCACCTATGGACTTGACGCCGCATGACGTCAACAGAACATTTTTCAGAATTAATTTTTGACAGACAGACATTGTGATCAAATCTATTTGGATATCTGATATGGAGATAGACGCTAGCTCTTGCTTCTACAGGAATACATTGATTTTGGGCACTTTTGCAAAGTCAGTCGATAGGTCGTAAGGGTTTGACATATTCTACCGCGCATTTTAAAAAAAAGTAAGGTTATAGTACTTTACTTGTCAGATAACTAGGCGATGTCGTCTTCTTCTATGCTGAAGTCGTAGTCATTTCGTAAGCAACAAGACTAAACCATAGACATTAATAGAAATTTGAATTCACGAAACCCCGCGGAATTATGTTGACCTTGTCATTCACCAGGTGAACCAGGTGAAAAAGACTGTTTTTTGTCGTAAATTTCAACAGCCTATATCTTTTCACTAGATCCTAATCTGGAAAAATGGTAAATGAAAAAATTGTTTTATATGATGAGATGCATCTATGGTTAGAATTAATGTGCAAATTAAAGACTCACTCTGTATATAATCACGAAATCGAATTAACAGAAAGCTGATCTTAGGAAAAGAGGCATTTAGAACTTTTTTCTTGCATGTTTCTAAGGCACAGCGTTCCATCGTTTTCAGGATATTTTCTCAATATTTCAAAATAATGAAGCGATCTTATTGGAATTTGCTGCTCGAATGTAGAATGAAAACGTCCGCAAAACTTCGTTTCAATGTTATTATTATTATATCGAAAAAAATTATTTTTTCGAAATTTTTTCAAATTTTTCTGAAAAAAAATTGGTCGTTCTTCAATTATTCATCAAATTTCAATAGAAATTGCACAGGCCTTGGAGTCAGTATTTTGAGACAGTCCAACAAATTTTATTTCTATACCATCTTTATTTCTGGGAATTTCCTTGTTACCGTTGTTATTTCTAGAATTCCTCAACAAATACTGATCCGCTCATGCGTAGACTCGGTAACTAGTTGGAACTACGAAGAATTCCGTGATGGAAGTATCATTTGGAAAATTGTTTCTTCAAATATTTTATATTTTGCGACCTTCTATTCATATTATCCTCAAGGAAACCTTTCAAGTGTTGTTTAAATGCATTACTGAATTTCAATTTGATTTGATCTATATTTTGGGAATATTGAGAACGACTAATCGTAAACTTCCTTGTACAAGAAGATCAAATTCGTGAATGGTTGAAATCCGACCAATTTGTATTTGTATTTGTATTTTTTCCGAATATCCTAGGCTTCAGCGAAACCCCTTCAGAAGCTTGTGCGAGTTAGGATACCGGGTGTGTTCTGTGTAGGCTTTGTTACTGATTCCTTGCGCCACGTTAGGAACAGCACTGTTAATTGTTTACCCAACAGCGAATGGTTGGACGGTCCCCTAAAAACCGGAAAAGTTATTTCCCGGCCAAGGGCTTGAACCCCAGACCTTACGATCATGGGGCTTGCGCTCTAACCACTGAGCTACCGCCACATGTGATGATTCCAGAGATATGATTCCAATTCTAAATTTAATTTTCGAAATATTAACGAAAATACAGAAGAGATCGAATTTAAATCCAGTACTTGAAAGAAAAATGATAGTTTGGTGAGGTCAAATGTAAAAATGAGCCGCTTCAACAGCGGAATCGAACATAGCAACTTCCCGTCAGTGCTTTTCTAGATTTTTTTCTCTAGAACCACAAGATTAAACTAAATTTATCTTCCCATGCAAAATTAATCTATGGATTTTCACTATATAGATGAATTCCAATTGAAAACTGAACAGTTGGGCAACAAAGATATGGCCAGATACTTATCTACTACTATACTACTACTATAATTTTGTACCTAGTTGCGTATTGATAACCTTCACCTGATTACAAAGTTTCAAAATGATTGCATTTGTACTTCTTGAGATATTGCGGTAATAACGTTAAAATTCCGAATACCAACGAAATTTGGCACATTTTTTTCCGTATATCTCCAGATCGCATTGAAATTTGAAACATTGTTGTTGAATACTGACTCTAAGGTTTGTGTCGACTTCCCCTGAAATCCAATCAATATTTTCAGGGAAAACAAATTTTTCATCAAAAATTTTAAAATTTTCGAATATATATATTTTTTTTATTTTCTAACTACTGGATCCACATGTAATTTTGCTCTAAGTTGGACGTTGGTATTCCAAAACTGTCCACGATGTTTCAATTCGATCAAACCAATACTTCATGAGGTATCGAGGAATTAACCTCAAAATTTCAAATGGGCCTAACTCCGAAACTATCCAACCGATTCCACCCATTAACGAACCTAACCGAGATATTTCGACTCCAAATCTAATCTGACAATTTCAAGTCGCTAAGTCCTTTCCTCCGAAAGTAAGAGCACATACGGACGGCCAGACAGAATCGAATTTGACACGGATTCTTCTTCAGGGAGTGCAACCCAATAGTTTAAGACCATTTTTGGCTCAAAATTCGAAAACTATAGACTATACTTGAAAGAAAAATGATAGTTTGGGGAGGTCAAATGTAAAAATGAGCCGCTTCAACAGCGGAATCGAACATAGCAACTTCCCGTCAGTGCTTTTCTAGATTTTTTTCTCTAGAACCACAAGATTAAACTAAATTTATCTTCCCATGCAAAATTAATCTATGGATTTTCACTATATAGATGAATTCCAATTGAAAACTGAACAGTTGGGCAACAAAGATATGGCCAGATACTTATCACTGCTTATTTGAAGAATGTCGAAACCTATTACAAACGACATGGTCGACATCTATAATAGAAATTGGCTCCAATATGGGTACGCTCAGTTAGTGGCATCAATTAATTTTAATGTTTGGTTTTAAGTTTTTTGAAAGAAACAAGTTCTTTATTCTCACCAAAGTTTTCTGGAATTAAATAGATATGATAATGGCAAGTGCAATTTTTCTTCTCGCCATCATATCCCACACCAAATATGGCGGTTCGTTACTCTACAATATTTTTTGTCCATCCGTACTCTTCCTTCCTCGTTTTCCAAAAACAGCTCTAATAAACGGAGGAAAATAGCAAAAACGATGTTACCCACGACGCAACATATTTGTTGACACTATGTTTTACAGACGCATCCACGGTGGAAGCCGCTATGTCCATCTAAGGCAGTGATGTTCCCAGTGACGAGTGATAACACGAACCGAGAATAAATCTTCTATTTCGAGTAAAAGGCTGAGTTTCATTTCAGGAATTATATCGACAAATCAGGTGGAATAGGAACTAGTACGTGAGGTATGCCAGGCTCGGTGCCTATAAGGCCTGTTCGGTCATTGATATGAACGATTACAGCATATTGGGTTGGCTTTGTCGCCGCTCTGACCAAGGATGGACATCTACCGTTTACTTAACTGATCGGTATTCGTCACCATTAGCAGTTCTTCCTGTACCTGATCGTGCCGACAGGTACGCGTGCTGACTGCTAACGGTGCAATGGTGACATCGGGCTGGGTTGTTTTCTCTGATTGAACTTTTGTGGTCGGGGACTGGTGCCGGACAAAGAAGAGACATACCAGTGGTGCCGCCGAGGTTATATTGTCGGCAGATCGATTCATTTATTCATTGTCTTCAGGAAAACCATAGTCGAGTCTTACGTGAACTAATAGGCCGGAGGGTTCGATGTTGCCGTTGTTGCTTTAAGAGGGCCGAAAATCACAGGTATTTTTAAATGGGCCGCCGATTGATTCTTTGTATTCTGTGGATTTCGATGTTACTGTTAGATGTTTTATTCATAGTTAAACTAAAAACTTTTTATGGAAAAGCAATGAACCTTTGCAATTAGTTTCAATAAAATTTTTTCGCAAAGAACCCAGAACCCGCCACAAGAATGTAGCTGTATTATTGGCTTTTCAGAAAGTACAACAGAAGGTAGATCAACATAAGTCACTTAAAAAACAATCAGTTGTTCCAAAATATGAGAATAGATTTCAAAAAAGTACTGACACGAGTTCTATGCTTTTAAGGGCTTGTTGAAATTTGTTGCCAAGGAAGTATTTTTAGAGTTATCAATGATGCTTAATGACAAAATAACAACGAAACTTCGCATGTTTTTCCAAGTATTCAAGAAACTAGATATGGGATCGACCTGAAATTTCCTACACTATTATTTAATATTGACTTCCAAGTTTGTGCCAAACTCCATAGAAATCTAGTGGAAAGTTTTGAAAAAATTTCAAAAAAGTTTTGAACTATTTCAAAACGGAATTATTTTTGAATTGAAATATTCTACGATTATCCTCCAAACAAATTTCATGTCGTTATTCTTCAGTTAAATACAAAGTTTCAAAATATATCAGTATGATAACCTCGAAATATCAAATTAGTTCAACGCCTTGTTTTACTGTTACCCATCTGATACATATTTAAAAATACACGATTAATCAAAAAACACCTACTTTATCTGAAATGGCAAGCACTACCAACCAAGAGTCCAAAATGTTCGCCTACTTGGAAAATTGAGAACGCATGAAAGTTTAACAACCAGAGCGGTACTAAAAAATCTAGAAAAGCACTGAAGTGAAGTCAGAAGCTTTTACGAGCTCGTTCAAATTATAACAATTAGATCAACACGAAATTTTGTACCTAGTTGCGTATTGATAACCTTCACCTGATTACAAAGTTTCAATTTGATTGCATTTGTACTTCTTGAGATATTGCGGTAATAACGTTAAAATTCCGAATACCAACGAAATTTGGCACATTTTTTTCCGTATATCTCCAGATCGCATTGAAATTTGAAACATTGTTGTTGAATACTGACTCTAAGGTTTGTGTCGAATTCCCCTGAAATCCAATCAATATTTTCAGGGAAAACAAATTTTTCATCAAAAATTTTAAAATTTTCGAATATATATTTTTTTTATTTTCTAACTACTGGATCCACATGTAATTTTGCTCTAAGTTGGACGTTGGTATTCCAAAACTGTCCACGATGTTTCAATTCGATCAAACCAATACTTCATGCGATATCGAGGAATTAACCTCAAAATTTCAAATGGGCTCAACTCCGAAACTATCTAACCGATTCCAACCATTAACGAACCTAACCGAGATATTTCGACTCCAAACCTAATCTGACAATTTCAAGTCGCTAAGTCCTTTCCTCCGAAAGTAAGAGCACATACGGACGGCCAGACATAATCGAATTTGACACGGATTCTTCTTCAGGGAGTTCAACCCAATAGTTTAAGACCATTTTCGGCTCAAAATTCTAAAATTACGGGCATCGTGACGAGATGATAACGCGCGCTGTTCCCTAGAACGAGCGTGTAAAAATACAAGGGGTGCACAAAATAATACGAAAAAATTTCCGTGAATTGGCCTACTCAATAAGGTAATTTATTTTGAGTGTTACTTTTCATTGTAGAAGAGCCTATTTTATATTTTCTTTGAAGTAATTATTTCTGTGTGATTTTGGAAACTTTTCAGTATGCTTGTCAAGACTAATTTAGCATATTTCAACACCCGGTTTATATTCTTATTCATGCACACTGACATGCGTGCGTTCCAATCCAGCAAATCATACTTGAAGAAAAACAATATCTGCTAATGAAGGCAATTACTACTCGAGTCAATATTTTATGTGTTCCCATAATTGAATATCCAACCTGTTCGACAATAATTGAAACCTGCATAACTTATTAGAGTCTTATGATCCGACCGGTATAATGGATTATCAACAATTATACCGATGAAGTGGATGAATGTGAGAAATCGGGGAGTATACAAGCAATATGTGTTCATCGAATCGAACAGTGGTACTGGTAATATCTACATTTAAATGGAAGCTTTCCGTAGGAAATACTGAACCAATCGTTTTGTTTCTAGAGATAAATTTTATCTTATAATGAATCATGGTCGATGAATAAATGACTATCTACCAGTGGAGCGTTGAGAAAATAAAATTGGATATGAGTAAATGCTCGATTAAAATTTTCTGGTTGGACATTCTCAAAAATGAAAAAACCTAGAAAAACACTGCCGTGAAGGCAGCCGCTTTTGGGCCATGTTCAATGGAGATGATCGCTTTTTGGCAACGAATTGGAACATGCGCACAAAAGCTGCTGCCTTCACGGCAGTTCTTTTCTAGGTTTTTCGGTAAAGTACTGGATTTCAATTCGATCTAATCTTTATTTTTGGAAATAGTGGGAAAATAGAATTTCAAGTGGGTATATCATTGGTTCTGTATTTGGTTTAACGGTATATTGATACCAGTTAGAGTATTGAAAGCATCACAAACTTGATATCAGATTACAAAAGAGAAAGTGGAGTATAATTTAATAAAATAATTAACAAATCATTGATCATGGAGCACCGAAATACAATGAATTTTCTTATTGCCTACTCTAATGCTTCAAAAAATTTGATGAAACTCGATATTTGTAGAGTAGGTTTCATGGACCTTAATTACGAAGGCCGAATTCGTAGATAGCTAAAATCCACTCAATGATTCCGCAGATATATCCATTCAAAATATTAGTTTAAAAATACAGGGAAGATCGAATGGAAATCCGATACTTCATCGAAAAATAACTGTTCGAAGGTTTATACAGAATTTCATGAGGATAATATGACCAGGAGATTGAATATTGACTATTGGAAAAAAAATTGAATAATTTTTCAAAATGTTCCAATGATACGATCACCACGAAATTTCTCATGGACTTAGTTGTCAATCAGTATTTTCAAACTAGCTGCCAAGTTTCATCATGATTGGTTCAGTAATTCTAGAGTTATTCCGAAAAAAACAACGATATCCAGGAAAAAAACATGAAATTCGACATATTTTTCGAAAATTCTCCAAAACTCATTATCGAATCGACCTAAAATGTGATACACTACTGCGATATATAAAGCTCAAGCTTTGAACTTTTTTCCGAATAAAATAGATAGTTTCCGAAAAAAAAAATTTGGAAATATATTCAAAAACAAAATTTTTTTTTTGATTTACTGAAGGAATGACCTCAACAAATTTCCGCAAAAAGTTGCGAATCCTTATGGTCAGATCATCTGCCAAGTTTCAATCCAATCGCTTCGGCAGTTCTCAAAATACAACAGGAGAATAACCTCAGAACTTCAAATGGCTGTAACTCCGAAACCCTTCGACTGATTTTGCCCCCTAACGAAATCAATTTTGAACTGTAAACTACCCTGAATCTGAATTTTTCAAGTCGATAGAATCCTTCGTACGGCCGTAATCGTGGTGACGGCTGGCCGGACAGCCGGACAGAATCGACTTTGACACTGGATTCGTTATCAGTGAGTCCAAGCTAATCGTTTGAGAACATGTTTTCAGCGTTTACACACTACATAGAATGAATTAACATAACCACAAAGACGAATATCTGTCGATTAATCAACAAACATTCCTCAGACTGATCAGAGCTTATTATCCAATAAACCAATACATCCACGAATGATGGTTACAGCTGTTTCACAGTTTTTACTGATCATCTGATTCCTATTCTGCGGTTGGTCTGATGATCAGTAAAAACTGTGGAACAGCTGTAACCATTCTCCATGGATGCCGCTTCTTCGGTGGAGATGTTTTGGTTGATTTAGCTCTCATCAGGGTGGAATATTTGTTGATTTATCGACAGATATTCGTCCTTGTGGTTATGTTAGTTGAGTATTACTGGAGCTCTCTTTATGCCATGAACCAATTCCTATTACAGAGAATCTTTGCGAACGCAGATAGAACGAGGAAAGAATGCTTCACGTCTGTTCACAATGGAAGAATTCGATAGAATGGGGATAGATTGAGAAATGAGAATTCGTTCTTCTGATGTCGAGAAATTCTGTCGGCAAATTTTCATCTCTAGTGGTATTACATATGGAAACCTTTGAGGTCTCATCTAGGGTGACGCTCAGTTTTAAGCTCAAGTACTTTACCTTTGAAAAAAGGTCGAATTCTTTTAATCGTTCATTGGAATCTCCGTTCATGTATAATTTGAAGAAACACAAACCTTTCACGCTTTCGTACGATGCGGATAGCGCTAAAGCTGCCACGGTGCCACGAAGCGTACGCTACAAGCCATAAATCCCACTGGACAACCCCGAACAAATCGCGACGTGTATGGAAATATATCAAATCCCAAAGTCCCGAACATGTAGGAGTGCATGTTCTTGGTCAGGATGCGTGCCCCATGTCCATTTGTCAGAGGGATTAGCATCACAAACAGGTGAATACGGTGGAGGCCCATTGAATATCGGATTACCATTTTTAATCGTACTTTATAACCGCATTATGAAGTAGGTACAATCTTTTGAAGGAGGCGGCCCAAAACGGGCATCTTGCTTACAATGTAATATTCTAGAAGCTTCTGTTCGGATGCTTTATCCCGCGATAATTCGCTTTTAAATTGTTCGCTGCTTGCCTCTATCATTAGGTTCTATTTGGTATGGAAATTCGTGTGATTATGGTATGAGTAAGCAGATTACACGGTAGTTGCATTAGCAATGGAATCATGTGGAATATAACGGAAGGCGTTCTTGAAATGATGAATTAATCTAGGAGGATCTACCATTCTAGATTGAGACGAAAATGTACGATATCTGCAATAGGTCTCTAACTAGATTTTTTGCGCGCATGTTCTGGGGAACAACGTGCTATCATTTTGTCCAAATATCTGTAATTTTCGATGATTGAGCCGTAAATGGTCATAAACTACTAGGTTGGACTCACTGATGACGAATCCGATGTCAAAATCGATTCTGAATTCTTTAGACTTGAAAATTTCAGAAAGGGTTGCATTTCAAAATACGATGGTTAAGTTCGTTAATGGGCTGAATCGGCCAAATAGTTTTGGAGTTATAGCAATTTGAAATTTTGAGATTATTTTCCTCATATCTGAGAAACAACTACAGCGATTGAATTGAAACTTGGCAGTTAGTTGAAGCATGAGGAAGCGCAACTTTGAGCAGAATTTCGTTGAAATTGTATGGTTACTAAATAAAATTTAAAAAAATTTTCAAAATTTTTTTCGAAAAAAACTTTTTTTTGAAACTATTGTTCATATTCAAGATAAATTTTAGTTATACCTTGAACTCTATATTTTCCAGCAGTGTACTAAATTTCAATTCGATACGGCCATTAGTTTTGGAGATATTGGGAAAAAATATATAAAATTTCGTGGTTTTTTTCTAGATATCGTTGTTTTTTTCGGTCGAGAAATACTGATTCAATCATGATGAAACTTCGCAGCTAGTTCAGAGATGTTCAAGGACAACATTGTGCAAAATTTTGTGATGATCGTGTCATCAGAACAATTTTTAAAAAAAATTCAAATGTTTTTTCAAATATTTAATATTCTGTGATCTTCTCATCATATTATCGTCATTAAATTATGTATGAACCTTCGGACTGTTATTTTTCGATAGTGTACTGGATTTCGATCCGATCTAATCTGTAGTTTTGGAAATATTATGAAAATAAAATTTTGAATGGGTATATCTGCGAAATCTAAACACAATAACTTTCGGAAAAATCGACTTAGAAACTCGATATTTATAGAGTAGGTTTGGGGCTTAATTACGTAGCTCGAATTCGTGAATGGGTAAAATCCGCCCAGTGATTCCGTAGATATACCCATTAATATTTTTATTTTTCCAATATTTTCAAAAAAACAGATTAGACCGAATTAAAATCCAGTAATTTATCGAAAAAAAAATCTAGAAAAGCTCTGCCGTGAAGGCATACGCCCATGTTCAAATTCGTTGCAGAAGCGGTCATCTACATTGAACATGCGATTGGATTGAAACTTGGCAGTTGGTTAAATCACAACGACGCGCAAGTTTTCGCAGAATTCTGTCGAAAACGTGTTGTTACTAAATCTACAATAATTTTTTTCGGAAACATTTTTTTTTCCAGAAACTATTGATCATATGTGAAAAAAATTCTGCCATACCTTGATGCTGCATTAATTTTCGAAGAAATTAAAAAACATTGACTGATGTTTTTTAATTTCTTAGAAAATTTTTTATTGCATTTCGCCTCGGTATCGTTGTTTTTTCCGGAATAACTTAGAAAACAGTGGTTCAATCATGATGAAGCCTGATAATCAGTTGGAAAATGCTGATGGACAACTTTGTGCAAAATTTCGTAATGAACATGTCACTAGAACAATTTGAAAAGGTAAATTCTAATTATGTTCTGTTCAAATATTTGATATTCTGCGATCTTTTGATGATATTATTCTCACGAAATTCTGTTTGAACATTCAAGGTAACATTTTTCAATGGGGTACTGGATTTCAATTCGATCCAATGAGTATTTTTGGAAATATTGGGAAAATAAAAGTTTGATTGGTCATAGCTGCGGAATCAGTGGGTGGATTTTAATTCAACCATTCACGAATTTTACCTTAATAATTAAGGTCTGAACCTACCCAACAAATATCGAGTTAGGAATAACTCAAAAAATACTGAACCCATCATGAAACTTAGTGAACTGGCAGAGACTTGTGAGAATTTTCGTGATGATCGTGAATCATTAAAGAAACAAAATTTTGGCGCAAATGCTGCTTTTACGACAGTGCAATTTTGGAATACTTCATTTTGATATTCTCTCTATGTTTTTCGGATCAGAATAAAATAATTTTCTGTTATCCTGAATCCTGATGTGAGCTAATCGCCAAATATTAATATATCTTCCGTACAACCCTGAAGCAGTTCATTATCCTTATGAAGATAATAACGATTTGAAATCATCAAACTATCTGGCGTACGTGGTTCTGAAATAGCAAAATAGTTGAAAATAATTGACAGTTCATCCACCTCAAATTTGATATGTCAAAAATAGAAAATTCATTTCGAACATAAATTATTTGGCCGACATCATAGCATCTCTAACATTTCGAATTGTTAAATTATCCGTAGGATGCATGATCATGAATTCAACCAATGCGGTTTTTATCTGATCCTCAAATTTTTATGTATCAGGTACGATTGATATCTATAGATTATCAAAGAAAATTTTTTGTTATAAATTCCACAACTACCGATAAAAATGTATTACTATGATATAAAAATATATAGAGATACTCATCAAGCATAAAACTATGTTATTCATTTCTGTTCATACCTATGGAGAATCGTAAAAGCTAAGATATTGGTTTCGAAATAACAATAAACATAATATAGTTTATTTTTATCTATGCGTCATATATTGAGGACAGATGGGATGTTTAAGTATCACTAAGGGAACTGTAATAAAATTACAAATACGTAAAATAGCGAATTGATAGGATGTTTACTGATATTCGGACGACTATGAATATAAAAGAGTAACTCTACACACGGAAGATTGTATTCGCATAATTAACCTTTCTTACATCGTAGTAAAAAAATTATGTGAGGTGAATAATTGGGAATATAGCAATATATATGGTATGTTATTTTACTTACTTTCCGAATATTCGTCTGAACTGAGTTTTGCCATTTCCTTCAGCAATGTAAGAAGGGATGCCAACATCATTTTTCTGTAAGACAAAAAGAAATACTGAATTTTTTCATACTCTAATGTCCTAGTGATATTTGACAATATTGTCCAAATATATTACTAGAAATATTCTGACTATTTGTTTTTCTTTTATGGGCCAGTTGAATCTTCAACCTAACAATTTTATTGATTGAATCTTCAATCAATAAAATTGTTAGGTTTTCGAACAAACATAAGTAATAAAATTCAGGAAAAAATGTTGCTTCGAAACCAGTGAAAAGGAGGATCTATATTTATAGAAAATGAAGACAATAATTACTTATTGGTTTTTGGGGGGAGTTGAGTTTCAGAAAAAAGATTACTTATCGATGAAAAATAAAACGAAACGGGGGGATTAACAATTGAAATAGAGGAGTAAATAGGTTTGGAAGTTGAAGAAAGCAATTGAATTCAGAAATGAAAATGGAAAAATTTATGAGAATAAAGAAACAAAATCAAGGAAGAGAAAGTCTGAAACATTTATTTGAAAATTGATGTTTTTTGGATGTTTCTTGTTCATAATTTAGATTTTCATTGAATTATCACATCTCCTCTGAATTGGCACTTTATCCAGAATATCATGAGAATAGCAGGATTATTAACAAAAATAAAAATTTTAGGTGCCTATATCTCAGAAAATATTTTCTGAAATTTGGCATTTTGGCAACAAGCTTCAAGTGAACATTTTATAATCTAGTGTCAAATTTCAATTGAATCAGATTTGAACTTCTGATAAACAAAATTTCGAATCAGTGTATCTCAGGAGTGTTGATCGATTTATTTATTAATTCAAACTTTATACTTGAGTTTCAAACCTCTACTCTACATACAGTTAGTTATTTCTTTACGCAGTATTTATGTTTAGAGTCGTCTATCGCGAACAGTTCAGAACTGGGTGTAAAAAATTTCCCACTATTTTGGTCTTGAATCTTTACCATCTCCAATGGTTGCAAGTTTGCACTTGTTCAAATGCCATGATCCAGTTAATTGTTCATCAACTATTTGAAATGTAATGATCTTTCATATTGAATGCGAAATTATAAATAGCAACCTGTGCAAAAACCCTTCAGCGAGCAGTTCAAATTCTTTGGCAAAAATAATTTTGAATTTTTGTGAAAAATCTGACTGGCTCAACTGTAAGTATTGTGTGAATATATATATTATGTTGAATTCCATAAATTTTCCATGTTAAGGTATGGGTTTGGTGTTGTGTTGTTATTTTTACCCCCACCCATAAACCCTTCCTTTATTTCCCGTTACATGCAAAAGACCTATTACAGTAGAGATATCTATAAACAAAATTCAGTCAATCAGTTGGGTCTTCCAGCAAATACTCCTCAAGACAAAACTGTCCTGTGATAACGTCTCTCATCGTAACCTGATCCACTCTGCGAACGTATCAGATCTTCCTCTAATGGGAAAAAGTTAAAATCTTGTTTCGTCCAAGATCAATTTGTCTGGAACTCGAACCCTTAATAGGCTGTTCCGAATTCCGAACTGTCTAGTTCGAGAAAGATAAACGTAAAGTGGCAATTATAATTCACCTGATGGACTCGAGTGAAACGAGTTTGGGACCCTGGTAGTACGAAAACCAACCAGCCTTCTTGGAATCGCAGTGACTCACCTGGGTGATGGTGATTTGAGTAGATCGAACTGAAGGATACAAGACTGCCTTCGCTAGCAAGAAGATGATATTGACCTGACAAATTTCGGCAGTTCTTTGAAATTTGATCCTTGACATATTCGGGGTAGATTGGAGATGCAAATTGGCAGATTTGGTTGGTGAAAGGACGAAATTTGCCCATAAATTCCGGAGATGTGTCCATTCGAATTTTTGTGGAAATTTAGGAAGATATAACGAATGGAGTGGTCGAATGAAAACTGAAGGCCTGAGTGTTTACGCAAGGTTTCAATTCATTCAACTCTGTTACTTTCTGCGCTTGTTCTAGGGACGAAAGCGTTATCATTTCGCCCAAATGTCTGTGATTTTCTAACTGCGAACAGAAAATGATAACCATTAGGTTGAACAACTGATGAATAATTTGTGGTCATATTCAACTTTGTTTTATGTTTCAGAATACGATGCTTATCCTTATAATGTTGTGACCCTTCAATTTATTGAAAGGAGAACACTTCAAATATGCCCATATCCCAATTGTGGAGCTACAGGGTGTTAAGGTTTCGAATTAAAAACCGTTGATATATTCCATAATATTTTTAAGAGATTTTATTTGAGCATCATGATCCATTCTTGATGTGGAAGATGATTTAGTGTTCCTAACCAGTGGCGTCCGTCAGAAATATTGACTAAATATTTCTGGATACATTTCATATATGCCTCTGCGTTTACTAGAGATGAATTTTTTTTAATCTATATTTATGCATGGTAGAATTTAAACGAATTATCTATCAGTCTTAATGAGAATGTGGCAAAATGATAGATAAGTATTAAATAACAATTCAATGTCCAGAAAAATTGCTTCAATTTTTATCACGAGTCGGTCGGAAAGAATTTAAGAGATTCTTCCTAGAAAAGATATACAAGGTGTATTTGGACAACACCGAAAAAATGTGAGAAGCGATTCTCTTATGAACATTAAAGAAGGTATTTGGTATTAAATATTTTGAAACCTTCCATCGGAAGAGTTACACCCCTCCGAAGATTAGGTAACAAAAAAATTTCCTTTTTGTAAAGCTTTAGACACTAACATTTCAGTTTATATTATTTGTCAATCAAACTACACATTTTGAAATTTTTTCAACCCTGAAGTATGCTTAGAAGGGGATGAAATAGTCAACCCCTAAGAAATTACAATTGTTTACAAATTTTTTTGGGATAAAACTTTTCCTTCAAAAAAAACATAGCTTCACAGCCCAATTCATTCACTAACTTTTTTATTTCCACGAGTTTCTTCGAAAACTGAAGCGTTTACGAGAAAAACATAACTCATGCTAATTCTCATTTTATTGAACAACAGCAAACCAAATTATGATTCTACTTGGTTAAGACTTTCAAAACGAGAACAATAGTGAACAACGAGCAAAAACCGATCGAATAGCGACAATACACAATAACTGTTGAAAATGACCGCCTTCAGATTCAATACAGCATTTCCTCTTCTCCTCATTGAAATGCGTATGAGATGAAATATGCCTGCTGAATTAATTATCGTTTCACCTCTTGCTACAATGAGGTGTCGCAGATCATCGAAATTTTTTCTCGTAAATGTGTATCCAAAATGTAGCTGTAAGAAGAAATATCTTAGGAGTTGACAATTTCAACCCATTCTGAGCATACTACAGGATTGGAAAAATTTCCAAAATGTGTAGTTTTATCGACAAATAATAGTTACCAAGTTTCATGTCTTCAACTTAATATACGTGGAAATTGAAAAACAGAAACCCTTTTTTTTGTTAATTTTCGGAGGGGTGTAACGTTTCGGTGGGGAGATTTTTCAAAATATTCATACCAAATACCTTCCTTAATTTTCATTACACAATCACCACTCAAATTTTTTTCGGTGTTATCACCTATAAGGGTCAGCATCTCATCCTGAAACACCCCATATAACTACCTAAAGTAAATAATCAAAAAATTCAAATTTTAGTAGCCTCTACTCAAATCTTAATTCTGCCGAGTTCCTTTTAGTGAGCAGAATCATAAATCCATTTCGAATTCCGCCCACTGAAACAGAAAATTTTTGCCATAAGATTCCGATAGGTCTCTTGTATTTTCATCATCATTGGAATTCATAATTATATCCATCAGTGTACTGAAAAAATTCAATTGTCGTCAAAACTTCAAAATTTTTAAAGAGAAACCGATCTTTTTTTTTGGTTCCACATATTGGTCGAAACCTCGTCGCACTCCGTGACGTAACGTGTCATATCTCTCTCTCTCTTCTCGTGTACCTTTCGCTCAACCAAGCCAATGGACAGCGTTCTCGTATTGATCATAGAATATTGCTGTGACGTGTGACGTAGGTGACGATCTATTACGTTTCACTCAATTTGAACTTGCGTCACGATTTTACCATTTTGAACACCGAATTTCTCAACATTCACAAATTGTGAATTTTCGTGATCTTGTGTCAGAATAGATCAAGAAAAAATATAGAATTATATTTCTTGTAACATGGAAGAGAAGTTTTCTGAATCAGTAAGGATTCCTACTCGAGGCAACTACCAAAAAAAAACCTTTTTCCTAAACCGTTATAAACACTAGGATCAATATTCTCCTGAATGTATTCATAATCGTTGAAGGAACTCATATCCTCCATAACTAAAATACACAACTGTCATCAATATAAAACATCAGTTCTTTCATTCGAACCAATATGAAATGTGCAACTGATATGAATCTTAATAACACGCAGTGACCAAATATATTAAAGTGGTCAGAAATCACGTAAGGACTATCGAGTTTCCGTTTTAGGCATGAATACATAAATATGTTTTCCTCATATTCACAGAGGAAAATAAAAATTATCCTGGGTTGTTGAAAGGTAAAGAAATTCTCGAATAGGTATATAGGAAGGCAACTCTAAGGTGTGCTTCGGTTTGAATTTACATCATTCTCTTTCAACAGCGGGATATGAATAACAGTTCGTATATACGATTGGTCGAATCTATAAAGTATTTTATTTCATATTGATACATTATTGATACATAAAGCCTTAGCTTCCGTAACTATAAACATGGTTATAACTCCCTTGGGAGTTTTACTAGGCCGTTTTAAATCTTTAACTCCCTCTAATGTATATACAAAAACAAACTGATAATTGACGAATTTTCCAGTTCGTGAATCTCACTTCCATTTGTATCATCATAAATTGTCATCAGTAAATTTGATATTGACCACTTCAGGCTGTAAGAAAAATAAATTTATTCACTTAAACTAGAATGCAGAAGAACAAATACACTCCATGTCTTGAAAGTAAACCAGCATCATACTTTCACTCATTTTTGGTTTCAATACGGTTAAAATTCAGCCATTGCTGCAATTTGTTCCAACTTTATCGGTAGTAGTACGGCACGACCTTTCTCAGCCTATCGCAACAAATCGCCTTAAATTTCAACTCTCTTCAAGCTTTCATTCATTTTCAAAAATAAATATATTTTATAAATATTTACAAACTTGTCAGTTGATGTATCCAAGGTAATCATGCTTATAAACTGCATTCTTTAAAAACGTTCGTTTGATTTAGAAAACCAACAAAATTTGGTTTTCATATTTCATGGTAAGAAATAAAATCAGTTCACGTGAGTTATTGAATGTTAACAACCACGGGCAACTTACAATCCCTCGGTACTAACGTCCTCGGGATTGAAATCTGTTGCCCTCGGTAATAAACATCCCCATAACTCCCTTGATGCATAAATAACCATTGTCCGAGAGATCATGACAGAAGATTCATGAAAAATTTGATTCAAGTGACACACGGGAACCTTCATTTCATGAAATCAGTATTACTATGTTGATTTTCAAGGAAAAAGCATTTTATTTTCACAAAACAAAAGGTTAATATCTACCATTTATGAATTCATTTTCATGTATGGAAAGTTATGTCTGGCATTAGGCGATGGCCATCTTCTTGAATGTAATGTTTAATTCTCGTCTAATATTATCCATGACCGGGATAGGCTCCTGTTGTTTGCCTCTCACTGCAGCAATGTCTTCAGTCCTCCTGGCAGATCTTGCAGGATGGCTTCTTTTTCATAATATTCCCTGTTGTCCTCAAAGTTTGAATCGATTTGAGAATAGTTTTGCGGCATGGGACAGGTTCATTCCGGCCAATATTGACTACGGAAACTCCATTGTTTAATGATAATAGATTCACCATTTTCAGCGTACATTTCAAACACCAAAATACTATGCTGCACTGTCCACTGCTTCAAAAGAGAGATATTGCAGTGTCAAATTCGTGTGACGTTATTACAAGAAACGTTATTTTTGACATCCAAACATGCGCAGATTCATTTTCAGAATAACGCGACGTTAATAACATTAGCGACATTAGCGTCTGAAGGAACCATTCCGAAATCCGAATCGTACCTTGACATAAGGTTTGTTCGATGTACCTGCATGAACTACACTACTTATACTAACTCCACTGATACTGTTCGGTATGTTTTGTTGTAAACTTGCACTCTGTTCGTTGCGGAAATATTGGGAGTCAATGTAGTCACAGATTGCGTGTCCAGTTCATAGAGTGAGGTTATCTTCTGTGATGGGTTATGCGTAAATATAATTCATAATCATAGAGATCTGTGGTTGTCTCTAGTTCCTGGTTGGACTTGCTTTGTTCTCTATGTGTAGTTATTTTTGTTTAAAATGGAATTTTTGTCCGTGATGACTTCAGAAAAACTTTACGACAAATCTACATCACTTCGTAGTGGTAGCAAAAACAAAAAAAGCATAGAATTCTGACTTCTTGGGTTTGCGTAAAATCATACGTTTGTATTCTGTGAGAATTATAGAACAGATTGAACTGCGCTAAGTCCACTCATTCAGTTATCTGTGACTACACTCAACTGCACTGAGAATTGGAAGTCAGTGGAGTTGGTGTAGTTAGTGTAGTTCATGCAGGTACAACGAACAAACCTATTATTTACGGAAAATTGCAAGCCGCAATTTACGTTGCGCTATTCTATATCGGAAGGATTCGTTAAGCTTCGGGTCCTTCCGGATTCGATCACTGTCATAGAAAAGCTGTTTGTTTATATGTTTTTTCGTTTTTTGGAGTTAATTACATAGCTGATATTAAACATTAAGATTTATTAGTGCTACCATAGCCAATTTTTTTCGTATATAGGTATTTGTTACTTTTTCACGAATTAAGACATACTTCAGGAAGCAAATGAGGGGTTTGAAATGAGGAATAGTCTGGAGCATGCGAATGGGGGTTTTTCCTGAATTTGGGTTATTAATGCAAATTCGAACATAATTATTATGGGTTTGATTCATTATTTCCCCAAATTACCTTTAGAAAGTATTCAAAATCAGGTTTCAACATTGGGGTTTGGGATTTGTCATGCATGCACGAAGTGACGTTATTTAGTAGAATTGCTTTTTCTGCTATAGAATAACGAAATATTTATTCCTATTCTGTGGTACACACGTGTTCTTTGTCAATATAACCAAACAATTTCCGTTTGCCATTTTTCAGTAATATGACAGTATGACAGTCTGTGCTCTTCTTTTTCTATTCCTTGGTCGTTGTCTTCTACTCTAACCAGGTTTAAGTATAGCTATCTCTGTTTTCCCAAGCAAAGTAACACATTTGACGACCTTTTCATTCCGATAAAGCTGAATTCGACGTTGCCATATCGTGCACTCATGACAAATCCCTTTAAATGCAAATCCCCATTTTTATTTTTCAGTTTTAGGTGATCAAACATTTTTTTAAAAATATAATATTGAAATTATATGTTTGAAATGTGATGTTCTGAAGGTTTCTCATTGAAATAACTGCATTAATATCTAAAGGAAAAACCCCCATTATATTGTGCAATATAACCAGTTCCGCTTCTTCTGCATTCGCACCAGTTGAAATTACCGCTTCAGATTACTTCTTAATTTTGTCCAGAATCAGAAAACAAATGCATAAATGCAAATGATTAACTGTAGGAGTTTGAACAAAATATAACGTCTCACATAACCTAACCAAACAAACTGATAACTAACCCAACCGTAACAAAAACTTGTAGCAATACGTCGACTTTTGGAACGACAGTTAAAACCAAAACGTAATATTTAGCGTAAACGTAATAACATAACGTTTGCGCTATTCAAAAGTTGTAATATCTCTCTATATTTACTAAAACGCGGTATGTTATCCAAAGGTCAATGACTTCATTCTTGCCTTCCTAACTCGCCGAACAGCTTTTTACTAGCCACTTCGAAAACGTAAGGTTCTCGTGTGTCACCCTGTATATAAAGGCTAGGTAGAGTATGTAATCGAGTGTCATTCTGATCTACCTGGGTACACCAAGTATAAGAGTGGAAAAATTAATGAGAAAAATGATTTTCGAGAAAGTAACATTGAACAGAATCATCACAAAGTTGCATTTTTTAGGCGACCAAAATAAGTATTTGATTCAAGACGGAATTAATCCGAAAATTTGTTTGCCTTAGAGTAGGGTGATCAACACGGGCCCTTTATCAGTTTTTAGGTTTTTCATGGGTTTTCACTCCCAATATCTGAAAAAGAACTATTGAGAATTGAATAAAATTGTTTTTTTCATGAAAAAATGCCGTTGCGGATTGCAGTATCAAACTATTAGTCAAGGCAGTTTCTTGGAAAACAGATTGCCTAAAGAACAACACAGGAACAATACAAACGATGAAGAAAGAGAACTGTAACGTTCCAGAGTACAAATCTGACTCTTTCATGGGACAAATTAGAAAATTTCAAGAATTATTCTCCTTCAATTTTTTCGATTCGATTTGAGGCTTTTGTCAAATGATGTGAAATCCTACCAGAATAAGCTTTAATCGATACGGATCCTTTAAAGGTTTTTCCTTCAAACGAAAATGCAGTCATTTTCATGAAAAACCTTCAGAACATCACATTTTAAACATATAATTTCAATATTATATTTTTAAAAAAATGTTTTATCACCTTGAACTGAAAAATAAAAATGGGGATTTGCATTTAAAGGGATTTGTCAGGAGTGCACGATATAGCAACGTCAAATTAAGCTTTCTCGGAAAGAAAAGGACGTCAAATGTGTTACTTTGCTATACTGGTTAGAGTAGAAGACAACGACAAAAGAACCGAGAAAGAAGAGCACAGACTGTCATACTGTCTTATCACTGACAAATCGCAAACGGGAATTGCTTGGTTATATTGATAAAGAACACGTGTGTACCACAGAATAGGAATGAATATTTCATTATTCTATAGCTGAGAAAGCTATTCAACTAAACACCGTTGTCACTTCGTGCATGCATGACAAATCCCAAGCCGCAATTTTGAAACCTGATTTTGAATACTTTCTGAAGGTATTTTGGAAAAATGATGAATCAAAACCATAATAATTATATTCAAATTTGCATTTGCAGTAATAACCCACATTCAGGAAAAACCCCCATTTTTTCGCTCCGTGGCAACTAAATAGTCCAATACTTTTTGTTTGATCATGAATCAAACATTTATTTTTGTCTCTTAAAAAATTTACCTTTGTGGTGATTTGGTTTGATGTAACTTACTCCCAAACGATCTTCATCATTGATTTCTGAACTGTACGTAAATTAAATTGTCAAATTATCCTTGTTTTGCCCAACATTTTTTCGCAACTTCTTAATATTTTTTACTGGAATTCTCCCGATCTCTGGCGACCCCTCTACAGAAGCTTCGCGCGACCCTTCAGAGGGTCGCGGCAAACAGGTTGAAAAACACTCCTCTAGACTTATCGTAGAACCAATTGAAATCGAAAAACTTTTCCTCTTCTACATTGCACATTAGTAACCATCTTATGATCGAGTTTAATTGGGTGGTATTTCATTTTCAAAGTCGAATATCATGTGAACAAATTTCTCATAAAATATTCATATGTCATATTCGAAGAATATCTATGTTCCACATTCTTATTGGCCGTAAAGATGATAGGATATAATAACAGGTTTTATATGAACAAATGTTCTTCTCAAGACCGAAATTGCCGGGCTGAGCGACTTTCCAGTATCTTGATTTTTTTTCTGAAAAAGACCTCCGTTTCCTTTTCAATGAGACACCTTGTATGATTTACTTTGTGTGATCGAAGTTCCTCTCTAATTGAAATTCATTATTTGACTTCGCCATAATTGAAGACATGTCTTTATTAATTTCGTTTTCTATATTTATCCTAATTAAGTTAATTATGTATGAGGCCGTCATCCTTCTTACCTCGTTAGTTGGAAGTAATTAAGAAACGACTGAACCATTCGATTCTTCATTTTGCTCAACTGAAGAAATAACGAACATGTATGGGATAAATAGAATCTTTTTAGCTATTCATCCTACATGTAGTGAGCATTTCAATATGTAGGTATTTCATTGCATTTTACATTTCTTTACCTGAAATGTTTTCAGTTTTTCATACTGCTTTTTATACTTACTATACCGGGTGAATCTTTAAGTTGTACATCAATTCCATCCACTGCTACCACTCATTAAATAATTCATTTTTTGTTGACTATTTTTCCATATTCGTCTGTGTTGAAAAGATACAGTCTGGTGTAATTCAAAAATCAGTAATACTTTTTTAACTTGAACAGAGTTTCTTCAATTTGAATAAATTCAATTACCGATTCATAAAGAAAGCAGATAAGGTCTTGAGAATCCCAATCATTTGAAAAATTTTTCATTCCCCATAATTCCTCCTGAAGAGCAAGTTTCCTGAAATATTCAACGTTGAATATGATCAAAAAAAGCGGGAAATTAGAACTGATTCCCGAAAATCCGTCCCGCAGTTAGAAAAAGCATTGAATCAAAGTAAATTCACATTTTGCCTCACTTGATCCTATTTCTCAATTAATGTCATAGATAATTTAGTTTATTCAGCTGACATTCAGGTGTTAACTCTGTTCACATGACGCAACATTCTTGGATAAATTTGACACAGCCTCACGAAAGATTTCGTGAGGATCGCATCACCCAAAATTGACTTGGTACCGAAAGTCGAATTCCTGAACGTGTGAATTCCGCTCATGGATTCCGCAGTCAGTATTGAATGGGGACTGAATAATAGCAAGCCTTATCTAAGCTCATATTTTGACTTTCCCGAGTCAAAGTGGAAGGTATATTTGAAGTGTTTTTGAAAAATGCCCAACCATAGCACTGTGGGTGCACGATCCTGGATCCTGCGCCATTTAGAACCCACTAAAAATTGAACCGATTTCGATTTCTCACAGGATTTTTCTCATCACCAAGTTATGTAAATCTAATGCTCAAAATATTTTATGGCCGAAACAGAACTATTCGAAATTCCATTTTTCCAATATTTCTCTGAACACTGGTCCAATCGGAATGAAAACAAAAATTTGGTTGACATTTTCGTGCGAAATTTCGTGGTGTCTTTACGATAAGTTACCACCTTGAACGAGTACGGAAAAACTCCTGACTAGATATCAGTACATCTCCCAAAATCTAATGATCTCCATCGTTCAAAAATGTCTGGAAATGTCTCCTGTGTGTAACACGAAACTTCAAATTTTACGTTTCCTTAATCTATTTCGGAACAAGACCATGATCTTTCTTCTATACATATAGTACACAAAATGTCTCTGAACCTTGACAAAAGAATAAGTGTCGATTCATCTCAAGATTATACGATATGAACAGAAGAAAATTGAATATATCGGACAATCATCTAAACTCTGTGACCTTAGGTCTGGCAACAACGCCTTATCCTCGCTGGCGAACGTTTTTGACAGAGAACCTTTTCCGCTAGCTGTCCTAGACGAATACGTAGAATTCTGACCGATCAAATTGCGCCAATGCAAAACTTCACTCTCTAGTGAAAGTCAGAAGGGATAGAATTTAGTTGGTTATTGATATTCTCAATTATTCCTCATTGAAAAAGTACCATTCTTCAAAGAAACTGAGTGAAGGTTCAAAGACTCTTTGTGGACTCCATAAAAGAAACGAGCGATCGTTGTTATGGAGGAAAAAGTGAAATACAACAATTTAGAACTTTGGGGGCCAATATCTTCTGAACAATGAGCGCGACCTAAATTCTACTCCAGATTTTTTATTTATGAGAACACACTGCTTATACAGATGAAAATATCCAATCGATATCTTCTCGGGTTCACCTTTAATTCTCATAGATAGAATGACCGATTCCAATAGTGAAAAAACATAAAAGAGACCAGTTTAAATCTAAATCGAGTCGAATCTTCACTGGTCATCGAACATCTGAAACAGAATAAAGGGAGCAGTTTCATTAAGATCATATCTTCAAATACCAGCCATCTGCCGAACTGAACGTCTATAATTCCTTAGATATCTGTCCTTATAACAAATATTTCATCGTCGGCATTATCTGATCCTCGGGATCACATCCAGTAGCTAATAGCAATTGTGGTCATCCATGATTGCTACTCACTAGTGATTAATTGAGCTGGAAATTATTGTTATTGGTCACTGCATAGGTAATTATATATTGGGGTGGTCTCTGGACAATCGTTAAGTAATTAATCTCAGGTCCGTATCTTGCCAATCTGACAGTAACAACATTTCGAGAATCGCTCAAACGCTAGGCGATGAAACTGAATCGCAAGGACCCTATAATATGCATAAATAAGGATCCTGTCTTACTTGTCATAAACCGCCAATTAGAGAGGATATTTGTTAGATTCATAGACGTTTTGATTTCAGTGGCAGTGAAGAATGATACTTGTTCGGAATAGATACTGATGAAGATACTGATTGTAGTGGAATTTGAGGAATTGATCTGTAAGTTTTGTTTCATTCCTATATGTGTATTTTTAGTAATGTACTTTTTCTAGTCTCCTCTCCAAAGTCTTGAAAAGGGTAAAACTGTTTTAATAGAAAAGTAATAGTACATTATTCACCCTGTAGGAAAAGCCTAACATTCCTGGACGAGTGTGAAGATTGCTAAGTCGCAGGCCGAGGGAAAAAACAGCTTAACCGAGGAAAAACCATGAAACTTATTATTTTCTGATATATATCTCCAAAAGTTTTAATAGTTTCAACCTGAAATTTGGTTCACTACTGTGGAAGCTCCAGGTATGAAAAAACGAAGACGTATGAATAACGAACTCAAACCAACTCTAAAAGGAGTCAAAAGGATACTCCGTACGACCATAATCGTGCATACGGCCAGCTGGACAGAATCGATTTTGACAACGGATTCGCCATCGTTCGAGAGGATTTCCTTAAAAAAATTCGAATGTTGAAAAATGTTGACAAAATCATAGCACGCTGTTCCCCAGAACATTCACGTAAAAGAAGAGATGGTGAGAAGTACGGACCAGTAGATAATTTGTTCAGTTTTTCAAAAAACCTCAACATGTTATGTGTAAAAGACTGATGAATTTCATGAATGAATGCAATCTTAATAACAGGTGGGTATTTGGTGGGATTCTCAATGCAAATTGCTCATATCATTTAAGAATAATTCAGTTTTCGGTATCATAAAGATGAGTGTAAGGTGTTTTTAAGGTTTTTAATAGGTTTTCACTCCCAATATCTGAAAAAAATATAAAATTAAAAAATATTGAAAATTAAATGAAATTGTTTTTTTCATTAAAAACGCCGTTGCGGATTGCAGTATCAAACTATTTGTCAAAGGCAGTTTTTGCAGAACCAATTGCCTAATGAACAATACAGAAACAATACCAGCGATAAAGAAAGTGAACTAGGACGTTTCAGAGTACAAATCTGACTCTTTTTTATCAGACAAAGCAGAAAATTTCTAGAATTAAACCGTTCTTATATTGAATTTAGCACTAATTCTTCTGATCTTTTCTGAAAGTCCATGTACATAAGGAATCACACTCAATAAATTGGGTTGTTCATGATGGTTTTGCTATTGATTTGGTTGAAGAGTTGGTGGTAAATTCAATATAAGAACGGTTTAATTTTTGAAATTTTCTGCTTTGTCTGATGAAAGAGTCAGGTTTGTACTCTGAAACGTCAGTTTGCTTTGTTTTTCCTTTGTATTGTCCCTGTATTGTTCATTAGGCAATCTATTTTCCAAGAAACTGCCATTGACAAATAGTTTGATACTGCAATCCACATGGGCGTTTTTCATGGGGAAAACATATTTTTATTTAATTTTTAATAGTTCTGTTTCAAATATTGGCAGTGAAAACCCATAAAAAACCTAGAAAATGATGCGAAATTCTCCCCAAATAAGCTTCAATCGATACCTAAGGGTAAGGTTTCCCATGTCATAAATAACAGTTTTGCTTATGTCAATTTTTCAATATGAAATATCTTGCATTATTTCTAAATTTCAGAACAACATTCCTGATCGCTATAAATTCATTTCAATCGACAGAACCAAGACAGATAATCGACATTCAAGTATTTTACATGAACGAGAGCCCTAAGTCAACAAAAACTGGTCCCAGGACTAGAAAATCAGATTTCTCTTATGAATAAAAACGACCTTATAATTATAGTGCCCAGTTGAAACAGACAAATAATCCATCTTTCCCGACCAATAAATATCGAAAAAGAATTATTTATTACTTCCCTAATGCCACAGATAGATATAATAAACTATCAGTTTGAATCAGTAGCTGAGATAGCGAGTGACACTACAGCAATAAACAAATTTATCGCCACAATGAGAGAAAAGATACACGCAGCCGTGCTGAAGTATCAATTTATATTCAGAAAAAACATTGTTATCTAGAGTGTTCGAACCACCTACTGGTTTATTGTATAGAAAGAACTATGGTAATGTTTTATTTCTACGGTCTCGCATTCTGATCTGACGTTTACGCTGTAACGGCCCAACAAATCAATAATGGTGAAATAATCTATCCGGTTGATTTTCAGGAATAAAATGAATCGGTTGTCATGACGCCGATCGTTTTCTGTCCGTGGTTATGAATCGATCCAATCAGTGATACAAACCGATAGAATTATTGGCAGTTTTCCGACAGAGAAATATTTGGATTATGAAAGTTTGTACACCTGTATGGGCAGTTGTGCCAACTGAAGGTGAGGAATGCGAAATAGGCATTGCGTGTGGGTTGGCAACCATTAATCTGCCAGACAAGTACCTAGAGGGAGTGGCGTGAACAGCAAATCAGATTATCCAAATATTTAATCCATATAAATAATCTATGTTATTGCATTCCAACCTTTGGATCTCTTTTTGCGCGCATGTTTTAGGGGAACAGTGTACTACCGTTTTGTCCAAATATCTACTAGATTTGGCTCACTGATGACGAATCCGGTGTAAAAATCGATTTCTGTCCGGCAAGCCGTGGACACGATAACTGTCGAGGGGAGCAAGCTAGCATCTTGAAACTTTCAGGACAGTTTGCGCATCGAAAAGTCTGTTAATGGGCCGAATCAGCCGGCCGTATAGTTTCTGAGATATAGCCATTCGAAATTTCGAGGTTATTTCCCTGATACTTCAGAAACTACTGGAGCTGTTGGATTGAAACTTGGCAGTTAGTTGGAGCTCAACGACGGGCAACTTCTATCGAAATTTGTTGAGATCGTAAAGTCACTCAATTCAGAAAAAAAATTTGTTTCAAAATTTTTTTCCAAATTTTTTTTTCGGAACTATCCATCATTTTCAACTAAAATTCTGTTCATACCTTGATCTCTTCATTTCAAAACACTGTGACAAATTTCAATCCGATAAGGTTATTATTTTCGGAGATATATATGTATAATTTCGAAAGTTCTTTCTCGATATCCTTGTTTTTTTCGGTAAACTCAAAAAATGCCTATTCACTAATGATGAAACTTGGCAGCTAATTTGAAAATTCTGATTGACAGCTTTGTGCAAAATTCCTTGATGATCGTGTCTTCAGAACAATTCGAAAAAACCATTTCAAATTGTTTTTTATACATATTCAATATTCTGTGATCTTCTGATGATATTATCCTCGTGAAATTTTGTGTCAACCTTCGAACTGTCATTTTTCAATAAAGTACTGGATTTCAATTCGATAAGATCGAATAGACTACTTCGGCCCAAGTTGCCAACCCACAATTTTCTTCACAAATTTACTATCACTGGGGAACGGGAATTTCAGTACAAATTCGACATAATAAGGTTCGCGTTATTTATAAATATCCGTAAAAGATGCCTCGGCTCCTCAAACAAGATAATTCCTTCCAAATGTATGGTTTTGTTAAGATCATCTCTGATTGGCTGAAACTAAAGTTGGGATTCTTGATTTCATGTTAATAGTGTCAAATTTATATAGGATATGTTCCGCACATCAACTTGGTTATTTCGGTTGCCGGTTTTCTATTCCGTAAATATGAAATAATCGGTTGGTTCCTGTAAAGAAGGTTAATTACGGAAATTGATTGATGAAAACACTTCTCTCTGCCTCCAGAACGACAGTCAATGTTCTATGGTAACATATCCATAGCATAGAACAATCTGTGTTCACTTTATGATCCATAAGGTAAATAAAGATTTTTCTATGCTATGATTATGTTACCATAAGACATTGATTGTCGTTCTGGTGCATAGACTTAATATGTCTATGTTCTGGTGACAGAAAGATTGCATTTTCATCAATCAAATTCCGTAATTAATCTTTTTTTCAGAAACCAACCGAATGTTTCATATTTACAGAACGGAATTCCGGCAACCGAAATAACCAAGTTTATTTGCGGAACATATCCTTCATAACTTTGCCACCATTAACATGAAATCAGGAATCCCAACTTATATTTCAGCTTAACAAAATACCTTTAGTTGGAAGGAATTATCTTGTTTGATGAGCCGAGGCATCTTTTACGGATATTTACAAATAACGCGAACCTTATCATGTCGCATTTGTCCTGAAATTCCCCTTCGCCAGTGATAGTAAATTTGTGAAGAATACTGTGGGTTGGCAACTTGGGCCGAAGTAGTCTATTGAAATCCAGTATTTCATCGAAAAAAACCTAGAAAAGCACTAGTAAGCAGCCTTCGCGCGCATGTTCGAAGAATTTCACATAAAGTGGAAATGTGCGCAAAAGCTGCTGACTTCACGTCAGAGCTTTTCTAAATTTTTTGATCTGTTTGAAATTATTGTGATTAGAAGTGGAGGGGCGCACAAAATGAATATCGTTTGTAGGGATCGACAGTTGAAGATAAGAGGTACCGATGACAGAGGCCATGATATCTCTTCTCAAGTAGATAGAAGCAGACTGAGAATGGAAGATCTTTCATCTCTTTCCTATATCTATAGCTTACAGGTGGCCAACTTGGTACACTCCAGACAAAAGAAGTTAAGTTGAGAGTACTTATGCTACTGAATTGTCCTGAGCAAAACTGACTCATTCGGACTCTAGAAGGATGGAAAGGTTTAGCCTAAGTACTCTAAACACTACTTGTTTTGTCCTGATTGAAACATTTCAAGTGAAAAAGTAAACACGTACGAACCTGTTAATGCAGGTGATCCGTACCCTCGTACTCTTTCAGAATGCTTTCGATTGAAGAGTGCATAATCAAGAATAAATATAGTATATATGTTGTCCGAAATTGGGCTTTTCCGGTAACATAACATGTCGATCTATCAATTATTGTCGATGAATTATCTCATCGGTTGATGCTATAAGTTTTTGATACTGAACATATAAAAATTATATCCCTAAAGTACAATGATATAATCAACTGACATAAATGTTGAAACTTCCTCAGAACTTCCAGTACAAAAAAAGATTACTCCATCCACTTAATAACTTGATTGAACCTTATTCCATCGACAGTCTCTGGGTGAAAATTACCAACATCAAACACCAAAATACAGTGGATAGGATCAATAACTCACAAACCCACTTGAAAGTACCATAATTTCAGTGTCTTATCGACGATAATTGGAAATAATATCTCACGATAAGATTATTGATTAACCAGACGTTTCAAACAACGAGTATTATTATTATTATCGTTATAAGGAGTGAACGTCTAATTATCATTTCGAGTAGGTAGGTATATATATGTGTGAGTACAAATTGGAATTTGATGTGAAGGAATGAAGCCACGATTGGCATACTAAAACGAGGAATTATATGTACATATATTAGAAAAAAAATTATTTATAGACGTTGGCTTCGACGTTCTAAAATAGAGAGGTGTGTTAGCGGCAGAGGGATTTATTGAGCAACGTTAGGGATTCTTTATGCTGTGGGACAGTATGGATTCTGTCACGTGGAGATTCGTACGTGTCAGACTCTCAGAGTTACCATATCTACAGTACTGTTCACATTTCACGCATCAGTCGGGAATCGAAGCAAGTTTTTCAAGCGGAAATGTTTTAAGGTAGAGTTTTTAGGCATCATAAATAAGTTTTATGAAATGGCTGAGAATTATCGTTCCAACGAAAGAGAATCTAGCTTTGTCGGAAGATTTGTTGAAAATAATTAATTGAAAACTATAGCAGATATGAGAAAATTGAAGAAAATTAAAAATATGTTGCATGAAACGGAGATTTTTCTATATATTTTTTTATGAAATAGTAGGGTGGCAGAATTAAGTTCTGGCAAGAAAAGGAGGACCATAAACCAGATGAAATTTCACTTGTAGATTTTCAGACAATAGACGACTTCGGCCCTAGTTGCAAACTCACAATTTTCCTCACAAATTTACTATAACTGGGGAACCAGAATTTCAGGACAAGTTTGACATGATAAGATTCGCGTTATTTATAAATATCCGTTAAAGATGCCTCGGCTCCTCAAACAAGATAATTCCTTCCAAATATATGGTTTTGTTAAGATCATCTCTGATTGGCTGAAATTTGAGTTGGGATTCCTGATTTCATGTTAATAGTGCCAAATTTATATAGGATATGTTCCGCAAATCAACTTGGTTATTTCGGTTGCCGGATTTCCATTACGTAAATATGAAATATTCGGTTAATTCCTGAAGAAAAGGTTAATTACGGAATTGGATTTATGAAAAAACGTTCTTTCTGTCACCAGAACGACAGTCAATATTCTATGGTAACATATCCATAGCAAAGAACAATCTTTATTTACTTTATGATCCATAGAACATAGAACAATCAACAATGGAAAAATTACTAGATTTGGTCTATGGATCATAAGGTTAATAAAGATTGTTCTATGCTATGGATATATATGTTTTCATAAAACATTGATTGTCGTTCTGGTGCACAGACTTAATATGTCTATGTTCTGGTGACAGAAAGATTGCTTTTTCATCAATCAAATTCGGTAATTTACCTTTTTTTTCAGTAACTAACCGAATATTTCATATTTACAGAACGGAAAACCAGCAACCGAGATAACCAAGTTGATCTGCGGAACATATCCTTTAGAAATTTGGCACTACTAACATGAAATCAGGAATCCCAACCTGAAATTCAGCCTAACAAAAACCTATATTTGGAAGGAATCATCTTGTTTGAGTAGCCGAGGCATCTTTTACGGATATTTATAAATAACGCGAACCTGATCATGTCGAATTCGTCCTGAAATTCCCGTTCTCCAGTGATAGTAAATTTGTGAAGAAAATTGTGGGTTGGCAACTTGGGCCGAAGTCGTCTATTGAAATAACTTAAGGCTTATGTATGTCATATTCTTTCGAGGCAATTATTTCCTCAGTGTCTGAAGAAAAAAAGACGGGAGAAGATTTGAACTTAGTTGATTGCAGAATACTAACTTTCAGCTTTCTGTGAAATTTGGTGAGTATCGAACAGATATAAAATCGAAAAAGTTTTGTTGAAGAAAATTTTTTTCGAAAATCTTTTGATAAGATATCAATTGAATTCGGCTCAGACCTCGAAGACACTATGTAACAGTGTTGCAAATTTCAGTTTGTTCCGATATTTATCTTCGGAGATATTGGGAAAAAAATTGTTTATTACGAATTACTAATACGATCATGAAGGAACTTCATAACTAGTTTGCTAATGAATATGTGCATATTTGTGCAGAATTTTGTCTTCATTAAAAAATTTATTTTTTTTCAATATTTCTGTTTGGCAAACTACCAATTATAGCCCTTTTGGTTTTTTTATTTGATGAAATCAAATGATCAGTAAGATCAATCAAAGAAAATGGGTATTTAACTGGGAAAATGAAATACCCTTGTGTAAAATTTGCAGCGTTTTCGTCAATCAGGTAATGGATTGCAATTTGATTCGGTAGATTTTTCAGAAAGTTATTTTATTTACGGTCTCTGGTACCTTCGAACATAAAATAAATTCAATTTCACAATTCCTGGCAATTTTTGTGAAGAAAATGGCTTGAACTCTTTAAATTGATGCATCTATGGCCAATATCCATCCAGGAAATATTCCGAGATAGAGTGTAAATAGCAAAATTTTTTCATGAAATTAAGACCGTTATGCGATGTCCTCAACAATAACCTGTTCTTTCTCTTTCAGACAAACTTCAAGGTCCGTTTTGTACCGACTCTCTCCCATGCTAGAAATACATGCTGCACTCGGATTCATCGGTCAGTAATTAAACAAACTTCCCTATAATGTCGCCAAGAAACATCAAAACAACACTGCCGCTAATAACAGTGGAAAGACCATTGTTTTCGGTGCATATGTCGACTGTTAGTCATGTTCTCTTTACAATACAATGATCGCGAAATCCCAGTGCATCGAAGCTGTTATTTTTGTTTTGGCAATGAGCATCGGGCAGAGATCTGAAATACGCTCATGACCCCCCATTAGTATAGTAATAGCTGTTTCTACAAGGTCCAAACTGCCTTGTTTATCATTCCATATAAAACTCTCTAACCGCAATTTGGGTTTAAGCTTAATTTATCTGGCGCCTTGCCTGTAGTCTTCCGTCAAGCTTTGAGAGGATTGCAAAATGAAATTCTGCCAAAGGATTAGATATGATTGCTGTCTGATGAACAAATGATAATTCTGGAAGAGGATGAGATTCAAGAGAATACATTTTTCATGCAGCTTGTGCACGCGATAATGCTGCACAGGGTGTGCAACTTTAAGGGTACCAAATTTCAAAGAGAGATTTTACAAGCAAATCTCCGGAAAAATTCTGCCCCCCCCGTTTAAGTGTAGTGAAATTGTTATTTGTTATTGAAGGGCTTCTTTTTCATCAACGAAATGTCTTTCTTGCTTTCGACGCAGGTTGATAACTCATAATTACACCTGAAAACGAAAAAGAAGACGAAAAAACCAATATGAACAAGTAAATGAGTTATACTCACTAAATTAATTTGAAGTTCACGATCCACTTCAAAACAGTATCAGACACCGAAGGATTTGTCTCGAAACCAACGTCAAATTTATATATTGGACAACTATAAACTAAGTGTTCTATTGTTTCCTTTTCTTCTCCACATTCGCACCTTGGACTTTCGACCGTCCATTTGAAGAGGAAATCATTACAGCGACTATGACCTTGCACCAAAGATTAAAACCACGAACTTTTTCTGAAGATTCGCTGATCAAACCTTTGTTGAAAATATTACACCATTTCCATTCCGAACGCCAAATTTCTTTGAACCTTTTATTGGAATAAAGAAAATTCATAGAGGTTTTCGAGATTTCAATCTAGAAAATTTAGAATTCGGAGGATAAGAAATGATTGGGAATTAATTCGGAAAGGAATGATATTTATCCCAAGACTTTTTCGCTGCAACCTGTCTACGAATATGGGGCAGTACATTATTTGAAAGAACTGGTAACCAATGTAGAGGTGTAGATCTTATAGTCCTACTAATGATCCTCATGGCAACATTAGGCTGTGCATCAATTTAACTAACATGAGAAGTATTGAAGAAGTTGGGCACAGAAGAGTTCTAACTTTATCATCTTGTTCGTTGTCATCAGGTTGGCCATGATATTATGGCAGAATGAAATTGGCAAGCATAAAATTTGATATGTCGTTAGAAAACCCTCTAAATAAAGTAATTTCTGCTGAGAAGTAAAGATACTCCCAATGCCGATTCTTCGAGAGCATATTCATGGGTATCAGCATGTTATCATTTTGTCGAAATGTTAGTTATTTTAATTTTTCCTGAAACCTGCCTCAAACGTCTTGTTTGGCCTCACTGATGACGACAATGCTATCGAAAACGATTCTGTCCAGCCAGGTAAAATCCTCAAAATGGTTTCGGAGTAATTTGAAATTTGGAGTTTTTTAAAGTTAGTTGAAGCATAACTACGTGCATTTTTTTGCAAAATTCTGTTGACATCGTAAAGGTATAGTAATTCAAAAGTTTGTTTTCTCGAGGATAATTCATCAGATTTGAGAAAAATGCTCGGACATTGAAGCCTATATTTCAGAGCAGTATACTAAATTTCAGTGTGATACGATGATAATTTTCGGAAACATTGAAAGAAAATATGTCAAATTTCGGGGATTTTTTCTCGGTATCGTTATTTTTCCGGAATAACCAGAAAAATACTGATAGAATCATGATGAAAATTGGTAACTATAGTTCAAAAATTCCGATGAACAACTCTGTGTACAATTTCGTGGTGATTGTGTCTTCGAAACAATTTGAAAAAAAAACATTTTATTTTTTTCATATTCTATATTCTGATCAAACTATGTTCGCGAAATTTAGTATGAAACTTCTAGCTATCAGTCTTCAATCAAGTTCTGGATTTCAGTTCGGTCTAATAATCTGTACTTTCGAGGAAATTGAGAAAATAAAATTTTTAACGGGTTATATCTAATATAGGCCTTCGTAATCCCCACCTACTCTGAAAATATTGAGTTTCTTAGATGTTTCTCTCGGAAGTTATAGTGCATACTGTCGGCCTCACAAAAATAACACATTCTGGCGAAAAGCCTATTTTCTTGGGAAAGAATCTTCCCGTGAGCCTGCTTAAAATTTTCCCAAGCTTAGCACGAAAATTTATGAATTAACTCGGCCCTGAATCGCGCTGTTTCATTTTTGTAGTTTTAAACTTCGGTAGCACCATTAATAATCACGTGACGGACCTCTTTTTTCTGAACAAATAGAATCACACATAGCGTTGCCGGATCTCTTGCAGTGTTGTTCATCTTATAACTTGTAACTACCCCAATTATTGAGAAAATACGAAACAGGTCAAGTGAAGCCAAAGCAGATGTAATAAATGATTCTGAACCTTCTAGATTCACTCAAAATGGTAGTTTCTTCAAGAAATAAAAAGGCCACCTATCCTCCTTCATGGATTTACGAAATTTATTCATCGATAAAATCTCAATGCTCCCGTGAAAGACTCGAGAAGGATTGGCAATAATGCCAATAGCTATTATGAAATAAGATGATCCTAATCGACTATATGAGGTACGTGTCATATGAATGATTTATCAGAAATGCAAATGGCCTAAGGACTATCGAAGATAAATTAAATCATTAGACATTGTAGAGGAAAATCATCCAATCCTGTGGAATACCTTCCACATAACTTCGGTTCATTCGTACATTTATGCTTTTATGAATTTATCGGAGGCATGTGCTTTTGGCCTTATAAAGAGGATCAGGTTCATTGAAGGAACGCACCCAGAAGAAAATTATTGAAACCACGTGGGGTGTGCGGTATTTCTGTGTTGAAAGACAGGTATTGACTGGGAATGTGATCACCAATATGGATGCTGGTTCAGTTATTGAGTAATCAGAAGGAATCATGTTTAATTAATAACCTTTTTTATGGAAAACTGTTATCGTGGTGAAAGAAATAAACAAGGATTTCTCTTGATTTGTTGGCCAATTGTGACTACTGTTGCTTGAAAAATATTAAATATTTCTATTCATACTCGATAGACAGGAACTAAGGCTGAAATTCAGTAGAGTTATGACACATTCAGCATTTCATCACATATTATGGATAGGCGAACATCTACAGGGTGAAATTTTCTTGCAATGTCCCTAATTTCCCTCCACAACTTTTTTGTCGATTGACCATTGCATTATTTTTCCGTTCTACTTGGACGGCCATTTTGAGCAAGAAATGAGAGAATAACAGACATTTCAGAGGAATAATAACTAGCAGTTCCCCAGAACAATCGCATAAAAGTCTGGAATAGTATATTTTGGGACAATTTTTAATTGATTTTAAGAGGTTTATTTCATCATATCTGCATATGCATGCACTAACTACACTATCTCCACTGACTTCCCATTCTCAGTGCAGAGTTATTGTAGTTCAATCTGTTGATTCCAACAGAATATAGATTATAGAATATATGATACATGATTTCAAGCAAATCCAAATTGGCAGAATTCTATGCTCCTTTTGTTTTCGCTTCCATTTCGAGGTGATGTTGATCTGAAATAAAGTGTTTCTAAAGTCACCGGAAAACACTTTGATTTTGAATAACGATATGATGAAAATTAATTTCGTTCAAAAATAACCACATATACAGAACAAAACACATCCAACCAGGAACCAGAGACAACGATAGATGTCAATGATTGTGAATTATATTCATGCAGAACCATCACAGAAGATAACCTCACTCTATGCACTGCACACGTAATCTGTGACTACCCTAACTCAGAACATTACCGCAAGGAACAGGGTGCAAGTTTATAACGAAACAAACCGAACAATATCGGTGAAGTTAGTGTAGTTACTCTTGTTCGTGTAGGTACAACGAACAAATCTGAGGTTTTCTCAAGTTTTTCATCTTGAAATGAGGGCAGTTTTATAAATTCTTTTCCTGATGAACAATACCGTAATAATGTTTACGAACAACTAGAGCGAACTTTAACGTTTCAGAGCCTATACAGGGTGTTCTACAAGCTCTATGACAAACTTTGACAGATGGTAGCTGTGCTTATTCTGAACATTTTTTTCCTATCAACATAGGTCTAATTCGTTATCGTTTCGAAGTTACAAGCATTTGAAAAAATTAATTTCCATGTTATGATCAAGTAGACCGACATAAAATATCGGTTGATATGGTAATTGACGTTATTTTAATTATTCATTTCACACTTGGGGTACGTTTTGAATAACAATGCATTCTTTCACGACTCAGAAATATGCAGATATTGTATTTGAATATGGGTATTCTAATGGTAACTCAAGAAGAGTAGCTCGAGAATACCGAAGAAAATATTGTAATAGACAGCAACCCGCTCACACAGTCTTTTGTGCATCATTCCGAAGACTTCGAGAAACGGGCAATCCTGCTCCAAAGAAAGCCATTCGGCCAACTGAAGTAAATATAGAAAATGAGGATAATGTAATAGATGCTGTCCGTGTCAACCCTTTGATTAGTGTTCGACGTATAGCTACTAATCTTCATTTATCACCAAATTTCGTATGGCGTGTTTTGAAAGGAGAAATGCTGCATCCATTTCATAGACGAGATGAACAAGCTTTACATGCTGGGTTACGAAGGTAAGAATTTTGTAGATGGTTACTTCAACAACATACTCAGGATTTCAGCAACGTTTCGGTGTAAACGATTGGGGTGGGATTTTCAACAATGATTTGATGCCAGTACATGTTATAAATGACCGTTTCAATGCAGATTATTATAAAAATTTTTTGGAGCACAACCTTTTTGACTTCATTGATGACTTAGAGCTAAACATTGTAGGAAATATGTGGTATCAGCACGATGGTGCACCACCACATAGAGGGAGACAAGTAGTCAGTTGGCTGAATGAACATTTCCCGAATAAATGGATAGGTCAAGGAGGTCCAATACAATGGCCACCTCGTTCGCCTGATCTTAATCCCTTAGATTTTTATTTATGGGCCCATATGAAGCAGCTTGTTTATCATGTTGAAATCGAATCTCATCAACAATTACTTGATAAAATTCAAGATGCAGCAAATACGAAACGACCCAAATCTGATCCGTTCAGTAACGGCACCTTCAGTTCGTCGATGTGAAGCTTGCATTCAAGCCGAAGGTGGACATTTTGAACAATTTTTATAGTATCAAAATTTCCATTTATAATTATGATTTGAACATGAAAATCTAATTTTTCAAATGCTTGTATCTTCTCAACAAAAACGAATCGGATATATGTTCATAGGAAAAAAAAATGTTCAGAATAAGCACAGCTACCATCTGTCAAAGTTTGTCATGGAGCTTGTAGAACACCCTGTATGTCTCCTTCATCAAACAGCAAGGAGAAAAGTGCAACAATCACATCTTTTCATTAGTTTTCACAATGAACTCATGTATTGAAGAGACATTCTATTATTAATTCTTCAGTACGAAAACATTTTAGAAAAACAAAAATTTTTTAGTGATTCTTAAACCACCAATGGCTTAGCACAAGTAATTCCGAAGAAAAAAATGCACCTAATATATATATAACACTGTATGACTAACATACATATTATGAACTTCAGTTACTCCCCATAGATACAACAATTATCTTCTATGAAACTTAACTGATTATAAAGTAGGCGCAGGCTCCATGCATGACCTAGTACCAGTGAAAAAAATTGAAATGAACATCGTCGCAACTTACTTGGATCATTCGAACGTTGCCAATCATAATCAATGTGTAGAATGTAGGTGTGATGACCATAATGATCCCTAATCATTTTCACAATACGTGATCGCAATCTGTGACGCTCCAACTGCCATTTTGTCGATTATCATCGCTAGTTGACATGGTCCGACACTCTTCTTGGGAGTAATCAAGGTTGTAGATCAACTGGAAATAAAAATATCTCTCAACAATACGTTCTCGATAATTAGCTGTTTCTATGTTCCGGAAAAGGTCGAATGTAAATGAAAAAACTGGAATATTTATGAATTTCATTTTCATTTTATTATACTTGTTTTTTCATAACAGGCTACTTGACTCGCGGATAGATTCAATCTGCATAAATGTCGACATTCATACAGGGTGATAAACAGCAATGGCCTAGTGAAAGTATATATGGAAAACTTATCAGGATTTTGTGCTGAAAATTTTCATGGGCAATTTTCGACAATGAATTTTCTCTTTGAAGTATTTTCAGACCCCTGCAACTTCCAGTTATACCGAAAACAGCCTACTAATTTCTTATTTCGAATGGCACACCTAGTATTTCACTGCATTATTAGATAGCTTGTTTGATTACATTTACAAGTATATACCATACTCTGGGTGGAAACTCAATGAGTTATTCGAATTCCTATTGAAAAAATTGTGTTGACAGGGACTCACACTTCTTTGAATATCCCTGCAGTGGACATATTTCACAAAAAGTTCGTTTTCACTTTCAGTTTTGGATCAAAAATGTTCAGGGTGTTGATGAGATAATCTAAAAAAGCACTGCCGTGAAGGCAGCAGCTTTTGCACGCATGTTCAATGTAGATGCCCGCTTCGGCAACAAATTTGAACTTGCGCGCGAAAGCTACTGCTTGCACGGCAGTGCTTTTCTAGATTTTTTTTCGATAAATTACTGGATTTCAATTCGATCTAATCTGTATTTTTGGAAATATTGGAAATATAAAATTTTGAATGGTTATATCTAAAGAATCATTTGGCAGATTTTACCCATTCACGAATTCGACCTTCGCAATAATTAAGCCCCAAACCTTCTCTACACATATCGAATTTCTAAGTCGTTTCTTCCTGAAGTTATTGTGTTTACGGTCGGCCTAACGGCCGACTGCGTAAACACAATAACTTCCGAAAGAAACAACTTACAAACTTGATATATGTAGAGAAGGTTTGGACCTTAATTACGAAGGACGAATTCGTGATTCCGCAGATATACCCATTCAAAATTTTATTTTCCCAATATTTCCAAAAATACAGATCAAATCGAATTGAAATCCAGTAATTCATCGAAAAATTACAGTTCGAAGGTTCAAACAGAATTTTATGAGGATGATATGATAAGAAAATCACAGAATTTTTTTTTCAAATTATTCTAATGACACGATCATCACGAAAATCTGCACCAAGTTGTCTTTCAGTATCTTCAAACAAGCTGCGCAGTTTTATCAAGATTGAATCAGTATTTCTCGAGTTATACCGAAAAAAACAACGATATCGAGAAAAAAACCTCGAAATTTGACATATTTTTTTCCGATATCTCCAAAACTTATAATGGTATCGAATTGAAATTTGGTACACTGCTGTGAAATATGAAGCTTAAAGTCCGATTGGAATTTTCTTCTGGGTATGATAAAAACGGTTTAAAAAAAAAAATTTTTGGAAAAAATTTTGAAAAATAATTTTTTTTTAATTTACTGACAGTACGATACTGACAAAATTTGGCTCAAAGTTGCGCGTCGTTATACTCCGCCTAATTGTCAAGTTTGAATTCAATCGCTCAAGTAGTTTCTGAAATAAAAAATAAATAACTTCAAAACTTCAAGTGGCTATAGCTCCGTAACTATTTCACCGATTTAGCCTATTAACAAACTTAACCGTGGCATTCCAATACGCGACCTACCCTGAAAGTTTCAAGTTACTAGCTCACTCCGTTCGACAGTTATCGTGCCCACGGCCAGCCGGTCGGCCGGACAGAATCGATTTTGACACCGGATTCGTCATCAGTGAGTCCAATCTACTCATTCGAGACCATTTTCGGCACAATCGTCGAAAATTACAGACATTTGGACAAAACGATAGCACGCTATTCCCCTAGAACATGCGCGCAAAATCAAATTCATCAAAACTCAGTATTGTCGAATAAGATCCTGAATTTTTCAATCGTTCTTTCTTATACAGACAGAATAGATATTATCATTGTATTCATTATAGGGTGATAATAATATACTCGAAGATATACACAATGTAAATTCAAGACAAAAATCTAACCACAATGAGTGTAATTTTGTGAATAATGTACATATACATCGAATACGCGAAGTAGTGAAATAAGATACGGAATATTCCATCTCGACCCATTGCATCTCTCATCTTGATTCACCTTTGAGACAATCAAGAGAGGTTATCTCCTGAAATACCTATCTAGCCAAGAATAATGGCGATTGATAGATAGATACTGAATGTGACAATACCAGGATTTATTATGACTTTGGTAGATATACATGTCTGAGGAATGTTGAGGTGAAGGTATTGTTTCCCTTTGAATTGATGAAGGTTTTTTCGTTAATCATTGGCGGCGCTGTCGTATGAATAAAAAATTTCAAAAAGCACTGCCGTGAAGGCAGCAACATTTGCGCTCATGTTCAATGAAGATGACCGCTTCAGCAACGAATTTGAACATGCACGCAAAAGCTGCTGCCTTCACAGCGGTGTTTTTTGAAATTTTTCACTGATAAATTACTGGATTTCAATTCGATCAAATAGGAATGGAATAGGATTTCCATTAGAAAAATGCCGTTTTAAGGCTTCCGCGAGGAGTAAAAACAATGTTTCTGTAGCAATATTCCGAAATGAAACTCATGGTACAGGAGGTCACAAAATCTTTGACAAAGTTGGTGATTTCGAAAACTTGAAACCTCGGTTTTTTCAAATTAGAATCATATTTTTTTATGATCTACGTTGAGAAATAATGTGGAAATAATACCAATGCCCGAAAATTCGAATTTTCTGAGATATTCGTAAAAAACAATGTACGTGATCAAATTTCGAATTTTATACTTCTTGGAAAAAAGGATATTGTCTCGAAGAGAATGGAGGACATATTGAACATTCATTTTAGATTGTATTCATAGAAATCTTGAATTTTAGTTTTGCATGTATTTTTGCGCGCATCTTCTAGGGGAACAGCGTGCAATCGTTTTGTCCAAATGTCTGTAATTTTGGATGATTGAGCCGAAAATGGTCTCAATCGACTAGGTTGTACTCACTGATGACGAATCCGGTGTCACAGTCGATTCTGTGCTGCCGGTCGTCCAACGATACGATAACTGTCGACAGAAACAAGCTAGCAACTTGAAACTTTAGGGTAGGTCGCGCATCAGAATGCCGTGGCTAAGTTCGTTAATGGGCCAAATCGGTCGAATAGTTTCGGAGTTATAGGCACTTGAAATTTTGGAGTTATTTATTTTTTATTTCAGAAACTACTTGAGCGATTGGATTCAAACTTGGCAGTTAGGTGGAGTATAACGACGCGCAACTTTGAGCCAAATTTTGTCAGGATCATATTGTCAGTAAATTTGAACCAATTTTTTTTCGAAATTTTTTTTCAACAAATTTTTTTTTCGGAAACCATTCATCATATCCAAAAAAAAAATCCACCCACACTTTGAGCTTCTTATTTCACAGCAGTGTACCAAATTTCAGTTCGATACGATTATAAGTTTTGGAGATATCGGGAAAAAATATGTCAAATTTCGAGGTTTTCTTCTCGATATAGTTGGTTTTTTCGGTATAACTCGAGAAATGCTGATTCAGTCCTGATAAAACTTCGCAGCTAGCTTGAAGATTCTGATAGACAACTTCATGCAAAATTTCAAGACAATCGTGTCATCAGAACAATTTGAAAAAAAATTTCTGTGATTTTCTTATCATATCATCCTCATTAAATTCTATATGAGCCTTCGAACTGAAATTTTTCGATGAAGTACTGGATTTCAATTCGACCTGATCTGTATTTTTGGAAATATTGGAAAAATAAAATTTTAATGGGTATATCTGCAGAATCATTGGGTGGATATTACCCATTCACGAATTCGGCCTTCGTAATTGAAGTCCAAACCTTCTCTGCATTCACACAAACATCTCTAAATTCGTGAATGGGTAAAATCCACCCAATGATTCCGCAGATATACATACCCATTCAAAAGTTTATAGGTTTCTAAGTTGTTTCTTTCGGAAGTTATTGTGTTTACGCAGTCGGCCGTTAGGCTGAGCGTAAACACAATAACTTCCGGAAGAAACGACTTAGAAACTCGATATTTGAAGAGTTGGTTTCGGGCTTAATTACGAAGGTCGAATTCGTGAATGGGTAAAATCCGCCCAATGATTCCGTAGATATACCCATTCAAAATATTATTTTTCCAATATTTCCAAAAATACAGATTAGATCGAATTGAAATCCAGTAATTTATCAGAAAAAAAATTCAAAAAGTACTGCCGTGAAGGCAGCAGCTTTTGCGCGCATGTTCAAATTCGTTGCTGAAGTGGTCATTTACATTGAACATGCGCGCAAAAGCTGCTGCCTTCACGGCAGTGCTTTTTGAAATTTTTTGAAGATTGATATTAGAAATGTAATCGTGACTGCATATCTCAAAAAATATGAATTTTAGGTTATTGGTGTTCTTCCCACACTTACATTATTTCTCAACGTACACTTCAAAATGGCCATAAAAAAATGAGGTTCTCATTTGAAAAAATTGAGTCTTCACGTTTTTGAGATCAACAACATTGACAACGCATTTGTGACCTCTTGTACCTTGAGTTTCAATTCCGAGTGCGACAGAAGCATTATTCCTACTTTCCGCGAAAGCCTAAGAACGGCATTTTTTGAATGAAAAACCTGGAAGATATACATGTTTCATCAGAGCACAATTTTAATTTTTTTATTGGAATTTCACGTTTAAAAAGGGTTTCCTGACAGAAATTTAAGAATTTCACACTTAGACAACTCAGAATATCATAAGTAATATATTTTCATTATAAAATATGGGGCTTCCCATTTGAGAAACGATAGTTGGTGTACTTCCGGTGAAACCGGAAGTCCCACGAATCTCAAAAAACAGTCAGTCACCTCTATAGTAAAAGCTCAATTCCGAAATTGCTTACGTGAATTTCGATTTCTTCCCAAAAATATTCTAACGAACGGTATTCTAACGAACGGTATTCGTGGGACACCCGGTATGTTGTATCATCAAATCTACCGGTATCTCTGAAATAACTTATAATTTGTGCGGATTATGTTTTAGTTCCGCTTTTTCTGTTCCTTTCACTAAATTCCCTAATTTCGTTTTCTTTTCATGTTATTGACTTTTTTGATACTCGTTCAGTATCAAACTTTTGTTTTAATTCCTGTTATGCATTTTTTTTAACTTTTTGAGGGCTTCGTCTTTCGCAGATTTGATGGCTGGTGTTATTTTTCCCCAGAAGTATCTTGTGATTTAATTCATACCGCTCAATATGCACTTTTCCATTATTGTTGGGTTGAGTTCACTTTTGGCTTAGCACTGCAACACGAAATTATACATTTTTCAGAAATACAAACGTGAAAAACTTGTTAGTGAGACCTTGAGCTTTTTTACTTTTCGAAAACAATTGGAATGATTGAATAAGTGCTAATCTGAAACCAAAACTGACAGATTAAATCTATCAATTGACAAATTTCCGTGTTTCGCAACGGCAAAAAAACGACTTCGTATAATGGAATGCCTAATTTTCCCATAAACAGTAAAATTTTAAAATTCCATACGAATCAAGGAATTATGAAAAGTAAATGTGCAGCTCTTATGAAATGAATCTTCCTTGTATGGGTAGGCTGACTTTACAGCCTGCTTGGATAAACGCGTATGTAATGTGCAATATAAATAATTAATTGAGGATTGTTGTAACATAAATTCGCCTTACTCTTAAGGATAAGGATAATGAGAATAAGGAATGTAATAAAGGTGTTTAGTGGTTGTTACCGATTATGGGTTAATGATATTATATAGCCAATTACATAGGAGGGCTTGCTCTTCTGTACTCAGCTATTGTTTCATAATGTGATAGCTTTCGCCCACGAGGATAACCAAATACGACCATCAACTTTGTCAAGGTAGTGAATGCAACTCTTGCTACACTGTCACGTAGTTCATGAAAAATATGAGTAATGATACGAGTATTGAAAAGACTCCTTAAATATCTCCTTTCAGTAAATGGTAAACCCGCAAGATTTCCCGTCACCGAGATATTGAAAAGATTTTCACATGATTGTACGTAGTGTGATTTTCTGAATAAAAAATGTGAAATCGAACATAGGCGGTCTCCCTTAATTTGGAAGATATGAGCCCCCAATGTTCCAAAATGAGTCATTTTCAGGTCCCTTTTTCCACCATAAAAACGATCTCTCACTTCATCTGTATAGTTCACAAACCACCGTTGAACCTTAAACCAACAATAAGCAACACTTTTTTTCAAGAATAATCAATATTTAATGAAATTACTGGACAACCACTTAACCTCTATTCCTTCTGATTTCGACTCAGACTAAAAGTGAAGTTTGGCAATGGCGCGAATTTCATCGGTCGAAACCGTGCCATCGTGCGTATTCGTGAATGAGATTATTGCTGGAGAGAAAAATGAAATATGTTCTTACTATTTACTGCGATACTCTAAATCTTCCAATTGGAGAATTCGTTTCTAATGAAATCTACAAGGTTGAAACACATAGTAGTGGAATGAGAATACACCCTGATATATATTTCAACGCACATTTTTTCATATGTGATAGGTCGCGCCCTTCCCAGATTTCCAATGAAATCGAGGTTATTATATAACGCATTTTATTGGAATACCCTGAAATTCATTTTAAACTGGGACCATCTCGAAGACTCAACAAATAACGAAGAAGATAACAACCTCCCTATTTCGAAGGGGATGGAAAGAAAGTTCAAACGAAAATATTGAGAGTGAAACCTTAAACAAATATTCTCAATGATTTTGTTTTGATGTAAGAATAACCACCTCTTCTTCAGTGACAGAAGCATTTTCCTTACAATCATATCCTTCAACTGTCCATCATTTCCTATTTTCCGCCAGCAACTACTCTTCGATCAAAATACGTTGGCCAGCGATGAAAAGACGCTGTTGCCAAGCTCCGCTTTAACATTGAGAAGTATTTCGTAGAAATATAGGTTAAGTTGTTGTCTAATATTTTCACTTTTCTTCCTTTAAATAATGAATATTCTTGAAAAAAAGTGTCTCTATTCGTTGGTTGAAGGTTCAAAGATGATTTATGAACTAGATTTGAGAAGTGAGGGATCATTTTTATGGCAGAAAAAAGGATCTGAAAATGCAACAATTTGGAACTTTGGGAGCCCATATCTTCCGAACAAAGAGAGACCGCCTATGTTGGGCTTCATATTTTTTGTTCAGGAACTCACACTGCGTACAATGATGTGAATATCTCACTAATAGCTTCGCGACGGGAAATCTTGCGGGTTTACCCAGTAAATTATTTTCATTATTCTTGGGATCTACCTCACTTCTTTGGGAGGAGCACTATTGACATATGAATTCAAGATTGCAGCGCCACGGTGGCTAATTTCAGAACCTTAGAGAGACAGATAGGAGCTAGGTTTCCAAGTGTTTGCTTGTATATCTGATTAGAATGCGATTTTAGAATTTCTTCAAAAACTTTTTCAGTTAGGAGAAGTGATTCTGTGTATACATATTACATTTTTATGAAAGGATTATGTACCATTTGTTCTAATTCACAGTAGCGATGCTTCAATTATTGTTAGAAGTAATTCAAAACCAACTTATTTCAACTCTAAATAGCAAAATTAATTTCAAATCATCTGAAAAAAAATGTTTTTTTCGAAAACTGTTGATCGGATTTCGGTAAAATTTGGCACACACATTCAGGTTCATATTAAATGACAGATAATCAAATTGCAGGATGACTGTATCGATATTCCTGGAAATATTGTGAAAATAATTTCTGAAATTCTCTTGTCATTCCCCCCCCAGCTTCATTGTTATTCCTCAAAATCGCAAAAGCAACTGATCCAAGCAAGATTACTCTAGATTATAGTTGCTTATCTCACAACAAGTGGCGATTCCGTATTGAAATTTTCATCAGGAAAATTTTGAAATCTGAAAATGTTTTTGTTTGGATATTTTATATTTAAAACAATTCTGGTCCGATCTGAATGAGAATTAATAACAAGAAAGAGAAAACTAACCTACAAAACATGGTGAGATCGATGTATTGAAAGAATTCTCAAGATTTTTTTTTTAATTTTCCATTTGTGAGAATAATTACCCGAACAAATTCAAACTTCACAATGAATTAGAAAAAGCCAACGTACAAGCTTGTGCAGAATTTCGTGGGGCTAGTATTTTAAGAAAAGAAAATATTTCCAAAATTTCATATTCGGCCTGAGTGCTTTCCGAAACGAGAATTACCTCCTGATAAAAATGATATATTCCAATCAGATGGTCTTAACGAAATTATGCATGAATCTTCAAGACCACTCGCCAGCACTTTTTAGAATTTTTTGGAGAATCATATTATAATTTTTTTTCTCAATTAAGGTCGATCATCAATTTTTCCGAATATATGTCTGCAAATTTGGGAATTCCTTAACTGTTGAGTATGACAATACATGAGTTACTGACGCATTATAGACTAGAATAACCCGAAGAAATATCGTTTATGAGATCAATTATTAATCTTGCATTTTACAAAGTTTTCAATTTTCTACACAACGAATTTCACCTGAATACTACATCAAAGTGGGCCGTGCGAACGGACGTTGTAGGTACCAGCAAGTAGTAATTACCAGGGTTTTCCTGTTAAGTAATATTGGCAGGACGTTATCTGAAATGATCTATCGAAAACGTTATATACTAGAAGTTTTATAGTGACATATTTTATTTAATTTTGCAATTACGGAATATTGCTCATGTATGGGACTATAGACTCTCCACATGGTACGGTTAGATAACGTTTTTTCAATTTATTATAACATTGTATAATTATTCAAATTATGATACTTATAGCGGGGAATTTCCTAGCGATAAATTTTCCTGAAAAAAATTTCCAGATTCCATGATGAGCACTATGGATCGATGAATAATAAATATTTGACTGTTTTTCCTTTTTTTAGACTGAAACATTTTGAATATCGATGAAATGTTTCGTTTGATAGGGGTAATTAAACAAAGGGTACATAATCTCCAGGATATGTTAATAGCGGCGTTATGGAAAATATACAATGCAAGTTCTAATTTGTCTGCCGTTTCTTTTTCTGTGTTCGATATTATATGATCACCAAAATTTCGAAAAAATTTTCTCATTTTCGAAATGTTCTACACGGGTAAAAAATTCAAATTTTCCTAACCTCTTTCTTATGAGAATTTAATCGAAATGGTAGTTTATTATCACGCTTGATGAAATTCTTTACCAAAGCTTTGGTTTTCGAGGATATATGATTTTTTTAAATATTTCAAAAAATGGACGATTGATCGAGCCGAAATTTGGTAGAAAGTTGCTCAATATCGATAACAAGGGATTTTCCAAAAGAAATTCCAACAAAATTTCGAAAAATTTTTTGTTGATTCCTCAAAATTTTCTGACTATAAGATCCTCGAGTTTTTGCTTATAATTACCAGTAGTTATCTGTTCTCCCTAAGCTATTGATATACTATCAAAAATCTCAAAACCATGGGTAGATCTTCGAAACCGTTCGGTAGATTTAGCCCAGTAACGATTTCAACTTTCGAGCTTTGATACGAGATCTATCCTGAGAGTTTCAAGCCGCTAGCTAGTTCCGTTCGTAAGATATCGTGGCAAAAAACTGCCGAACGAAATTTATTTTAGGTATCGATTGAATTGTGTGAATATTTCATATAGAAATGAATTAAAAAAAAAAAAATCAATTTGAAAAAATTCAATGCACTCGTTGACCAATTTTGAAAATTTTTTTCATTTGTCTGATAAAGGAGTCAGATTTATACTCTGAAAGGTCGTGTTTTGTTTAGGTATCGTTCTTTAGGTAATCTATTTTCCAAAAAACTGCCCTTGACAAAAAGTTCAATCCTGCAATCCGCAAGGGCGTTTTCCATGAAAAAAATAATTTTTATTTAATTGTTAATATTTGTAATATTTGAGATAATGGAAGTGAAAACCACGAAAATATCAAAAAAATATATCATTTATTTTGACATCAAATTTCCCATCAGTAAAATGAATCTAGAAATTTGAGATCATTTTCCGAAAAACTTTAGAAATTACAGACATTTGGGCAAAATAATATCACGCTATTCCCCACAACAATCGAGTAAATACACAAGTGTTCTCCCTAAACAGTGGTCTGTTACAACAATGTACAATTATTTTTTTCAATTCCATAATTAATGGTAATATCAGGCGTGGAATTGAGCTTCGAAGCAACGCCCATCTTTTGTGCTGTTTGTTACAAGGCATGGATAATTGGCTGCATTTATTTTAAACACATCTCTTCAGAAATAATTACAAGTTATGACAAAAGATCCCCTTCTAACTTCAGTACACACCTTTGCCATTTGCTTAAAAAATTGTAGACAATAGTGAGTAATTATCTGGAATGTAGGTATATAAAGAGTTGTTTCACTTCGTTTGCTTAGCGAGAGGTATTTTTATGGCGATCTAAAATTTCATTATAAAGTAGGCGGTAATTTGATTCTACGGCGCGAAATGTGTGTTCGTATTCTTGATGGAGGGAGTGAATGGCTGTATCTTCTTGTAATGCATGTACAAATTGATTACTGTGTATATTAAATGATAGAAATTATGACTGGTATGGTTGCTTTTAATCAATAAAGCCTTCATCGACCCGTAATAACTTTGTAGTAGGTTGGGAGCAGTTTCAAAAGTTTGAGATTGAGCTCAATACATCAATACATATTATTATTATACCTATGCGATATTCAGGTTGAAAAATTCTTGAAAAGCACTGTCGTAAGGTCAGTTGCTTTTACGCGCCTGTCCAATTCCTTTGCCAAAGCGGTCACCTTTTCACGTATCGACCGCACCAAAAGCACCTTAACTTCTTCATGAAGCTTTGCAGGTCCTATAGATTTCAATTCGATCCGGTCTATATTTTTCGAAATATTCAAAAAATACAATTGTGAATGGGTATATTTAAAGCAGTGAGCAGATTCCTCCCAATCACGAATTCGGCATTTGTAATTAAGTCCAAACCTATTCTGAGAATATGTCTTAGTCTCTTCTTTCGGAAGTCATTGTTGTGTTTGCTCTCTACCTAACCTCTGATGCTAATAACAATAACTAATAAATAATAATAATCCACTTGAAGACTCGATAAAAAAAACTCATGTTTAGGGATCGACAACGAAGGTGGAATTCGAGAATCGGTGAGATTGACCCAATGGTTCCACAGTTATACCCATTCCAAATTTATTTTGACAATATTTCCAAGAAAACAGATTGGACCGAATTAAAATCTATTTACTCTCTTGAAAAATGAAATGAAAGAAATTTCACTCAAAATTTCGTAGACTGTATTTTTTATTCGAATTGCTCTTATGGAAAGATCATGGCAATATTTTGCGAAAGTTTGCGTCTCAGCATTTGCCAATCAGTCACCAAGTTGCATCATGAGTGGATCGGTATTTTTCGAGGTTTTCGGAAATAACAACAATACCTATGATAAAATCAGATTCAGCCGAAATCTTAAGAGTTTTTGTGAAATTCTGACTTGATAAATTGATTATGAAAAAAAATTTCAACAGGAATTTGGAAACTCTTTCAAACATTTTAGTTTTTGAATATTTCAGCTAAGCATCTCAGGTATTCTCACGGAATTTCACACAGAGTTGCAGGTCACTATTTCACAAACAATTGCGATGTTTAAATCTGATCGCCTCAGTTCTTTCTGAGATATCAATCTCAAAATCAAAGAATCAACCCCAAAATTTCAACTAGCCCCGAAGTTTAGCAAATTATATCCTAATATGTATATATCCGGAAATAAATATCTCATCGAATTGTCACTTTTAGAACAGTTGATAAATGTTGACTTCAAGATATATTTCAAATTTAATCGAAATCTGATCGGAAAAAAAATTTTTTTAATAAAAAAAAATTGAATTTTAACCGATAGGATCCTCACAAAATTCGGCATAAAGATGAACGTTGGTATTTTTATTACGAAGCTCCAATTTGAAGGAATAAGTAATTCTTGAGCGACTGAGGAACTGACCGAAAATTTTCAAATTTGGATAACTTCGAAAATGTTTGACCTAAATTACCCTCGATCTAACTTAACAGCGATATGGTCGGCGGGACAAAATTGAATTTGAACATAAAGTCGTAAGGGAATCCAACATAGTCGTTCAAGACCCTTTTCAGGTCCAAGTTCGAAAATTACAGACATTTGGACAAAATGATATCGCGCTATTCCCCACAACAATCGCGTAAATACACCAATGCGATAATCATAAAGTGAATGCAGAAATTCAATGTTTCCTCATTATAACCTTCTTTTAAGAGGATTCGAAATTACAATCCAAATGGATACGAGAAAATCTCCATATGAAAATTACCCATAGGGGCGTTCAGTCTATAATCCAATCGTTTATATATTTTGCACTTTTAGCACTCATAAGATGTTGATGCTGTAGCGTGTTCTAGAAATGCAGTTAACACATCACCTCGCAGCTAGCAAAATACCCTTCTGCATATAATTGACGTCGGCTAGCTTGTCTGAAATTTAATCAGTTCAACGAGTGATATGTTTTCAATTCGCACTTGGAATCTAGAATCATCGACACGAACGGCTCTCATATCACGTCTAGAAAAATAAAAATTATATGTATCTATCATTATTGCCCCAGGTGTTCGTTCAATGCAATAATGTTTCCCATCAATTGGTTCTAAGTAATCTAAGATAAGACTTGTAGCGAACGTAAGCTTATTGGAATAATCGTCTTAGATACCGTTGTGAGAAGATTATCATGTCATGAATGGCCTGTTGCATAAGTTATGTGGTATCACACCTCCGCTCTTGAAATTTGTCTCTTTAAGTCGAAGATTAGCACGTATCTTGCTTGGCTTTCCTTTGATTGGAATCGTGAGAATGATACTCGATTATGGTAAGTCTTTTGTGTTCATGAAGGTTGATTCTCACTATACTTTCCTTAACCTAGCAGTAACCCTTCCGTATGATTTGAGTCAAAATTGAGTAGGCAAAAATGTCATGTTGACGGAACGTAAACGGAACGTATAGTGTGCAAATAATTCATTTACACGTTATAATATTTTAGGAGAAGGATACCGGAAGGTTACGCAACGTATAGTGAGAATCAATCTTTATTCACCAGGATAATAAAAGTTTGAATTACTGCTGCGGAAAATGTACCTTAAGAGCAAACAATGCCACGTGGTGTTGAATTAAAACTAGGCAACACAGCCACATTCAAGTTTCATTAAACCTAGTTAATATCTCAAGGTTAGAAACCTGAATCGCTGTGTACATGTTTTAACGTTGCCAATAGCCGCGTGAAATATTAGAATTCGGAGAAATTTGTGTCGTTCTGCAGGCGTCAGTGAGTATTATTTGAAATTTTGTTCATTGCGATGTTCTTAATTTTTTCGTGAGAATGCGCAATCTTAGTTATTTTCTCATTTTTCACTCCATTTCAGCTTTTATTTCCCGAAAATTCTAAAATATAAAAAATGGCAACATTGCGCATTCTTACGATTTTGTCAACCATTTGCACACAAAATTTTTTGAAAAAAACGAACTCTGGCCTCCAAAAGCCACCTCGTTATAGCGAGAATATATTCTAGGAATTTTTTGCTTTCAATTCAGAAATCGAATGAAAAATCTAGAAAAGCACTGACGTGAAGTCAGCAGCTTTTTTTTTTTTACGCGCTTGTTCACATTGCGAAATGGTGACTTGGAAATTTCAGTGAAATTTCAATGAATTATAAAAATTAAAAAAAATTTTCAAAATTTTTTTTCTTGAAAATTTTTCGAGTTATTGAAAAATCAAAATTTCAAATGACTGTAGCACAAAAACCATTCGGCAGATTTGGCCCATTAACGAACTTAACCGAAATATTCAGGATCAGAATCAATTTTGACCACGGATTCTTCATCATTGAGTCCAACCTAGTCGTTTGAGACCAATTTAGGAGTAAAAAGGAAGATATCGATCCAAGTTAAAGATTGTTTTGGGAGGATTTGCAGCATTGTTCAGGATTTTTCTAGGTTTTGACTCCCAATATATATAACAGAACTATTGAGGAATAAATAAAATTGTTTTTTTATGGAAAATGCCCTTTTTCATAAAAAAAACAATTTATTTAATTTTTGATAGTTCTGGTTCAGATATTGGGAGTGAAAACCCAGAATAAACCTAAAAAATTCAAAAAAATAAAGATGATTGCCGTAAGGTTATGTTTAAGCGCTTGTTCAAATTCGTTGCCCAGGCTTAGTTTTGTATATTTTCCCTAATATTCCTGAAAGTGTTCATCGCAGCGAAATACATACGTCACACTATCGTTTGAAATTAAAGCCAAATCGGATGTAGTTCCGTTTTCAAGGAAAGTCAGTAACAGTTTTGCGTGCATATTAAAGGAATCAGCGTACTTTTGTTTTTTCCAAAATCTGTAATTTTCGGTTTTTTAGAAAATTGTCTCTAACTACTAGGTTGGATTTAATATGATGACGAATCCGATGTTGAAATCGGTTCTGTCTGGCCTGAAAAAATTGTTTTTGCCGGATACTTTTCATCAGATTTCGAAGATTATACTTCACAATGGTGTACCAAATTTCATCTCGATTCGATTTCAATTTTGGGAGTTATTGGGGAAAAATATGTCAAATTTAATGTGCGCATGCTCTGGGAACAGCGTGCTGTCGTTTAGTCCAAATGTTTATAATTTTCGATTACAGGCATACATGAAATTCTTTCGACTTGAGAATTGGAGGATAGATTGCATTTAGATATTCACCGGTTAAGTTCGCTAATGGATGAAATCGGCCAAATTGCTCTCCTTGAACATGCGCGCAAAAAGCAAGCTCCACAGTGTAGTAAATCGTTCAACACCAATGATGCATCTTATATATTCATTATTGGTTCCAGTGTCGAAGCGTCCTCTGCCGGCTCTATGGTCCTCAATTCCCTACCATGAACACTGTTATTCGACTCCATAAGAGTCACCCCACTCCGAGCAACTGGGATTTGGGGCAGGAGCCTCCGGTCAACCTTGGAAGCTACAAAGTATCCTCAACCAAGATCGTGCCTATCGAGTCCACGAAAAAACCGTTAAATTTTCGTACACAAACCGCGTAATTTCTCCATCATGTATGATAATACCATAATCATAAGAACTTTTCAATAATCCATCTCGGTCATCGCAGGAACCCCCCAGATAGGATCTTCAAGTGACGGGCAGTGTCCAGCGGAAATCAGAAGAAGTCACGATATCGCCCCAGGACCCGGACAACTTCTCGGTCACGAACCGACAGCGTTCAGGCGAAATTACGCGCCTCTGACTCTCGTTCCTTCGCGCCACACGTAACTAATATGTTTATTGTCCGTTCGTGTCCGCCCGCCGTGCGCCAAGATCCTTTGGGGTGTCAGGTTGATGAACTTCGGCCACACTCTGTTTACATTACGAGAAATTATTTGTTGTCATTACGAAGCAGTACATGGCTGCATTATTCGCGGGGATACACTTTGTTGTAAGGAAAACCAGTGGCGTGCGATTCTGGTGAACTTCGATGTGATCTGCAGTGACCATCAGAGATAGAAGGACTTTGAGACTTCAAGTTCAACTTCCGGTGTTATCTGAATTGAATGGATCCAACTTTGAAGTGAAAATAGGGTAGAAAACTGTTAACTTCTGAAGAAATAATAAAATTTTTCCTTGAATAGACCCCTGAAGAACTCCTTGTTTCGTGCCACTCATTGAGTGGGTTTTTATCCAAGATGCGAGTACAGTCATTCAATTCAAAATGTATGCTCACAGGCTGAAACATACTAGTTGTTTACTTTTGTGTTCAGGATTGTTTGAGGAGGAACCATTAACATTTTGACCAGGTATCTGCAAATTTAGATTTAGAAAATGATCTTGAACGACTATAGATTGGACTAACTGATGAAGATTCTGAAATCCGATGTCGAATTCAATTCTGCCCGGCCGGTCGAAGACACGATTGAACGACAAAAGCTAGCGAAACGTGACAGTTAAATTCGTTGATGTGCCAAATTGTTCGCACGGTTTTGTATTTATACTTATTTTGAATAATTCGAAAGTCGGATGCGATGAAACCTCGCAATTAGTGGTATAGTAGGTATTGACGCAAAGTGCCATAACAAATTTTGTTAGGACCGTGTCAGTAAAAATTGAAAAAACATTTCCGAGAATTTTCAAGAATATGTTGGAATTTTTTTTTCTGGAATTATACATACTATTTTTCATGAGTTTGGTACTGATCGTTAAGGTAATATTTGAGTATACTGTGTGGCAAATTTATGCACGACCCGACATCCATATACCTTGAATAATAAATCCCTTCACAGGATACCAGATTTTCAATAAACTCGTACATTCCGTTCTGTGTAGAAGTCCAGGGATCCAACCACCGTGGCCCACCCTGTAAATTTTGATGCTCAAGTGACCAGTATTGTTTTGAAGTCATACACTTTCAGCTTGAAGCTTTATGGTATGCAATGAAACATTGCGAAATAAAGGGAGAAAATATATGAAACTGTTGGCCAGTATGAAGAAACATTTCTATTGATAACTGCTTGAAAGCATACCAATTGCACCATTGAAAATATATTATTTTCTATTATTGATGTTATTTCATATGTTTCGAATTTTATTAGATTTACTATACACATATTGTTTACTATAAGTTTGTTCGAAGTATTGTGTCATGTCAACAACCGTTCATATCGATTCAATATTTCTTTTGAAAATACGAATCTATCTCATCGGGCCCACTAGTCTTACACTATACTAACCGAATAAGGAGGGAATTTCGCAGCAGTCAACCTCGGAGTCTGAAGGACCCGACGACATTTTGATTTGTCTCGGAGTCCAAGTGTTTTAAAAAAATTCCCAATATCTAATCATCAATATCGAATCAAACCCGACACATTCGTCATCTTGCAATGCAGCATAAATAGGTCGACATGTTTTCATTTATAGTTCTCACTAGCTCTTTAATACTAATCGAATGAAGTACGAACTAATTACAGCTTCGACCCGAAACAACATTTCTACTTTTCTGAGCGAATGTTGAAAGGAATACCAAACAAATAAACTCACAATAAACTATCACTGCCGGATCCTGCGCCATTTTGCAATCCACTAGAATGACTGGTGTCGATGTCTTTTTACCAATCTTAATTGATCTGTCCAAAGAGGCGAATATATAGAACATGCAGGATAACTTGATAGAGCCTTCATTTATCTAATCAAATGTTCATAACGAGGTCATCCGCCATTTCGCAACACGAATAAACTCCTGCCGAATATGAAAATATTACGTCGATTGGTTTAATTATACATATTCTGGGCTCTAGTAATTGTGAATAAAACATACTTGTATTTCATATAAAGGACACACATTTTATTTGGGCTAAACCATTATATTTCGTGTTAAAGCATATATGAAATAATTCAAATAACACCATGTATATACATTCAGTTCAATGCACTCACTCATGAATATCAATAAAATACTACTTTCCACAGGACATAAATTCTGGATATGAAGGAATTTCCTTACAGATTGGCAATTGAAATAAATATATACTGAATAAATGAAACGGATTTTTCATAGTAAAACCACCAGACCGAAGTTGTGATACTTTTTATGGGATTTGAACGTTTCATAGGACCTCAGATGAAAGGAGAACAGAGAAAAACATCGACATTACATTTTGTTTCTGAGAGACCACAAAAATTGAATCACCTGTTCCCGTCAAGATTAAGTGATAATCCGCAGAAATATAGGTTAAATGGTTGTTCGATTTTATCCATTTTTTTCATTAAGTGCCCAATAGTTTTGGAAGAAAACATCACAAATTGTCTCGTCAAGGCTCGAAGATGATTTGTGAATTATTTGAAAGCAGTGAATGATTACTTTTGTGATGGAAAAAGTTGCCTGAAGATTTATCATTTCTGAACCCTCGGTGCACATATCTTCCCATTTTTCAATATCTTTGCGGGTCAATTTACTAATGATACATCCTCTATAAGATATTCAGTTCTCTACACGTCCAGATGACAAATAGAGAGATATTGCAGAATCATAAAACTAATGCAGAAATGGAAATGTTTAAACTATAGGAGTTTGAACGTGAGTTTGTAACACAAAAATCTGACGTCTCATATAACCTGACCAAACCAACTGATAACTAACGCAACGGTAACGAAAACGTGTAGCAATACGTCTACTTGTGGAATGACCGTTAAAACCAAAACGTAATATTTAGCCTGACCGTAATAACATAACGTTTGCGCTATTCAAAAGTTGCAATATCTCTTTAATATCACTAGACTCTACACGACATAAATTATAGATATAAAAACAAGGAATCTCCTTACAGATTGGCAATCGCAATAAATCTATACGGAACAAAGGGGGCATAATAAAATACAATACAAAAACTTTGTATTGTATTTTATTATATAACCGTTTTCCAAAGTTTTTGACTTCAATCGGTTCATGCCAGTTTAATTAATAATGAAATTTGCCAATCGAGACGTTGTACGTAGAAGACAATAAAAGTATATAGTAAGATATCAAAATCGTTAAAGTATTACAGAAAAATCTGTATTTTAATGATTTTATTAATAGCCTTCATCTCTCTTGAAATTAATATTCAGATTTTTCGTTCAGGAGAACACACGGCTTGCTTTGATTCAAATGAGTAATCAATATCTTTTCAGTTCCACCCCAATTACTTATGCTACACCCTTTACCTATATACAGAAAAAAAGGTTCTCTTAAGTCAATTTGTAACCACATTCGTTCAAGAGAATGGTACTCTTGAAAAGGTCCAATCAAATATGAGTTTGATTTCTCGATGAAATACTCTTGATCCATGTGAATAATTATACTCTTGATTCAAGCGGAATCACGTTTGGTCCAAATAAGCAGTCTTACAACAATTAGTGGATATGTTTGCTATATATTTTTCATATTTTCGTTCGGAAATACTATATGGCTTTGACACTTTGATGTATTTTTCAATTTTGTATTTGAAATATTTTTCTGGAAGATTTCAATGTCTTTCACCAAGAGAATATAATATGTTCGCTGCAGTTAGTGGCTCTCAAATATCTACTAAAATGTTGGTATCTTAAGAAGCCTTCCATAATCATTTTTGAAGATAACAATCATGAATAAGGTGCAAATGGAGGATCACCTTTCCACAAGAAAGTTTTTTAGGGACAGGATTTCGAAGATCCAAAATCACAAGTATTTTGAAACAATTTGCTTGGTTACTATGTTTACTCTCGACCTCCAATCTAAAATAAAATTGTGTAGTCTGGAGTTCACGAATGTAGGTTTACATGTGACAATGTTTGTGCATATCACATATGTATGTTGGTATGTACCCACATATTTCAATTCAAACTTTATTCTCGAGTTATCACACTTATTATTCTTAAAACCAACTTTTTCTTCTTGAGTTTCGAAACTCTGTTCCAGAAAAACTCCCTTTATGTTGATAAGTAGTTCTCCATTCAAACCAAATTCATAATGCACCATCAAAACCACGAATGCATTTGTTCACTATTCAATATGGCGGCCATGGCGTTGTTTCCCATCTAAATATCCATATGTTCAGCGATTTTACATTCCATACGTGTCTTCAGAGTTAATACCGCTAATTTTTGATCCGAGAGAACTATGATTAGCTGAATTTGTTTTCTTTAGTGAAGATAACGTACGTTTTGGTTCAACTGAGTTCGATTCGAGAAAATTCATGTAAACAGGCAATCAACGGAATGGGTAGAGAATAGAAGTATATTGTTCAATTTCAAATTCTAATTCTTGGGGGAAGATTATTCAATTCAAGAATATGTTCATATTTGATTTGAGAGATCCTTTTTCTCTGTGTACAGACATTCAGTTCGATACATTTCCAGACAGACAAATATCAATGAAATCACGACATAAATTCTGTATATGTGAAAAAGGAGTGTCCTTACAGATTGGCAATCGCAATAAATCGATACAGCACAAATAAAAGGGTTTTTCCATAGTAAAAACCACCCGACCGAAGTTGAATTACTGTATGAGATCCGAATGTTTCATTGGAGCTCAGATGAAAGCAAAACAAAGAAAAAATCGACGTTACATTGTGTTTCTGGGAGAACCCCAATAATCGAATTACCCCAGGCGGATGGATAATCTAAACAGCCGCTCACGCTTATTAGACGAACTTTTCCACGAAGGCAAACATTTCTATTTCGATTGAGGAATATTGTTCGGCATTTTTTGCTTCTGCTTACGTCGGCGACATACTGTTTGGTCTTTTCCAATTACAGCTACGTCTTTACGGTTTGTTTCGAATGGTGCATCCTCCTTTTAGGTGTAATCCTTTGTGTTTGCTGTATGTGTTGGATTGTGGGGTTTTTCGAGAATACAGGAAAGCAGTTTGATTCGATTCCTTTTGTGGAAAATGAATTCAAAGCCCATTGTCCAGTGTTTTCCACTCATGTTCATATAAATCTTCCTTCAAAATTGTGAAGATAACACTTGTACTTCTGAAAAGGCCAGAGCCGGATCTAGGGCGTGGCGAGGGAGGTATTTGCCACGGGCGCCAACCATTTAGGGGCGCAAATTTATGATTTTTTTTCTTGAAATGATTGTTTTTCACTTCAGAAGATCATTCATATGAACTATACATATGCTATAGTGCATGCACCTGTTGTACAATATGCGGCGACAAGTAGTTACCAATAAATTAACAGATGATAAATTTACACTTGTCAGTCGCCCTACGATTCCCGATCGCGTCCAGATGTTTGTTATTCGAACTCTGAAGACCTCAATTAGCGGCAAGTTCAGAGGGAGTTTAATGGTTCGAGCTAGCGACGGTAGCGCATGATAAAGAGATTCAGACCGTCCACATTATTCGCCGAATCGTTCATCACACAGGCTTTGATAAGGGAAATGTATTTCGAAGACATTTACGACCGATAGGCTTGGAGAAATCACCTCAGTCTTATTAATACTACTTTTTTTCTCGCATGTGGGGTACTTCCTTGCAGCGGCGCAGTAGATGGCATCAATAAGAAAAATAGGAACCAGGAACTTATCATTATATTTTATATAATGTGCAATACCGCAAATAACGTGATCGTGCAAATTATTCGTGGAAAAAGTTTAAAAATTTCAATCAGGTATGTTTGAATAACTCAATTTTGAGTTGAGGATTTTTGCGCGCTCGGTCGAATATTCTGTCCGTGCACACGAGAGTCAATTATTTTCGAGAGATTTAACTTAGAGACTGCAAAATTTATAAGGTTATGTTTGAGTTGGGAATATGTCGGCGATATTATCGTTCGAATTTTATTTGCGAGATCCCAAATTATACCGATTCAATTAAAATTGCGTTGTAACATAATAACACGAGTTTTCAAATGTATAAGAAGAAGTTAGAAAAAAATCAAAATGTTGAGAAGAATACGATAAATTCATCGTATCTCTAGTATTTTATTAATCAGCTTCTTAGCTCTAGGTACTACAGAAAGACGATAAATGTCGATCAAATGAATAGTATAATTCTTGAGTTTCACTGAAACATGAAACCTTTTTCTGTCCTCCTGACATTCGTCGAGCATTGAGACAATTCAGATATGAATATAAACGAGCGCGCAAAACATTCCGATTCGACGTCCATGCATTTTCAGAATTTTATATAATTTTAGGTTGATAAACCATCTGAAATGCCGCCCTTGAAACTATCAGGATCGCAATCTCGGAAGATCAGGGATACAACATTATTAGACCTAAAAAAAATACTGGTAATATCTCAAGTTACTTCAAGAACGATGCGGGTATTGTGTCGACAAAAAGTGGTTCCACTAGCGAAGCCCATCATGTAGCGGAATTTCCTTCTACTTCTTCAAGTACCGAGCCTATCGTAAGAAAGTATTCCATTTCGGATAATTCGGACAAGGAAAATTCTATTGACGAGGAATCAGGACTTACTGAGGTTAAACCTGAACTAGTTGATTTTAATGACCCTACATCATGGCGAATTACAAAAAGTAATATTAAAATGTTATTTATGACCTTTTTTGGCATGTGTGTGTTCTCTAATGTATTTGAGTTCTTCATTTACACTTTCATTTATTGTTTTTTTGAAGCTTTGAATGCTTATATCTTATTTTGAGAATAAATTATTCTGCTCGCTTCTTTTTTGTTTTCTTCATACCCTCATTATCGTATATTAATACTTTGTGAGTTCTCACTACCTTATAAGATACATGGGAGATTATAGTAATTTCTATACACATATTGTTTGATATACCTTAGAATATAATGCTCGTTCTCAAAAGAATATAATAAAAGTAAAATATCTCAGCAATAGAATAACTACTATCATTCATGAAAAGTATGTAGTTTGAAAAAAAAATTGAAAAGGGTGCATTTCGATAACTTGCCACCGGCGCTGAAATTCTAGATCCGGCTCTGGAAAAGGCAATCACACGAATAGGAAAATGATATTTCTAATGCTTTCGGTTCCAAGATAAGTTAGGAAATTCGAATCTGAGACAATGCGCTAATCGGGTTCTGTAGATATATGGACACTACCAATAGTGCAGGGAAGACTGTGATTCAGTTTGAATAACAGGGTGTTCCTAAATTGAAGTTAAAGACGGAGAGGAGGATTCCTTGCATAATATCAAGAAAAAAACTTCCATAAATTTGAGACCGCCAACGCTTTGCTTTCGAGATACAGGTTGTTTAAGTTTTTTTTCATAGTATCCGATTTCTTTGAATCATTGCCACAGATCAGAAAAATATCGATAAAATCTAACAGTGATTTCAACCCTAGATTCTTCTCATCAAACAAAATACATTCAACACATTTTTAATTAACCATTTTTCCAGATTTGACCTCGGTAAAAAGATACAGGCGGGTGAAATTTCCCAAAAAAAAGTTCTTCTTTTGTATCTTGGACGTGGTTCTGCCGAATGGAATGAATTTTGTTGTAGAGTTTTCTATAACTATGACACGTATTCTGCAGTTATCAATTTACATCTTACTCCAAACGGTATAGACTCCTCGATTCATAAAACTAAAATAAATCGGCATGAAGAATGCAGGTAAAGTTTATCTTGAGTCATTTCAAGAATCCTCAATCATTTTAGAAAACTTGAAATTCCTCATGGTGGGAACAACTGGATATTGCACAAATATAAAGTAGAGGATTTGTGTTTCGATTCGGCTTTGAATCAAACTGTAATAAATGTACAGGATAACGCTGCGCTTGATCCTCTTCATCCTTTCATACTCGTACGTGTAATCTGTGTTGCGTGCATCACATCCAACAGGCAATCCTGTTCAATTCTATGGATCATAAGGTAAATATATATTGTTCTATGCCATGGATACGTTACCTTAGAACATTGACTGTCATTCTGGTGACAGAAAGATCGCTTTTTCATCAATCAAATTCCGTAATTAACCTTCTTTTCAGGACGCAATCGAATATTGCATATTTACGGAACGGAAAACCGGCAACCAAAATATCCAAGTTGATTTGCGGAACATATCCTATATAAACTTGACACTTTTGACATGAAATCAGGAATCCCAACTTGAATTTCAGCAAATCGGGGATGATCTTAACAAAAACCTATATATTTTGAAGGAATTATTTTGTTTGAGGAGCCGAGGCACCGTTTACGGATATTTATAAATAACGCGAACTTCATCATGTTGAAATCATTCTGAAATTACCCTTCCCTAGTGATAGCAAATTTGGAAAAAGTTTGTGGGTTGGCAACTTGGACCGAAGTCGTCTACTCGATACCATCAGTTTTGAATAAATTAATATTTGTAGCGAAAACAAAAAAAACATAGAATTTTGTAATCTTGGATTTGCGTCAAATCATTTATCATATGTTTGCATTCAGTGACTACACTCAACAATACTTAGCGGCACTGAGGATAGACGATTTCGGCCCAAGTTGCCAACCCACAATTTTCTTCACAAATTTACTATCACTGGGGAACGGGAATTTCAGCACAAATTTGACATGATAAGGTTCGCGTTATTTAGAAATATCCGTAAAAGATGCCTCGGCTTCTCAAACAAGATAATTCCTTCCAAATATAGGGTTTGTAAAGATCATCTCTGATTAGCTGAAATTTAAGTTGGGTCCTGAATTCATGTTAATAGTGTCAAGTTTATAAAGTATATGTTCCGCAAATCAACTTGGTTATGTCGGTTGCCGGTTTTCCGTTCGTTAAATATGAAATATTCGGTTGGTTCCTGAAAAAAAAGGTTCATTACGGAATTTGAATGATGAAAAAGCAATATTTCTGTCACCAGAACATAGACATAGTAAGTCTATGCGTCAGAACAACAATCAATGTTTTATGGTAACATATCCATAGCATAGAACAATCTTTATTTACATTATGATCCATAGACCATAGCTAGTAATTTTTCCATTGTTGATTTTGTCTCTTCTATGTTCTATGGATCATAAAGTAAATAAAGATTGTTCCATGCTATGGATATGTTACCATAGAACATTGACTGTCGTTCTGGTGACAGAAAGAACGTTTTTTCATCAATCAAATTCTGTAATTAGCATTTTTTTCAGGAACCAACCGGATATTTCATACTTACGGAATGGAAAACCGGCAACCGAAATAACCAACTTGATTTGCGGAAGATATCCTATATACATTTGACACTATCAACATGAAATCAGGAATCCCAACTTAAATTTCAGCCAATTGGCAATCAAAGATGATCTTTACAAAACCCTATATTTGGGAGGAATTATCTTGTTTGAGAAACCGAGGCATGTTTTACGGATATTTGAAAATAACGCGAACCTTATAATGTGGAATTTGTCCTGAAATTTTGGGTTGGCAACTTGGGCCGAAGTCGTCTATTGGAAGTCGGTGGAGTTGGTGTTGTTAGTGTTCAGGTACAAAGAACAAACCAAATGTTTGAAAACTCTACCAATGGGTCATGGTGTACATAAAATAGGACAATTAAAAGATTAGAGTCCCATCCGCGAAACTTCTATGCACCCTCTCCTTGCCAAGTACTACCTACTCCAAAAGCCTCCCTAATCTCCGTTAAAGCCTGACAAAGCAGGACCTCAGTATTGACTAAAACATACATCATCAATGATGAATACGTACAGGAATCGAAGGTTACTTCGATTTGAATAATATATACGAAGGAATAATATTTGCGAGGTAGCCATATATTTGCGATTCCAGTTATAGAGTAAATCATTTTATAATAAGGGCGCGACGCTGGTGGCGGGCGATAAAGCCAGCTCTGCCTCGTCGCGGGCGTGCGGAATTTAGTGGATACGTTACCGAGTTATGGGCAGATATGCATTTTGAGTTTTATAAGCCCTTTAAGGTATGCCGATATAACTCGAAAACGATGATATATTCGACGTTTCTGTCGCCGTGCGCGCCCCGAGATAGATATAGTGCCTTGCCTCCTATCAGACTATTGCCAAAACATCTTTTTATTCGGAGATAAAGGGGAGGAGGTATGTCGCGATAAATCCTCTTTTTAATGGGATATTCCAGGATATGTGTCCTACTTCCTCGCCTGCTTGCCTGCTGCGTTCGATCAGACACGACGAGCAAGAAGTGGAGACAACCGCTTCCGTTTTCCTGCGGTTGGCAGCAACGACAAGAGGAAACACTCTTTTCACATGGTTTTGTTGGATAGACTTCTTGGGATTCGTTTTCTGCAAATTTCATATCATACATTTTTAGGACATGAGGAAGTTTCTATAGCTATATTCTTACAGTACACCATTGAATAATTTCTGTGAACCCACATTCTGCAGTATGTCCTAATTCTTATCATTTAAGTTTTATTTTCTCAGATATCTGAATAACCACACACATTGGAAATCAATAGTAGTGTAGGTTCGCCTTAAGTAGTTGCAAATCGCTCTATCAAATCTGTTGGTGCATTACCAGGTTCTTGTAGCTTTCATCCTAAATACCGATTGCAACCAGTTATTTACGTGCTCTCATCATAGCCAATATACGAACAGATTCGAGGTTTTTCGTCTGCAGCTATATGAAGAACATTTACGAGTACATCCTTGCCGAAACATCTTCATATTCCCATGTAAAAATGAGAATCGCGATAAATCCTCATTTTAATGGTGTATTGCAAGATATGTGTTGTACTGCCTCCCTGCTTGCAAGCTGAGTTGCATAAGAGACGATGATCAAGGAAGTGAAGGCAACCGTTCCCATTTCTTGCGGTTTGCGGCAACGACAAGAGGAAACACTTTTTTCGGGTGGTTATGTTGGTGAGACTGTGAATTCCATATTATACCTTCTTCGGAAATGAGCTATATTCTTACAGTATTGAATCATTCCTGTGTACCCACATTCTGTGATTTATTATAATTTTTATCAGTTTGATTTTCTTGTATATCCGAGTTAGGAGATCCTTATTGCAACACATATTGAAAACGAATGTCTGTAGGTTTGCCTACACTACTGAAAAATCTCCATATCAAATAGGTACATGACCAGGTTTTTAGGTTTTGTTATTCTAGTGGCTTTTATGCTATGAAGCGGTTGCGTTCTTTACCATAACCAGTACGAAGCGATATTGAAGTTTCGTCTTCTGTAGTCATGTGAAGAACATTCAGTAGTACATTTTTCCTAGATAAAGGGAAGGAGATATGCCGCGATAAATCCTCTTTTTAATAGGATATTCCAGGATATGTGTCCTTCTTCGCCTGCTTGCCTGCTGCGTTCGATCAGACACGACGAGCAAGAAGTGGAGACAACCGCTTCCGTTTCCCTGCGGTTGGCAGCAATGACAAGAGGAAACACTCTTTTTTCGTGGCTTTGTTCGATAGACTTCTTGGGATTCGTTTTCTGCAAATTTCATATTATACATTTTCCGGAAATGAGGAAGTTTCAATGGCTATATTCTTACAGCACAGCATTGAATAATTTCTGTGAACCCACATTCTATAGTATGTCCTAATTCTTATCATTTAAGCTTTATTTTCTCAGATATCTGAATAACCACACACATTGAAAATCAATAGTTTGTAGCTTCGCCTTAAGTAATGGCAAATCGCTCTATCAAATGTGTTGGTGCATTACCAGGTTCTTGTAACTTTTATCCTAAATAGCGTTTGCAACCAGTTATTTACGTGCTCTCATCATAGCCAGTATACGAACAGATTTGTTGTCTGCAGCTATATGAAGAACATTTACGAGTACATCCTTGCCGAAACATCTTCATATTCCCATGTAAAAATGAGAATTGCGTTAAATCCTCATTTTAATGGTGTATTGCAAGATATGTGTTCTACTCTGCCTTCCTGCTTGCAGGCTGAGTTGGATCAGAGCCGATGATCAAGAATTGAAGACAATCATTCCCGTTTTCTTACGGTTGGCGGCAACGAAAAGAGGAAACACTTTTTTGGGTGGTTATGTTGGTGAGACTATGAATTCCATATTATACCTTCTTCGGAAATGAGCTATTTTCTTCATTCCTGTGTACCCACATTCTGTGATTTATGATAATTTTTATCAGTTAAGTTTGATTTTCTTGTATATCTGAATTAGGAGATCCTTATTGCAGCACACATTGAAAACGAATGTCTGTTGGTTTGCCTAAACTACTGAAAAATATCCATATCAAATAGGTACATGACCACGTTGTTAGGTTTCGTTATTCTGGTGGCTTTCATGCTATGAAGCGGTTGCGTTTTTTACAATAATCAGTACGAAGCGATATTGGAGTTTCGTCTTCTGTAGCCATGTAAAGAACATTCAGTAGTACATTTTAGCAACACATCTTTTTATTCCTAGATAAAGGGGAGGAGATATGTCGCGATAAATCCTCTTTAAATGGGATATTTCAGGATATGTGTCCTACTTCCTCGCCTGCTTTCCTGCTGCCGTTCGATCACACACGACGAGCAAGAAGTGGAGACAACCGCTTCCGTTTTCCTGCGGTTGGCAGCAACGACAAGAGGAAACACTCTTTTTACGTGGTTTTGATGGATAGACTTCTTGGGATTCGTTTTCTGCAAATTTCATATTAACATTATCCGGAAATGAGTAAGTTTCAACAGCTATATTCTTACAGCACAGCATTGAATAATTTCTGTGAACCCACATTCAATAGTATGTCCTAATTCTTATCATTTAAGTTTTACTTTCTTATATATCAGAATAACCACACACTTTGAAAATCAATAGTTTGTAGGTTCGCCTTAAGTAGTTGCAAATCGCTCTATCAAATGTGTAGGTGCACAACCAGGTTCTTGTAGCTCTTATCCTAAATACCGAGTGCAACCAGTTATTTACGTGCTATCATCATAGCCAATAGATTTGAGGTTTTTCGTCTGTTCATATGAAGAACATTTAGGGGTACATCCTTGCCGAAGCATCTTCATATTCCCACGTGAAAACGGAAAGAGGCTTGTTCGATAAATCCTCATTCGGATATTGCAAGATATGTGTCCTACTTCCTCGCCTGCTTTCCTGCTGCCGTTCGATCACACACGACGAGCAAAAAGTGGAGACGACAGCTTCCGTTTTCCTGCTGTTGGCAGCAACGACAAGAGGAAACATTTTTTTTACGTGGTTTTGTTGGATGGAATTCTTAGGATTCGTTTTCTGCAAATTTCATATCATACATTGTTCGTAAATGAGGAAGTTTCTATAGCTATATTCTTACAGCACAGCATTGAATAATTTCTATGATCCCATATTCTATATAGTATTTCCTAATTCTTATCATTCAAGTTTTATTTTTTCATATATCTGAATAACCACACACATTGAAAATCAATAGTTCGTAGCTTCGCGTAGTGGCAAATCGCTCTATCAAATGTGTTGGTGCATTTCCAGGTTCTTGCAGCAATATGCAATGAGGTGTTCTTCAGGAAATATTCTTGGACCTTCTAGATAATATGTTTATTCGTGGAGGACTCTTGCTCAAAGGACATCTCATTCAATATCGGCAGTTTCAGGAAATAATAATGATTATGTAGGAAACATTATTCAGCCGCAGTACTGTCAGAAATCTCCAAGCAACAATAAATATGGAAATAGAATAGAATAAATGAATTCTGCTACTATTCTTTATTTCATTCTATCTCAAAAGATTTATCACAAAGTAACGGTCTACTTTTTCGTGAATAAATATTGGTGCGAGAGCAATTAACACAAATATATAAAATAGGAGGATTTCCCATAAATTGACCTCTGAGGTGGTGTAAATCTGCACATATTAACAATCATTGACCAATGACGAAAATGCTTGAAATTCTCAAATGGGAACTATTATTTTATTTTAAGTTTTCATGGATATAGAGCGACAAAAATACGGATGAACATTATTCATCAACATTCAAATTTTGGTTTTCGAGATATCAATCGATAGGCTATCTTTCCGGTTGGACAGCCTTTATATACGAAAAAGGTTCTTACTACAACTTCACGAAATTCAATCTCCTTTATTCACGTGATTAATTTCATATTCATGAATCATGAAACTAACAAATAGAAACATGCCGTTCCGAATGGAACAAAACGGTAAAAGTATTGATTATCAGGTACCGGACATTCTTATTGACACAATGAACTCCGAAATCGTTCAGTTCGTTCAACCTGCCGGGTACGGCAGTGTCAGAACCGATCAAACAGAGAACATGTGTGCATTTCATTTGAGCTGGGCGGTTACCACCGTAGTCACGCACTCGTGCACACCCTGTTGATGAACACCACCCCTGAACTTGCATTGGGTCGATTGTAACAATGGGCTTAGGCCCGGCCCTGAAAATGACCCACATGTTGCCAAACCAGCACCGAATTCTTGCGAGGAGGAATTTCGTTTCGTTATAATTTGAACTCGTTATTTATCAAGATCAAATAAAAATAATAGTATGGGTTATTGATTCATATTCAAATAATTCATACATTGGTCACCCGTATGATTATTCACATATTTTGAGTATTTGAACCAAATATATGTATTTAAGTATTTTCCCGAGGGAATACAAACGGTAATATTTCAGCAAAGGGTGGAAAATTAATTGTCAACATTAATTTCGTTCAAGTTTCAGAATATATATTCAAGTGTTAAAGTTTAGTTAACTTCAGGTTGTGCCGCTCGAAATTCTGTAAAAATGTACATATCCATAATACGACATACAATATTCTGTTATGAATATCAAAGATTTAGATTTCTACTAGAGAAAATGATATTTGTGAATTAAGCTAACCTATCAATGTAAAATAAACGGACCCACTAATAGAAAGATATTATTGAAATGTATCATATGTTGTGAAGTTTCTGTGACTGGGAAGAAAATTACCATATTAACGAGCTTTTGAAAGAAATCATTTTTGTATGAGTATCAGCTGTGCCGTTAAAAATATGAAAGGATAACGAAAAATAAGGACATCAAGAAATATCAAAGTCAAAGGGGCTTCTTGTCATTATTGCTATCAGTGTTGATTATTAGGTTAAATAGATTGATTTATTAGTTACCGAATTAATATATGATGTATAAATTAATTGATTCATGTGTTATATTATGTTTATTACTAACGAATACATTTTATTGGTTCTTACGTCAATGCACATGTAAAATAATATTATCTTGCAACTTATCCACCTTCGGAATCCCTTATGTAGAATCCTTTGTTGTAATACTTCTGTATATTAAAAATATGAATGAGAGTGCAAATGTTCCAAGATATTTCTCTGGAAATCAATAATAATCTCTTGTTTTCGCATTTTCCAAATTCAGGGGAACTAAAATCGTAAATAGCACTGCATTAAACATTATTCATTCTTTTCCCTCTTCTACTTGGAGCATTACCGATAGAATTTTTCATTAACCCATACAGTTCATTCATTTTTGGTTCGAACCGGGAGTCAGTATTTGATAGCATCCAAAATCGTCTGATTGCCTGATTGATTTGGCAACGTTGCATACGGGGACATCCCTAAGGTAGACTCGAGGGGGGTTGTACATCTGCAAACATTGTACCCCGGACCTATGTGAATTGTTAATCAATATTGTACGCGAAAAAGGGTTGTGCTTTAGGAATTTACCATTCATGTTATAGTTGGGATGTGATGATGCTGCCAAGATGTGTTAAAACTTGTATTTTTAGTTGTGAACTCCTGAACATCGTTATTGTTTATACTGGAAAATATATTGATTGATTCTACGTCGAATATTACGAGAGAAATAAAAGTACTTCACTCGATGAGAATCTCATGAATTGAACAATTTTTGTGTATTTTGGTGTTGGTTTTGTTTATTTTTGGAATTTTTCTTCGACACTTAAACTTTAGCAGGTAACTATTGAAATTTGAATTATCGTCTCGATCATCATTATTCATTTATTCAGTCGATATAGTATTCGATTATGTTGGTAGGAACTAATAGTGAAATTATGTCACCTGTATAGTTAGAGTTCAATAAAAAATTCTCGATTAAAATTGTTCAATCATTAAAAGGCACAAAAACGAGTTCCGATAATAAATTTATCGATGAGGTTATTAATATCAATCCGAACAATAACTTGTATGATTGCAGTTTATTTCAGATGAAGAATCTTTTAGTCTTTTATTTGATTTATGGACTCAATTCATAATTTTTTTCTCATAATTTTTAAAATTCAAAAAAGGGAAAATAAGGAGCTTCAAAATTTTGACGTTCCCTTCTCCTCAATCCACCGTGTCTTCATAATCTTCGCGAGATAATTATGTACTTTTAAATTTTACTTGTGTTGTTGTTCTTGTTTTAGAATACGAAACGAAACTTTTGCTTCATTTGAGGATTTCATCACTGGAAAAATAAAAACTGTACCTATATCTCGAACATTAGCTTCCCGATTGTGATCAAATTTTACCTTCAAATTCCATTTTATGAAGAAATATCAGATTTCAGCTTGACGGGATATATATTTTTGGTAATGAAATATCGATTTGCTATATCAATGGAGTCATTGAGTGGATTAATACTTCTAGTTTCATCATTGAGTATTTGAAAACTCAATGGTTTCATTAAGCTGGGAACTCATTCTGCAAATAAGAAATTTCATCTTCAGTATTTCGAGGTATACATATGTGGAACATGGTGTGCCATGATGGCTCAGAGGTCAATGCAAATTTTCGGGAGAATCCTATGATCAGAAGATAGCAATTTTTTTCTGTCCGGTAAGCAGAGTTAACACCTGGATGGGTTACCATATTATCTTTGAATTCGAACAAGTGCGCAAAGGCTCATGGGGGCAGGTCAGTTCTGTTGAGAGGTTTTTGTATTTCGTGTATAGGGTGAGTCAAATTTTCAAGACATTTAACTTCATGTGAATCAATTAGGTTTCAAAAACTATTTTTGCGAATCTCAACCTCGGAACTCCTTAACTTTTCCTCCAGTATTTACGGACAGTTGAAAAACGGATTTTATATGTATTCGTTTTCAGACTATTTCAAATATTCACAATATTCAAAAATCCGATAATTTTTTTCTAATATGGTTTCATTTTCATGTTGATCTGAAATAAAACCTTATTCTGAGTTGTTTATATGAAACCGTATAGATACTTTATTAGACTCAGGTCTGTTTGTATCTAAGGTTAATATATAAATAAATAAGTTAATGAACAAATAAATGGAGAAATGAATGACGGAAGTATTTCAAACTTTTTAATATATTTTTAATCATCGGTTCCCAAGTTATGAAAATCAGGAGTGTTGAAATATTCTTCCTATTGCTAACCACACCGTTGAATTAAATTTTTTTCTGTGAAAAGTTCACAAAATGCAGAACAAATTGCTGGATATCAAAGAGAAAATTCTAGGAGAGCCAACTGCTCAAAAATCGAAGCCATTTCTCGTTAATTTAACAGGAACCCTAGTGCAGTCATTTTTCAACCAAGTACTTTTTCATTTCGATCTGTATATTGGAAAACGAAATGTTCGATGTATATAACTATTAAATCATTTTGTTCATTGCTGAATTCGTCCTTCGTAACTAGGCAACAAACTTGCACCACAAATCTGGAGCCTTTATGTCTTTTTTTGGGAGTTATAATGTTCACGATCATTTTTTATATGGAAATATTTGGATTATTGAAAATCCAGACGAAACAACTCTGAAAATCATAAAGAAAAAAATTACAGACATTCTGACGTAACGATAACGCGCTGTTACCCAGAACAAGCGCGTGAAAACAGATGAAATCCGCCATTCCTACTAACACTCTCAATAATTTGACCAAGATACTGAACTTACAAACTGAAAATATATTTGTTATTCGAGATTTCATTTTATATTGTATGCTCTCAAGATTAAGGAGTGTTTTGAAGAAAGTTGTAGCAAATTTCATTTCGAAATTAAAAATTGGCAGAAATGTATTCGTTTCTTATAGACACAATCGTGTATTTTTTCCTTCAAAAACAATCTCAATAACCATCGACACCATCTGTCCCGTACCTACATTAAAACCCATCGAACGTTAAACTGCCCATAATAACCAAATTACTTATTCGCCCTCACAAAGCACAGAGCAGGAAAGGATAACATGCTAATAACGCAGGCACAGCGACCACAAGATTCCTTTTCATCGATAAACAATCGACGTGCCCCGAATCCGACCACGATCAGCAGTGTAGCCAACATAAGGGAAGCGCGGACAGGCCGACCGGACGTCCGTCTCTCTTGCGTCGTGCGTTCACGAACCGAACGCGATATTATAAGGATCTAATGTTCCGTCTGCACGTTCCTTGAATATCTATTATGTCCGCGCCCCGCTGGGGTGGGACGGATGAAAAAACGACGAAAAAAGAGGCGGAAAAAACGGGGTTAAGCAGCAAAAACAGTCTATTCATTTGGTTGACGGTGGGTTGTGGATTGTTCTGATGGGTTGCAGGGTAGTTTAGAGAGGGTTGGGGCGTCGGATCACTCGGATCTTGTTTTTCATATTCATTTAAAACATTCTGTGTTCGTTGAAATTATGGAATAATTTCATTTCTGTTTAATTTTTGAATACATGTCCCCTTCAAAAACCCCCTTTTACCATCGAAACTATTGAGGGATGAAGTGTGGTTTTTGAAAGCTTGAGAATTTCAAATATTAATACAAGACAGAAAAATTGTTGGAATTGAATTTTTAACACTATAATCTAGTGGATAATATCATGGCATTCATTTTTGCGCGAATGTTCTGGGGAAGATCGTGCTATCGTTTTGTCCAAATGTCTGTAATTATCGAACTTTTAACCGAAAATGGTCTCAAACGTTATTGGATTCACTTATGACGAATCCAGTATCAAAATCGATTCTGTCCGGCCAGCAGAATTGTGTGGACTTGACAACGTTAGCTCCATCATCGTTTACAGAGCCAAGTAGTACAATATTTGATAATTATAAAAATCTAGCGGGTTTCAGATTATAATCTGAAATCCGCATTTTTGCAATACGAGAAGCGAAATACTTTAATTCCTGTTCAATTGATATAAATATTTATAGGAAAAACATTAATTTTCGCTGCACTTACACATTTGAAAAAGGATATCATTCGAGAAAAATCATGAATTACATTGATTTGTTGCTTATAATTCAATATTGAATGAAAACATTTCTTTCTTCACGATTACTGAACTCGTTATCCAATAAAAATATTTCAATAATTTCTCTTATTCATATGAAGAAATATCTTTTGAAATTTCAATATATATATTTGTTCATTGTAAACTAGGGATAATATTCATGAAAACTATTTTTCTTAACTTGCGTCATTAATGCAAATATATCAATTTATAAGGTAAAAATATTTTGTAACGACGAATAATTCATTATTCGATCAATAAAATTTATTTTCGAATAACAAATAGTTATTTCTGGAACTCAAATAAATACATTATTTATGACAAACATATTATATTACGCCATATTCGAATCAGTGGTTTGCATCAAAATAAAACGTCTTGAAAAAGAGGCAATAGACGACTTCGGCCCAAGTTGCCAACCGAAAATTTTCTTCACAAATTTATTATCACTGGGGAATTTCAGGAATTTCAGGACAAATGCGACATGATAAGATTCGCGTTATTTGTAAATATCCGTAAAAGATGCCTCGGCTCCTCACACAATTCCTCCCAAATATAGGGGTTTGTTAAGATCATCTCTGATTGGCTGAAATTCAAGTTGGGATTCCTGATTTCATGTTAATAGTGTCAAATTTATATAGGATATGTTCCGCAAATCAACTTGGTTATTTCAGTTGCCGGTTTTCCATTCCGTAAATGCTAAATATTCGGTTGTTTCCTGAAAAAAAGGTTAATTACGGAATTTTATTGATGAAAAAACGTTCTTTCTGTCACCAGAACGACAGTCAATTTTCTCTGGTACCATATACATAGCATAAAACATGATACATCGAACCTAAAAGAGACAACAATCAACAACGGAAAATATACCAGGTATGGTCTATGAATCATAAGGTAAATAAATAATGTTCTATGCTATGGATATGTTACCATAAAATAATGATTGTCGTTCTGGTGCATAGACTTAATATGTCTATGTTCTAGTGACAGAAAGATTGCTTTTTCATCAATCAAATTCCGTTATCAACCTTTTTTTTCAGGAACCAACCGAATATTTCATATTTACAAAACAGAAAACCGGCAACCAAAATAACCAAGTTGATTTGCGGAACATATCCTTTATAAACTTGACACTATCAACATGAAATCAAGAATCCCAATTCAAATTTCAGCCTAACAAAAACCTATATTTGGAAGGAATTATCTTGTTTGAGGAGCCGAGGCATCTTTTACGGATATTTATAAATACCGCGAACCTTATCATGTCAAATTTGTCCTGAAATTCCCGTTCCCCAGTAATAGTAAATTTGTGAAGAAAATTGTGGGCTGGCAACTTGGGCCGAAGTCGTCTATTGCCAAGAAAATTTCATACTATAGATTTCCAGGGGAACTTTACATACAATGTAAATCAGAAAATGTGACATATATATTTATATAGAGAAAAAACTTTGAAAAAGTCAAAAATTGTACTGATGTATCTCGAAAATAGACCGGTTGTAGGCTCAGATTTCTGACTCAATTATCCTTGACACATATGATTCAAGTAATCACATCTCCTAATTTATTTTTCGATTTCAGTAACACATTGTATAAGACGCCAAAATGTTCGATCGTGCGTGAACGAAAAAGTCAAACTGAACGATTTCCAAAAGTGCTTTTATTTATTCCCAAGACCCATCGTTCAGTCTGACAATTCCGAAGATACTCACACACACGTAGACCCACTGGGTTCTTAATTATTTTCCACTGCCGTTCCGAAACTCAGTCCAAACATGCGATACATCGATATTCGATGGTAGAGAGAGGTAGAGCAAGGGTTGCTCCAGGGATCGTTATTCGATTATTTACACGCTAATTCGGGACATTCATTTTTTTCGTGCCTGGAATCGTTCCTGTTACCTCGGTATCGCCACGCACGACCGTTATGTGAGCTGCGAAATGATCGGTTATTTTTTGTGTTCGAGAAGTTCCAGGCCGGAAAAAAACGCGGATTATAATTGCCGGATCACACGGAAACTACGGCAATGCCGCTTGCTATCGGGGATTGATATCGCCTCCACTGATAAATTGTCGGTATTTATATCGGTGATCTTAATTGGCTGTCGTCTTGTTGGTCACAAGTTGGAGTTTGTTCTTCATGTCTGAACTTGGTATGAACTTTACCGATATAATATACTGAAACACGTTCAAAAAACGTTTATTTGTAGTTCTGATAGTTGAACCTGACTCGTTGCTTCAACGTTGTTTTCGTAACCTTAGTTCAACCGAACGTATATTCCACGTTAGTTGTTTACAATACCGGTAGTTTACTCATGTGGATGTGATTTTTTTTCAACCTTGACTGCAAGAGAAATTTCAATAACAGTGGATAGTACTACAGTACTACGCGGTATTCACTGGTGTACAGTATTTTAGTTCATGAAGACTCAACCAACAAACCACTAATATCACTTACAGTTGTAATATCTCTGAGAATATTTGAATTTATTACTGGTAAGGAAGAATTGCACTTGATAAAAAGTTGTTGACCTCATGAAATAGACGACTTCGGTCCAAGTTGCCAACCCATAAATTTCGTCCAGATTTACTATCACTGGGGATTCCTGTGGAAGGTGAATGTCAGAACAAATTTGACATGATAAGGTTCGCGTTATTTATAAATATCCGTGAAAGGTGCCTCGGCTCTTCAAACAAGATAATTGCTTTCATATATAGGATTTTGTTAAGATCATCTGCGATTGTCTGAAATTTAAGCTGGGATTCCTGATTTCATTTCAATAGTATCAAGTTTATATAGGATATGTTCCGCAAATCAACTTGGTTATTTCGGTTGCCGGTTGCCGTGAATATGAAATATTCGGTTGGTTCCTGAAAAAAGGCTGAATTTGGTTGATGAAAAAGTAATCTATCGGTCACCAGAACGACAGTCGATGTTCTATGGTAACATATCCATGGCATAGAACAATCCATGATGTAAAAAACACATCATGGAACTATCCATATTTACCTTATGATCCCTAGACCATACTTATAGTAATTTTTTCATTGTTGATTATTGTCTCGTCTATGTTCTATGGATCATTAGGTGAGCTGCGTTCGTTAATTGCATCAGAGAGGCGACGGATTTTTTGGTAATGGATTGTTCAGATTCAAGCGAAAGTGTCAAATTCAATATAGTTGTATTCTGTGAGGTAAATCGCTTTTCTCTATCGAAATACCCTGACGAAGAAGATCGTCATCTATTCGCTCCAAATTTGTTTGCCGTGCGGTTGAGATGTGTACTCCCCTCCATCTAGAGGTAATCAACGAACGACTCAGGAGTAATCTGAGCAGTCTGAGGTAATAAACGGACGCCCCTATAAAAAAGATTGTTCTATGCTATGGATATGTTACCAAAGAACATTGGCAGTCGTTTTGGTGACAGAAAGATCGCTTTTCCATCAATCAAATTCCGTTATCAACCTTTTTCCAGGAACCAACCCAATATATCATATTTACGGAACGGAAAAATAGCAACCGAAGTAACCGAGTGGATTTGAAACTATTCACATGAAATCAGGATTCCCAACTTAAATTTCAGATAATCGGAGATGATCTTAACAGAAAGCTCTATTTGGAAGGAATTTTCTCGTTCGAGAAGCCGAGGCACCGTTTACTGATATTTATGAATAACGAGAACCTCATCATGTCGAATTTCTTCTGAAATTACCCTTTCTTGGTGGTAGTAAATTTGGACGAAATTTGTGGGTGGTCCGAAGTCGTCTCTTCACTGCGAAAATGAACATATTTCATGATCCAGAGAGATATGATGAGACCAGGATGTAAGCAAAACATGGTGTGCTCATCTGCTTATCTTTGATCGTTTTTACCAATGATGACATCACTTTTTTCATTCAAATTCAAAGCACTTCGTTGTATTTTATTCTTGCAGACATCACTTTTTTTTCGGATGAGCACACCCTGTTTTCTACATCATGATGCTAACTTATCGGTATGGAACGAAGTTTCATGAATTGAGAAGTCATTTTTTAATCAATCTTTGATGTGCTGAAAATGATTTCTATTCGAGGATTTAATACTTATGCTCACAAGGTATACAATCATTGATCGAAAAATATATAATTTATTCTCTAACTATGAAACCTAATAGCACCGTCAGTACAAACTTTTGTACGAATAAGGTAAGCCAAACCGTTCCTCAGCGAGCACCCTGTATAGCTGTAGTAGGTAGTTATAACCACTCCAGATTTATAACATCCATTTCCAATCTCAAATGGGGGTTTTTCCTTCAAACGAAATTGCAGTCATTTTCTTGAAGAACCTTTAGAACATCACATTTCAAACATATAAATTCGATATTATATTTAAAAAAAAATGTTTGATCACGTAGAACTGAAAAATAAAAATGGGGATTCGCATTTGAAGGGATTTGTCTTGAGTGCATGATATGGCAACGTCGAATTCAGCTTTCTCAGGAAGAAAAGGACGTCAAATGTGTTACTTTGCTCAGGAAAACAGAGATAGCTATTCTTCGATCTGGTTAGAATAGAAGACAACGATCAAGGAATAGAAAAAGAAGAGCACAGACTGTCATACTGTCATATTACTAACAAATCGTAAACGGGAATTGTTTGGTTATATTTACAAAGAACACGTGTGTACCACAGAATAGGAATAAATCTTTCATTACTCTATAGCATAAAAAGCTATTCTACTACACACCGTTGTCACTTCGTGCATGCCTGGCTAATCCCAAACCCCAATTTTGAAATCTGATTTTGAATACTTTCTGGAGGTAATTTGGAAAAATGATGAATCAAACCCATAATAATTATGTTCAAATTTGCATTTGCAGTATTAACCCAAATTCAGGAAAAACCCCCTTTCAACATTGAGCAATTCGCATCTTCACATTTTTACCGGTGGGAACGCAATATTGCCCTAAGTTATCTTTTTCCGCATCATCGAGTCACGAATTGAAGTCTAGAGATTTATAACCAAATTGTAAACTACTCGATCTGAATAGGAGCACGGACAGAAAAGGGTTAAAATGATTTAAGGGCCATGCAAAAAGGGATTATAATAAGTCGAAATGTTTTAAATAATATCACAAGCTCCATTAATTCGCATAAAATTTCCGATAAGCATCGCCTGTAAAAAATATATGCGAAATAATACAGATGGCATTTTCTGGGATATGTATGCAGATACGGTAAGGCCCAGATGGATCGTTATTTGAATATATCATGCACCAGTGGGCAGGTATAGATCGAAGCGGCCCTTTATCTGCTCCGTGTCAGACAATACTTGATTTGTGGGCCATCTGCATAAGCCCGATCGCACTTTTTCTTTCTGCCTCTCTTCTGCGTGTTGTATGTAACCCTTCAACCTTGTTTATGTCTATTCTGAAGCTTGTTTCCTTCCGTTTCGACAACGCAGGTAGGTATTTCTGGTAACTCTCACTTTACCTGTGTATAAGGGTGCATGCTGATTAAATGAATACTGGTAGGATTTTTCATGTGGGTACCTATATTCATTATTACGTTTTTTTTTCTGGAAACGAGAGGGCTATAATTTTTATTGTGCGGATGTTCTAAGGGAACAGCGTGTTATCGTTTTGTTCAAATGTCTGTAACTTTCGATTATTGAGCTGAAAATGGTCTCAAACTACTAGGTTGGACTCACTGATGACGAATGCCGCAGAAAGGTTCGTTAATGGGCCAAATCGGCCAAATGTTTCGGAGTTATAGCCATTTGAAATTTTGAGGTTATTTCCCGCATATTTCAGGAAATCCTGGAGCGATTGGATTGAAACTTGGCAGTTAGTTGAAGCACCTAATAAAAAAAAAATTTCAAAATTTTTTTCGAAGATTTTTTTTTCTGATACTATTGTACACATTCGGAAAAAATTCCAGTTATACTTTGAGCTTTATATTTCACAGCAGCGTACCACATTTCAATTCGATACGGCTATTAGTTTTGGAGATATTGAGGAAATAATATGTATGAAATATGTATGAAATTCTATAAAATTTGGTGGATTTCTTCTCGATATCGTTGATTTTCCGGTATAACCCAAGAAATACTGATTTAATCTTGATTAAACTTCGCAGCTAGTTCAAAAATGTTTAAGGACAACATTGTGCAACATTTCGTGATGATCAACAATCTGAAAAAAAAATTCAATTTTTTTTCAAATATTCAATATTCTGTGATCTCCTCATCATATTATCCTGATTAAATTCTCTTTGTTCCTTCAAACTGTCATTTTTAGATGAAGTACTGGAATTCAACTCAATATAATCTATATTTTTGAAAATATTGAGGAAATAGAAATTTGAATGGGTATATCTACGGAATCATTGGGCGAATTTTTACCCATTCACGAATTCGGCCTTCGTAGTTAAGGTCCAAACCTTCGCTACAAATATCTAATTTCTAAGTTGATTCTTTCGGAAGTTATTGTGTTTATGGTCGGCCTAATACTATCGGAAGAAACGACTTAGGGCCGTTTTCATAGTTGCTCCTTGAGGCTTCCTTACTGAAGGCCGCCTTAAATTTCATTACATAGAAAAGCAAATGGAAGGCGGCCTTCAATAAGAAAGCCTCAAGGAGCAACTATAAATACGGCCCTTAGAAACTCGATATCTGTAGAGAAGATTTGGGGCTTAATTACGAAGGTCGAATTCGTGAATGGGTAAAAATCCGCCCAATGATTCTGTAAATATACCCATTCAAAATTTTATTCTCTCAATATTTCCAAAAAAACAGATTAGATCGAATTGAAAATCCATTACTTTATCGAAAAAAACCTAGAAAAGCACTGCCCTGAAGGCAGCAGCTTTTGCGCTCATGTTCGAATTCGATGCCAAAGCGGTTATCTCCATTGAACATGAGCGCAAAAGCTGCTGTCTTCACGGCAGTGCTCTTCTAGGTTTTATTTTTGCGCGCATGTTCTAGGAAACAGCGCTGTCGCTTTGTCCAAATGTCTGCAGTTTTCGAAGTTTGTACCGATAAATGGTCTTAACCGACTAGATTGAACTCCGATGTCAGCATTGATTCTGTTTGGCCGATTATACGATAAATGTCGTAAGAAACGAGCTAGCGACTTGAAACGCTCAGGATAGGTTGCGCATCAGAAGGCGTTAATGGTAGTTAATGGGCCAAACGGTTTAGGTGTCAAGGTCATTTGAATTTTCATTTCTTTAATATCTCAGGAGCGATCGGATTAAAAGTTAATAGTTTTTTGTAGTATATCTACATGCAACTGCTCGCAAAATGTTGTTGAAATCGTATAATTAGTACACTTTTCAGAATTTTCCAAGGAATTTTTACTTGAAAAATTGTTTTTTTCAGAATCAGAAATCAAAGAAATTTCGCACAGACCTTAAACGGTTTATTAAACAACAGTGCACCAAATTTCTGTTTGATCCCATTTATGTTCGCGGAGATATTAGGAAAATATGTTAGATTTCGAGAATATTTCGTAACTCGTATCGATATTCATGTAATAATTCACAAAATACGGGGCCAATCGTGATTCAACTTGGTAACTAGTTGAAAAACGCAGATATCATATTATCCCCACGAATTTTTGCATGAATCTTCAAGCTATCCTTTTTCTATCATCAGGTGCCGTAGTACAATTCCATCCAATCTGTAAGTTTCGAAACTAAAATTTTGAATGGAAATATCCAGGGAATAATTGGGTGGATTTTACCCATTCATGAATTCGGCATTCGTAATGAAGGTACAAACCAACTTTACAAATATTTTTAGAGTATCAGTTTGGGCCTTTATTACGAAGGTCGAATTCATGAATGGGTAAAATCGACGCACTGATTCCGTAGATATGCACAATCCAAATTTTATTTTCCAAATATTTACAAAACTATAGATGGGATCCAATTGAAATCTAGTGGTTGATTGAAGAATAATAGCAAAGAGGTTCATGCAGAATTTCATGAGGTCAATATAAAAATAAGAATGCCGAATCTTTCCTTCAGTTTATTGACGGGGTTAATATATGCAAAAATTACTTAAAATCTCACTGAACGTGAAAGTGACCACAAATTCAAAGAAGTACTTCAAGTATGTTCGATTCAAATAAAACAATTATAATGGACCAATTACGGATCCCTGGGGAAAACCAATACAAACTCGTATGTTGTGGCTGTCAATTAATGATCACATGTAATTCAGTTAAATGTATGAATGGTAAAGTCCCCATGCAAAATAAAATTTTCCATGAAATACTTTTTCGATAACGTTTCTAAATCCTCACGAACAAAATTCACTATACCTACTCCATAAAAACGAAATCTCGTAACCAACGTATCGAAAAATCCTCCTCGAACAGATTCATTCTATAATTCGACATGCAGCAGTAACAGTTGTTGGCCTGACCTATATTCGAGCGCCAAATGAAGTTAATTATCACAAGTCACCCTCGTAATTATATCGACGAGGGTGTCCGTTAACCTACTGCTCCGTAATCAACCCTTTACTCAACCAGAATCGATTTAATTCTTTTCTGGTTTCCGGCAGGGAGTGTTGTTCAATTATTTCGAGCAAGAGTGGAGCTGTTAATCATAATATGGAGTCATCTACACCTGCTCCTGGTGGATCTTAGATATGTCAGAAGTTATGTCTTACATTTACTGGTCTGCTGGAATGTTGTATGTCGGTGTGTTCTTTGTGTTTCCATGAACTACACTATTAGACACTAGTATTGATCGTGAAGCATTGATATCGTTTGGTGATTTTCATTTTAAACTTGCATATTCGTTGCTCAATTGTTGAAATGAAGTGTAGTTACAGATTAGAAGTTCTGACTTCGTACTCTGTAAGGTTACGCAGAATCTGGGGTAAAGTATAGAGTTATGTGTATTTATATGTATATGAATCACTTTCACTATCACTTTCATAAACTATCCCGGTTCGCCATGATTCAGGTCTTTCAAGTTTTTTACTTAAAACTAACGCAGGTTGACACTCGTGGAATATCGGCAATTTCTGAATAATTCTCAGCGACGTTGCCAAATGCCAATGGCATTTTCTACTCTCAATCTCAACATAATCATCATGCTTTGAAGCTGAAAATGCCGAAGGTAGTTCTGAAGAAGCAGGGACAAAGTATCAGGAAGTGCTATGTAGAATTGAAATCTACTTTTTCTGATAGTAACCCTAATAATTTGGAATCAACAATTTATAAGGAGCTATCCAATACCCAAAGATAGCAGACTGAAGCTCAGCTGCATCCCAGTTTAGATAAATGTTCATCCCAATTCAGTGTACCGTTTACATAGATTCCCAAGAACTTTGTAAACTGAATTAGTTCTTTTAAGGTGATACAGGTTCCGAAGTACTACTACGTTATCATACTGAAGTATTTCAAGTTGTGCAAGAAGGTATTTAAATGTCTTCTGTAGGCTTATTTCTCGAGAATTTCGAAAAGTAGGGAATTCCATAGGTTGGTTTAGAAGTTTTACTGCAGGGTTATTCGAGTACTTTCATTTTTTTTCGAATGAACTATCACAAAGTAATGGACTACTCTATCCATTATTTTTCAGTAAAATTTCAACACTCGAATCTTGATTCCTGTATACAGAAAATACCATAACTGAACCTTCCAACCATGTTCATATACGTGAAATATTTCCAGTATTAACTAAGAAAAAAGTTTTTACAACATTCGCCTGGATTTATTGAATTCAAATGAAATTTTCTCAATTTCATTACTTTCCCAAAGTAAATTCACATCATGAACAATACGTTATTACTACGACCTCTTTGTAGAGAGGACAACGTTGTGTAGTTATCTGACAGGAAAATGACTATAACCTCATATTTTCAAAATATACACGATGAAATGTGTCAGAAAGTCATGGCAAACCGGGATATAGTTTATAAAAGTGAATGGGGTATATAAATTCCTATGAAAACTGTACTTGCTTGAGTAATTTTCAGTTGCCAATCCAAAAATTTCATCAATTTATTAGCACTGGGGAGGGGAAATTTCGGAACAAATTCGACATGATGGAATTCGCGTTATTTATAAATATCTTTAAACTGTGCATCGGCTCCTCAAACCAAATATTTGGGTCCAAATAAAGGTGTTTGTTAAGATCATATCTGATTGGCCGATAATTAAGTATATGCATCATTTTTGTACCGTGCAGAATGATCATCACAACTGAAAAATGAGGCATTTTATCATTTCCCCCCTTATCAATGGTCATTCGTTTTATGTATTCAATAGTTATTTTAGAATTCAGAATAATCATATTCAAAATTAAAATGAAATAATTTAATTCCTTCCATTGACAATATTTCTAACTCTAAGTTCAGAAAGAGGGGCAGCCATATTTTCCCACACAAATCTTATATTTTACATCTGCCGTAAAACTTAACCTTCTAATGACACATCTCCCACACAAGCGTGGCAAAAATCCATACATTATCCGACATCCAAATTCGATGACTAAAATATCCTGTGATGTCATCTCACTTTGACGAATAGATCTCACGAACTAAAATGTTGCGCTTCCTGGATAAGAAATTTATAGCTTGCCAAGAAGGAGGATTAGCTATCCGAAAGTGTAGGTGAAATTTTACTTCGTGTATGCAAAGAGAAATTGAATTTCATGGTATCGAATCGAATTCTCCAAAACTTATTTTCTGGTTAATTTTCGTGAGGAAAGATGAAAAAAAATATAAATGATTTAACAAGCAAGAACTCCAGTCTTCTTTCGAATTTTTTAACTATAAGGAATCAAATAAAGAGCTATGTTTTTGATTAACGCGCTTCGTAACATAATGTGTAAGGTGAAGCCAATAGGGACATGTTGAAGTACCTGGATTCCAGTAATAGGATCTCAAGCAAAATTCTCTATTTTGTCATCTACCAAGAATACTTCAATCATAATTTTTTGTATAAGTTAACTAGATGGAATTAAAACCAGTTATTCAAGTGAATGGATCATTCAAGATGATTTCCTTTGAAATCTTCCTCCATAGAATTGCGGTGAAAGTGCTAACAATTTACGTAAGCTGTATGTACGTCCATTTATGGAATCAGTTGCTACAAACATCCTGACCTATAATTAATTAATTAATCAAGCAGTGCTAATAACCTCAAGCCTAACCGATACTATGCATAGATGCTTCCTTAGTATCAACTGTATAATTAATTAATTGAACAGTTGCAATAGCTATTGAATAGAATAATTTTGATTGATATTTGAATACGAGAACTCTTCTAAAGGAACAGCTACCCATCCGAATTGGAATATTCATTATTCAAGTCGAACTAGAAGAGTATACCTATTTTAAGCCGAACCATTAGAAAATTGAATAAATTGCACATATAAATATTCATTGGTTCTCGATCTAATTTTCCTATATTTCATTATTTTTTCTCCAGTTATTCTAGTTTGAATATTGGTTACATTATGTATATTGAATATTCAGAAGAAAATTCTTATGAAAAAATTCAAAATTTCGATGTTAGCTGTCGAAATTAAATGTCAGTTGAAGACAAAAAAATATAATATTCGATATGGGGGTTTATTTCCACAATGGAACAAATATATTTATGAGCAAATAAATATGATTTCTTGAAATATTTTCAGAACTCTGCGACTCTTCGAATATTTCTGCAGAGAAGTGTTTTTCGAAAGAATATTTTTCATTTTTGATTTGGCCAATATGAAGTATTGATACAACATACACTATTTTGACCAAAAATAAACATGGTTTTCATGAGAGGACCGTCAATCTAGATAAATCCAATTCATCAAAATTTTCAAATCAGAAGTCATATATTTTACTTTAACAAAACCTACACCTAAAATGAAAATCTCAGAGATATCAAGAAGCAATTTATGATAGTTCATTACATGTAATAATTATCTGTCTAAACGTCAAATTCAAGTATTTATTTGTGGATTTCGGAAGTCACAGACTACTCACTCTCGAGATTTTGGGTGTTTGAATTTTGAAAAATTCAATTTGTCCGAGTTGATAATTTTCCCTTGTGAATTGTCGGTCCAAATAGCAAGAATACGTTGTCAAAATTGAAAATGAAAAAGATGTTTTCGAAAACACTTTTGTTGCAGAAATATTCAAAAAGTTCGAGTCCCCGTCGACACCATTTTTTTCATAAGAATTCAAATGACTCAGAGACCGTTGAGTTCTTCACCGGAGAAATGGTATATTGTTGTGTTGATATCACTGGAAAACGTATTTAATTAATGAGTAATATACTGGATGTGCCATTTGAATTGAGAAGTGTCAGGTTGTTTTCTGTATGTCGATCTTCAAATATTTTATAGAGAAAGTACGTTTTCGAAAACATATGCATTTTTGTTCAATAGTTTTTATTAATATAAGAATACTTTTTCGTTATCGAAAATTAATTCAGAAACTAACAATTCTTAACAAATAGATAATAAATACAAATATTTCAGAAAAAACCTTGTTTTGTACAACGTATCAATTTTGATGACAGCCAACAGTTTGGAAATTGATTGTTCACGTGGAAGCGTGTTAATATTTTTAACACAATATTATTTGATTAAATTGAATAATAAACCTTAGTGATCGACGAAAAAAAAAATTACCACCTCCGAAAATTAATCATCGCATTCGGTTCTAGGATTGGAATTCAGTAAAATAATCGATTAACTATCCATCCAGAATTATATATCTTAAGGTAGATGAAAAGATTGATTACCCAATTTTCAATACATATCGAGAAATTTTCATCAGATTTGTTTATTATTTTGCAAACAAAATGTGCAAATGCTCCATCGATAGTAGTTCAAATTAAATATTTTTGGGTTTTCTCTCTCAATATCAGAAACATAACTACTGAAAATCGGATAAACGTTATTATTTATAGAAATCACACTGCGAATTACGGGATTTAAGATTAAATTTCTTCATGAAGCGCATTCATATCTTAAATAAAACTGAAATATTTCTCATGAATCATTGGTTTTTCCCAACACAAAAAAACCAATTCCATCAAAAAATGTATTTGAAACATTGAAATCTCAATAAATACTCTTGTATAAATGAATACTACTTTTGCCTGCAGAACGCGAAAAAAGTAGCGTTATTTAAAATAATGAAGATTTTCAAAAAATTCCGTTGACGAAGTTTCCATCAATTTTGGTTTGCGTAGTACAATTATCGTCAACATGTGGATATCCGTTACTGGTTTCAATCGAAATCCAATATTTTTCGTACTGAGAGTTTGAAATAAGGGTGAATATAAAAGATAAGGTGCATGTATATGATAAAACAAATTGGAGGATATATGCAAAAAATCAATAACAAACCGGAAAACTCATCAATTGTCGAGAATCTAATACTATTGGTAGAAGCCTAAGACTAAGGTAGGAGCCAATGATCCACCTGTTTCAGTTCTATGATTCAATTTTGGAAAGCTTAAATATTTTCAGCCAGGTAGAAATTGAAATAGGAAATTAAATAAAACAGTTTAAGAGATTGCTCGCCAATATCGTAGTTTTCTGAATTAATATTCCGAGATCCAAGAGATACGGCTGCTCGCATTTCAGAATTTTCTTCAAAATAAACCTTGACTCCCGCTAAAATATTTACTAGCCGATATTGGCGAACAATCTTGAAAATTGTTTTATTCCACTGTCAAAATTCTCACTTGTGGTACTAGCGACGATGAAAGTGTGATAAATATCGCTGAAGAATTTGCACAGTTAGCTGGGAAAATAATAAACCTTTGTGTAAAATTTGCACCGTTTTTAATTTTCACTGGATTTCTGGAATATTGTCGTAATTTAGCTAGAAGCAATCAGTGTGCAACGCTTAAGGTGCATTTTACGAGGGAAATCGACAATGTCCTTTTATTGATTGACTGGGATTCTTTCCAAATCGTATTTCGTGTGATCAGCCATCATGTCTGAATAGTTTATGCAGAAGGTTGGTGTCTGACGAATGATGGCAGTAACCCCGGATTTCCCAACCCTCTGATCCATCATGAGCACACTCTGGTGATGGAAAAAAACTCCGACGTAGGGGGAACTCGGTTTCCGTGCAGCAACATGTCATCAAAAAATTAAATATTCGAAAAAATTACTGTCCAGCTCTGAATGTTATATCGCTACGATTTTCGTTGATTTTACTTATTCATTCCATGATAATATACTTTTTCTAGAATTTCTTTCCTAGATTACCCCAAACGTAGCATTATCATTGTTCTGATTGAATATTGATGCATAATAGAGCACTTAGTAAGCCGATTTATGTCTTCTGTATATATACTGACGATAATTGAAAAGCTATTCGTGCATTTTTAACCCGTTTTCAACAATTTAGTGTCTAGAACGGTTCTTCAGGACTGTTGTATTTGATTCTACAACTTTTTCAATCGGGGTTATTTTATCTAACTCGTCTATATAATGGAGGGTAAAGTGCATCTTTTGTTATTGAAATAATCGGTTTTCGTGTTGGACTCCTATATAATTAAATTGACTAAATGGAGTTTGTCGATGGCTTTGAGAAGTCATATCGAATGGTTTTTGATTTCATTTTCGTCGGAACTAATGAGCTTGGGAGTTGAATCATAGAATTTCATATTTTCCTATCAGATATATATTCAGGATCCCAACTGTCATGCAGAATTTGCTCGAATCAATAAATAGATAATTGAAATGAACGTTGATAACCAGAACCGGATCTAGGCAAGCTTAGTGTAGGGGGGCAAATTCATGAATATTTTTCTTGGGCTTCTTTACTTCAGGTTTTATATTTCAGAGTGGTGTTGTGGTGCATGCACCTGTTTAGGCGACAAGAAGTTACCGAAAAAAATTCCGGATAATGATTTTATACTTGCAATTCTCGATCCACTATCTGGGCTATGCTCAAGGGCTATAAATAACGAAGACATTTACGACACGACCAAGGGGCTAGATTATTTTTGGTTTATTATTTGATAAAATCGAATAATAGACCTTAGTGATCGACCAAAAAATCCGTCCGTCCGCTGTCCAGGGCTTCTCTCTGAAAATACTGAAACGAAATCCGTGAACCTTGGTACAAAAATCTTGCGTCGCTCGAGATTGATCCTCCAAGCTTTTCAGCAGGATCGCTGTAACCTGAGTTCAAAATTGGGGGTGGGAAGGAAAAAAAATATTTCCCGAAAACTTCGATGTTGGTAACTATTGCATAACTCAATTTGAAAATTTCAACCCTGATGATTTACGACCGGTGGTTCCTGAGTTATGAAGAGAAACGCTGCTTATTTTGGTGTGAAAAACCAATTAGTTATGAATAATATATAAGTTTTATTTAAGATATCAATGAAATTGGGTTATTTAACTGAGAAAATAATAAACCTTTGTGTGAAAATTGCAGCGTTTTCCTACCGTTATCGCCCAAGCGCGCCTAGAAATTATGCGGGTTGAAAAAAAGTTTTCAAATTAGAACGTGTGGAAAGTGCATATATCGGCTGAGTTCGTCGATAGATAAAATCTGCCTAATAGTTTCGGAGATATCATCGTTCGAAATATTTTCCCGATATTTTTAATAATAAGTGCCGATTCGATTGAATTGAAATTTAATATTCGATTGTACAATAATTACTCGAATGTTTATAGGTCTGAAAGTTGAAAATAGAGAAAACCGGTTTGAACATGACAAAAAAAATTAAAAACTTAAAATTTATTTTCGAATTCTATTGAATTGGAATCAAGTATTCAGTTGTAAAATAATTACTCGAATGTTTATTTGCCAAGAAGTTGAAAATAAAATGAATGTTTTGAAAGGAATACGATAGATTTATCTCTATTTTTTCAAAAATTAAGTTTCACAGCAATTTACTGATCGTATTCCTTCAATTAAATATGAAAACACTAATCGTGGGAGCGGAATATTTCAATGGAAACATCTACTCACTCTTCGAGCGACGCTTCGCAACTGTATTGTTCGCAACAATAATTCATAATAATTGGAGAACAGCGACGCACTCCTCCAGATATAATAATAATAATATCATTATTATTATTGAATGAATAAGTGAAAATAAAGTTATTTCACTTTCAATCTAAGATATACTTCGGACAGGAGAATCGAATATTCATTAAATTAGTTTGAAGGAGATCCAGATATCATGTCATTGGAAATTCTGTATACTGTTGAATTTTTTTCTCAACCAATCTCAGTAAACTCAATTCCCAATTTTTCCCATCATGGCTATGAAGAGAATTGATATATTCTATCACATCCTTGAGAAAGTATACGCTTCCACCCGAAAACTACAGAAATATTCAGATGCAAATTTTCTGAATAATGTATTCAAAAATCCGCAAACCTGCCTCCGCTCTTGAGGGATATGTTTACATATAGGGATAAGAGTTCGGTTCATCGAAAAGCCATCAGTATCCCATATTTTGTCTGAAGATACATGCGTGTATGCGTATGAAGTATTGATTCGACACGTATCAGATATATAGGGGAAAAGATGAGTGTGCATTTTATTCCCTGAAATTTCAGCGGCAGGTGAAATATTAGTGGAGATTTTATGGTTCTGGTTTATTGACAATAAGCGAAGGTGTGGTCCAGAATTTTTCGGGTGCAAACAGAGCTTAAGAATAACAGAGCAGTTTGCAAACCGCCGATGCCTTAACTTTTTCGAGAGACATCCTCAAGACAATCTTGAATTATTATACTTTCGAATTGTAAAAGTTTGACGAAATGTAATAGTCGATCAACTATTTTTATCAGCCAAGGGTTAAATAGGATCTAGGGATTAGGATGTGGTAGTGGAAGGAAAAAAATTGATGAAATTTCTGATAAATTGCCGAAGAGGGTCAAAATCACTTGCAAACGTAATCACCATATTCAAAGGATGATTAACAGAACTAAACAAATGGGCTAATGAAAGCAACGACAAACACACAAATACACGAACATCAATACACTGATCTCAATTACACACTTCCAAGGAAACTATCTGAATATAACAACACCTTTAGAAATACTTTTTTCATGATAAAATGTCTGACCTAGACAAAACAGTCGTTTCAACAACGACATCACAAAAAATTAAGTGAAATATTCATGCAAAGTGAGAGAAGACTTTCAAAATAAAAAGGTATGGAAACTTTAATTTTCTTTTCAATTAATTCGGGGAAAAACTCACCGTATTAATAATCTATAACCAAACAAAATTGTCTCAGAACGCTGTTATATTAAAGGTAGAGTTAGTTAGTTAATGAGCAATTTTTGCGCGCATGTTCTAGGGGAACAGCGTGCTATCGTTTTGTCCAAATGTTTGTAATTTTCGATGATTGAGCTGAAAATGGTCTCAAACGACTAGGTTGGACTCACTGCTGACAAATCCGGTGTCAAAATCGGTTCTGTCCGGCCGGCCGTGGACACGATAACTGTCGTACAAAGCTATCTAGCAACTTGAAACTGATAGGGTAGTTCGCGCATCGGAATGCCGCGGTTGGGTTCGTTAATGAGCCAAATCGGCCAAATAGTTTCGGAGTTATAGCTTTTGAACTCTCGAAGTTATTTCCATCATATTTCAGAAACTACTGAGGCGATTAGATTGAAACTTGAGAGTCAGTTGGAGCATAACAACGTGCAACTTTGAGCAAAATTTCACTGTTACTGAATTTTGGAAAAATATTTTTTCAAAATTTTTTCCGAAAAAACTTTTTTTTTTCTGAAACGATCATTCATATTCGAGAACAACTCCAGTCATACCTTGAGCTCCATATTTCACAGCAGTGTACCAAATTTCAGTTCGATACGGCCATTAGTTTTGGATATATTGGAAAAAAATATGTAGAATTTTGTGGTTTTCTTCTCGATATTGTTGTTTTTTTCGGTATAACTCAAGAAATACTGATTTAATCGTGATGAAAATTTGCAGCTAATTCAGAGATTCTGAAGGATAATATTGTGCGAAATTTCGTGATGATCGTGTCATAAGAACAATTCGAAAAAAAATTTCAAATTTTTTTTTCGAATATTCAATATTCTGTGATCTTCTCATTATATTATCCTCAGTAAATTCTGTTTAAGCCTTCAAACTGTCATTTTTCGATGAATTACTGGAGTTCAATTCGATCTAATCTGTTTTTTTGGAAATATTGGGAAAATATATTTTGAATGGGTACATCTGCGAAATCATTGGGTGGATTTTACCCATTCATTAATTCGGCCTTCGTAATTAAGGTACAACCCTCTCTACGAATATCGAGTTTCTAAGTTGATTCTTTCGGAGGTTATTGTGTTTACTGTCCGACCGTTAGGCCGACCGTAAACACAGTAACTTCCGGAAGAAACGACTTAACATGCGCGTAAAAGATGCTGCCTTCACGGCAGTGCTTTCCTAGATTTTTATTTTTATTGATGCTCGTTTATTTGTGTAGTTTTGTAGCCCTTATTCAACGCTTTCAGTTATTATTTTTGAAGAAATGGATGTATCGTTTGGGGGTTCTGGAGTCTTTGTCACTATTTTAATACTCCTTCATGTTCATATTTCTGTAGCTCAGAAAAAGATCCCAAACTATAGGATCGAAACGCTGGCAATTTATTCACAATCTCTTTTTATCTCAGTCTTTCTACTTCGAAAATCTAAATGCTGAATTATATGAGGACATTGAACACATATAGTGTTGTAGAGTGTCCGTAAATAACTGCAAAGGATTTTGGGACTTGATTCTTTTACGTGATTTAGAGGGGTTCTCCACCCAGCCTTCCAAGATACAGCCACTAGAAGGAGTTTACAAGTTTACGGATTCAAGAGTACACTGAGTATAGGTAAACATATTGTGAAGCTCTATGTATAAGTATTCTTATGATTGTTTTCAGCTCCACAACCTCATCATTAGAGGTCAAAAACAACAATTTTATCTGGCAGAGCTGCAAAATTTATTTTTTCATTTTTTTCCTGAGAATAGTATTGCTCTTGTTTTCTGTATGGAGAATTTTGACATGAATTCGACCACAATTTTAAAATTTTCCATACAGAAAACGAGAGCAATAGATTGAACCTCTTGAAAGAACTAGAAATAAACAGGTACCATAAAAATGAAAATAATTGGCGAATGAAGATAAGCGCTACTCCCTCTGGTGGCTATTCGAGTAACCCGAGGTACAGACATTATCATTGACAAGTTAAAAGAAAAGTCGAAAAATTGAGAAAGTTTATGCATTTTTCTTGGCGTTTGTGTGATTTTACAAGTGCTTATACTGAGAAAAGCAAACTCAAATGTCCCTTCCCATAGATTTCCAAAGCCCGGCGAAAAATTTCTAGTTAGGATGAAAGAAACTTCCTTTAACAAGTCGGTCCTGAAAATGTTTGAGAATCAATAAAAACCAACAATCAAGATTTATGAGAGTCTGTTACATGCATTTTACCGATGATGATCATTTTTATAGAGGTAAGCACGAATTGCTCATGAAACAGTAGATCACATTCACATTTTTTTCCAGGCCCCTAATCCAAGCAGAGAAATTTACTTAAAGGAATGCTATGCCTTCCAGTTCCAGAAATCTGTCTGTTGAACTGATCATTAAGGAACAACGTAAATGTTTTAGTGATAGAACTGACTATTGAAAAAAAAAAGAGTCTCAACAAGGAAATACCTGGTGATGAATACTGTTAGGTAAAAATGCTTCTGCCGATGAAAGCAAAGTTGTACAATGCTTATTTATTACAGCTTTTTCAAGACCAATCATAAGAGATTTGGAAAATGTATTCGTCAATCCATAAAGAATAAGGCTCACGGTACTAGTAGCATTAGTTTCATGTGAATGTATTCATTTTATTCACAATATATTGAGTATATAGTTCTTCGCTATAAAAATAGTAAAGTTATGGGTATTTGTCTATTATTCCAAAAAGTATGTTTTACAATAGTATCTGTTTTTCAACTTTCAAGAAAGCCTAAGAAATCCACCAATGTCAATCTTGCCATATTTGGATCTGAAAATAAATATTATCAAAAAACTGTCTAACCTTAGAGGTATCCTCGTAATTTTAGAGTTTCTACACTCAATAAGATTGAAGAATGATACATACCTACTTTATAACTATCGACTATCAAAACAAAATCTATGTCTGTATCTAAGGTTCTAAAACTGGCCACCGTGGCGCTGCAATCTTAAATTCAGACGCCAATTCAAAGAATCACCCTTTAAATTGTTTCAGCATGTTCATCAGACACACTGTATATTATTATTCTATATGGTTAGAGTTAATTAACGTCTACTTGTAACAAATAATTGTGGAAATATTCACAAATGACTAAATATTTCCTCTAAGCTTCACTTTACTCCATGAAATTGAACACATACGTCTGTTTCGTATAACGATGCGCATCTACAAAGCAAAGCTCTATTATTAGGATCGTCAGACGACACAACATCGCCCAATAGAGATGAAAAGAGAAAAACTGAAACTTTCTTTTTATCATCATAGTAGGTTCGACGAAAGCCTCACTAATGGCGGATTTATACTAACAAACATGCTTACATGTCGGCAGACGATGTATGTTTGATGAAAATAAAAATAAAACTCCCGTATGTGCCTCCAGAATCCGGTTTTGAATATTTATTTTTGCGATACGCGGAAGAGCAGTCTTGAAAAGAAGCAGAAGCGGCAGAAAGGTCGTTTCATTGGGAAAAAGGAACCTCTCAGGTTTTTATCTGGATCCAAAAATGTTGGCTGGAATCATGAGGTGGATCTACTGATGCTTTTTACTGTTTGCGAGGTAGCTAGCCTCAATCCTTTTTGGGGTATCACGTTTCGTCCTGACTCCGCCTGGGAACTCAGCAGGGTATGCACAAACCTGAGTCATCACATGCCTACGTGAGTGAACAATCTTAACGCGAATCATAAAAGACTGTGTAGGACCGCAAGAACGTCAAAGTTGACCAGGGTAATATGATCTTGTGCGAGTCTCCTAGGTGCAGGCGTAAGAGTTAGCGCCATCTGAATGTTGACCGATGCTGCCAGGGATTAAAGGTAGGTACTTATAGGGTATTCGAAACACAAAGATGAAGTAGGACGCGCGTTACTTAACTTTAAGAGTTTAGAGACGGCGTAGGCTTCAATATTGAGTCGTACCTTAATTTAAAAAAGAGATTCCTCTAACAAAATGAAAGCCTTTCTTCATTTAACATTTTTCCTGATTCGGCTCAGGTGAACAAATACAGGATGTCGAAATTTATGCATATCTCCACTCTCATAAATGAGTCTGTATGTACAGGCAATTTTCCATCTGCTCTGAAATTAGCAAGGGTCGTACCAATTCACAAAAAAACGTGATACTGAAAGTGTAGCTAATTACCGACCTATATCCATACTCAGCCAACTGTCTAAAATTGTTGAAAGAGTTATTAATAGTAGAATATACGACTATCTGACGAAATTTTCGTTACTCTCCAGTAGCCAGCACGGTTATACATGTGGAAGGTCTACTCAAACAGCTTGCTGCGAATTTCTTGAATTTGTCTATGCCTCTTTGGACGAAGGTATATTCTTCGACCTTTCCCGAGCTTTCGATACGCTTCAACATGAATTCACACTAGATAAGTTGTATTAACTGGGGTTCAGAGGAGTCTTTCTCGATTGGATTAACAGCTTCTTACCAAACCGTAGAATTTATGTACAGGTTGACGAACAATACTCCCATGAATTCTCTACTATCTTGGGAGTCCCTCAAGGATCAGTCTTTGGGCCTCTTTTATTTTTGCTGTTCGTTAACGATTTGCCAGACTATATTTTGGCTTTAATGATACTTTTTGCCGATGATGCCTCGATTGCAATTGGGGCGAATAGTTTGCAGGAACTCATGGCTCTGTGTAAATCTATTGTTGAGCGCTTTACTGACTGGTGCCGTCTTAATTTTCTCGTCGTAAATCTGGCCAAAACCCAGATTCTCAAATTTCAAAACCGTTCAAATGCAATTACCGATTCATTCGTCGTTACATGTTCCAGAGATGATCTGGTATCAACGGATTGTGTGAGATTCCTTGGGCTACATGTTGATCGAAATCTTAGGTAGGTCCATCATGTTGATTACGTCTGCAAGAAGTTAAGTAGCGCATTTTATTCCATTTCCAAACTCAAAAAGTCATTACCAAGAGACGCTCCGATTGGTTTTTATTATAGTATGGTATACTGTCACCTATGTTATAATGTGGTTCTGTGGGGGTCATCGGTTGATGCGAACCGAGTCTTTGTGTGTCAGAAAAAGATCTTGAGGTTCATAATCGACCTGAAACCCCTTGATTCTTGTCGTCCATTGTTCCATAAATCTAAGATATTAACGTTTTCATGTATATTCATTGTAAACTGCTTACTGCATATCCATAATAATAAGCACAAATTGAAAATAAGTTCCGATTTTCACAACTACAATACCAGGCATGGAAATGATTTATGTATATCCAGACACCACACAGCTGAATTTAAATGAACACCTACCTTCATGGGAACCAAGTTGTATAATCATTTAGATAGTAAACTTGAATCACTTAATCTCAGAAGATTCAAAAAACAAGTAAAAACTCTGCTTATGGAGGGTTCCTATAACAGCGTTAAAGAATACCTCCCCGATGTATTTACATGATTCGTATATATCGGTTATTTCATTCTGTTATTCTTTTTTTCTGTACTCTGACTTGTCCTACACATTGTTTAATGTCTTACAGGATCAATAAATTATTATTATTATTATGGAAAAGAACAGTTTTTGCTTTGTAATTTCAACATGGTTATTTCGAATTTTTCTACGGCTATTACATGCATTCTCCAGCTAACAGTTTTATATTTTTTAAAATGGTTTCCTAGTAATAGACTCCCGGATCCATTAAACTATGGGAAGTTAACATATAGAATGCAGATAAAGTATTTCGTAGGTCATTATGAGAATATATATATTCAATCATATTAGACGGCTATTCCTTATCATTTCTCCTGGAAACCATTGCTTCCGAAATATTCAACGTTGAATATTATGATACGATATTGTACAATACAGATGAAAGTCAGAGTCGTCGTCCGTATTAGACGTGTTCACAAAGTACAGGAGTGTATTAGCACATAGATAAATATTTAGATGTATATATTTTTTACTTGAGCCGAGCCTGCAAGAATGGCGAATGAAAAAGGGGTTCATTAGATGGGAGCAATCTGTAAATGTACAACATAAAGACTCACCCTGTATATGCTGGTCAATGGGACCGAATTTTTAACTCGAGTCGAGGAAAATGACGCAAGTCATTTGGCTCTCCTTCAGAGTTGTAGTTGTATTGTGTGATTCGTGGAATTCGGGGTGAACTTATGTTAATATGTCCAAATTTGAAGGTGCCGATTGGGGTTTCAGAATGACTTAAAAGAGCTTCGTATGTGAAATTCCAATAAGAAGCATAATAAGAACGAGTGTTTATTCTTATGAATTATGAGGCAATCTTTCGAATTACAGTCAAGCTCGTTAAAACCCGAATCAGGATGAAAATGGTCCTTCGAGCTGGATTCCATCGCTTAATCAATTCAAATTATGTTCCTTCGCATGTTCGAAGAAACTTTCATCATCGAATCCCGATAAAAATCGAATATGTCGAAGTTCAACCCCTGATATCATTCAGTTCAAAAAATAATCACCGGCAAACTTTCGACTTGGCGTGTTTTATTCGGTAAAACAGTGGAATTCTTACGCTCATTAATCATTATTTATGGCTCAGTTCGCGTGCCAGTCCCGTTTTAAATAAATATCAATATGTCACTCATGTTACTTTACCTTCGGCATTATTTCATTCCGACTAATGTTGATATTGTTTGATTTCGAACTCTGCATCGTGTCAGCCTTCATGGAACGGAGGGTAGGATTGGCGGGATGTACCCGCTTGGTATCGGATGGAATGGCCTAGAAATCCGTACGACATGAATCCAATTTTGCCAAGATGAATTTCGATTTGCTTGGTCCGATTAGGAAGGTTCGTGATATGTTCGTTTGGAGACTGACACATCGGCACTACACGCGATGTATTTCCGGAAAATTCAATCAGAATAATTATGGAATCACTGACCTGGCCTCATGAGCTTTTGAACTTCTTCGCAGTATTTTTTATGGCATTTTCATCTGATTTCGTGTGATGAAATCCATATCAGATTACTCGATATTGAGCTGCATCCGATTGAGTATAATCCGAACAGTTACTTCACCAATTGGCGGCGAGATCAAAGGGAGGTTGATTGTTCGTCGGCATTCCTTGATTTCGACTCATGTTGATATTGTTTGATTCTTATTGTCCTGCATGAAACGATCGGTAAGATTGGCGGGGTCTACCCGCTTGCTATCGGATGGTACCTAGAAATCCGTACGACATGAATCCAATTTCACTAAGATGAATTTCTGAGTTATTTCGATTTGCTTTGTACGATTGGGAAGGCTCGTGATATGTTCGTTTGGAGACTGACACATCGGCACTACACGCGATGTATTTCCGGAAAATTCAATCAGAATGATTATGGAAGTACTGAACCGGCCTCAAGAGCTTTCCAGTAATTTTTAAGGCATTCTCAAATGATTTTGTGGGATGAAATCCATATCAGATTACTCGATATTGAGCTGCATCCGATTGAGTATGATCCGAACAGTGACTTCACCAATTGGCGGTGAGATCAAAGGAAGGTTGAATGTTCGTCGGCATTCCTTGATTCCGACTCATGTTGATATTGTCTGATCCGGCCTAACGGCCAACTGCTTGAACACAATAACTTCCGAAAGAAACAACTTAGGAATTCGATATTTGTAGAGAAGGTTTGGAGCTTAATAACGAAGGCCGAATTCATGAATGGGTAAAATCCACCCAATGATTCCGCAGATATACCCATTAAAATGTTATTTTCCCAATATTTCCAAAAATACAGATCAGATCGAATTGAAATCCAGTACTTCATCGAAAATTACACTTCGAAGGTTCATACAGAATTTAATGAGGATGATATGATAAGAAAATCACAGAAGTTTTCTTTCAAATTGTTCTAATGACACGATCATCACGAAATTGCATAAAGTTGTCTTTTAGCACCTTCAAACTAGCTGCGAAGTTTTATCAGAATTGAATCAGCGTTTCTCGAGTTATACCGAAAAAAAACAACGATATCTAGAAGGAAACCTCAAAATTTGACATATTTTTTCCCGATATCTCCGAAACTTATGATCGTATCGAACTGAAATTTGGTACACTGCTTGGAAATATGAAGCACAAAGTCCGAGTGAAATTCGTTTTTGGATATGATGAATGGTTTCCGAAAAAAAAATTTTTTGGAAAAAAATTTAGAACATTTTTTTTTTTGAGATTTACTGACCGTATGATCCTGACAAAATTTGGCTCTGAGTTGCGCGTCTTATACTCCACCTAACTGCCAAGTTTGAATCCAATCGCTCGAGTCGTTTCTGAAATAAAATATAAATAACTTCCAAATTTCAAGTGGCTATAACTCCGAAACTATTCGACCGATTTGGCCCATTAACGAACTTAGCAGTTGCTAGCTCACTCCGTTCGACAGTTATCGTGTCCACGGCCGGTCGGACGGCCGGACAAAATCGATTTTGACACCGGATTCGTCATCAGTGAGTCCAATCTAGTCGTTTGAGACCATTTTCGGTTCAATCATCGAAAATTACAGACATTTGGACAAAACGATAGCACGCTGTTCCCCTAGAACATGCGCGCAAAAAGTATTGAGGTTATCTCGATGTTCCCATCAAAACTAAATGGGGAAGCATTTGAGACCGTTTTCAACCCGCAATACTCAAGGTCAATTCATATAATAATTTTCATTTTATGGTCGATTGTACGTTCTCCTTCATATATTAGGAGCAAAAACCCGAAATAACCTTGAAAATGAGATCCAGCTGGAAACTCCACCCCTGTCGAGAGGGTTAAAATAGAACGAGGATCGTCAACGACAAGAATCAAGAAGCCTCGAATATGACATCGCCTGAAGTGTCAGTTGGTGATATCCTCACATATCATCTATATGGCTCACATGCGGTGTAATCTGCGATACCGCAGACGCAGATCAGGGTAATAAATCATGGAAACTCCCCTTTTCCGCCTAGCACAGCCACTCTCCAATTTTCCCTACCAGGTTTTCATCTATCAACGGAAAAGTGAAACCGAATATATCCTAGGAGTATGCGTCCCTTATTCAGGAAAATGGCGATAAACGCACAGCTCTTTCCTGATAAGGAGTGTATAGCATCTCCATTTGTTATATCTTTCATTCGGAGAAGAAGTTCATCCTGATTGTTACACTTTATTAATAAGACATTCCAGAATTTTTCATATTTGTTCTTCTGCAGAATTGACTACATATCTGGATAATACTTTGCCCTTACACTTGTTTGGGAAGTTATTATAACTTAAGATAACTTTTTAGTATTATGAAGTGAATACAGAAATTGTCTTCATAGCATATTTCTGGTCATTTTTAATTCTGTCCTTTTATGAGACCGCCGTGAACTTTTGGGAGAAAAGTTTTGGAGATCTAGAACCTTCAGGGTAGAATCAAGGGCCAAATGAGCAGGTGAATTAACTTGATGGCCAAAGTTCACCTGATGACTTCTTTGGTATAGATTTCCGATTTTTTCTTTCAATTTGAAAAATATAAATGATATTGAATTTGTAAAAAATTTTGTTGGAATCGTATCGCTGGAAAAATCAAACAGTCAAATTTATATCTCAGAAATTGTATGCCATGTTCAGTGGAAGTATTGTAAACGCATTCACATCATCATTTCCCACCCAAAACACTCGATATCAACTGGATCGCGAAAAATGTTTGTTGAATAATAAATTCGAACCTTCATAGAAGAATATGGAACCCCCAATTCCAATTATTGTGTTAACAGGGATTTACCAATTCGAGCTGAAATTCGTTACTCATTCCCAACGCATAAATAATAAAACATATGAGGTGAAAACACTTCAACTTTGAAAAAAACCCTTTCTGTCCAGCATGTGTTCTTTCCCAATTGAATGTTCACACTTCTGGAAATGAAATGAACGCATCTGGCCCACGAGAAAAATATTTTCAGCGTCTTGTATGGAACCTCTCACAACCAAGTTGACGACTATGACCACTAAGGTGGTTCGTATTCAACCCGAACAGATGCGACAGTACGGTGCCAAAAAATCCACCTAACACCCAGAACGTGACTTTCATATCTCCACGAAATTTACAATCTGCAAATGTATCCAGAGACATCATCCCCAGACGTTTCTGATAACTAGGTCTCTTGACTCCGAAAGGTAATCGCGTAACTCGTGGTTGAAGTGACTCGAGCATCTGATGCCATGGATGCCAAATGGGTCCGGTGAATTCCAAAACTGGACGGTTGTACGTGATGTTTGGTGCAGATACTGTATCTGGATGGCTTCCTCTGAAACACCGCTGGAGAAAGTAAAAACGTTGTTTAGCTTTAGTACAGAGATAAAGAATATGCAGGCTCCTCAAAAGATCGCTGCTGATGACGACATCCAAAACCACATGTCCAAAACAACCTTCTACAGCAACATCATCTATGTTATAAGAATGTCACGTAAAATTGCTGCCTAAGTTTAACACCCGAAATTTGGATAAATTTAGTGGAAGCAGCCAGTCAGAGCACCACCCAACCAAGAAATCCACATCGTCCTGCAGCACCTAGTGGTAGGCTGACCTTTTGTACATAGTCAGTTCAATCTAACTTATGCTGTTTTTAATAGGGTATCATATAGCAGAGCTACGAATTCCAACGAATTCGAAGTCGAAATAGCTGCGACATGAAATCATCAAAGACACTGTCCAGGTAATCGCAAAATAAATACATCCTTTCCGAATCCATAAAACGAGAGAGAAAAATTGACCGGTAAGTTTGCCACTCATTTCCAACTCATAAAAATATAAAAAAATGAGGTGAACACACACTCCAACCTCAAAAAAACCCAGCCTTTCCGGCATGTGTTCTTTTCCAAACTTATGTTCACATTTCTGTAGATTAAATGAACATATCTAACCCACAAGTCATACTCAGCCATTCCAATCTGACTTATCCTGCCTTAGAAATTCACCACTTCTTTCCAACGCATAAAAAAAGAACATGAGGGGAAAAATAGACTCCAACCTCAAAAGTAGTCCAGCCTTCAGAATGTGTTCTTTTCCTAATGAATTTTCTCACTTCTGGAAATGAAGAACTAATCTAACCCAAGGACCATTCCAAGCCATTTCAATCTTACTTGGAACCAGGATGTCTGCAACAATCAACAAACTATGATACAGCAGAGTTGACTTGAGGAATTCGGACGTTTTATAATTTTATAATTCAAAATACGTACCTGTACAAATTCAAAATCCCCAAAGTTGCTGTCGAGGTGAGCGACAAATAAAAACACTTTTTCCAAATCCATAAAACTGTCAGAGGGAAATTGCCTTTGCAATTCGGAACTCATTACCAACGCATAAAAAAGAAAACATGTGAGGTGAAAACACACTCCAACCTGCAAAACAGCCCAGCCTCCAGCATTTGTTCCTTCCCAAATTAATTTTTTCACTTTAGGGGATGGAGGAAACACATGTCACCCAAGGGCCATACTACTTTTGATGTACACCTATGCGAGACGATGTGTGGCGCCAAAAATTCGCATATCTGCCGCTTTCATGGTTGATTTGTGTGTTATCTGCGCTAGTAAAATATAGATATCGCTTCCGTATACTGCAGATCGCTATGGAGGTCGTAAAGAGGAAAATGTCGGTTTCGCAGGAAGAGCTGCCAAGACGTTCTGGCAATATGGATGTGGCGGCTATTTTCATTCTGACATGAACATGATGAAAAAGAATCATGTTGAGAGCATAAAGACCCTTTGATGGTATGAAACATAAACATAAACATAAACATAAACATTACTTTATTCCCATAATCAGTGTAAATACAAAAGAAGAGAGAAAAACGTCAAAAATACAACATACTTAATTATGCTCTGAAAGGATATTCCATGAATTCCTTGATCGAATATGGTTCAATTTTCACAATGAGATTGGTTATTTCAGATTTAAATTTTTTTATATCAGATAAGATGATAAGGTTTTTGGGTATTATATTGAACAGCTTTATGCACATATATTTTGAATTCTTCTCAGTAAGTGTCAAGGAATGCCTTGGAAAGTAATATGGAATTTTGCGCCTTGTATTGTTTTTATTGAACAGATCATCAAAATATTCAGGATGTTTTCTCACGAACAGTAGACATTCCAACACATACAGTCCCGGAAGGGTAAGCATGGAATTATTTCTAAAACAACCTCTACACGATTCTTTGTAACCCAAACCAATTATTGCCCTCAAAGCAAATTTTTGCAGAATAAATAATTTATTTATATCGCTGCTTCCACCCCATACAACAAGCCCATACCTGAGAATCGAAACGAAATTAGTGTAGTAGATTGTCTTAAGGAGTTCCACATCCACCCTCCGAGACAAAACTCTGATCATGTACAGCACTTGATTAAGTCTTTTGCTGACCAGATTCACATGGTCAACCCATTTGAGATGACAGTCTAACGAAACCCCAAGAAATTTCGTAGATGTTGAAAATCTGACTGGAGTGTTATCCAGAGTTATTGATTGAGGATATATATTCTTCGACTGAATAGTTCTGAAAATCACGCACTCAGTTTTACCGACATTAAGTGTTAACTCATTTTGATCACAATACTGCTGTACTGAACTGAAGACTGACTGAACCCGTCTAATACTCGAAATGTATGTGTTGCAATACGTACAGTTTCAGCTTATGGTGGCTTGAATAATAATCTGAATACGTGTATTGTTCTGGGATATGAGAACCCTTTCTATGATTAAGTTTGAAATCCTTCGTTATCTGACAATGGTCCTTTTATTGAACCATAATATTTTTTTGAACTATCAAGGAGGTCCAGTGTATTACATAACTGATCTGATAAGTGCCTCATGATCGTAAGGTCAGTCTTTCGAAATTCTATAAAAACACTCACAGTAGGTTGGAATTTTTTACGCGCTTGTTCAAATTCTTTGCCAAAGCAGTCACATGTTCCCGTATTAACCTCGCCAAAACGTAGCTTTACTGCCCGATGGAGAGATTTGGCAATAATATTTTCATATTGTCCTCACGAAATTCTGCAATAACCTCAAGCTACCATTTTCCGATCAATTCGGTTCCATTCAATAGGATTCTTATTTTTTCGTTAAATGAAGGAAATACCACATGAAATTTCACATGTGCATAGCTCCTAATTTACTCATCAGTTTAGTTCTCACATTTCCATACGCAACCTACCCTAAATGCTCCAATATCTTAGTATCTAGCGGAATTGTAACTCGAAAAAATCCTATTAATTAATTTGGATTCAGAACACTCTTGAAGTCTTCTTGAAAGTTTCCGGAAACTGTTTTCAACGTTCCATCAATTCCTCCAATATTCGGGGCTTGTGGTGGTGAACTCGTGCTTGGAAATGTTCCCACAGAAAAAAGTCGCAGGTGGTCGAATCAGCAGCATGCTGGCGAGCAGATCGACTCGGACTTCGAAGAATTGCTTGTCGCAATCTTTCAACGTTCTCACTACACTAACTCCACTGACTTCCAATTCTCCGTACAGCTGAGTGTAGTTGAGTGTAGTCACAGATCACAGAATGAGTGTAGTCAGTGTAGCTAAATCAGTTCTATAATTTTCACAGAAAAAAAATATATGCCAGATGGTTTTACGTAAATCTAAGTTGCCATCTCCTTTTTCGCTACTATTTCGAGGTTATGTAGCTATGTTGGTTTGTCGTTTCTCTAAAGTCGTCACGAAAAACAAACTGATCGTTTGAATCACGCAAATGAAAGAAAGAAGAAAGTGGATATTTTCAAGCCGGTGATTGCAACCTAGGTTACAGAATAGGATCATAAACAACAGAATAGATGTCTATGATAATGTTTATGTTCATGATTTACGCATAATGCACTACCGTAACGCTTAACTATCACAGAAGAAAACCTCACTGCACTCGTAATCTGTGACTACTGCACTAACTTCCAACATTTCCACTACGAACAGAGTGCAAGTTTGCAACAAAAAACAACGAACGGTATCAGTGGAGCTAGTGTAATTACTGTAGTTTATGTAGGTACAACGAACAAATCAATTAATTCTTTATTTTATACTCCACTCAGCTCAACTCTTATTTCAAATGGATACTTCCATTCTAGGAAAGCTTTCAGCTACCACAATATTCAACTATAGATTTTGATTGTCATGTCCTCTTACCCATTTATTCTTCTCGAATCCAGAATTTCCGTTAATCATCTCCTCGATATGATACCAACAAAACAATGCGACAACACCAGACACCATCCTGTCGCTCTCCACGTGTGTGACGTGAATTATACGTAGGCTGGTTGAGGCCATACGCATTATATCCCGTATAAAAAGGTTCGCTGAAGCGAAGACCGCGGAGGCAGGTGTCATTGAGATTCAGGGCTACCAACTTACATAAACACATTCCGTCGCGTAGCGTATTTATCTCCCCATAAATATTGTCACTTAGGCCCTTACCGTCTCTATTTATTCCTCAGTTTTGGAGTTGCACACACTCAAAGAGACATATCTCATTGTTTGCCCTGGTTGAATATCAGCCTGTAGTCTGTGGTGAAAATTATGCTTCGAGGTCACGTTGTAATCAGTCAGTTTGCGTTTATTTTCACAGAGATGAGGTGAAGCGGAGAATGTGGCGAATGATACCTGAAGGAGAGTTAATTTGGAATTTTGAAGCTCCAATAGCCTAGCACAAGAACTTTGGACCAAATTTTGGTCTTCAAGTCTTCAGTTCTTGCGTTGTGGAATGTACCGAGTGATTCTTTAGGAGGAGCCGCCCGTTGTATCTCGGAAAAAAATCTAGTGCAGAACTACGGACTTGAAACTATTTTTTATCATTTCGTCATAAGCATTTTTTCCGGAAGTTATAGGATGAACAGTTTCGATATAGGACAGGTGGCCACCCTGAAACACTTGGTACAGGAGGAACGACGCATAGGTTATTACGCATGACACCTAGGTATGAGAATATTCTCTAAACGGTTAGGGTCAGATTGATCACTGAAATATTTCATTTATACAGGGTATTTTTATAGTGAACTGTTTCGGAAGGGCAAAAATTGAGATTTCTGAGGATTTTTTTTCTATCTAATCACTTCTTGACGCAAATTACTTCATCGGGTGTAGAAATCACACTAAAAAAATGGCAGAGACCAAATTTTCTTCATGCTCCAAACAAAAACCCACTGGCATGCAGATTGCACTGCTTGAGTTTCAAATAACTCAAACCAAAACCCGGGACTCTCTCGATCTGTTTCAAATTGAAAACTGATTTCCTGACATGACATGATGAAAATAAAACTGAAAATTTTGATCAATCTAGAATGAAGAACTTTTTCATCTTCAACAAACTTCAACAAACTCCCACCGAAAACGGGGTGGAAGTAAATGAAAGGCATATAATCGAAATCCTCTATTCTTTAATCTGATAATTGTAAAGTGAAAATTGTTTGACATAGAAGTTTCCAGAATAGGCATTCTTTGAAGAATGGTGTTTGCGAAACATGAATCCATCGAAGGAAAATTTCTACTGTATTTGAGAAATAAAAGATCAAATGGGGTGAATCCACCCAATGAACCTTAACGACAACAACTTTCGACAATGTAGAAAATTACAATTCGATCGGATTTATATTTTTGGAAATATTCAGAAAAAAAGTCAAATGATATATCTGCGGAATTCAACCTTGTAATCAACCTCCAGATATGCTCTGAAAAAATCGGATATCTGAGTTTTTGTACTCACGATCGGCTGACAGTAAACATAATATCGTCTGAAAGAAATGTCTTGGGGACTCGATATTTGTAGAGCTGGTTCGAGCTGAATTACTAAAACTGAATTAGTGAATGGGTGAAATAGGCCCAATGATTCCGTGAATGTACATTAGAAACTTTATTTTTCCAATATTTGCAAGAGTAAACTGGATGTTTCATAGCTACGGTATTTGGAAAAAATTATACGGGGAGATGAATTTCCGGGAAATATTGAGAAAAAAAAATCACGCCACAGACTTTTTCTGTATTTCTTCGATTAAGCAACTAAAAATTCAACTTTTCGATCTCTTGTGATTATTTTATCAAGCTTCGTTTCCGAGAAAAAACTACAGTAACTGTCAATTGCGATTTCGAGATATGCATGAGTGGATTGAATTTCTATTCCTCGATAACGAAGCTTGGCAGGAAAAAAGCTCAAACCTACTAAATGAATGAATATATATTTGTTTCAAAATATGTACAACATAGAATGATATACCTTTTATCAGAAGAATATACATTCACAATGACGAATTGAGCCTTAAATTTAAATACTTTCACAATGAGTGCGGTTCTTAATAAATAAAAAAATTATACGAAAAAATCCTTTGCGTGATTTCAATTCTCAATATTGTTGTTTTTATTGCTCACTTCGAGGGCACTGAACCTTATCATTTCAATCTATCAGGGTTCCATAAGCAGCTTATCACTTCAAATCATCATATATCAAGTATATACCAAATCGGTTCTTTCTTGGAAATTTCAACACCCTGTATCTCAGAAACGAAGCAGCCCCGGACATTTGTTCATAGTACCTTTTTTCCTTAAAACAACCTAAGCAATTAACTTCCTGAGTTTCGTAGGTATGAAACACCCTGTAGATTCGATGGAATTGAATTCTAGTCCTTAGTTGAAAATTGTAGGTGAGTGCAAAAAACTACTTTGAAGTAGATTTTTAATCTTCCGCAAAAAATCATTTTCCTTTAGAAATTCATCTAACAAACAGGTTATAAACCCTCAGTTCGACCCTGTCACAACTAGCAGAAGGGTACGCGACTGAACAATATGAGATGCAATAAGGAAAAGGAGAAAACTCCTGCTGTATCGTACGGGGAGGAAAGTCAGCCAGCTCTGGGGATTGGTTATAATAAAAATGGGATATATAGATACAAAGAATATAAAATGCGAATGTCAGTAGCATGTGTGATGCAAAGTAGGACATTCTGGCTTTGCCTGGATACGAACGCTACGAACAAACGTAACTTGTCTGATCCACTACTCCGAATATTGGTAGAAGGATTCTTGAGTTGACTGATGCCGTGCTTGAAGTGCAGGAGGGGCAGGTGGAAGCTTGAATTTCAATTTATGCTACATTGTTATTTGGAGTAAATAGAGGATGGGATGGTTTATGGAGGAAATTGCTGGAACGACAATATGGTTTCGCCTATTTCGTGTTTTCTTAGTGATGCAATTTGGGAACGTATGAGATCATGCTGTTCTAGAAACTTCCGATTGCTCATTTCGAACATAAACTCAGGTATTGATCATGAAAAACCCATGGGTTGCATGCATGAATAAAATGAGTCTCTTATGAACTTCCAATTGATTTCAATACGAATTCATTAAGAGCATGTTAGTCTGGTGCATTTAAACTTCATGATAAAGTTACTGAAGCTTTATACTATCATACTCCAGTAAAAAGGAGAAAAAGTCCAAAACAGGATGATCCATGAAGCTGAATCGACAAAGTTCATCTAGAATACCCAAGGTGTATAGCGCTTTGTTCGAAATATTTGGGGATATTATAGTGAAGATCATCACCAACAAAAAAAATTTTTTTCTTAGACCTCATAGTTCTTTTTTTCTGTTTATTCTTATACGGGTGTCCCAAGAATACCGTTCGTTAGAATATTTTTGGGAAGGAATCGAAATTCACTTTTGCAATTTCGAACTTAAGCTCTGACTAGAGAGATGCTTTCTGTAAATTCTTGAGATTCGTGAGACGGTTTTACCGGAAGTGACACAAACTTTCGTTTTTCAAATGGAAAGCTCCATATTTCATAATTAAAATAGATTCCTTGTGAAATTCTGGGTTTTTTAGATGTAAATTTTGGAATTTCAATCAGGAATTTTTTTTCAACCTCAAATTGCGAAAAAAAATTGAAAATGGTGCTCTGCTGGAACATGAATATCTTCAAGGTTTTTCTTTGGAAAAATGTCGTCTTTAGGCTTCCTCGAGAAGTAAGAATGATGCTTTTGTCACAATAGTCAGAATTAAAAATGATGATACAGGAGGTCACAAAAGGGTTGTCAAAGATGGCAATTTCGAAAACGTATAAACTCAATTTTTTTTCAAATGAGAACCTAATTTTTTATAGCCATCATGGAATCCACGTTGAAAAATTATGTAGGTCTAGAAACAACACCATTGTCTTAAATTCATATTTTCTGAGATAAACCTAATAAACAATGTACGCCATCACATTTCGAATTTTATTCTTCTCAGGAAGGAAATTATTGACGATTTGAATTTTTCACTGCTGCATAATATTCAATCAGTGATGTTTCTTATTTTCTCATAGTAATACTTAGTTTTCATTTTTGTTTATATTTTTGAGAAGATTGATATCAGAAGTGTAATTGCTACTGCATATCTCGAAAAATATGAATTTTAGGGCGTTGGTGTTTTTTCCACACCTACACTGGGTATTTTTCAACGTAGATTCCATTATGACTATAAAAAAATGAGGTTCTAATTTATAAAACGTTTTAACGTTTTCGAAATTGCTCAACTCTGACAACGCTTTTGTGACCTCTTGTATTATCATTTTTAATTCTGACTATTGTGACAGAAGCATCATTTTTACTTCTCGCGGAAGCCTTAAAACGACATGTTTCCAAATAAAAACCTTGAAGATTTCCATGTTTCAATTTCACATCAAAATAACCCAGAATTTCAAAAGTAATCTATTTCCAATATAAAATATGGGGCTTTCCGTTTGGAAAACTAAAGTTGGTGTCACTTCCGGTAAAACAGGAAATCACACATATCTCAAAATATTTACAGAGAGTCATCTCTCTAGTCAAAGCATATGTCCAAAATTGCATTCGCGAATTTCGATTCCTTCCTAATAATATTCTAACGAACGGTATTCGTGGGACACCCTGTATATTTCTTCGAAGATAGTTCGCAGAGTCATGAGTCTATCTTGTTCGAGACACCAAAGATTTCACACTGACCATACTGAGTTTCACTTGAGTAAACTCATAAGGAACCAAAAAAAACTAGCTGTAGTATACAGGGTGTTTCATCATAAACTGGTCAAACATATATAGCCGCATAGATGACATTGGGAAAGTCATTTTTGCCTTATGACATATACCCCGCTTTCAAAGCATAAGCGAGATACAGGGTGTTTAATGTCAACTTTGAGCAATATTCTGATAACTGTGGTGAGTTATGCGTGACCTTCAAAATAACGGTTTTTGGTCACATCTTAGCATTTTTTAGTGCTCAATTCAATTGTTTTGTAGAAATCGGGAAAAAAGATTTCAAAATGGCGGAAAACCTACTAAGTTGGAATTTTTTCTTTTCGATTGCCAATTTGGGTGGCATTATTTCAATGTACTCAATTTTCTAAGATTTCCCGTGAAAAAATTTTTTCTAAATTCAAACTCAACTTTTTTTTTACATGTCTACAGTGAAAAAAAAATTTCACCCAAAATTGTTGGAATCTATCAAGGTTGAACTAACCTTCATTCTGAAAACTGGTGTGAAAACAGAATGAAAAAATATCCATTGGTTTTCATTTTATAGCCTTCCAAACATTCTGCTCGGAGTACTTAAATAATTTTTATTAGAGAAACTGGTTGCCCTACGGAGGCCAAAATTGTGTTAATAGGTCCCCAGAATGACCCGGATAGAAATATGAATTTATCAAGAAAAAAATTTTTCTCAAAAAAACTTTTGGTAACAACCGAACTCTTTCCGCATTCGGAAAATAAGGTCAAATTCGATTAACTACCGTTGCTTGGTAACGGACGTCGTTATAATCAGAATAAATCCAACTTATACGTTGCCCTATTGTCCGTCAGAGAAGCGAGTTCGAATCCCATCGAAGTTTTTTTGAATACATTTTTTTTTTGATAAATTCATAATTTTATCCGGGTCATTCTAGGGACCCATTAGCAGAATTTTGGCCTCCGTAAGGCCACCAGTTTCTCGAATAAAAATTATTCAAGTTCTCCGAGCGGAATGTTTGGAAGGCTATAAAATGAAAACCAATGGATATTTTTCGATTCTGTTTTCACACCAGTGCTCAGAAGGAAGGTAAATTCAACCTCGAAAGATTTCAACAACTTTGCGTGAAATTTTTTGTTCACTGTGAACATGTAAAAAAAAGTTAAGTTTGGATTTTGGAAAAATTTTTTCACGGAAAATCTTAGAAAATTGAGTACATTGAAATAATACTATCCAATTTGATGATCGAAAATAAAAAATTCCAACTTTGTAGGTTTTCCGCCGTTTTGAAAAATGTTTTCCCGAATTCTACAAAACAATTGGATTGGGCAAAAAAAAATACTAAGTTGTGACCAAAAACCGTTATTTCAAAGGTCACGCATAAATCACCACAGTTATCCGAATATTGCTCAAAGTTGACATCAAACACCCTGTATCTCGCTTATGCTTCGAAAACGGGGTATATGTCATAAGGCAAAAATGACTTCACTAATGTCATCTATACGGCTATATATGTTTGATCAGTTTATGATGAAACACCCTGTATATTCAATAAATTTTATATAATATTAAATTTCCTCTGCCATTTTTTCCAAAATTCGTTAAGGGAAGAAATTATTATAAGAATTGTTAAAGATTCTAGAAAATATGGAATATTTTTCAAAAAAGAATCTCCGATAAACGAAAACATAGGAGGAGCTAGGTAGCTCAGTTGTGGAACAGTCTATCGATTTCCTACTTATTTGGTTTCTAATAAATTTGCTCAAGTGCTATTAACTCTACTTTGTGTACAATGTCGAGTTTACTCACTTAATTTTTATGATAGGATAAAAGTAATTACCGAAGAATATGTGGTATTGTGATAGCCATTTATGGTTAAAATTAATGTACAACTTGAAGGCGCACCTTTTATCTTTATCACAAAGAAAAACAAACTCGGAGCTTTAAGCAGATCTCATTCAACGAAACATCCCATTTATGATTTCATCCTTAATTCCCTGATTCTCGTTCTCTGGGTCGATCATTGAATAGATGAAAATTTTCCAGAGACATCAAAATGGCTCCAAAATACATCAAAGAATCAACCATTAGTGGGACCTCTGAGCAGAATATCACCCTCCGATTCTTTTCATATTCCACTGAACAACATCCTATTGTAGAATTAGCCAAATAACACGCATTCGCAAGTTTCTTGGCCCGGAAATATTTGTTTGCTCGCAAACGTGAAAAAAGACGTGGGGGACGTCGTCTATATGTTCAATAAAGTCGAAGGGTGCCGTGGTACGTATAATGATATATGTGAACTGTCATTTGCGAGGGAGTCCGCAGCCGTGGGCCAATCATGTATAGGAAAGCGAGTAGTATAGACAGGTCGGTGCCCAATTTCGGTAATAGGATGTCTGGAAATGATGTATTGTTGGCTGACCCCTGTCTAACTCGTCCCTTCCTAGATTCCAGAAGACTTGGGGTGAAAAGGGTGGGTTTTTCTTCGTTGCATTTTTCGTTCGATTCCAATTGTGAACTATTGTAAACGGTATATGCATAAGATAATGTTTTTTGGATTCGTTGGACAGAAATAGAAGAGGGTGATTCTCCATGGATGTTTTTACTCCTTTAAATTCTATATTTAAAAAGACGACAACGGAAGAACAAGATGTCACTCGGTGAAAGGTTGGGTCTTTGCAGCGAATAAAACATTTTCTCAATGTTTTATGAATTCAAAAACTAATTTTCTAGAGCAGCAATGTTAGTTCAAGCTTCATAAGTTTAATTATAAGCTCCAGTGCAGATGAGTGTAATAGAGTACAGTGAAATGTGATCGTATTCACCAATGATGACGTCACGTTTTTCATTCAAATTCAAAGCACAGAATATATGTTTCCTTGAATTTGAACGAAAAAGTGACCTCATCATTGGTAAATGTGATAACAAATGAGCAGATGAGCACACCATGTTTAACTTACATCATGCCCCACACTATCCCCAGATTCTGTATAAGCTCACAGAGTACCAATTCAGATCTTCATGATCTGTGACTACATTTCTCTACAACATTTCAGTATCGAACAAGTAAAATTACTGAACTTTATTGATGCTACACAATCTCCACTGGTGCTCAATATTTTAAACAATTTTGAACCAAAAAAAGGTTTCAACATTTTTGTCGAAAATTTTTTTTCGGGGGCTTTTTATAAGATTAAAAAAAAGATTGCACACACCGTGAACCGTCAAAAAATATGTCAAATTTATAGTTTCACCTCGGTATCATTGTTATTACTAGAATTTTCTGAATATTTCCCAATATATAGATTGGATCGAATTCAATACTAGTACTTACCAAAAAATGAGAACTTAAGGGTTCATTTGGAAGTTCATGGGGAACATATCCAAAACTCTTTATCAGGAAGTAAATTTTGCCAGTTTGCCAGGGGCAATTTCGTACTACTCCCTGATGGAAATATTTAGAGATCTTCTAACCATATTACCCTCACGAAATTCTGTATCAACTTCCAAGCAGTCATGTTTCAATCAAGTACTGAATTCAATCCCATATGTATTGGGAAAATGAAATTTTGAATGGGTCTATCTACGGAATCATTAGGGTTCATTCTCACTATACGTCCTGTAACCTTCCAGTATCCCTTCCGTATGATTCAAGTCAAAATTTAGTTGGCAAAAATGTCATGTTGACGGAACCTAAACGGGACGTATAGTGTGCATATATCAATTCATTTGCACCTTATTATTTTTGACGGGAAGTTACGTAGAGAATCAATCTTTAGGTGGATTGTACCGGTTCACGAATTCGAACTTCGTAACCGAACCACAAACGTATTCCACAAATATGGAGTTTCTAAGTAGTTTCTTCTTTCCTAACGGCCGATCGTAAACACAACAATTATCGGAAGATACGATTACGACTACATATGAATGACAAACTCAATCATTATATCAACTGACATATAATGGTTGAAGTTAAAGACAATACACAAATGATACCAGACACAGTGTTTCATCTTCTATCTTTCAATTTAGAATCCTGATTGGCATTTATTCCATATTATATGTCAAAATCTTATATGTATGCAAGTGATATAATAATTAAATTTGACATTCATTCGTAGTATGTTCAAGACAACAAGAGTAAGATATCAATTATATCGAAAGATATAATGAACAGTTATTACAGAAAACTCCTTTTTTTTCAATAACTGTATTCAAAACATTTATCAAGTAGTCTCCTCTGAATTCAATGTTTGAATTAAAAAATATAATTCAATAAAGTCAGCATCAACTGTCGTATAATTTATGAAGTTTTCATGATTTTCGAAAGCGTTGTTTACTACATTTCTGTTCTGTTTCAGATATTGGGAGTGAAAACCCAGTAGAACCTAATAAAATGATCAACTAATACTGTCTTCTACATCCCAGAGGAACAAGGTCGGTAGACTGGCAGCAATTCTGAAGTGATTCAAGAGACATTTGTTGCCGCCAATTTGTGTAGTGAATGAAATAAAGCCAACTATCAGTAAATAAATTTTGTCTCATAAGGAATCCCCTCATTTTTTTCCACTACATCCCTATTCCACCTATATTCTGTCACTTATTGGCGAATGAAGATAAGCGACTAACCCGAGGTAGAGACATTATCATTGACAAGTTTAAAGAAATGTTAAGAAAATGAGAAAATTTATACATTTTTCTTGGCGTTCGTGTGATTTTACAAGTGCTTCTACTGGAGAAAAGCAAACTCAAATGTCCCTTCCTATAGATTCCTACCGCCCCGTGAAAAATTTGGAGTTTGGGTGAAAGAAACTTCCTTTAACAAGTCAGGCCTGAAAGTGTTGAAGAATCGATAAAAACCAACAAACAAGATTTATGAGTGTCTGTTACTTGCATTTTATTGATGATTATCATTTTTATAGAGGTAAGCTCGAATTGCTCATGAAATATTAGATCACATTCATGAAGAAAATTTTTTTCCAGGCCCATAATCCAAGCAGAGAAATTTACTTAAGAGGAATGCTATGCCTTCCAGAAATATGCCTGTTGAACTGATCATTAAGGAACAATCTGAATGTTCTCGTGATAGAACTGACTATTGAAAAAAAAAAAAGAATCACAAGAAGGAAATATCTGGTGATGAATACTCTTCGCTCAAAGTGCTTTTGTCGATGAAAGCAAAGTTGTACAAGGCTTGTTTATTACAGCTTTTTCAAGACCAATCATATGAGTGTTGGAAAATTTATTTGTCAATCCATAATGAATAAGGCTTACGGTACAAGTAGCATTAGTTTCATGTGAATGTATTCATTTTATTCACAATATATTGAGTATTTAGTCCTTCCCTATAAAAAACGTAAAGTAATGAGTATTTGTCTATTATTCCAAAAAGTATGTTTTACAATACTATCTGTTTTTCAACATTCAAGACAGCCTAAGAAATCCACCAAAGCCAATCTTGCAATTTGGATCTGAAAATAAATAATATCGAAATACTGTCTAACCTTGGAGATATCCCCGTAATTTTAGAGTTGCTACACTCAATTAGATTGAACGATGATACATACTTACTTTATTAGAATGGAATATGTACTCCCAGTAATACTCTCGTCAACTATAAAAGTCTAAAAAGTCTTTGAATAAATCGTGAAATCAAAAATTATCAAACCTAACACTAACAAACAGTACAAAATCGACTATCAAATCAAAATCTATGTCTGTATGTAAGGTTCTAAAACTGGCCACCGTGGCACTGTAATCTTAAATTCAGACGCCAATCGCTTCCACGAAACCATCTTTTTCTATTAGTTTTTCATTGTATCCCTTGACAATTACTTTCTTCGCCGCAATGGATGCACAGCCACCTGTCATACCGAAAAAAAATTGTATGACATTCACAACGTTGATACATTCGTGTTTTCAATTCAACCAACACTGTCTTTTACATCCCAACGGATTCAGACCGCCAGACTGGCAGCAATAATGAAGCCATTTAAGAGACACTTGTTGCCGCCAATTTGTCTAGTAAATGAGATAAAGCCGACATTTGGCGGCAATGGGCACAGGGGAAGACTGCAGCTTTGAGCGCATCTCTCTGTCTTCCCCGACCATTTGTAGAGTTCAACCTGCCTGTCAATCAATGAAGATTGAGGGGTTTCTTACGGCTAATAAGATATTGGGGTGACAATATTCTCTTGCTCGGTATCAAGGAATTGTGTTGATCGATTTCTGGTTGACGCTGCGCAACGATATGTGGAATGATTCACTCCAGTTTGAAATAGTGCGACTTCGAGAATCGACGCATTTATCTTTACTTTTGAGACTGAAGTATCGTTTAGGCCTATACAGGGTGTCAGTTTGAAAAATTGAGTCTAAATCTGACTCCTTCAACACACAATTATAATTTGAAAATCTTGCAATACGTTCGTATTTTAAAAGTCACATTGACATTTTCAAAAATCATAGGAAAGCAGCTTCACTTCATGAGAATGGATTTTTGCAAATTTATCCAAATATGGTTCATTTGTAGAAAACTCCAGTAGTTTCTGTGATTCAAAAATGTGTCAAAATTTTTTTCGTTGTTGCTGCATGAACTACAATAACTACACTGACTTCCAATTCTCAGTGCAGCTGAGTCTAGTTGAGTGTAGTCACAGATAACAGAATGAGTGAAGTAAGTGTAGTTCAATCTGTTCTATGATTCACAAAGAACACAAATATATGATAGATGATTTCACGCAACTCCAGGATGAAAGAATTCTAGTGCTCTTAAGTCATCACGGAAATCATTAGGAATAACGGTATGATGAAAATTAATTTCGTCCAAAAATAACCACACATACCCAACAAAACACGTCGAACCATGAACTAGAGACAATAACAGATGTCCATGATTATGAATTATAGTTACGCATAACCACCACAGAAGATAAACTCACTCTATGCACTGCCCACGAAATCTGTCACTACACTATAACTACCAAACATTTCCGCAACGAACAGAGTGCAACTTCACAACAAAACACACCGAACAGTATCAGTGGAGTTAGTGTAGTTAGTATTAATTGTTCATGCAGGTACAACAAACGAAGAGAATAGAAATACAAAGATATCGCAAGAAAATAATTCTGACGATTTTCAATTTATTGATGTTTGTATTGCGACTAGGATATTCCACATAAAACAAAGTGTTGAATAGGATAGACTAGAAACCACTGCTTCGGACTCCATTACTTCTGAATCTCCATGAAGCTGTGTACGAAGTAATCTATATAACCTGCACCGATGCACGACTACTTCGGACGGTGAACAGAAAACCAATATGATACAAATTATGGCTAAGAGGCTAACACTCTAGCCAGAAAGGGAGCACAAACGCTACCTACTGGCGCAGAACCTTTCTGTATAGGCAAATGCACCTATACGATAGAGTTTTGGAGAAGAAAGAAAATGAAAGAGGGGCACTCTGGAGGAATTCTACAGGAAATGAACACTTTAAAAAGTTTGTTGGGAAGTTTGAAATTGCTAGGTCCAAAAATCATTTGGATCTCAGTAAGAACAAGCTACCGCTCCTCACTGGTTTCCTCACAGGACACTGTCGCCTGAGGAAGCACATGATGAGAATGGGCTTATCAGAAACTATCGAGTGCAGATTCTGTGGGGAAGAGGAGGAAACTCCTGTTCACCTGATCACAGAATGCCTCGCCATTGTGAGCCTACGCAAGAAATATCTTGGACAGGAGCATTATTGGAGGAATGAGAACTTAGCCTCCTTGAAGCCCCCACAGATATTAGAATTTATCAGAGCTCTAGAGCTGCAGGACGAGCTGAAGGTACAGCAATTCGAAAACAGCTCTGACGAGGGGGCACGATAGACCTTAAGGTCGCAGTGGAATGTAACCCTTTACCAAACTATAAACTTTAAACTAAATTATGGATACAATGTAGAATAATTTTGAGGAATTCAATATGATGTTCTGGTGTAGGTTTTTTGGAATGAAATATTCACTCCCTATAGGAACATGTTTGGAAGAATGAATCAAACGTTCAAAGACCCTGCCTTACAGGAAACTTGAGATATCCATCAATGAAAAATTATCCTTCATCCAGACGTATCTCGGTAACGAAAAAAGCCCACATGGAACAGAAAGAGAAGTGAAGATTTGCAAGAGGGCGACGTAGCGGGTCTATCAGCGTCAACACATAAATCACTGGTATTATGGATTAGAAAATATTCATCGGAAGCACGATAGGATTATTCATCATCCTTGAAAGTTCCGAAACTAACATGGAGTTTTATCAAGTTTCCACAAAGAAACCGGGAAAGATTTATCATGTGAAGAATAATAACACATTCTATTCGGATAAATAGTTCTGTCTATCACCGCGGCAGAGAATATGTGACGCACCAGTCGAGGGTGAAATTTATGAGAAATGAATTTTCAAAATGGTTCCAGCCATTTCGCATGCAGCGTGGAATTTGTTTACCCCCCTTCACGCCCAACCTCTGGATACGGAAGCAATTTATTTCCTGGTAGCGGGTGTATTGTATTGTTTTATTTCGCGGTGAAATAACGTTTGATGTATTTGGAAAACTTCTGGATTTTCGGCTGTCGGGTCTGGTATGAGGGATGAAAATGGTAAAGCTTCTTTCTTGCGTTTGTCTTGGAGTGGATTGCAAAACATCAAAAACTTCACGATTTACGTATTGACCCAGCCAAACTCATCTGTATTTCTGGAAATATTGGAGAACTAATATCGTGAATGGGTAACTTCGTATATCATTGGGTGAATTTTACCCAATTCAAAATTCGACCATCGAAATTATACCTTATACAAACATCATGTTTCTAGGTCATTTCTTTTTAAAGTTATTGTCTTAACGGCCGGCCTAACACCTGATAGTGAACAAAATAATTTTTGGAAGAATCTACCTAGAGACTTGATAACTGTGGAGACGCGTTACTGTTTGCTCTTAGTTTACGTTCAAATTATTAGCTTTAGGGTCTTTCAAAAAATTTCTTTACAGTTTATATTCGTGACAACTACTTCAGAAACTCAAAATAGGAATATCCTCTTTTGGTTACATTTGAGATGACTCGAGGAACCATCAATAAGAGTTTTTCATTGTAACGAATGACTTTACGATCTCGCAAAATATTTCTTATTCTGATAACGTCTGCGATCACTTCAAGAACAGATAATGAGAATTAACGGTTCTGGTCACATTCATGATGACTTTAGGACAGGAATGTCATATATTCTGGTTAGGTTCTCGATGACTCAAGGAATTCGTTATGAGAATTTCCCATTCTGGTTATATCAAGGATAACTTTAGAACCTTGTCATTGGGTTTTTTTATTTTAGTAACATCATCATCATCATCATACAACCCTTTGCGCTCATTTGTGGACATAGGTCTCTCCTATACTATTCCACTCGCTTCTGTTTTGGGCTGTCCGAATCCAGTTATTGGATATTCTTTTTATGTCGTCTGTTCAGCGTGTAGGCGGTCTTCCTCTACTTCTTTTGTCTGCTCGAGGTCTCCACTCCAGCAATCGCTTTGTCCACTGTTCGCCTCTCATCCGTGCGACATGATCTGCCCAGTTCCATTTAAGTTTTGCTACTACGCTGATAACATCTTCCACGCCAGTTCTACTTCGCAGATCTTCATTTCTTATATGATCCCTCAGAGTTACACCCAACATCGACCTCTCCATCTTTCTTTGCGTCACTTTAAGTTTTCTGGCAGTTGCAGTTGTTGATGTCAGAGTTTCGGTGCCGTATGTTAAAACCAGAAGCACGCACTTATTGAAAGCCTTTTTTTTCAGATGGATAGGAATATCACCCCTGAAGATATCCCTCAGTCTTCCATAGGCTGCCCATGCGAGAGTGAGTCTTCTGTTCAGTTCAGTTGTCTGATTATCTCTCGAGATACGAACCTCGTGGCCAAGAGGCTTCAAGTGGCTTCAACCTTTCAACCTCAACCTCACAACCCTTTCAACCTCACAACCATCAATGTCGATGTTAGAACTGGAAACAAGATTTGTCATGAACTTTGATTTTTTTATATTGATTTTCAGACCAATTTCCTCGCACACCTTTTTGAAGTCATTTATCATTTCTTTTATTTCCCCGAGGTTATCCGAAATAAGGACATAAGGCCTTTTTCATCCCAATTCATCCGTTTGAATGCTCTCTAAAGGACTGTTATGAACAACTTTGGGGACATCGTGTCGCCCTGTCTCACCCCACGACCGATGGGTATGCAGTTAGTGTTTTCGAACAATTTTACTGTCATTGTAGCATTTTTGTATATGTTGTAAATAAGTTTGGAGTATCGAAAATCGACTCCACATTCTTGGAGTGCTTGCATAACTGCCTTTAACTCGACTGTATCGAAAGCCTTGTGGAAGTCGATGAACGCCAATACGCCAATATTTTAGTAACGTCTGCCATGAATTCATGGTCAGATAATGAGACTTATCGTTTTGTTTGCATTCGTGATAACTTTAGGGCCTTGCAATATAAAAGTCCTATTCTGATTAGAATCACGATGACTCTAGGACCATGCAAGGAGAATATTCAAATCTGAATATATTAAGGCTATACCTTCAGGACCTCGTGATGTAGAATTTAGGAACAGGTCACAAGAAATTTACCGTTCTGGTCGCAGTTGGTACTTTAGGATCTTGCAATATGAATGATATATTATTCTGATTATGTTAACAAGTCCAGCAGTTAATTTAAATATTCCCGCCACAAGCAAACTACTTCCAATTCTGTCCGTTAGGGTCGCTACTGAGCTCATTGACAAAACGAATACTTCCAATTTCAGCCGATAGTGTCGCTAGTGAGCATGCCAACAAAAATATGGTTCCATACATAGAATAAATGTATATCCATCTGTGGCCCGCCTATAATGTCCGCCAAATTGTTTTCACAGATTAGCAGGGAGTTTGCACTTCTTATATATTTGTATTTTGTGATGTTGCCATTCATCGCTGCAGTAGTGGATTCTACCTCCAAACCGAGCCCGAAGGCGGCAGAGATAGCCGATCTCGGCTGAGTCCACAGAAGAATATGAAATGGCGAATTTTTACCGGATTTTCCTAGAAATGTCACTCTTTTCCATCATTCCTGCAAGAATACGAAAGTGAGAACCAAAAAAAGGGGCCCGTTACGCCACAATTTCGTCTTTCTGTTCGTACCAAAAAACTTCACCTAGCTTGAACCCAGCGACCAAATCCTTTCCTGTGGTTTTGCACCTTTGCGAAATATCGATATTTTCGTTATTTTTCGGGAATTTTTTGAAAGTATCTCTTGATTTTTCCGCGATGAAAGATCAACAGGACGGGAAAATTCGAAATTTCCCCTTTCTAATCACGTTCAGATATCACGCCAAGACTCCCCGGGAATATCAGAAAAACTCTCACGAAAATAACCCTTTCTTAGCAAAAGTTTTTCTTGATCTTCTGCAGTGGTTTCGGCGGTGTTGCTTGTAACGCGTTTAGTATTATAGAAGATGACTGCACGACCTCGCAAAGAGAATGTCCCATATCTTAAGGACATCAAAGTAAAGATTTTTTTTTACTGGTAACCTCTGACATGACTTCAGAAATATATGATGGGAATTTACCCCCCTGGTCGCATTCAGGATGACCTTAGGATCTTGTAATAGGAATTACATTTTCTGGTTAGGATGATTTAGGGACCACATACGTCTACACAAGGATTTCTCAATAAGGATTTCTTATTCCAATTATAGTCAGGTAACATTTGCACCTTTTTAATAGAATTTTTATCTTGGTTGTCTACGTGCTTTGTTTTCGAACATCCAAATAGTGGTATAGCTGAATTCTTGCTTATCCATGTGATTCGTATCCATTTAAAACCAAATTCATTATTCGAAAGTGTGCACCATTACCCAGACCTAATATGCTCAAACATACAGAGTGTTCCTTTCTATCAATACGTCTGCGAATATATCTCGTGAACTGCCGAAAACAATCGCAGTTAATCTGTAAGCCAATGGAATGGAAAAATTCACCGTCAATCGGAATCCATCGGAAGTAGAGGGCAAGTGACAGGAATAATGGAAAACTTTCCTGGCACCGTTTGTAATTGTGGATCTCTGTCTGATCGAAAATCCCAACCTGAAATGGACCAGTTCCTGACGCACATCGGATAAACGTAGTGGCGTATCTCCTTGGGCATCAATTCGGAACAGATCCAGTTGACTGATTTAAGAATTTGTACGTGAGCATGCACGACAGCCATACGGGCGTAGGCAAAGAAAGCACCTTATCTGAATTGTTATATACGTCGCAGTGCCGTACATGCGACAAGTGGGGAATGAATGTTTCTTACCGGAACGTGTCAGATAAGTAAGATCAGAAAACGGTTGCCTGGCAACTCTTGCTATGCGAAACGGTTCAGAATCTCCAGGACGAATATCCGTTCTTGATCTCTTCCCAAACCGAATTCTGCATTGTGCCCTCCGTGTACGTACGGAGCGGAAGGAGTCTGGCGGTTTACTGTTACGTATTTGTGAATGGTGCCAGGGAAATGGAATTTGATGTAGTCAGGATAGAACGATCGATATGTTGCGCCATGGTGGAAATGTTGTGATGTATTCAGAATCTCGAAGAAACTCATCACTCTTCCAGAAAATTTAAGCATCTAAAAACATTTGGAAAATGTGAAACACGAAGAAGAAAATCACCAATGGTCACCTCAAACTTATTCACTCTTTTTCTACGTGTTTATGATGATGGTGTTTTTGGATTTTTTGCGCGCCAGCATGCTATCGTTTTATCCAAATGTCAATGGTTGAACCAAAAATGGTCTCAAACGACTAGGTTGGACTCACTGATGACGAATCCGGTGTCATAATCGATTCTGTCCGGCCGGCCGACGACACGATTACTGTCGAAAGAATCAAGCCAGCGACTTGAAACTTGTAGGATAGTTCGCGCATCGGAATGCCGCGGTTAAGTTCGTTAATGGGCCAAATCTGCCGTATAGTTTCGGAGTCAAGCCATTTGAAATTTTGAGTTTATTTCCCTCATATTACAGTAACTACTGGAGCGATTGGATTGAAACTTGGCAGTTGGTTGAAGCATAACGACGCGCAGCTTTGAACAGAGTTTCTTTGAAATTGTTTAGTCACTCAATTAAAAAAAAAAAATTTTTTCGAAAAAATTTTTTTTTTCTGAAACTGTTGTTCATATTTGAGAACAATTTCAGTTGTAACTTAAACTTCATAGTTAACAGCGGTGTACCAAATTTCAATTCGACACATCTATTGGTTTTCGAGATATTGGGAAAAAATATGTAGAATTTCGTGGTTTTCTTCCCGATATCGTTGTTTTTTTCGGTATAGCTCAAGAAATACTGATTCAATCATGATGAAACTTCGCATCTAGTTTGGAGGTACTGGAACACAACTCTGTACAGAATTTCGTGATGATCGTGTCATTAGAACAGTTTGAAATTTCTTTCGAATACAATATTCTGTGATCCCCCTATCATATTTTCCTCATTGAATTCTGTATGAACCTGCGAACTGTTATCTTTCGATAAAGTACTGGATTTCAATTCTATCTAATCTGTATTTTCGGAAATATTGGGGAAATGAAATTTATAATGAGTATATCTTAACAGCCGGACCGTAAACACAATAACATCCGAAAGAAACAACTTAGAAACTCGATATTTGTAGGAAAGGTTTGGACCTTAATTACGAAGGCCGAATTGAAATCCAGTACTTTATCGAAATATCATCGAATTTAATTATCACGAAATTCTGTACAAAGTTGTATTTCAGCATCTTCAAACTAGGTGCGAAATTTCATCGTGATTGAATTAGTATTTCTTGAGTTATACCGAAAATAAGAACAATATCGGGAAGAAAACTACGAAACTTTATGTATTTTTTTCCAATAACTCCAAAACTAATAACCGTATCGGCTTGAAATTTGACACACTGCTGTGGAATATGGAGCTTAGAGTTCGCGCTGAACTTTTTTTCAAATGTGATGAACAGTTCGCGAAAAAAAAATTTTTTTCGGAAAAAATTTTGAAAAGGAATTTCGCGAGAAGTTGCGCGTTGCTATACTCCAACCAACTGCCAAGTTTCGTTTCAGCAGTTTCTGAATAATCAACAAAATAAATTCAAAACTTCAAAGGGCTTCAACTCCGAAACTGTTCGGCCGATTTCGCCCATTAATGAACTCAATAGTCGCATTTTGAAATGCTACCTACCCTGAAAATTTCAGGTCGATAAGATTCTCCGTACGACCGTAATCGTGTCTACGGACGGCCGGCCGGACAGAATCGATTTTGGCACCGGATTCGTCATCATTTAGTCCAACCTAGTCGTTTGAGACCATTTTCGTCATTACAGACATTTGAACAAAACGATAGCACGCTGTTCCCTAGAACATGCCCGCAAAAAAATATTTTTTTTTTCAAATATTTTAAATTTTGCGATCTTCTCTTCATATGTTCTGAACCTGTCATTTTTCAGATATACGTGTGTGTATGCACAAACAACAAGGCGTGAATTTGCGGTTGGAATCGTTGACAAATAGCCAAGAGGCTCGCAAAATTTGCCGGAAATTTCCGTTTACCTGCAAATGATGAATCGACGACCGGCCCGTTGAATAGAAGCAGTTAATACCTACTAAATGGGGCCTGAATGCGGCTCAGAGATTGTTATATCCCGTACCTAAAGAGCCTTTTATTTGCGATTTTTACACGTACACAAAAGGCACTGACAACGTGACGAATTACATTAGAAGATTAGTATTTTTAGTATTCGGTTTCACCTGATACCAATATATATTTTGGAAGGCTTGGATTGTTTTGATAGACAGCGAAAAAGGGGCAGGAATGACTTTTATATTGATGATCTGTCTATAAGTTTCCTCTATTCATGGTGATACCGTTGATAGATTGAAGGATTTTGGTTTTCATCAGGGTGGTTTGCATTATTTTCGATAATTTTATTTTTGTGTATATAAGGGTACGTTTTTCAAGCATTTGTGATGAAAATAATTCGGTTAAAGTAGTTGGAGTGGTGAGTAGTTGGAGACAATATTGAGATGATTGAAAATTGTAGAACAGAAATTAAACAGATCAACTTAGAAGTACAGGTGAATGAAATCCTTGCTTACAATGTTCAAATTTTCACTGAACTGCTATGAAGTGTTCTGTAATTTTACGCAAAAGTCAAGTCAACTCTCATGTTCTCCATGAAAACAGGCCGCAGTATGGAACCCTGTGGAACACCGTACAGTCCAGCTCAATCTGACGATATGTTCTCAACCATATGCCTTTGAAATCTACCCTCTAGGTGAGAAAAAACTTGCATTATTTTCTAATGCACAATCTATAATATTTGATGAGTTGGAGCATCTCGCGGATTATTTTCAATGGATGATTTCTTCTGCATTGATTAGGTCTCTAAGATTATGAATTCGGAAAGGATTAGTGGAAAGTCTTATTTAGGCATTATCTGATTGAAAAGGATAGTGCTTACTCTCTATCTTCAACGCCTGTACATAAGTGAAGAAAAGAAGAGGCTCCAGTGTTGAACCATGTGGTACACCAGAGAATACAAAGGAGCAAATTCTGACGATATGTTGTCAACAGGAACCGTATGGAATCTACCGAAGAGATTAGATCTTAACCTGCATTAGGTTTTAATACACAATCTTTGATGGTAATATTTGAAGGAAAGTTTCAAAAAATTCGAGAAGAGTTTTGCTAGCTATTTGTGATTCTATTCTTACAAGAAACATCCTTTATCGGACAATTCGCGAATAGTTGGACTCAAAGAGTTATGTAGATTCCAGACCGAAGAAATTGGCCGGCATCTTCTTATTAGGTTTGAAAAGATAACGAAAAAACAAAAATTGGTATAAAAGTTATCTCAGAAATGTAATTTATTCATAGTACAGAGTCGTATCTCGGGAAATATCAAGCTGGTGACGTGAAGTCGTCGCAAATGCAAAATCCAGTTCCAGATGAGTGTATAATGCGAACAGCGAATGCCATAAAACACAGGGGGTTTCATGGTTCAAGGCAGCGCTCTTTCTGCACCGAGTGCTGTCCACACTATTCGCCGAATCGTTTATCAAATTTTATTGCATTCGCTGTTTGGATTACATTCATCTGGGCTCGGCTTAGGGTAAAAGCTCATTCAACTGAATTCTGTTCAAACATTGATAGTGGAATATTGCAATCTTCCAGATGCCTCTTCATGTGGCAATTTCTATATGGTTGGCATGTATCCGTCTTCGAAAAATACTTGAGAGGAAAACTCAACTTAAAATTGCTGATATGCGAACACTTAACCAAACTAGATCATGAATTGAGATGGTATAGGGAATATATAATAAGGCATTACTGCATGAGAAATCTAAAGTCCAATATGATAATTTCCTACCTCCTCTGGCTACACAGAAAGAAAGAAGAAGAGGCCGCAATATTGAACCATGTGGTACACCAGACAATACAGGAGGGCAAACTCTGGGGATATGTTATCAACCCGATTGCTTCAGAATTTACCCAATGATGACATCAAAACCTCCATTAGGTTCTTATAACAAAGGGGTTTTTTTCTGAATTTGGGTTATTACTTCAAAAGCAAATTTGGACATAATTATTATGGGTTTGATTCATCATTTTCCCAAATTACCTCCAGAAAGTATTCAAAATCAGATTTCAAAATTGGGGTTTGGGATTTGCCAGGTATGCACGAAGTGACAACGGTGTTTAGTAAAATAACTTTTTCTGCTATAGAATAATGAAATATTTATTTCTACTCTGTGGTACACCCGTGTTCTTTGTCAATATAACCAAACAATTTCCTTTGCGATTTGTCAGTAATATGATAGTATGACAGTCTGTGCTCTTCTTTTTCTATTCCTTGATCGTTGCCTTCTACTCTAACCAGATCGAAGTATAGCTATATCTCTGTTTTCCTAAGCAAAGTAACACATTTGACGTCCTTTTCTGTCAGAGAAAGCTGGATTCGACGTTGCCATATCGTGCACTCAAGACAAATCCCTTTAAATGCAAATCCCCATTTTTATTTTTCAGTTTTAGGTGATCAAACATTTTTTTAAAAATATAATATTGAAATCATATGTTTAAAATGTGATGTTCTAAAGGTTTTTCATGAAATTTGCTGCATTTCCGTTTAAAGGAAAAACCCACATTCTTGGTGTTGATGACTGATGAAAAGTTTCAAGTATAATTCGAGAAAGATATTGCTAACGCTTCCTGATTATATTCTGTGTACAGAGCACCTCGCGAATGATTCCGATAAACGACTTATGTAGATTCTATTCATCCCCAACATACACAAATTTCAACCACAGAAATTGACTGGTATCGCCTTATTAGGTTGGAAAGGATAACAACAAAGCAAAAATTGGTACGAAAGTTATTCCAGAAATGTTATTTATTTATATTACAGAGTCGCATCTCGGGCAATATCTAGCTGGCGACGCGATGCCGTCGCAAATGCCAAGATAAAAGCGAATATATGAAAATTGGTTCAATCCTTGAGCGTGCAATATTTCAATCTTCCAGAGTCCCATACAGGCGACATTTCCTGTTTGGTTGGCGTGCCTCCGTCTTGGGAATACGGCCGTATATCTCAAAATGTATGAAGGATAGAGGTCCCTACAGACAAGAATGCGAAGAGATGGATAAAGGAACCAGAATAACAAATATACGATGCGGAATAGAAAGGGATCAAATCCTGGTATAGATGTATTTCGGATCAAAGGGAATCTACATATATAGCGGGGACTCTATCAGAGGAAGCCTTCATGTTCTAACGAAATTCTCTGAGCATATATGTTAGGGGAGTGAAAGGATATCTCCTACGTATACGTCCAATGCATTTCTGTGCAGGTACAGCGTATGAATATTTTATAACCCGTTCGACTCGCTGGAAAATGCTGTGTCAAAACTCTGATGCGATGGATAGATTTTCTTCCTTCGAATATTGCATTCTTCATAAGGTCGATGTTGCTTTTATCCATGAAATATAATGATGTCAATTTTTTACCATTTTGAGCTTTCTTCTGATAGTTAAATGATAAGAGAGAATTTGAGGTTTTTTGAGGTTAAGTCAAGTTTATTTCGTGATATTGCGTATTATTTATCGAATAAAAACGAAAATTCAGTGCCCTCATTGTATACATCATACAAACTATTAAGATGAGCACGTAACCTCTGACAAAAAACAACAAATAATGAAAACTACTTGAATCATGTTACTATCTGATCTTACAACTACTAAAAAATGTGTGAGAAATCGTTTAATTAGAAAATATGTCGAAATTCATCAACAATCGCAAAAACTACAGACTTGAGTCAAAAGCAAATTGCTGTTTGAGTTCTTTCTGCATGTTCTGGGAAATAGCGTGCTATCGTTTTGTCCAAATGTCTGTATTTTTAGAAATTTTGAGCCGAAAATGGTCGCTAACGACTAGGTTGGACTCACTGATGACGAATCCGGTATCAAAATCGATTCTTTCTGGCCAGCCGTGGACACGAGGACTGTCGAACGGAGCAAGAAAAACTAGCAACTTGAAACTTTCAGGGTAGTTTGCGCATCGAAATGCCGCCGTTGATTTCGTTAATGGGCAAAATCGGTCGAAAGGTTCCGGAGTTATAGCCATTTGAAATTTTGAGGTTATTTCCCCGATATTTCGAGAACTACAGAAGCGATTGAATTGAAACATGGCAGTTAGTTGGATCATGAGGAACCGCAACTTTTTGCAGAATTTAGTTGAGATCGTGGTGTCCGTGAATTTTGAAAAAAAATTTTTTTCGATAATTTTCCGAAAAAAAAATCTTTCTCGGAAATTTTTCATTTTATTCGGAAAAACCTCTGGTCATGTCTTTAGCTTCTCATTTCACAGTGGTGTACCCGATTTCACTTCGATACAGCTATTATTTTCAGAAAAAAAATTAGGTAAAATTTCGGTTTTTTCCTGGATATTATTGTTTTTTTCGGAATATCTCAAAAACTTCTGATTCAAACGTGATGAAACTTAGCAGCTAGTTTCAAAATGCTGATTGACAACTTCATGCATAATTTTGTTGTGATAGTATCATAAGAACATTTTGAAAAAAAATTTCAAATTTTTTTTTCGAATATTCAATTTTCTGTGAGCTTCTTATCATATTATCCTCATGAAATTCTGTATAAACCTTCGAACTGTCATTTTTCGATGAAGTATTGGATTTCAATTCGATCCGATCTGATTTTTTCAAATATTGGGAAAATAAAATTTTGAATGGTTATATCCACGGAATCATTGGGTGGATTTTAGCCATTCATGAATTCGGCCTTCGTAATTAAGGTCCAAACCTACTAATCATTTCATTTTGATCTCATCTGTAAATTCGGAAATATTACGAAAACAGCCGTAAATACAATAACTACCGGAATAGCGGGCTTTTAAACTCAATATTCGTAGAGTAGGTTGGGGTTCTCATCAAGAAGGCCGAATTCGTGAATGGGTAAAATCCGCGAAAACTGCTGACTTCACGTCAGACTTTAACCTGGAATTCTTTACCAGTGAGTCACATATAATTCTTTTATAGCCATTATCGGGTCGACATTCGCAAATTACAGACATTGAGCGCCCTTGTTTCCCGAAACAAATGCAAGAAAACCAAACAAAGCATCATGAACATAAACGAAACAAAAATTGCAGTACAGTGAAGTTAAAAGCAACCCTCTCAACTTAAAATCGCGTGCATCATGAGGTGAGTGGAAAACTTCCAAGCGATCGAAAAAACAAGCAGAGATTTCCTCGTGGCATACTTTAAAAGGCAGCTCATTACTTAAGAGGCGGCGAGAGACGGGAGCCGGAGGACTCTCTCATGACCTGCCTCAACCACATATTAGTTTAATGCGGAAGAGAGACCTGAGAATATACAACGGTGTTTTCATTTATGAACACTTGCTGGAATGAGGGGATTTCCCTTTCATCGATTTTCCTCTGCAGGCCAGACTGAATGGATTTCCCGGAAAAGTTTCTGGATCCATTATGTTTTTTCTCAGTCAGTTTTAATGAAGAAAGAGGGAACCAAACTTTTACGTCCTTGTACAAATTTCGCGAAGATCTGGTCATCCGTTACAGTATAGAATCAGAATCATTTTGCTCTCTAGATAATCGAATAATTTTGGCAATAAGGACTCAGGAAGGTCGAGTCTATTTCAGTAAGACTTTCCTCAGTGCTTTTTATGAAAGGTTTCCTGAAATTAAATGAAGCTTTGATTTGACCGTCATTTGTGTAGTAAAGTATTAACGGATGTATGCTTTGAAATCTGACAGTTTGGGTGAGTAAAATTAAATAAAATGTTCAATATATTTGGCAGCTATATATTTCAAAAATTACTTGAAAAATACGTTCGGAATAATGTTCAAACTGAATTTTCAGATCTGTTAGAACTTTTTGCATGAGAGTGGGTAACGCTTTTTCACTTTCAGAAAGAAGGGCGTTTTTCAGGGATTGGTATTGGGCCCATACTTTTTATGTTCTATACACTTTCGACTTGCCATGCATTTTGCAATTATTTCTTCTACTTTTTGCAGATTATCCTGTTTTCAGGAGGATTTGAAAGACGTGGTGCTAAACTTGGCTGTTACCCTCAAACGTCGAAAAATGTTCTGTACTCTAAATTCGAAGGAGCCATCCTCTCCTGTATTGTAATGCATATATGGTTTAGCTCTTTTATCGTTGTGATAATTTTAAAACTGTTGCAGTAGACCTATTAAGTGTTTTAGCAAATCATCCTCAGCATATCTCCACCTTGATGACTTAGTTGACAACCAAAATTGATGCATCTAGGGTTTGGAGAATCTACATGTAATTGTGTGAAAAACCCATGCATCCACAACGTGTCACCCATGCCTGGAGGCATCATTGGACCATTCGTTTTTCACAATTAGTCTGGCCGTGAAGTGACTGTTGATGTTGCTTGATATCGCAACATGGTAACAAAGTTCTTTTTGTCTGAATTGTATGATATTAAAAAGCAGCAAGATGGTGCCACATGTCATACAGCCGATGAAACAATTTTATTACTGAATTAGTCATTTCCTGATCCCATACTCTTTCGTTTCGGTAATCAGAATCAGTCCCTAGACCTTGTGATTTAACGTCAATAGGTTTCTTTTAATACGGTTATTTTAAGTTTTTCAAAAAGCTGAGAACATTCATTCAGAAGAAATGGTATGTTCCAAAATAGCCTTAGTGTCTCCTTGCCTCATGTGTTATTCCATAAATGACTCTAACCTATGTATTTTATGTTTTGATAATACATAACAATATCAAGACTTAAAACTGTGTTGGTTTGAACAAATTCCAAAAAGTGTAGTTTTATTTGACAGCTAATATTTACCAAGTTTCGTGTCCTTAACACAATGTACAAGGAAAATAAAAAAAAAAAAGTTTTTTTTGTTTATCTTCGGAGGGTGTAACTTTTTCAGGGGGAAGTTTCTCAAAAATTTTTTTACCAAATAGCAACCTTAATTTTCATCACAGAATCACCCCCTTTTTGCGCGCAGGGGAACAGCGAGCCATCGTTTTGTCCAAATGTCTGTAATTTTGGATGATTGAGCCGAAAATTGTCTCAATCGACTAGGTTGGACTCACTGATGACGAATCCGGTGTCAAAATCGATTATGTCCGGCCGTAGACACTGTCGACAGAAGCGAGCTAGCAACTTGAAACTTTCAGGATAGGTTGCGCATCAGAATGCCGCGGTTAAGTTTGTTAATAGGCCGAATGGGTCGAATAGTTTCGGAGTTATAGGCACTTTGAAGATATTTATTTTTTATTTCGGAAACTACTTGAGCGATTGGAATCAAACTTGGCAGTTGAGTGGAGTATAACGACGCGCAACTTTGACCCAAATTTTGTCAGAATCATATTGTCAGTAAATTCAAATAAAATTTTTTTTTTCGGAAACCATTCATCATATACAAAAAAAGTTCCACTCACACTTTGAGCTTCATATTTCACAGCAGTGTACCAAATTTCAGTTCGATACGATAATAAGTTTTGGAGATATCGGGAAAAAATATGTCAAATTTCGAGGTTTTCTTCTCGATATCGTTGATTTTTTCGGTATAACTCGAGAAATACTGATTCAGTCCTGATAAAACTTCACAGTTAGTCTTGAGATGCTGAAAGACAACTTTATGCGAAATTTCATGATAATCGTGTCATTAGAACAATTTGAAAAAAAAAAAATTCTATGATTTTCTTATCATATCATCCTCATTAATTTCTGTATGAAACTTCGAACTGTTATTTTTCGATGAAGTACTGGATTTCAATTCGAACTGATCTGTGTTTTTGGAAATATTGGAAAAATAAAATTTTGAATGGGTAAACCTACGGAATCATTGGGTGGATTTTACCCATTCACGAATTCGGCCTTCGTAATTAAGGTCCAAACATTCTCTACAAATATCGAGTTCCTAAGTTGTTTCTTTCGGAGGTTATTGTGTTTACGCAGTCGGCCGTTAGGCTGACCCTAAACACAATAACTTCCGGAAGAAACGACTTAGAAACTCGATATTTGTAGAGTAGGTTTGGGGCTTAATTACGAAGGTCGAATTCGTGAATGGGTAAAATCCGCCCAATGATTCCGTAGATATACCCATTCAAAATTTTATTTTTCCAATATTTCCAAAAATACAGATTTGATCGAATTGTAATCCAGTAATTTATCAGTGGAAAATTTCGAAAAGCACTGCCGTGAAGGCAGCAGCTTTTGCGTGCATGTTCAAATTCGTTGCTGAAGCGGTCATCTACATTGAACATGCGCGCAAAAGTTGCTGCCTTCACGGCAGTGTTTTTTGAAATTTTTCGTTGTTATTCATATACACCCTGTACAAGAAAATGCCGCTAGAATATTTCTAGAGGAATGAAAAAACAACACAACACAAGAAAAGTTATAGCAGTATTTCTGAAACTAGGTTTCCCTAATGAGATTATCATGAAAGTTGTTACTCAGACCCTGACATCAGTTTTCGTCCATCTAGTACAGAAATAGGACTTCCTATTCTAAAGTGTCCAATTTGGCCGACCCAGTTCATTTCAGATACTATCGAATCTTCAACCTTGATTTTTTAGCGAATAGAAGGCTTCGGGACTTCAGATAAGCTGAATTCAATCGAAGGCATCCCTCCACTGGCTAGATTACCGTAGCCGATTCACGAATGATTTCCAATTTGGATCTGTTGATACATCTTGAAACATAGAAACGTGAATTGCGAAATCGAATCAGTTGGGTCGGAAATGTGCAATTTGGAGCGACGTCAAAGTTGGCTGAGGTAAAGAGGAATGGGCTCGCGGGTAAATCCGGTAGGAGTGGCAGCTCTAGGAGCCTTCGATAACTAGGTTTATGCAAGCCTCTTTATTTTATGTGTGTGTGTTAGAGTGGTTGCTGGGTTTTCTCCTTTTTCTCGTGTGTCTGTTACTATTCGCGATTCTGCTTATTGGGGGTCCCTTTGAAAACGGAATATTCATCTTGGAGAAGAAACAACAATATTGAAGTTCAACTACAACATACATTTCCGGAAAATTCAGATATTAGGGGAACGGACGAAATCTCATTAAAGTTGGCAGTTCGTTTTCTCTTGAACACTTTACCTCATTTCACCAATTGTTTTTCTTTGAGCTTGATTCTTCGTGAACATAACTGCTCAAATGCCATACTCAGTTATTTTTTTTTACGCGCTTGTTCCAGAGCACAGCGCGTTATCGTTTCGTCACAATGTCTGTAATTTTCGAATTTTGCACCGGAAATGGACTTCATAGATTAAGTTAAACACCCTGAAGGAGAATACGTGGTCACATTCAATTTTGTCCTTCCGTCCAACCGTCCGTATGTGCTCTAACTTTCGAAGAAAACCTAGAGACTAGGTTTGGAGAGGTGGAATAATTTCGGAGTTTGAGCTTAATTCCTCGATATCTCATGAAGAACTGAATTTATTCGATTAAAACGTTGCGAACAGTTTTGAAATACCAACGCGCAACTTACTGCGAAATTTCGTGTGGATCCAGTTATTAGAAAATTCGAAAATGATTATTCGAAAATTTTTCAAATATTGGAGTGAAATTTTTTTTCTCCGGAAGTACTAATTGGATTCCAACAAATTTTCAATTCGATCCGATATTCACTTTTGAGAATAGAAGGAAAAATGTTATTTCCACAATATCTCAGATGGAGTGTATAATATTCATTATACACACCTATAATCCACGACTTGATGAATGACTGTCATCTTCCTTCATCAAGAGCTATCGAAGTATAAATATATTATTCAATGGTCGTGGACAAAATATTTTTCAGACTTTCTCCAGACATAGATATTGAGTCAAACCGATACAACAAACCGACAGTACTAAAATCATATTTATCACGTAGTTGAAAAATCTCATTCTTCCAAGAGACCTCACATACCTATATCAATCGAAAAACACGAGAATAAAACGAAGAATGAAATAGGACAAACAATAATAGTCACGATGACGAAATATATAAAAAAACATTGTTGAAAATTGGAAATAAGAGGCTGACATTTGGTTTAGATAGTCTCAATAGAGATGGAACGTAGTTTCGAAGAATTACATGGCTGAAAACCTCCAGTTTTCATGAGTTTAAATTCAATTTACCTATGTCGTTCTCAGGCAGATTATATTTTCATTTATGTGTTTGTAAATATGCCACTGAACTCACTTCAGAAATGAAAAATATTCAGTTGTTCAAAAATCCGTACGAATACTAGAGGTTATCTGATAACCCCACAAAATATCCGTATCAGTTTATTCTGAAGGGTGATGGATTTGGGTTTTCCAAAGAAGGATATTTCTCGAGAACTAACCAAACTATCACCTGAAAAAACGATCAACTTTTCAATAATAGAGTTGATATCAATAATAAGAAATGCGAACTTTTCTTCATTATTTGTAATCATGGCACCATCGTATTGAATGATAAAATACAAAATGAAATTCTTCTTGGAAACGTTTTTGTGATGATATTTGGTGAATATTTTCATCGAAAATAATTTTGCCAAAATGAAATTATTAGTCAGTGTAGAGAACGTTGGGACACCCAAGAATATTATAATAGGTTGTTCGTTGTACTTACATGAACTACACTAATTACACTTACTCCACTGATTCTGTTCGGTGTGCTTTGTTGTAAACTTGCACTCTGTTTGTTGAGGAAATATTGGCAGTTAGTGAAGTCACAGATTACGTGTGCAGTGCATAGAGTGTGGTTCTTCTGTGATGGTTATGCGAAAACATAATTCATAATCATAGACATCTGTGGTTGTCTCTGATTCCTGGTTGGACGTCTTTTGTACTCTATGTGTGGTTATTTTTGGACGAAATTAATTTTCATCATATCGTTATTTGAAATAGAATTTTTGTCCGTGACGACTTCAGAAAAACTTTACGACAAATCTACATCACCTCGAAATGGTAGCGAAAACAAAAGAAGCATAGAATTCTATCATCTTGGGTTTGGGTAAAATGATCTATCATATGTGGGTATTCTGTGAAAATCATAGAACAGATTGAACTTCACTAACTGTGGGTTTCACAAAGCTTAATCCTCTGATCAACGCGTTGATATTCTGTGGTATTGCTAAAAATGAACTGAAATTGAACATAGAATTGTCTTGATCACAAGAATCAAGTTAATCAGAGTTTTGTGAAACCCACTCATTCAGTTATTTGTGGCTACACCCAGCTGCACTGACAATAGACGACTTCGGCCCAAGTTGCCAACCCACAATTTACTTAGCAAGTTAACTTTCACTGGGGAACGGGAATTTCAGGACAAATTCGACATGATAAGGTTCGCCATATTTATAAATAACCGTAAAACATGCATCGGCTCTTCAAACCAGATAATTCCTTCCAAATATAGGTTTTTGTTAAGATCATCCCCGATTGGCTGAAATTTGAGTTGGGATTCCTGATTTCATGCTAACAGTGTCAATTTTCATAGGATAAGTTCCGAAAATCAACTCTGTTGTTTCATTTGCCGATTTTCTGCTCCGTAAATATGAAATATTCGGATGGTTCCGGAACAAGCGCGTGAAAAAGGTTACTTACAAAATCTGGTTGATGAAAATGCGGTCGATTTTCTATGGTAAATATCCATAGCATAGAACAATCTATGTTTACTTTAGGTTTGTTTTGGTTTCGAGATCAGAACTGTACGGGACGGTTCTAGCACAGATCTATGGTCTATGCTAGAACCGTCCCGAACAGATCTGAACTCGGAACCAAAACAAACCTAAAGTAAACATAGATTGTTCTATGCTATGGATATTCACCATAGAAAATCGTTCTGGTGACAGTAAATCGACCGCATTTTCATCAACCAGATTCAGTTAATAACCTTTTTCACGCGCTCGTTCCAGAAAACATCCGAATATTTCATATTTACGGAGCCGAAAATCGGCAACCAAACAACAGAGTTGATTTTCGGAACGTATCCTATAAAAATTGACACTGTTTGGATGAAATCAGGAATCCCAACTTAAATTTCAGCCAATCGGGGACGATCTTAACAAAAACCTATATTTGGAAGGAATTATCTGGTTTGAAGAGCCGAGGCATGTTTTACGGTTATTTATAAATCATGCGAACCTTATCATGTCGAATTTGTCCTGAAATTCCCGTTCCCCAGTGAAAGTAAACTTGCTAAGTAAATTGTGGGTTGGCAACTTGGGCCGAAGTCGTCTATTAGAAGTCAGTGTACTTGGTGTAGTTAGAATAGTTCATGCAGGTACAACGAACAAACCTAATATCTAGATCTAGGATATGGCCAACATGTTCAAACACTATCTCCTGACATGTTGAAACAACTCACGATAGACAGGACTAAAATCACATTCATCACGCCGAAGAAAAACCTCGACCTCACATATATCAATCTCAAAACCCGAGAATAAAACGCAGGCTGAAATAGGACAAAAAGTAATATTCACGATGATGAAATATATCAAGAAAAAATATATGGTTGAAAATTGGAAATAAGAGGCTGACATTGAGTTGAGATAGTCTCAATAGAGATGGAACGTAAATTCGAAGACTAACATGGCTGGAAACTTCCAGTTTTCATGAATTTAAATTCAATTTTCTTATGCCGTTCTCAGGCGGGTTCAGACGGAACCGCGGGGTGGAAAACGAAGGGATGCTGCCTCGCTGCCAATACATCATCTCCTGTTCAGCAGGCCGAGGCAGCCCTGGGGCCCACATCATGTGCACACACCTTTCCTTCTCACTCGTTGAATTAGAAGGCGCACATTTTCCTCCTTACGATGACAATGTAATAAAAATAACAGCACTGCATGTAGGCGAAACAAAGAAGTGCCTCGGGCAGAGAGTCGTTATTCGTATGGAAAAACACACATCCAATCTAGTTGATTTTCCGCGTTTCATATGTGAATGTGGAAATGTTTCGGAAGACCTACTTCTATTATGTATCAGTTTCTGAAATTGCTATCCCCAAGCTCTGTTCCTTACAGGGTTTCCCACGTGTGGAGGTGGGAAATTTTCGGAAAATTGAATTGCAGTCATGTTGATGAATAGCAGTTATAGATCCTATTGAATGAAGCAACAAATTGATAGTGGTATTCCATGTCTTCAGGAACTCTAGGTGTCATATCCCAAAGTGGAATTCAATGATATGAAGCCTGAATTATGTATCAGATATGTATGCCGCAGATATCAAATTTAATTCTGAATTGGCTCAAAATGTTTTATAAATAAAGATGAAATTCAAAGCAAGCGAAATTTTTTTTCCATTCTACTTAAAATTAACTTGTTAATGATTTTCGTTCTTGCATGCATATTATTTAGAACAGCACGCTAGACCATTCTGCCTGGAAACTGAAAATGATCTGAAGACCAGGCTGGACTCGTTGAAGATAAATCTGAAGTCAAAATCAATCTTGTATGGCAATCCATCAAATGCCACGATAACTTGAGAACGGAAAAAAGTATACTTTTAGGATAGGTTGCGTCACAAAATGCGCCGCTCATGTTGGTTGATATGTCAAAACGGATTAACGGTTTTCGAGTCATACTCATTTTAATTTGAAAAAGTGATAATAATAATGATAGGAATTGGTCTAATGAAGAAGAACAATCTCCAGTCATAATAAAATAACATAACCGCAACAAATATTCCCCCTCGCTCAGAGCTAATCAATCATCCAATCAACCAAAACACTTGCACCGAAGAAGCGCATCCAAGGAGAATGACTACAGCTGTTTCACGGTTATTACTGATCGTCAGGTCAACTCACCTTGGATGAAACCGCAGAGGGAATCTCGATACTTATCACCTTTCAGATGGACCACTGCAGTATAATTACGTACTGCACGCCATCTTCCAGGAGCATCTTGCGAATCCCTCCTTCGGGTGCACAATACCTTGATCGATGTGAATGACGTTCATCCTTCAGACGCATCAGGTCGCCGTATCTGCGATATTGCAGATTTTCAAACACCGTCATGACATTGGAAACACTCGGTTCGTGTGGATTACCACAAGATAATAATAATGTTGATGAGCTCGAAGGAGACTGTGTGTTCTTCTTTTTGAGGTTATTTCATGAATATCTCAGGAACTACTCATACGACAGGATTGAATAAGAATAATATGAAGTTGTGCAGTACTAACGCGCAACTTGCGAAACTGTTGATTCTTGTGAAATAAAAAAAAAATATCCAAAATTTTCCGAGTGTTCTCGAGAAAAATTTTTTTTTTCGGAAAGCATTGCTCAGACTTCAATGAAGTTTTGCACGAACCTTAAATTGGATCTTTCAAACAGTGTACCAACCAGTAGTTCCATCCGATTTGAAATCGAGGAGATAATGAAACTAAGTAGTTAGTTGGCAAATACTGAGGGAAATTTTGTCCAGAATTTAATGATGATCGTGTCATTAGCAGAGTAAAAATATTCAAAAATTTGAACATGTGCACCAAAGCTGCCGACTTTACATCAGAGCTATTCTAGAATTATATAAATAAACTGGGGGAGAAATGCGTTTCCGTGTTTTTCATATTCTGAGCTGAAATTGGTCTAAGACGATCAGGGTCGCCATTTTGGCTGAATCTACTGAAATAAGAAATGATACTGAATCATTTTCATATCAAGGGAATCTATGTTGCTGTGATTTTTGGAAATGAAGATTTGGCAAAAGTCTCGAAATAGAAAATTATCAGAAGAAAATAATTCTGTAAAATTTTTCCTTATTGGCTTATGAAGAAGTCAGATATAGACTTTGGAATGTGACAGTTCACTTCGTTGATCATTTGCATTATTTTCATATTATTCATCAGGCAACATTTTTTTTCAAATTTACCGTTAGGTGATTTCTATAGATACCAATTTAATTTAATTCTCAATAATTCTTTTTCAGATATAGGGTGTGAAAATCTAGAAACACCTTAAAAAATAGTATGATTTATGCACTTTGCATCTTGCTACAACATTCATGTAGAATGAATAGTTAGTTATTTGACAGAAAAATAAACTTAACCGAAGATTCAGGGTGCCATGTGTCAAAAAACTCCTTGGCCTACCGACTGACTTATAATAATTAATGGGGTAGTTTTCGTATGTTCAAACTACGAGAGTTTGTGTCAAAATGGTCCATTTCGACTGTCGTCTGCACTCTCAACAATACCTTCGAAAGGCACCATGCAATTGAGAAATGAATAATTCCAAACAAACTCACCTCATCTTTTCCCCCAAGGCAAATCGTCATCTGCAAAAAAAAAATTTATTTCAGAAACGGACATATTTCTCATTCCTCCATCCCGACTCCAACACACTCCATTCATCCCAACATATCCCATCATCGACAGCAATAACGAGACTAATATCGCATCATAGCGAAACATAAAAAGCGAATGCAGGAAACGGCAGGATTCAACCGAGCGAAAGATTCGGTGCCAACCGCAATTTGCATGTTTTACACGATGTTTTGGTCCTGCGAGGGCCGGATATAATCGCCTCTGCGGGCTTTTCCGGCTCGCCCATATACCGATTAAATTGACTAAACTAAATTTCATACTTCGCGGACCAGTGTTGCCTTATGTCGGATTCAATCCGGGATAAATCATGCGGAATATTTAAATATCAGGATCTTATGGAACGCGATCTTGGGGTTCGGTCTGCAAATGCGTTTTTAAACCACTTTTGATATTCGAGAGCTGGGAAATTTACGGCGTATTATAAGGTGGAAGAATAGTTCAAGTTTTCTACATAGGTGGGTTTGAATAAAATATTGAAGATATAGGGATGCGCCATTTTTGCGCGCATGTTCTAGGGGAACAGCGTGCTATCGTTTTGTCCAAATGTCTGTAATTTTGGATGATTGAGCCGAAAATGGTCTCAATCGACTAGGTTGGACTCACTGATGACGAATCCGGTGTCAAAATCGATTCTGTCCGGCCGGCCGGCCGGCCGTAGACACGATAACTGTCGAACGAAGTGAGCTAGCGACTTGAAACTTTCAGGGTAGGTCGCGCATTGGAATGCCGCGGTTAAGTTCGTTAATGGGCCAAATCGATCGAATAGTTTCGGAGTTATAGGCATTTGAAGTTTTGAAATTATTTATTTTTTATTTCAGAAACTACTTGAGCGATTGGATTCAAACTTGGCAGTTAGGTGAAGTACAACGACGCGCAACTTTGAGCTAGAGTTCGTCAGGATTATATTGTTGGTAATTTTTAAAAAAAAATTTTTTCGAAATTTTTTTCCAAAAAAATTTTTTTTTCGGAAATCATTCATCATATCTAAGAAAAATTATACTCACGCTTTGACCTTCTAATTTCACAGCAACGTACCAAATTTCAGTTCGATACGATCATAAGTTTTGGAGATATCGGGAAAAAATATGTCAAATTTCGAGGTTTTCTTCTCGATATCGTTGATTTTTTCGGTATAACTCGAGAAATACAGATTCAGTCCTGATTAAACTTTACAACTAGTTTTAGGACGCTGAAAGACAACTTTATGCAAAATTTCGTGATAATCGTGTTATTAGAACAATTTGAAAAAAAAAATTTCTATGATTTTCTCATCATATCATCCTCATTAAATTCTGTATGAAACTTCGAACTGTTATTTTCGATGAAGTACTGGATTTCAATTCGATCTGATCTCTATTTTTGGAAATATTGGAAAAATAAAATTTTGATTGGGTATATCTACGGAATCATTGGGTGGATTTTACCCATTCACGAATTTGACCTTCGTAATTAAGGTCCAAACCTTCTCTACAAATATCGAGTTTCTAAGTTGTTTCTTTCGGAAGTTATTGTGTTTACGCAGTCGGCCGTTAGGCTGACCGTAAACACAATAACTTCCGGAAGAAACGACTTAGAAACTCGATATTTGTAGAGTAGGTTTGGGGCTTAATTACGAAGGTCGAATTCGTGAATGGGTAAAATCCGCCCAATGATTCCGTAGATATACCCATTCAAAATTTTATTTTTACAATATGTCCAAAAATACAGATATGATCGAATTGAAATCCAGTAATTTATCAGAAAAAAATTTCAAAAAGCACTGCCGTGAAGCCAGCAGCTTTTGCGCGCACGTTCAAATTCGTTGCTGAAGCGGTCATCTACATTGAACATGCGCGCAAAAGTTGCTGCCTTCACGGCAGTGCTTTTTGAAATTTTTATTGGAAGAAAAGAGATCCAAAAACTGATTCTTTTCCAATCAAACTTAGTTCTTCAAGATAATTTCTGGTCATAAATTGAAAAATTATTGACATCTGGACAAAGTACGGCGTTCCCTGAAATATGCACACAAAAATAATTTTATATTCTTGTAATCCGTTCTGAGGTGCACAATTTCGGAGCTTTTTAACATCGAAGAATTCACAGGACTTTCCTCAAGTACCCAATTAGAGAAGAGGAGGGTAACAGAAAACGGCACATAAGCTATTTTCCAGAGTTGCAAAATGGCGAATGAATCGGGAAGGTTGATTCCTTATGGTGGTTTCAGGGTTTTATTAAAAATTTTTGCAATCGTCGGCAGATCAGTTTTTCAAGATTATTTATAAGGTCTATATCTCAAGTTCCGCCCAGTCAAGTTCATATGTCGTCTGAGTTTTTCTTATTCGAGTTAAAGTTGTCCCAATTCACATTAATCGCTATTAGCATGTTTTACACGATGTTTTGGTCCTACGAGGGCCGGATATAATTGCCTCTGCAGGCTTTTCTGAATCGCCCATGTACTGATTGAATTGACTAAACCAAATTTCTTACTTCGCGGAGCAGTGTTGCCTTATGTCGGATTAAATCCGGAATGAATCATGCGGAATATATAAATATCAGGATCTTATGGAACGCTATCATAAGTTTTGGTCCGCTAATTGGTTTTTGAACCATTTTTGATATTCGAGGTCAGGAAAATTTACGGTGCATTATGAGGTGGAAGAATAGTTTTCTTCATAGGTGGGGTTTAGTGAGATATTGAATACATAGGGATATGCCATTTTATTGAAAGAAAAGGCTTCCGAAATGAGATTCTTCATCAGTCGAACCTGGTGTTACAAAATTTTTTCGGAGATAAATTGAAAAATTATTGACATTCGGACATAATGACAATACGACGTTTCCTCATACATGCACATGATAATAATTATTATATTCTTGTGATTCATTGGTTCATCAATGAGCGTTCATACCGACGTTTTTCGCCATCGAAGCATATACCAAGTGTTCCCAATTACTCAATCAGGAATACAAAGAAATGAAAGACAGCCACGTGAGATCTATTTAAGAGAGTTCCAGAATGGTGCATGAACCGGAATAGATTGCCTAATGTGTCGTTTACGAGATTTTCTTAAGAATACTAGGAATCGTCGGAAAACCACTAAATTCAGTTTTTTGATAACGTTTATTTTCCAATAATCGTCCACTATAGTTGACATGTTGTCCGATTCTTTCTATTTCGCAAGATGCATATATCACAGGAAGTTTTTGTCCTAGAAGGACCTCTGCAGGCTTTTCGGGCTCACATTATTCAGATTAAAGTGACTACTTTAATTTAACACTTAAAGGACCAGTGTTGTCTTATGTCGTATTTAATCCAGGATATATCATTCAATATTTAAATTTCAGGATCTTATAGAACGCGGTCTTTGAGTTCGGTCTGCAAATGTGTTTTCGAACTACTTTTGATATTCGAGACCCGGAATATTCACGACGCATTATGAGGTGGAAAAATATTTTCTTCTCGAAAATTGTCTCTAATAATTAGGTTGGACTCACTGATGGCAATGTCAAAATCAATTCGGCCGTCTGGCACAGCTGACCGTGGATGCGATAATTGTCGAAAGGACCAAGCTAGCGACTTGAAACTTCCAGGGTAGTTCTCGCATCGAAATGGCTGCAGTTCAGTTAGTTAATGGGCCGAACGGTTTCGAAGTTATAGCCATTTCAAATTTTGAGGTTATTTTCCTGATATTTCATTAACTACTGGAGCGATTGGATTGAAACTTAGCAGTTAGCTGAAGAATAACGACGCGCAACTTCAAACGACATATTGTTCAGTTCTTCCTGTCGCTTAGTTTAAAAAAAATTGGAATAATCATTTCTGAGAAAGTTTCATTTTCGAGAACTATCTATCACATTCGAAAACATTCTGCTCGTACCTTGAAATCTTCATTTCACAGCAGTATAACGAATTTCAGTTCGAAACGGTTATAATCTCCGAGGATACTGAGAAAACATCTAATTTTGTGATTTTTTTACTCGGTATCGTTGTTTATTTCTAGAATAACTTCAAATGGTCTTCATGAAATTCAATCAATCACCATAAGGTAATGAATAAACACAAAAACTTCCCTCAGGAAACCCTAATGTATGTTTGGGGCTTAACTGCAAAGGTTAAATTCGTGAATGGGTGGAATCCGCTAAATGATTCTTTGCCCAGAATTTTATTATCGCGAAAATATAGATTGGACACAATTGAAAGTTAGTACTTGATTGGAAAATTAAAGCTGTAACTATACATATATGTAGTAGACTCTTCTGAATCGAAGATCTATTGAACTCGTTGTGCAATTGCCAGTACCAACTAGCATTTTCGAAACATTGGAATCTCAGGATCTCGTATTTTTACGCGCTTGCTGTATAATCTTTTTAAAGTGATCATCGCCGAATAAGCCTGGCCGTCTACTGGAAGCGATTTGGGGCTTTTATGAGCTACGCGTTTTACGAGCGCCGATGAGCTTTTACGACCCAAGCGGTCTCAGGCTTCGGGGTCGTCCACTGGCAGATAGTTCGCGAGGTTTCGGTTCGTTCTTGTTCTTGCGTAGCAGAGGATTTTTACTTCAGATTTCCGTGTTTATTGAAAAAATTGTGATACGGGATGGATTTAGAATTAATAATTCATTGATGTATATTTGTGTAGTCCCATGTATTTTCGTTTCAGTTTTGATAATGGAGTAAAACCCGAAACATGCATGTCAACAAAATATTTTAAATTAAAAATTGTGAACGAAGTCAAGTGTTTTATTTGTTTTAATGTTAAGATTAATAATTCATTTCAAGGATGAATCTCACTTTTTGATCAGGCATATGTTAGCTACGGAATGGGGAAAATTTTTGAGCTAAGGTAGATTCAAATTTAGAAAAAATGAAATCATCGGAAACAATTCACCATCTTGATAATGAATCATTATTATCGTATACTCATTTATAATACTGGAATGGAAGTTGAAGTGTGAATGTTGATGACCTGGGTACTTCGAAAACAAAGGATGTGGAACTTCGAAATTATGGCTGATTTGAATTTTATCTGTGAAAAGTCAGCTTCAGAAGGTAAATATGTTATTAATGTATCTAGAACGTGACTTCAAAACTTTAAAAACTGCAAACATCGAAAGAAATGATGGTGACACAGATATTCAGAAATTCTTGAAATTTGGCAGAAGTGCATGCGTATTTTAAAAAACAGGTCACTAGTAAAAATCCGTAGCGTTTTATGAAGAAAAAACTATGTTTATTTTGTGATCGAAAAGATCGTTCTGCATATGAGATTGATTGAAACGTAGTTGAATCATTACAGTACGTATGGGCCAAAAACACTTGAGCATATAGAAAAATGTTCGGAATAAAATTGGTCGGAGACTAAAAAAACAAATTGATAATAGATATTGACATAATAAGAGCTATAAAACCCGAGATAATGGCGAAACACGCTGGATTAATTATATATGGAATGCTATACAGCCGATTATTGCCAAAGAGTCCAACTTCAGGTAGGCTACTATACACCTACAGAACTTCTGGATGTGAGTTTAATGTAAGAAAAAAGACAACATTCATTAACCTTTCAATCTGATCCATCAAAAATTCACCGACAATAAACAACGAGCTTCAACAAATATTCCGTTCACAAACCATAAATTCCACTTTCCGACGGATAGCTCCTCTTTCCGAGCGTATAGACGCGGGCAGATCCAAACTGATCGGGATACGATTGCGCCGCTCGAATTCTCTCGAAGTCGCCCGTATGAACTCGCTGCCAGTCGACGAGGGTACCTAGAATTCCATTCATTTGGATCTGTCGCGCAAATTCGTTCGTTTACGCTCCTATCGCGCCTCTCGAAATCGCTTGCAGTGGACGACCAGCCTTAAACTCAAAGTAAGATCGAACGAAAAGACATATCTTTTATGTGATATATCACAGACAGAATATTGCAGGAACGATAGAAGTGATTTCCTCCAAAATATAAGCAGATATAAAATTTTTCGAGCAGCAAATAAAAAAGCTTTCCATTTCGAACGAATGCTCCAATGTAGTGAAATATGAGAAGATTGGGATTTTGAGTGAAATGATATGAGAAGGTAGACTGTTTGGAGAACCCTCATGTATAATTCTGCCGTCAATTCTTTCAGAACTAGCAAGAAGAGCTATAAAAGTAATACGCTGAGGACAATAACGGAAGGCAGCTAACGGATATGAAGAAATAAACTGGAGAGAATGACCTTACCTCTTGCATGTAGTAGATATTAGAATTTTTCGGAGCTAGGTGGACCGTATGTGGATTTCAGGACGGATTAACTAGATTATTTCAATGTTTCAGGAGTTGAATCGGGTATGAATAGAAATTTATGAGTTAACTAACCCTCTTCTTGTGAGTATATTGTACAGGCAATGATAATGCAATTCGAAATATTCTAGCTATAGAACTTCGAGTCGAAAAAATGGGGATTCAAATAAACTCATCTGAAAAAATTTTTTTTAGTTTTTTTATTGGATTTCAGTCCCACTGTCCGAAACAGAACTTTTAAAAATCAAATAAAAATTGTTTTTTCATGAAAAACGCCCTTGCAGGTTGGAGTATCAAACTATTTGTCAAGGGCAGTTTCTTAGAAAACAGATTGTCTAATGTACAATACAGGAACAATACAAACGATAAACAAAGCGAACTTTGACGTTTCAGAGAACAAATCTGAATCCTTCATCAGACAAAATAGAAAATTTCAAGAATTATTTTTCGTTTCGATTCGAGACTTTTGTAAGATTGACAGTTTTGAGAAAACACAGCAACACGGACTTATTTAGTTTGAAAGTTTTTTAATTCTACCTCTTTTTTAAGTAAATTCAGCCAAATAGGGTATATTTCCACCGAACAATGAGCAAAATTACTCTCCCCATTTAACAAAATGCAAGAGGACTTTTTGATTTTTCTTTTTAAATTATCTGATTACAACTTCAGTATTTTTGTATTGTCCCGATCTATCATGTGATTTCCAATGGTCGAACATACATGGTTCGCTATTTGGGATTTTTGTATATCTCTATTCCTTAGGTTGTTTTTGCTCTCGTTTTCTGATATCTGATGGTCTTGACGTGTCTTTGCACAAATACAGGGAATACTATAAACACAATTTTTTGATTTTTGTTTCTCCTTAATTGGTTTGGTTTCAGTTAGTATAGACAAATCTTTTGTTGATTGGAAAACCGTTTTTAGATTGAATTTAGCATGAATTCTTCTGATCTTTTCTGAAAGTCCATGTAGATGATGAATCACATTCGATAAATTGGGTTGTTCATGATGGTTGTGCGGTTGATTTGGTTGACAATTAAAAGATTTTTTGTCTTAATTTGAAAAGGCTATATTTATAAATTCTCTCGGATATCGATTTTACTTCAAAAATCTATTTGAAGTAATTCAATTCACGTTGACGAATAAACAGCACAACCATCATGAATTACCTAATTTATTAAATGTGATTCCTTTTGTATATAGACTTTCAAAAAAGATCAGGAGAATTGGTGCTAAATTCAATATAAGAACTGTTTTCCAACCAAAAAATGATTTGAAATCCATACTAACTAAAACCAAACCAATTAACGAGAAACAAAATCAAAAAACGTCAAGACCATTAGATATCAGAAAACGAGAGCACAAAAACAACCTAAGGAATAGAGACATACAAAATACCAAATAGCGAACCATGTATGTTCGACCATTGGGACCCACATGATAGATTAGGACAATACAAAAATAATGATGTCGGAATCAGATTATTTAGAAAAAAATCAAAGAATCCTCTTGCATTTTGTTGAATGGAGACAGTAATTTTGCTCAGAAGCATATCCTTCTTTTTATAATCTTCTTTCAATCATTTTTACTAATCGAGTATCGAGTTATCAACCCCCAAGCATTTTATTTTACTATTGAATGTGTTGTATTTCTTTTCGGTTATTTATTGAATATACATGAATTGTTTCACAATTTTCATTCACTTGAAATTTACTAATATATGCTACTATCAAGTGCTACTAGAAAATTAGTTCTCATACTGAAAAGCTTCGTTTTGGTTCCGAGTTCAGAACTGTTCGGAACGGAATGAGCATGCGCAATTATAATTTTGTGTTTTGGTCAATTCACAACCGGTTCAGCATTTGAGTAATCCTGTTTTTGTTATTTTCAGAATAGATTCCCAACTGTTCTAGAACTGTTTGGAGTTTGGACGTTTCAGGGTAACGAACGCTGACGGCAGGAGTCCGCAGATAAAGGCGGCAATAACCGTGGACACTATGAGAAGAGTCAAAAAGGTATACAGCGCTATAAACGTTTGTATAGTGACAGGTACACCTATTCTTCCGAACCATTGGTCAGTGGTTTGACGCGTTATTGCAAAATTCTTGACGTTCTGTGGTACGCCTCTTCAATACAATTAACACAACGACTAATATCGCGAAAGAATAAACCCACATCTCGATAGTCAAAATCGCTAACATGATGATAATTTCGATATTTTTGAACGCAGGTAATTTTGTTTAGCTCGACTATTGGCGAATGAAGATAAGCGCTACTCCCTCTGGTGACTATCCGAGTAACCCGAGGTACAGATATTATCATTGACAAGTTAAAAGAAATGTTAATAAAATCAGAAAGTTTATGCATTTTTCTTGGTGTTTGTGTGATTTCACAGTCCTTTTACTGAGGAAAAGCAAACCCAAATGTCCCTTCCCATATATTTCTACAGCCCAGTAAAAAATTTGGAGTTAGGGGGAAAGAAACTTCCTTTAAGAAGTCGGGCCTGAAAGTGTTGAAGAATCGATAAAAACCAACAAACAACATTTATAAGAGTCTGTTACCTGCATTTTACCGATGATGATCATTTTTATCAAGGTAAGCACGAATTGCTCATGAAATATTAGATCACATTCATGAAGACAATATTTTTCCAGGCCCATAATCCAAGCAGAGAAATTTACTTAAGAGGAATGCTATGCCTTCCAGAAATCTGCCTGTTGAACTGATAAATTAAGAAACAACGTAAATGTTCTAGTGATAGAACTGACTATTGCAAAAAAAGAGTCTCAACAAGGAAATATCTGGTGATGAATACTGTTCGCTCAAAGTGCTTCTGCCGATGTATGCAAAGTTGTACATTGTTCAAGGCTTATTTATTACAGCTCTTTCAAGCCCAATCATATGAGTGTTGGAAAATTTATTTGTCAATCCATAATGAATAAGGCTTACGGTAGAAGTAGCTTTAATTTCATGTGAATGTATTCATTTTATTCACAATATATTGACTATTTAGTTCAGTTATGAGTATTTGTCTATTATTCCAAAAAGTATTCCAAAAAGTAAGTTTTACAATACTATCTGTTTTTCAACTTTCAAGACAGCCTAAGAAATCCACCAAAGTCAATCTTTCCATTTGGATCTGCAAATAAATAATATTAAAATACTGTCCAACCTTGGAGATATCCCCGTAACTTTAGAGTTGCTACACTCAATTAGATTGAAGGATGATACATACCTACTTTATAAGAATGGAATATGTACTCTCAGTTATACTCTCGTCAACTATAAAAGTCTAAAAAGTCTTTGAATAAATCGTGAAATCAAAAATTATCAAACCAAACACTAACAAACAGTACAAAATCGACTATCAAAACAAAATCTATGTAAAGTTCTAAAACTGGCCACCCTGGCGCTGCAATCTTAAATTCAGAGGCCAATAGGTTTGTTCGTTGTACCTGCATGAACCACAACAATTACAATAACTCCATTGATATTAGGTCCTTTCGTTTGCATAGAAAGTGTAGCACTTTCCTGCACTCGGTGTAGATATTCTATAGTATATCTACACCGAGTGCAGGAAAGTGCTACACTTCCAATGCAAACGAAAGGACCTACTGTTCGTTGTAATTTGTAGTAAACTCGCACTCTGCTCGTTGCGGTAATGTTGGCAGTTAGTGTAGTCACAGATTACGTGTGCAGTGCATAGAGCGAGGTTATCTTATCTGTGATGTTTTTGCGTAAATATGATCATAGAGATCTGCTTTGTCTCTTGTTCCAGGTTGGGCTTGTTTTGTTCCGCATTTGTGGTTATTTTGGACGAACTCAATTTTCATATCTTTATTCAAAATGGAATTTTTTTTCGTGACGACTTAGAAAAACATCAACATCTCCTCGAAATTGTGGAGAAAAAAAAAGAAGTATAGAATTCTATCACTTTGGATTTGCGTAAAATCATGTATTTTATATTTGTATTCTGTGAGAATCATAGAACAAATTGAACTACACTTTTTCCACTCATTCTGTCATCTGTCACTATTGGCGTCTGAATTTAAGATTGCAGCACCACGGTGGCCAGATTTGGAACCTTAGGTACAGACATAGATTTTATTTTGATAGTCGATTTTGTACTGTTTGTTAGTGTTTGGTTTGATAATTTTTGAATTCACGGTTTATTCAAGGACTTTTATAGTTGACGAGAGTATCACTGGGAGTACATATTCCATTCTTATAAAGTAGGTATGTATCATCCTTCAATCTAATTGAGTGTAGCAACTCTAAAGTTACGGTGATATCTCCAAGGTTAGACAGTATTTAAATATTATTTATTTTCAGATCCGAATGGCAAGATTGACTTTGGTGGATTTCTTAGGCTGTCTCGAAAGTTGAAAAACAGTATTGTAAAACATACTTTTCGGAATAATAGACAAATACTCATAACTTTACAATTTTTATAGCGAAGGACTAAATACTCAATATATTGTGAATAAAATGAATAATTCACATAAAACTAATGCTACTTGTATCGTAAGTCTTATTCATTATGCATTGACAACTAAATTTTCCAACACTCATATGATTAGTCTTGTAAAAGCTGTAATAAATAAGCCTTATACAACTTTGCTTTCATCGACAGAAGCACTTTGAGCCAACAGTATTCATCACCAGAAATTTCCTTGTTGAGAGTCTCTTTTTTCAATAGTCAGTTCTATCATTGAAACATTTACATTGCTACTTAATGATCAGTTCAACAGGCAGATTTCTGGAAGGTAGAGCATTCCTCTTAAGTAAATTTCTCTGCTTGGATTAGGGGCCTGGAAAAAAATTGTCTTCATGAATGTGATCTAATATTTCATGACCAATTCGTGCTTTCCTCTTTGAAAATGATTATCATCGTAAAAATTAAGGTAACAAACTCTCATAAATCTTGTTTCTTGGTTTTTATCGATTCTTCAACACTTTTAGGACCGACTTGTTAAAGGAAGTTTCTTTCACCCTAACTCGAAATATTTCACCAGGCTGTGGAAATCTTTGGGAAGGGATATTTGAGTTTGCTTTTCCTCAGTAGAAGCACTTGTAAAATCACACAAACGCCAAGAAGAATGCATAAGCTTTCCCATTTTCTCGACTTTTCTTTCAACTTGTCAGTGATAATGTCTGTACCTCGGGTTACTCGGATAGCCACCAGAGGGAGTAGCGCTTATCTTCATTCGCCAATAGTCAGCTGCACTGAGAATTGGAAGTCTCTTCTGTTTCTTGATAAATTCTGAACAAAAAATACATCAAGATTCGTGCTGTGAGGTATAACATAAAAGTCAAGGAACTAGATTTTCTTCATCCCGACTTTGTACCTCTCTAAATTAACGACAGAACCTTCCTGGTATTAACAACATTCCAAGCGATCATTAGCAATTTCACGATATGAAACGCGAGAATTATGTTGCCACGTCTTTCCAACCGTATCATTAAATCAGAAGATTTACGGGTTATCAAAGAAGAGAGATTAAAATTATTAGTCGCCCTGTCAATCAAAAAAGGAAATATATTAAAGGGAAAAGCCTCGAGGAGGAAAGGAACAGGAAGTCGGGATTGAAATATGTATGCAGAAGAGGATACGGCAGACGACTGGTAATATTTGCCTTCGAAGCAACACGACCACAAAGATGGTAACAACTGGATTGCAGGCACCGTGCTTACCGACTGTAAAGATTAATAATAAGATTTCAGGAGACGTGTGTGCGATAGGAATGATGGGTTTAACAAAGGATGAGCCGTAGTCGGGAATTCCAGGAATACACGTTTAGTCCGGGATACGACTGCCTCGCTGTCTCTCTACGAAGAGGGTTGAACGATACTGCAGCTTGTCATGGATGAGGTAACTGCAGGATTGTCATGAAATGATGAAAAATGCCAGGAAAGTTATGGCGTTTTTGTGCGCCTGCCCTCAGAAATAATGATTTAGAAGAATGAGAAAAAAATAGAAAACTAAGGTCAATAGCTTTTACGCGCTTGTTTAAATGTTGCTTGAGTAAAATTTGATAAATTTTTCTGCCATATTCCCGAAAGTTATCATAGGGTCCACCTGAAATTGAGTACACTGTTGATAATTATTGGCTGCAAGATACGTGGAAAATTTCACACCCGTCTGATGGATAGCAAAAAATTTTTTCTTAAATTATTATCCAAGGACAGTCTCCTGATGCAATTTTGCAAAGTTGACTCTCGGTATCATCCAACAAATTACAGCCCAATCGCTTCAGTCTTTCTTGGGATATTGGGAAAACAATTTCAAATGGGTATAACTGTACAGGGTGGGCAAAATTCGTTGTCTACTGAAGGGATCTCGAGAACTATAGCAGCTAGAAGAAAATTGATAACACATTCTCGAGCTCTTTTTTCCTGAATAATTCGAATCTGAAAACAGATCCAGCTTAAAGTTCAGAGAACTTGAGTTATAAGCAAAAATTGAGAAATTGTCATTTTCAATAATGCTGAATAATTCGCTTGTTTGAACTTGTATTCGAAATCTGTTGATTCATTCTACAGGCACTTTTTTAGGAGTAATTCAAATATAATATGACTGAATTTTTTTATCCAGCCATTTTCGAGAAATGAGAAAGATTTTGGATTTTTCAAATGTAAACTATAGTCGAAGGATCTCTTATCTTGCTACAAATTTTTTGCTGATTTCAAAAATGTATCATATGTCGCTATTTACATGGATATTACATAAGAAAATTGTCAATACTTTTTTCCTGCTTTTCTTTTCACTGTTGAATTATGAGTAGGCTGACGTTGCCATAGCGACGATTGAATATGCATTATCTTTGTGTGAACTTGCGCCTCTATGATTGGAATCGGCGATTGCTGAATAAATATTTTTATGGTTAATTTGTCATAGTTTTTAAGATTAGCAATAGAAAATCTGTTTATTATCCCTAATGACCCGAAATATTGCCGATCATAAGAACTATGACAAATTAACCATAGAAATATTTATTCAGCAATCGCTGATTCCAATCATAGAGGCGCAAGTTCACACAAAGATAATGCATATTCAATCGTCGCTATGACAACGTCAGCCTACTCATAATTCAACAGTGAAAAGAAAAGCAGGAAAAAAGTATTGACAATTTTCTTATGTAATATTCATAATCATCATAAACCTTGTCTTTCATATATAAAACTTGTCTTTCCTTCCGAAAGTAGAAGCAACCAAATTGAATGAATATACAGGGTGTTCTACATGCTTTATGACAAACTTTGACAGATGGTAGCTGCGCTTATTCTGAACATTTTTTTCTATGAACATATATCCGATTCGTTTTTGTTAAGAAGATACAAGCATTTGAAAAATTAGATTTTCATGTTCAAATCATAATTATAAATGGAAATGTTGAGACTATGAAAATTGTTCAGAATGTCCACCTTTGGCTTGAATGCAAGCTTCACATCGACGAACTGAAGATGCCGTTACTCGGCGGATCAGATTTGGGTCGTTTCGTATTTGGTTTCCTGCATCTCGAATGCTGTCAAGTAATTGTTGATGAAATTGGATTTCAACATGATAAACAAGCTGCTTTATATGTCCCCATAAATAGAAATCTAAGGGATTCATATCAGGTGAACGAGGTGGCCATTGTATTGGTCCTCCTTGCCTTATCTATTTATTCGGGAAATGTTCATTCAGCCAACTGAATACTTGTCTCCTGTTATGTGGTGGTGCACCATCGTGCTGATACCAAATATTTCCAACATGTTGAGCTCTAAGTCATCAATGTAGTCAAAAAGGTTGTCCTCCAAAACATTTCTATACAAATCTGCATTTGAACGGTCATTTAAAACATGTACTGGAATCAAATCAGTGTTGAAAATCCCATCCCAAACGTTCACACTAAAACGCTGCTGAAATCTTCTTTGTCTAATGGCATATGGATTCTGCAGTGCCCATACATGTTCATTATGGTTATTGTTGACACCGTCCTTAGTGAAACAAGCCTCGTCAGACCCCATGACAAGCGAAATAAATCTATTATTTTGGGCATGTTGTTGAAGTGACCATCTACAAAATTTTAACCTTTGTTACTCATCCTCAGCATGTAAAGCTTGTACATTTTGTGTGAAATGGATGCAACATTTCTCCTTTCAAAACACGCCATACGAAATTTGATGATAAATGAAGATTAGTAGCTATACGTCGAACACTAATCGAAGGGTTGCCAAGGACAGCATCTATTACATTTTCCTGATTTTCTACATTCACTTCAGTTGGCCGAATGGCTTTCTTTGGAGCAGGATTGCCTGTTTCTCGAAGTCTCCGGAATGAGGCACAAAATACTGTGTAAGCAGGTTGGTGTCTATAAGGATATTTTCTTCGGTATTCTCGAGCTGCTCTTCTGAAGTTACCATTAGAATACCCATATTCAAATACAATATCTGCATATTCCTGAGTCGTGAAAGAATGCATTGTCATTCATAACGTACACCAAGTGTCGAATGAATAATTAAAATAACGTCAATTAACATATCGATCGATATTTTCTGTCAGTCTACTTAATCAAAACAAGGAAATAAATATTTTCAAATGCTTGTAACTTCGAAACTATGACGAATCAGACCTATGTTCATAGGAAAAAAAATTGTCAAAAGAAGCACAGCTACCTTCTGTCAAAGTTTCTCATATATCTTGTAGAACACCCTGTATTTCAGAACAGTGTGCCAAATTTCATCACGCTAAAGAATGAAATTTCTCACTTCATGCCGGTTGGTTTTTTTCAATTGCTGGTATGATGAGTAGCCAAAATGGCTAATTGAGTAATTTTCTTCTCCATTGACACAGTACGCGTGGTAAATATTCCGCTATTCATTTCAAGCACAACACCTACCCCCTAGGGTATACCCCGGAAGAAAAATATCGGGGCTTGCTATTTGAAAGAGTAGACTTTTTAATTTTTTTAATTTCATTTTCTGAAAATCGCAGTGTCTTTGGGACCACCTGTGAAGTCATTCGTGAATTCGCAAAAAACTTTTTGGAAATTCAACTAAGGAACATCGTAGGTATAATAGGTCTCTTGCATGTAACACGAATTATCATATTTTTATGTTTTTCTCATTCCATTTCGATAAAAAATCATGATGTATGCTATCTCACACTTCAACAATTCGTGAATTTCGAATAATTCGGTATTTAAAATCGTCAAATCGGGACGCAAAACCGAAGTGGGTGAAACGTGGCAAATTGTCTCCTACGTCACTCGTTATTCCACGATGCCCAGATCAATAAAGCTGACGCTCCCCATTGGCTCGCTAGAGAGAAAGGTACACGAGAAGAGGGAGAGAGTGGATATATCGGGGTACGTCACGGAAGGCGCGAAGTTCCTAGTGTTTAAACAACCAATATGTAGAGCGTAATTTGGAAGATCGTTTTCTCGTTGAAAATTGAAATTTTTGACCGCGATTGAAGTTTTTCAGTATTCTTAGGGATAGAATATTTGATTCCAATGATGAAAAAAATACATGCAAGAGACCTATTCTCTTTGACGGTTTTCAAGATATGATCCCTAGTTTAAACCATTATAACCATGAAGTTTGTCGAAAAAAGAAGCCTACGTCAAAGTTCCACAGATTAATGATGCTAGTGAGGTATTTTTAAGTCAGAATCTCATGGACATTACGAGTATGATATAAAAATTGGGCATTATCATTTAGAAAAACAAAGTCGCATCGTGTTTCACCATATTTGGACCAGCCTGTAGAGTACAAAATAATTCAAACTTAAGGCCGGAGCACTTTCGATTACGTCAAAAGTCTCCTAGCCCAATTTTTTCGAGAGTGTTGGACCGATAGCGCACTATTGAGCCACCCTGTATATAAATTATTCGTCGTCCCTCGTACACATTTCAGAAAGCATAATCCCGTGTAAAAATCGTCCCCGGCCACCACAAGTGTAAAACCAATAAAATAATATTCGTTGCCTGTGCTTGGCGACGTATAAAATTGTCCCAACCGCGTTAACCCGGACGATCGTGACTTGGAAGAAGAAAACGCACCGGTAGAGGGTCTCTAATAGAACAATCGACGTTTTAAAATGCAGATGTGGGTCCCAGTTAGCGATTTCAACTCATTCAATTTCACGAATAATCAAAGAGGAAGTTGCCGAGTTTATTCACGGAGAGGGTGCAATCAGTACCTCGTACTGTACCTCATTGTTATGAGTAGCACTGTCTTCATATGGAGGAGAAAATTGAATTAGTTAGATTTTCGATGTAGGTAGATTCACTAGTGTTTAACGGCAGACTTCAAAAAGGTTCGACAGAGAATTACAGGGAAGGAGGACTATTTCGTATGAATGTATTCATAGAAGAATATTTATTTTGAATTGAATACTCTATAAAGGGTATTGTGATGTTTCAGTTAACTGGCAGGATCGCCAAGCGATGTACCTCGGTTAGGGTTGGTTCGTCCAGTTGATGGCACAGGAGAGAGTTTGGTAATAACACTCGAAACTCGATGAAGGATTTAATTACTTTGGTAATTATCTACGACAAACAATAAATGCGGTCGATCGGTTGATTGTGTCTCTCCTCATATTACATAAACACAAATATCATACCTATATGTTCTGTCAAGGTGTTTACAATCATATTATAATAACAGGCGTAGGATTTCAATACTAGCAGCTAATTCTTGTGAGCACGTCTTACGGATGATGCGAGGTTGTCTGGATCTTGCTCGTCTCACGTTTTAATTATACAAACTGTCTATACGTTACAGTGTGTCTATAAATTGGACATTAATATCAACCATAGATTCTTCTCATCAGATAAAACCTTTTTTTATTTACATTTTTTCCAGGTTCAGCTCTGGTAAAAAGTTATAGGTATCTACTCAAATAATTCTCAGTATGCTGATACACTCCTTGCTCTTTGTTTGCAATTTCAGACTAACCAATCGAATGTTTACAATCTAAAGAAACATGATTGAGAAAACTCATTCACTCACTTAATTCTCATGATTTGGTGCTTTTTGCGATATTCCTGTAACGAAATCATTTCACTAAAATGGACGATTGACATCTTGGAACTCATGCAATATCCAATTACAATCCACCATAAGATTATATACAAAATCATACTGACTCATTCTGATATTGAAAAGTCCATAGTAATCGTTATTTGCATCAAATTTAATAATGAATTATATGAAATCACTCAACTAACCTACACACATTATTTGAACTCTTGAATTCTATGGAAAGTCTGCTTCATAGACTTGGAGAATATTGTGTTTACGGTCGGCCTAACGGCCGGACCATATGAACACAATAACTTCCGAAAGAAACAACTTAGAAACTCGATACTTGTAGAGAAGTTTTGGACCTTAATAACGAAGGCCAAATTCGTGAATGGGTAAAATCCACCCAATGATTCCGCATATATACCCATTCAAAATATTATTTCACCAATATTTACAAAAAACAGATCAGATAGAATTGAAATCCAGTACTTCATTGAAAAATAACAGTTCGAAGGTTCATACAGAATTGAATGAGAATAATATGACAGGAAGATCACAGAATAGCAAATATGTATTCGAAAGAAAAAATTTGAATTTTTTTTTCAAATTGTTCTAATGACACGATCATCACGAAATTCTGTACAGAGTTGTGTTTCAGCATCTTCAAACTAGTTGAGAAGTTTCATCATGATTGAATCATTATTTCTTGAGTTATACCGAAAAAACCAACGATATTGGGAAGAAAATCACGAAATTTCATATATTTTTTCCCAATATCCCCACAACTAATAACCGTATCGAATTGAAATTTGGTACACTGCTGTGGAATATGGAGCTTAAAGTTCACGTCGAATTTCTCCTCAAATGTGTTGAACAGTTCGCGAAACAAAAATTATTTTCAAAATTTATTGATAATATGATCCCAACAAAATTTTGCGAGAAGTTGCTCGTTGCTGTATCACAACTAGCTGCCAAGTTTCGATCCAATCGTTTCAGTAGTTTTAAAATTATCGCCAAAATAACGTCAAAACTTCAAAAGGCTCTAACTTCGAAACCCGTTAGGCCGATTTTGCCCATTGACGAACTCAACCGTCGCATTACGAGCTGCAACCTACCCTGAAAGTTTCAGGTCAATAGGATTCTCCGTACGAGCATAATCGTGTCTACGGACGACCGGCCGGCCGTACGGATTCGTCATCAGTGAGTCCAACCTAGTCATTTCAGACCATTTTCGGCTCAATCATCGAAAATTACTGACATTTGGACGAAACGATAGCACGCTGTTCCCCAGAACATGCGCGCAAAAAGTGTTTTATTGGATGAGAGGAATCTGTACATTTAATTAATGTAAAACTTAAAGAGTCACTCTGTATATTTTCAGATATCACAATCAATGATTGAAATAACGATCCCTCGGAAACTTTCCATATAAAGTTGGTGCTGATAACCATAAGCTTTCACTGTCAAAAAGGTATCAAATCTATTGAAAAGCTAATTTTACGGCCCTAAGTCTACAAATGAAACCTATTTTCCGTCGTAAATCACTTGAATACTTTTATTGGAAGTTCCTGTGTTTATTATCGGTCCTCAGGCAACCTACTTTATCCCTAGATATATTCAGTTTCATTTCACCTAAATTTGCGAGAGAACGAATCCAATCGAACTGAAATCTGGGAAGTTGTAGTGAAATATCCAATTGAATTTGGCGAATAAGTCAAGCAGCGATTGGTAAGTCGAGTACCTGGGGCAGGAATCTCTTTCACTATCTTCATCCCTCTATCTGTATATTTCTCTCTCTGAATTGAAACATGTCCGCTCTAAAAACCTCTGATCTTCACAATGGGCTTTTCTAAACTGATACTAATTATCGCCTATAAAGACGTCAACGAGAACCCATTCATCTTGACTAAGAATTTCATGTGCACAAATTGTTATGAAAGCCTCCTAAAGTATGCAGAAGCTATGATCGTTTTTAACCCTAAATTAGAAACTAGATCAAAGAAGATGTTTTGAAAGAACAAGTGTATGAAAATGACTCAGAAAATATGAGTATGAATTCAAATTGAAATATCTCTGTCTCCATGTCGTTGGGTTTTGAAGTAGCAATTTACTCCAATATAGCTCCACGTGTGTGTGCTTCTTGGCAGCGATTCTGAAATACATTGTATAGAGATTTATTGACAGCGTTTAGGTTATATACTCATTTGTGAACAATAGGTGGTTTAATTGAGTTGCAATATGAAAGCACTGTCAAAATTATATAAATTACTGACTGTGAAACATAACATTTCTAGCGATGTCAGTAAAAGGTTTGAGTTTCAGAGGATATTTAAATAGACGACTTCGGCCCAAGTTGCCAACCCACAATTTTCTTCACAAATTTACTATCACTAAAGAACGGGAATTTCAGGACAAATTCTACATGATAAGGTTCGCGTTATTTATAAAAATCGGTAAAAGATGCCTCGGCTCTTCAAACAAGATAATTCCTTCCAAATATAGGTTTTTGTTGGGCTGAAATTTAAGTTGGGATTCCTGATTTCATGTTAATATAGTGTCAAGTTCAAAAAGGATATGTTCCGCAAATCAACTTGGTTACTTCGGTTGTCGGTTTTCCGTTCTGTAAATATGAAATATTCGGTTGGTTCCTGAAAAAAAAGTTCATTACGGAGTTTGATTGATGAAAAGAAATCCTTTTGTCACCAGAACATAGACATATTAAGTCTATGCACCAGAACTACAATCAATGTTTTATGGTAACATATCTATAGCAGAGAACAATCTTTATTGACCTTATGATTCATAGACCATTCCTAGTAATTTTTCTATTAGTGATTGTTGTCTCTTCTATATTCTATGGATCATAAAGTAAATGAAGATTGTTCTATGCTATGGATATAGTACCATAGAACATTGACTATCTTTCTGGCGACAGAAAGACTGTTTTTTCATCAATCAAATTCCGTAATTAACCTTTTCTTATTACGGAATCTGATTGATGAAAAAGCAATCTTTCTGTCACCAGCACATAGACTTATTGAGCCTATGTACCCGAACTATAATCAATGTTTTAGGGTAACATATCCATAGCATAGAACAATCTTTACTTACCTTATGATCCATAGACCATACCTAGTAATTTTTCCATTGTTGATTGTTGTCTCTTCTATGTTCTATAGATCATAAAGTAAATAAACATTTTTCTATGCTATGGATATGTTACCATATAACATTGACAGTCGTTTTGGTGTCAGAAAGAATGTTTTTTCATCATTCAAATTGAGAATATATTTATATTCTCGCCATTCTGACTGAATAAAATGAATAGTCTTAACCTGAATTGGTCAAAAAGCATTTATTTCCGGAAATTCCTGAGAGTTCTTCTTAATATTTTTCAGATATCACATGGCAGATATCTCGATACCGGTATATATCGGCGAAAACTGAAGTAGGACAATAAAGCCGTATTTTGACAACATTTAGACCTCATTTCGGACCCAAAATTTGTTCGAAGAGTGTCCGTACCATGTATTCTATGCCTCTCTGACTGTACAATTCAGTTATAGAGCAATCCGTCAGATTCACGTCGATATTCGATTCATTCCAACGTACACGTCCATAAGCAAAATGACAACCCGCGGCTGTATGCCGGCCTGTCGATCAACGCCGATTTGCATAACTCATGCCCGTACAAAGAAAAAAATTCCGGGTTTTTGATGCTCAAAAGTCCGTTACGACACAGTGAAGGGACGAATTTGCATACTCAACCCCATCTGCAGTTGTTTGGCACATAATTGTGATGTTAATTCGGTTCCCAGGTCGCACGTTCACCAAATACGGCGCTGTTAACCTTTATGCAAATTGTGGCCGTTCTTGACTAGTTGTATAGTTTGCCTGTTCTATAATGTAGAACATTCAAAGAGGGATGCAACATGCAGACAACTCTTTCGTCAGGAGCCCCGCTGGTACCTGAGGGCAAGGGTACACATACTTCATCATTCGGGGTCTTACCACATCCTAAGTTTCTCACTTTGATAGTCAAGTAGGTTCACATAGGTAGAATCTGTGATTCTTTCGAGTTGAGCTTAGTGGTGCTTCGGCATGTGGATTGTGTGCAAGTTTGGATATAACAGCGTGAAGGAAGTGAGTAGATTTGAGGAAATATAAATTTGCAACACCGCATTCCTATTTCTGGTTGATTTTTCGAATATTTTGCCAGGAGAAACGGTGTTCTCTGAGATTCAAGCAGATTCGAAAGCGATTGAGGAAAATCCTCGGAAATGAGGGAATTCATCGAAACAGAGATGATTCAATATTTCAAAAATTTTTTGCGCGCATGTTGTAGAGGAACAGAGTGCTATCGTTTTGTCCAAATGTCAAAATTTTCTCCGAAAATTATCTCGAATGACTGGGTTGGACTCACTGATGACGCATCCGGTGTCAAAATCGATTCTATCGGACCTTCCGGCCGGCAGTCCGTAGTCACGATTACAGGCGTACGGAGGATCCTATCGACCTGAAACTTTCAGAGTGGGTTGCATTTCAGAATGCGAAAGTTAAATTCGTTAACGGACGAAATCGGCCAAACCTCTTGGAGTTAGAGCTCTTTGAAATTTTGAGGATATTTCCGTGGTAACTGGGGAACCACTGGAACGATTGGATTGAAACTTGGCAGTTAGTTGGAGTATAACAATTCGCAACTTTTCGCGTAATTTTGTAGGGATCATATTGTCAGTTAATTTTGAAAAAAAAGTTTTTTCGAAATTTGTTTCGGACATTGTTCATTAATTCGTAAAGAAAGTGTGTTCAGGTCTTGAGCTATATATGTCGCAAAAGTGTACCCAATCTCAATTCGATCTGATCATAATGTTTCGGAGATATTCGGAAAAAATATGTCAAATTTCGTTATTTTTTTTCTCGATGTCGTTGTTTTTTTCGGAACGACCCAAAAATTACTGATTCAATCATGATGAAACTTGGCAGCTAGTTTGTGCATGCTGATTGACACTTTGTGCATAATTTCGAGATGACGGGTGATTAGAAAAATTTGAAGAAAAAAATTCAACTTCTTTTTCAAGTATTCAATATTCTGTGATCATCAGATCATATTGTCCTCATTCAATAGACGACTTCGGCACAAGTTGCCAACCCACAATTTCCTTCACAAATTCACTATCGCAGGGGAACGGGAATTTCAGAACAAATTCTACATGATAAGGTTCGCGTTATTTGAAAATATCAGTAATAGATGCCTCGGCTCCTCAAACAAGATAATTCCTTCCAAATGTAGGGTTTTGTCGAGATCATCTCTGATTGGCTGAAATTTAAGTTGGGATTCCTGATTAAATGTTGATAGTGTCAAATTTATAAAGGATATGTTCCGCAAATCAACTTTGTTATTTCGGTTGCCTGTTTTCCATTCCGTAAATATGAAATATTCGGTTGGTTCCTCAAAAAAAAAGTTGATTACGGAATTTGATTGATGAAAAAACGTTCTGTCTGTCACCAGAACGACATTCAATGTTCGAAGATAACATATCCATAGCATAGAACAAACTTAATTTTAACTTTTAATCTATGGATCATAAGGTGAATGAGGATTGTTGTATGTTATGGATATGTTACCATAAAACATTGATTGTCGTTCTGGTGCAAAGACTTAATATGTCCATGTTCTGGTGACAGAAAGATTGCTTTTTCATCAATCAAATTCCATATTTAACCTTTTTTTTCAGGAACCAACCGAATATTTCTTATTTACAGAACGGAAAACCGGCCACCGAAATAACCAAGTTGATTTGCGGAACATATCCTTCATAAACTTGACACTATTAACATGAATTCAGGAACCCCAACTCAAATTTCAGCCTAACAAAAACCTATATTTGGAAGGAATTATCTTGTGTGAGGAGCCGAGGCATCTTTTACGAATATTTATGAATAACGCGAACCTCATCATGTCGAATTTGTCCTGAAATTTCCGTTCCCCAGTGATAGTAAATTTGTGAAGAAAATTGTGGGTTGGCAACTTGGGCCGAAGTCGTCGATTCTGTATAAACCTTCGAACTGTCATTTTTCGATGAACTATTGGATTTTAATTCGATCTAATTTCTATTTTTGGAAATATTGGGATAATAAACTTTTGAATGGGTATATCTACGGAATCTTGGGTGGATTTTACACATTCACAAATTGGTCCTTCGTAATTAAGGTCCAAATTTTTTGCAAATTCTTTAAATTTTACAACAAATCAGCTGTTCATGTCGTCTTTAGTGATGAATCTCGATTCTCCTTGGGTGCACATGATGGCCGAAGAAGGGTAAGACGACGTCGGGGAGAAAGACGTGAAACTCATTTTGATGATGAGCGTCATTTACACCGGACAGTAGGCGTTATGGTATGGGGTGCTATTGCACTTGCAAGTAAGTAGGTCACCTTTAGTCTTCATTCGAAGTAACATGACAGCGCTGCGCCACCTTCAAGAAATAGTGGAGCCATATATTCTCTCCTACGTAAATCGGCTCGAGAATCCAATATTTCAGCTCGATAATGCTCGACCTACTGTTGCCACAGTTAGTTTAAACTTGTTTGAAGCGACCCATGTGAATTTTTTGCCATGGCGGCCATGATCCCCCAATCTTTCGGCCACAGAGCATGTTTGGGACATCATGGGTAGGAGGCTTGGAAATTTACCCCAGTCCCCACGCACTTTGGCGGCCCTGAGACATGGGGTACATGTTGCTTGAGAAAGTATCCCTCAAGAAGAAATAGACCATCTTCTTGCATCAATGCCAAGACGTGTTGGGAAGTATATAGATAACCGCGGTGGACAAACACATTATTAACAAATTTTATAAAAAAAATTGTAAACCCTTTTCTCAAAATTTTAATCACTTACTCCTTGCTATACCATCTATGTTTCACCAAGAAAAAATTTAAATTTAAACAGCTCCTTCTGAGTGTTGCATTTGGTTCGAGGAGCCGATGCACGGCTTAGGTTTGTTCTGAAAATCGCCTTCTCCAATGCTACGGAATGTGTCGAAATTTTTGTCGTCTATTCGAATATGTTAATTCTCAACTTGATTACGATGGGTCTCAATTGGCAGTTGAAAAGGTTGAGTTCATCCCTTATATGTATATTTCATAAGCATCCCTCCACGTACAAAACCCTAATATTCAATATTCCCAATATCTTTTCATTATCCCCCAAAATACAACGCCACCCGAGGCGTCCTATCACACAGGAAGAGAAAAACCATGTCTGCCAGCTATTCCCGGCACCTCTTGTACTTGACACGGGAGGGTTTGGAGCCCAGGGAGGTAAAGGGGGTGTCTTACTCTGTGCGTGTGCGAGTCAGTCGAATGTGTGCATTTTCATATGTGACATCCGAAGATGGGGTAGGGGCGGCCATGAGGCTATGTGGCAGCCGTTTCCATGGCGACTAGCTCTAAACGGGGGTGGCTGCCCTGCCGTTGATCTGCAGCAGGCCCTGCATCAATACTAGCTATTGCTACATCCAGCAGAGCTATACCCGCCGATATGTGTAGCCGTATGAAGAGCAAATATGTTGCTTATTTGATATACTCGAGGACGGGAGACACTGAATGAGATGGGTGATTGAAATTCTTCGCCGAACCAATATTCCTTATTATTCGGTTTCGCAGTTCCGCTATGAAAACAACATTGGGGAATATTTTATTTCGATGTTCCGACTTTGCCTTTTTCCACCGCAACCGGATATATCGAATTAGTTCTCATGAGGAATTCTTGTCGTGATGGTTGGTGGATGAGATGTAGTTTTTATGAATCACAATAAGGACTGAAGATTTCCGGTCCTACAGGTATTGACAAGTTAATTTTTTTCGCGCTTTATCATCTCTCCCAAATAACCGTCATCATCAAATTTTCGACGTGAATGGTTTCGAACAACTAGGTTATAGTGGTTGCACTCTGTGATGAAGAATTCAGAAGTCAAATTCAATTCTGATTACTGTCAAACAGAATGAGCTAACATTTTGAAATGTCTGGGCAGTTTACGCATCAAAACTCAAAGCTTGCATCCGTTAATTGCGAAAATCTACAACAGTTTTGGAGTTATACCAATTTTCAGTTTCGAGGATATTTGCACAATATCTCAAGAAACACCTATGATATCAGATTTAGAATCGATAATTGGGTACAGAATTCCAACGCACAAACTTATGCGAGATTTTATGTTTTTAGAAAACCTAGAAACGCACTGGCGTGAAATCAGCAGCTTTTGCGTCCCTGTTCCCTTTTGGTGTTATCCTTTGAACATGCGCGCAAAAGGTGCGGACTTCAAGCTAGTGCTTTTCTAGGTTTTTTTGAGTTATTCCGAAACATGCGCGTAAAAAAGAATGAAACATATTTTTTTAGAATATATCTGGACATTATGATGGTATCAATCCGAAATTTGGTACACTGCTATAAAATATAAAGTTCAAAATCTGCGCTGAATTTTTCAAAAATTTTCGAAAAAAATTCTGAAAAAATCTCTGTTCTCCAGAATATGCGCGCAAACGAAATTCTGAAAAGTTTTTCGGAAATATTGGGGAAATTGAATTCCTTACGGATATATTTGTGGAATCATAAGATGTAATTCAACCATTTGCCAATTCAATATTTGTAATGAAGCTCCAAATGTGCTCTTTAAATATCGATTTCTTAAGTTGTTTCTTTCGGAATTTATAGTGTTGAAAATGGGCCATTTCTAGAGTGTTATATCGCTGAGATATTTTCAGATTTTCCCTAGGATTTCATTTACAATATCTGAAAAAGAACTATTGATATATTGAATAATATTATTATTCGTTGGAAACGAGAACAGGAATTGCGGGATTCAGCTATTTGTCAAGGGCAGTTTCTAGAAAAAAACTTGGCATTATGAACAATATTGGTATAATGTGAAAGACCAATGAAGTGAACATCAACGTTTCGAAGTGTATAACCAATTCCTTCATCAGACAATCGAGAGAAAATTCACAAAATTACTTCCTTTCAGTACTTTCGTATTTAAAGACTTCAGTCAAGTGAAAAACCTTTTACAATTTTTTTTCAGTTGTCTGATAAAGTAGTCATACATATAGACGTTGAAACGTTACAATTCCCTTGGTTGATCGTTTACATCATTCCGATATTATTCCCTAAGCAAAATTTTTTTGGGAACTGCTCTGGACAAGTTCTAGCTCTTTGTCAATATCTATTATTTCTTCATGCGACCATATATTACTTTGAAAAACATCTCCTGCATAAAAGTAGTTATATAACTATTGTCAGAAACATTTTTGGAAATAGGTTGCTTGATCAATATTATTGTCACATCATCTTCCTATTCAAGTATGTTTTTTAGAATTGATATTTCCACTTAGCATGGATATTTCCAAATTTGACCTCTTTTCCCACGAATTTTATCCGAATATGGTTAACCTTTATTGAATAGTGTGTAAATATATTTTTTTTTCTTTTTCATTCAAATGAAAAGTTGTATTTAGTTTTTTGCCGCCTATTCTGGGGAATAGCGCGCTATTTTGTAGAATTTCTATTCATCATAAGGTTTCAATTGGTTCAACATACATAAGGTATCTCCTATTTCGGATGTATGTCTCATTTATTCTTTATGTTGTATTTATGCTTACGTTATCTAACATCCAACACCTTCAATATTTTATATTATTTCAATATTGACAGGATCAAACAAGTATTTTCTGAGTTACAAATAAGAACGACTCCAAGGAAAAAACACGATTGGACATATTATTTCCGCAATATCTACGCGAATTAAAACGGGATCGAACTGAAATGAGATACTCTCTTTTGAAAATTTGACTCAGATCTTCGCGCAAAATTTCATTGGAATATGATGCAATATTCCTGAAAAAAAAATTTCTTCAATCGAGATCTGGAAAATTTTCGGTAAAAATTTTTGTGATATATTCACAATTCATTCCCATCAGAATTTTGTGATTAGTTTTCCGTTTGTATTCTACCACAAATCGCCAATTCAATTCGATTGCTTTGATCTATTTCCAGATGTTGTTTATCTGTTTACGTGCTCTAATTTCAAACTTATCGAATAATTTTTCTTCTGTCAGTTATACTTATGAAGTGACATAATTTCAAAAATGAATCCCAGTAAATAGAATATAATTCATGAAAATATTATTTGTTTTATTATGATTTTCATTTTTTCAAATTTTGGTGGAGAAAACCCATAAATAATTCACGCTTTTCGAAGATTCTTCAAATGTGTCCTTCGTCATTTTAACACGTTCCAACTTCAAAAAAAGAGACAATATCGATCGCCAGAAAAAACAACGAATCCCAAATTAAAACAAATATCTCCATTTCCTCCACAAAATCGGGGGCAAGGTCCTGTATCTAGGTCAGGGTCTATCCCAGTTCGTCCGTTTTAATTTTAAAATGGGAAACTCATCGCCTTAAAACACCCGGCGGCCTGGAGGGGGAGAACTTCAGTTGTAAACTCCAAAGGGGTTTGGAGGAGAGGCAGGGGGTGAACCGGAATGAATGAATCTCCGTGGAGGTGCGAGCGCACGATGGCCCGCGTTAGCCTCATTTCATTCAGCTCTTAACGAACTTTGCCGATGATGCGTCGTTTCCTTCCTCCTTTCTCCTCCATACAACCCCCTCCAACGGCGTTAACTCCAAGATCCAGTTGTCTCATGCATCCAATTAACCCAATTCGAGATTAAGGAGAAGTTTAATCGCTTGGGGCTCGAGCATTTCGCAGTTTCCGACTGAGTTTTGAAGGTGAAGGTTAACGGCAATGTTCGACTGCTTTTATAAGGATTGCTTTTCGGTTCTACGACGTTATGCAGTTAGTGGAATGAACTTTCACGATGGGAATTCATTGAATGTAATGGAGATTTGTTTTTTGCTGTGAAGGCTCAGAGAATGCATTCTGTCGCTGTGGTCTTCGAAAACAAGAAGGTAATTATTAAAGTTTTGTCATTTGGTTTTATATTCGGATAGGTCTTTTGTTTTTGTTCTTACTCAATATAAAAATGATAATAATAATAATGATAATAATAATAATAATAATAATAATAATAATAATAATAATAATAATAATAATAATAATAATAATAATAATAATAATAATAATAATAATGGTCTTTATTCGTCGCTTGCAGCAATACATTCATAACAGAAAATAAAAGTATGACGAAAACCCGAAGTTACAGCTGAGCTGATTTCAAACTTAACCTAAATAAAAACACTCATATGAAATCAAATTAAATCATCGCACTGAAACATATAGCGAAAAATCCAAGAACGAAACTAGTCGGGTGTAAAATCATCAAAGTAGAGAGAGCAAAGAATATCTTTCAATCTTTTCTTCAATTTAAGCAATGATAGACCCAGAACTGAGCTGGCAGCGAGTTGAAATGTTTAGCAGCACAGAAGGAAAAACTGCGCCGGAGCAGTGGAGTGTGGGAGTCACTAAGAAGGTCTTTTTCCGTGTATTAACCCGATTGAAGGAACGATATAGGAACAATCGATTCCGCAAGTAAGATGGAACATTGGTCTTCGTAATTTTATGGGTCTGAACAAGTAGGTGGAGCCTTCGCAAACAATCCAGTCTGAGCGAACCAGACACAAAATATAATATGGACTAATATGGACTTCTGAACATTAATCTGAATTAATATAATCACAAGGACAAATATCTGTCGATAAATCAGAAACATTCCTCCTTGATCAGAGCTAACCATCCAATCAACCGAAACATCTACTACAGCTGTTTCACAGTTGTTACTGATCGTCAGAAGATGGCACGCTGTACGTTATTAAACTGCTACGGTCCATCTGAAAGGTGACAAGTATCGATATTCCCTCTGCTGTTTTAACCAAGGTAAGATGAACTGACGATCAGTAAAAAATATGAAACAGCTGTAGTCATTCTCCTTGGATCCACTTCTTGGATGGTTGATTGGATGATTAGCTCTGATCAAGGGAAAATGTTTGTTGATTTATCGACAGATATCTGTCCTTTTGATTATGTTAATTTATTATTACTGGAGCTCTTTCTTCTCCATTAGATCAATTCCTATTAATCTGAATCTTTTCACTACGATACGCATTCTTTTCTCATTCAAATTTTTATTGAAAACATCGAACAACCAATACCACCTGTCATTTTAGGAAATTTGACTTTGATCATAAGGGGGTACCTATGTACCAGTTCTAGCACGTAATTGAAGATCTCCTAGTCTGAATAAAAAGATAAACTTTGACGGTGTTCTGAATTCAGCTACCTACATTATACCTAAGACCTATGCAAATTCATTCCTTAGGTTGGTCAGACCCCCACATTTTTGCGCGCATGTTCTGGCGAACAACGTTTCGAATTTTAAGCTGAAAATGGTCTCAAACCACTAGATTGGACTCACTGATGATGAATCCGGTATCAAATCGATTCTGTCTGGCCGGCCGTCTGTCCGTTAGGAACGATAACGTGCGTACGGAGAATCCTATCGACTTGAAAATTTCAGGGTTGCTTGCATTTCAAATTGCGAAGGTACATTGCTTCGAGAAAGAATCGAATTTCGTCTCTTCTTCGGTCGCCTATGCAGGTCAGAGAACCTGCGCAGGTCTGTTCCGATACACGCACCGGTTAACCCGTGCAGGTGGACCTGCGCAAGTCAACCTCTCCGGTAGACCGTAACGCCGGCCGGCATTAGACTTACTTCCATATTTTCATCCAAACCACCGAATTATGGACAGTGATGAAGTTGCGTTGATGCCAAAATGACAAAACTTTAAACTTAAAAAAGTTCGCATATTTCTAGGTATCAATATACAGGGTGTATCTGAATAACACCGAGAAAATTTAAGGGGTGATTCTGTGATGGAAATTAAGGTGGGTATTTGGTATGAAATTTTTTTGAGAACCTTCCCCCGGAGAAGTTACATCCCTCCGAAAATTAACGAAAAAAAATGTTTCTCTTTTCATTTTCTCTGTATATTAAGCTGAAGACAAGGTGAATTTTATTTGTCAATAAAACTGTACATTCTGGAATTTTTTCAACCCTGAAGTATGTTGAGAAGGGATTGAAATATTTTTTTTTACAACTTTATTTTAGATTAACATTTTCCTTACGAAATCACATGCCTGAAATGCCCAATTCATCTACAAACTTTTTCATTCCCACAAGTTTTTTCCAAAAAGCATTTACGAGAAAAAAATATCGATGATTTGCGATACCGTATTGTCGCAGGGTGTAAAACGATAAGAAATTCAACAGGCATATTTCATCGCATACGCATTTCAATGAGGAGAAGAGAAAATGCTTGTATTAAAGCTGAAGGCGGTCATTTTCAACATTTATTATAATTGTATTGTCGATATTCGACAGGTTTTTGTTCATTGCTCACTATTGTTTCAGTCGTAAAAGGCCTAGCCTAGTAGAATCATAATTTGGTTGACTGTTGCTCAATAAAATGATATTTAACATGAGTTTTAGAGATAAAAAGTAAGTGAATGAATTCGGCTTTCAGGTCATGTTTTTTTGAAGGAAAATTTCATTGAAAAAATTTTAAGAAAAATATCTGAGGGGTTGACTATTTCAACCCCTTCTTAGCATACTTCAGGGTTGAATAAATTTCAAAATGTGTAGTTTTATTGACAAATAATATTTACCAAGATTCGTGTACTTAATATACAGGGAAAATGAAAAAAAAAGGAAACAATTTTTTTTGTTAATCTTCGCAGGGGTGTAACTTTTTCGGGGGAGATTTTTCGAAAAAATTTTCAACAAATGATTACCTTAATTTTCATAACATAATCAACCCCTTCCATTTTTTCGGTGTTTTTCAGTCACACCCTGAATAAACGAGTGATATATACACAACACAGCTTATTGATTTGGCACGAAAGATGGTTAGGGAGTTTCAAACAGTTTATTTTTTTTTAGGGATAAAAGAGTTTCTTCGTTATGATTTTTTTCAATTTTTTCTTGTATTGAGTGTGACATCTTTTTCCGAACCTTCGATCGTTAACACGATTCTATATCTGTGGAGCAAATTTGACGCGCAATTATAATAGTAGAATTCGGAAATGGATGAAATCCCAATGGTCATCACGAATTGCTGTATTCTGTAAAGTATTTTATCGAAAATAAGAGTTTAAATTTTAAATCTTATACGTTTCCCTTTCCCATAACCGATTCACTATCTCTAAGTTTCTATCATGTGCATATTGTATTGTTCCTGATTGTAGGTGACAAACAATTATCAATAGTGCCAATTGTATCGAATCGACTTCGGAATCGTTGTTGGCCTATTTTCCAATCACTTGTATCGGGACAATTCGGTAAATAAAAGGTTCGATTGCACACAATACATCCATCTGAAGTAGATAAACGGCATTAAAATCTATCTGTTCCCCTCAATTTCATGTCATTTCGAACCTTTTATCTGATGATTCCCTTTTCATCTGCTACATAGGTGAACGTGTGAATCGGTCGAGTGTGTTCTTCGGCATACTCGCATTGGGAGAGCCCCAGCAAGATGGGTTTAAGGTAATAAATTATCGGCATGTAGGAATCGAAACCATTCAGGATAGTCGGTAAAGTGAGGTAACTGAATTTTTCTCGATGTTTATACGTTTAGTTTGGTAGAACTGTTTTATGGGTGCTGTATTATTCATAAGTAATATCATAAGGACATCTAATTCTTCCGAAAAAATCGAAAAAACACGGTGCTAAGTAATATTTTAACAAGTCGAAGGCGAGGATTTTTGCACCAACACGAATCCTTTTTGTTAAAAAATATTACTTTCCTATGTGTTTTTTCGATTTTTTTCACAGAGAAAATTAGATGCCCGTATTTGACAAGACTATTTCATGAGTAACAGATTCTTTTTCATGCATTATCTATAGGTTTTTAAAGGTATTGTAATTTTTGGTGACAACAACTATCAAGTTTTGCCGCGGGTAAACTTGAATCAACTGCAGACAGCTCCTGCCAAACAGTTTTTCTACCTAGAAACCATTTGTTATTCAAAATTGCGCGTTCCTGATTGGTGGAAATTACGACGAGGGAAATAGTCATTAGAATTCAACATTAAAACTCATTAAGGCGATTTGCGCAACTTCCATATGCTTTTTCTTGGACCCAGCTCGTTATAATTCTGCCCAAATATCTGTAATTTTCGAATTATTTCTAAACTGTCAAAACGTCAAGATTTAGCTGTTCGATATAAAATTAAATTCTGTCCGATCAGGCGACCGATAACTTTGGAACGGAAAGCGCCAGTGACCTAAAAGTTTCGAGGTCGGCTTGGTTTCAAAATACGACAGTTGAGTTTATTATTGAGCAAAATCGATTGGAAGATTTTGAACCTATTCACATCTCAAGGAATACTGATGCGATCAAATTTAAGTTTCGTGATCGATTGAATACCGACGCACATTTTTGTGAAGAATTTCGTCGGGATCGTATCGTTTCGTTTATACTGGATGTTGCTTTATTGCAGATACTAACGAAAAAGGAGTATCCTCGCATAAATTATAGTAAAAAGGTCCCAAAAAAGGGACGGCAAACATTTTGTTTCGAGATACAGGGTTTGAATTTTATTCAAGTGTCCCTTGCATTCCATCTGCACTTTGCAAGATGATTATACGAGTTTATAAAATCGTTATTAATCATTGTTACAGGTCAGAAAATATCCATAAGATCTAAAAAAGCACTGACGTGAGGTAAGGAGCTTTTACGCGCTTGTTGAAATTCTAGCTATTAGATCAACACGAAATTGTTCACCTAGTTGCGTGTAGGTAATCTCCACCTGATTACGATTCGTACTTCTTGAGATATTGCGGCAATAACGATAAAATTCCAAAAAACAACTAAATTTGGCACATTTTTTTCCTTATATCCCCGAAAATAAATAACAGATCGAATTGAAATTTGGAGCACTCTTGTTAAATACTGATTCTAAGATTTGTGCCAAATTCCATTGAAATCTAATCAATATTTTCAGAGAAAAACAATTTTTGCATCAAAAATTTAAAGGATTTCCGATAATTTTTTCAAATTTTCTAACAACTTGATCCACTCGAAATTTTGTTAAGTGTTGGTATTTCAAAACTATTTCAATTTGATGGATTCACTACTTCATGAGATATCGAGAAATTAACCTCAAAATTTCAAATGGGCCTAACTCCGAAACTATCCAACCGATTCCACCCATTTACCGAGATATTTAGACTCCAAACCTAATCTGACAATTTCGAGTCGCTAAGTCTTTCCTTTCGGAAGTTAGAGCACATACGGAAAATATTGATTAGATTTCAATGGAATTTGGCACAAACCTAAGATGCAGTATTTAACAACAATATTCCAAATTTCAATTCGATGCGATATTTACTTCCGGAGATATAAGGAAAAAAATTTGCCAAATCTCGTTGATATTTGGAATTTTAACGTTATTTCCGCAATATCGCAAGAAGTACAAATGCAATCAGCTGGTAACTTCGTAATCAGGTGGAGATTACCGACACGCAAAATTTCGTGTTGATCTAATAGTTAGAATCTGAACAAGCGCGTAGAAGCTCCTGACCTCACGTCAGTGCTTCTATAGATTTTTTCCTTGAATTTATGTGAGGAATGTCCTTTCTTAGTTTGTACTAGAGCTGGGCAACTCGAGCTATTCAGCTCGAGTAACTCGAGTTACGCTATGGACGATTCAGCTCGAGTTGCTTTTGAATGAACTCGAGTCAACTCGAAAGCAATTCAGATCTAGAGTTCAGCACCCGACTCGATGCGTAAAAATCACGATTTCGTGAATCGTCGGTGCCTTCCGTCGTCGATGTCGATCGATAGAGCTCGAGTTGGTTAGCGACTTAGCGGATCCGCGGATCGGCAGTCGCAGTCCGCAATAGTTCGATCTGCTCGATTCAGATGTATTTTGTCATTTTGTATATCAGTTCAGTCGGGATCGATCTCAACAGGGTGTTGGTCTATTACGGGTGAATAAAAATTGACTGCCTATAAACGGAAATATATTCGCGTCGTAAAGGGAGTGATCAAATACTAGAGTTGGATTGCTTGAACTCTATTCATTTATTGATTGACGATGGCCCTCTTTTCATTATAAATATTATATTAGTCATTTTTGAGAAGTGTGATTTTTTAAAACTTTTTTCACGATATATCCGCTGTTTATTAAAGTTGGACACTAACATTTGAACCCTTAATCTTCAATTGAATTATTCCTCATATAAGAGCAAAATGTAATTCAATACATGATATGTGAGTCAGCTGTTAGCGAGACTCATAAAAATTCCAACTTCTGAGTCCCGATTCTTTCCAATTTCTATTCCTACTCACTCCGAGTAGATCGACATCGGGGCATCGAGGCTCGAGCCGGCGAACGAATCAGTGTCGAGGCCCGACTCGAGGGGACACAACTCGACTCGATACGAAGGCGAATCGCGGAAGCATAAGCACCGAGTCGAGTCAGTTCGAGTTGCAACTCGAGTTGGCCATCGATTCAACTCGAGTAGATCGAGTTGAGAAATAGACGACTCGTCCCATCACTAGTTTGTACCTTCAATTTAGGAACACCCTGTAATCCGAAAACTTTCCAAATCTTGTTGGAAATTGTTTCTTCTTCGAACTCATCTATCAATTTTAAATGAAGTTTAACGCAGACCTAGACGTTGGTACTCAAAAACAATGTACGAATTTTCAGCCGATTCGGGATTTATTGTATAAAATATCAGAAAACACCTAGAGTAGCTGCTGACTTCACGTCAGTGCTTTTTAGTTTGTTTTTCGAATATCTCCAGAAATTATGATTTTATCAATCTGAATTTTGATACAGTGCTGTAAAATAGTTAGCTATAGTTATGAGCAGGATTCTCTTCAAATAAAGTCTATAGTTTCCAGAAAAAATCTTTTCGGAAAAAATTTACAAAAATATTTCTTTCAATTCATTGACGATACAATCCCATCAAAATTTCGCTTAAAGTTGCGCATTACTAAGCTTCAACTTATTGTCAAGTTTAACCCCAATAGTTCTCTTTTTGAGACCACCTTCGGGAAATTCGAAAATTACCAACATTTGGACGAAATTATAGCACGCTATTTCCCAGAAAATGCACGAAAAAACGTTACTGATTGGAATTATTGTCGGTTAGTACGAAAAATATCAGCCTCACCATGAGAAAGCGTTGTATGCTGTTCGACTAAAAAAAACACCAACCGTCGCTTTGCATATACATGATAATACAATATGGTAAGTTCAACCCTTCTTCGGAAACCCTTCACCCTCCGTACAATCTCCGGCTACCTACCCTTTTAACATATTCTAAAAATATGATATAAACCATGCTCCAGTGAAAAAGAAAAATGTATTTTATTATTAGGTACACAAAAGGAGGTTTGCCTTCGTGTATGTTGAAGAGATTTATTTGCGACCCTAGACTTACCGCGGCCGATGCTCAGAAAGGGTTAAGGGTGATGCGGTAGAAAAAGCATCCTCTATAGATAGATAATTCGGTCGATGAGAATGCAAACAAAGCGGTAATAAAACGCTAGTCATTATTGATTCCTTTCATGTCGGGTTCAGGTATTTGTTTTTATAAGCACTCCATGTAAAAGCCTTGACCTGGGTTCCATCCGCTTCAGAGAGAGCTGTTTGCGGGTATGTCGTGGAAAATATTTATGGATAACATCCCCATGGGTTCTGGTATATTCCTGATTCAAAATATTAATTCAATTTCTAATTTCACTAGCATGGTTCTGAAGGATGTTTCAAATTGCGCGTTATTTTTAAAGAATAAATAAAACACATAATTTGCATTCATTTTCAAAAACCTTAAGGGGTAATTGAAGTATCAGTTATGACATTTATATGCAAAAAATTATATCTGTCAAATGGCCTCCTCTTGCAGCTTTATAGACGTCCACTCTTTTGTTGAAATTTGTTGACATTTTGACATAGTTGAGGCTCTATCATACTAATGACAAGAATAATTTCATTTTTTAGTTAAGGAATCAATTGTGGATTATTCTTATAGACCTGACTTTTCACATAATTTAAATGAATTTTCACAGGTCTGAGGTTGTCTTCACGACACAAACTTTTCGGAAAAAAGGCCAACTAGTTTCAACTTTATTCTTGAGACTCACGGCTCTGAAATGGTATAACATAAACTAAAAAAAAAGTAAGATGTCTAAAACAATATTATTAAAATCTTAATTTAAAATTCACAAAAACACACATAATTCACAAGTGAGAAAACAAGTTCGGATAAAATCATAAATAGCAATTTTCACTAACATTTTCTCTTGCTATTGCTATTTATGATTTCATCCGAACTTGTTTTCTCACTTGTGAATTATGTGTGTTCTTGTGAATTTCAAATTAGGATTTTAATAATATTGTTTTAGACATCTGAATTCATTGTAGTTCATGTTATTCCATTTCAGAGCCCTGATGAAGACTCAAGAATAAAGTTGAAACTAGTTGGCCTTTTTTTCGGAAAGTTTGTTTCGTGAAGAAAACCTTAGAACTAGATACCTGTGAAAATTCATTTAAATTCTACATATAGGTCTTATTTTTCAATCATCCCAAAGAAAATAGTCCATCGGTGTCAAATCACATGATCTTGGTGGCCAATTGACATCACAGTATCTGGAGATAATTCGTCCAGGAAATTTTTGTCTCAATAAATCAATTGGGTCAGTTGCAAAGTGAGGTGTAGCGCCATCCTGTTGAAACCTAATGTCGTCTAGATCAATATTCATTGATTCAGGAACCAATATTCGATTAATCCGATGGTATCGATCACCATTGACAGTTACAGCTTCACCAGCAGCATTTTTAAAGAAGTAAGGTCTAATTACACCACATACCAAACAGTGACTCGTTTAGGATGCATAGGTTTCTCATGAATAATTCGTGGATTTTCCTCACCCCAGATATGACAATTTTGTTTATTAACAAAACCACCAAGTTGAAAATGTGCCACATCGGAAAACATGATTTTTTGAGAAAATTCAGCTGGTGGTTCATTGATGAAATTTACAAATGAACGATGTTTTAAATGATCTAATGGCATCAGTTCCTGTGTTATTTAAACCTTATATGCCTTCAGAGCTTAATCCTTGTGTGAAATACGCTATGATGTGGACCCACTAAGTGACTAAGTCCAACTTGGAGTATTCCAACAAAAAGGTTTTTGAATGTCTTCTGTAGGCTAATTCCTTGAGAATTTCGAGAAGTAGGAGATTCCATAGGTTTGTTTGTTCGTTCAGAAGATTTACTACACGCTTATTCGAGAACTGTTATTTTTTTCCGAATGAACCATTACAAAGTAACGGACTACTCTATCCATTATTTTTCAGTAAAATTTCATCGCTCGATTCTTGATTTCCTCACAAGAAAATAACATAACTGAATCTTCCAACGATGTTTTTATAGTGAAATATTTCCAATATTAACAGAGAAAAAAGATTCTTCAACATTCGCCAGGTCTTTGGAATTATTGAATTTAACTGATATTTTCTCAAATTCATTGTTTTCCCAAAGTAAATTCACATTTTGAAAAACATGTACGACCTCTACGTAGAGAGGGCAACGTTGCGTAGTTATCTGACAGAAAAATGACTATAACCAAACATCTTCAAAATATACACGGTGAAATGTGTCACACAAAAGTGATGACTTTGACACCACCGCGAGTTATTCGCACCTATTGTATCAAGTTACCTCATCTTCCTCATGAATGTTACGACCAGAAGTCCTCGTAAAAAAAACTAGTATATATTATTGACGACCGCACTACATACTCATTTACATAAAACCACAATTTGCAGTCGGACAAACGCCATTATTATTCATTATCGCAATTATTACCAACTTCCGTTACACTGCCATCGCTTTGTTTCGCGGAAAAACTGTCCCGCATGAGAAACGCACTCGTACCAACACCGTCCATCAAAATAATAACACGACTCATAATTATTGCGCGAAATGCATCGCATTGAAGATTTAATTAGTCGAAAGAGGTAAACAGGATGCATCGGTGTGCCTGGCGGAGTCTCTACACCTGACAGTCCGACATATTCATTAGCATCCTCAACTTGCTATAAATAAGTATGTGATGTAGATAGTTTCTCATTTCTAGGTATCATTGCGCTATACGTCCAACCTGTTTCATCTTATCTTTTGCGGTTTTACAAAAAAAGCACATGTGGACTACCAAAGTTCATATCCTTCGAAAAACGTACTCAAATTTAATTCTTTCTGAACAATTGTATCGTAGAACATATTATTATATTTTATTTCAAGTCTGAAAACGTGCCACCACTCCTGCGAAATCAAAAAACCTAGAAAAGCACTAACGTGAATGCGCTCATTTTTGAAGGAGATTACCGCTTTGGCAACGACTATAAACATGCGATCAAACGCTACTGACAAGTCGATGCTTTTCCAGGTTTTTTTTCGAGTTATACCGGAAATAAACATCGATACCGAAGAAAATACCACGAAATTTCGTAATTTGACGAACTTTTTCCCAATATCTCCGGAAATTATTACCGTATCGAACTGAAATTTGGTACACTCCTGTGAAATATAAAGCTCAAAGCCTGAGCCTATTTTTCTCCAAATATGATCGACTATTTCTGTGAAAAACATTTTTTAGAGAAAATTTTGAAAAATTTTATTTTTCAATTTACTTACTGTATGATCTCAACAAAATTTCGTAGAAAGTTGCACATCGTTGTATTCCAACTAACTGTCAAGTTTCAATCAAATCGTTTCAGTAGTGTCCGAATTAATACGGAAATAAACTCAAAACTTCAAAGAGCTCTAACTGCGAAACCATATGATCGGTTTCGCCCATTAACGAACCCAAACGTTGCATTTCGAAATGCAACTCACCCTGAAAGTTTCAGGTCGATAGGACGCCTGTAATCTTGCGTACCATTCGTCATCAGTGAGTCTAACCTAGTCGTTGGAGACCATTTTCGGCACAAAATTCTAAAACTACAGACATTTGGACAAATTGTGTGTAAACAGAATAATATCCGCAAGAAACAAGTTAGAAACTCGATATTTGTAGAGTAGGTTTGGACCTTGATCACGAAGTCCTAATTCGCCGCCCAATGACTTCGGAGATATACCCATTCAAAATTTTATTTTCCCAATAAAATATAGATAAGATCAAATTGTATTCCAATACTTCATCGAAGAATGACAGAACGAAGGTTTATACAGAATTTTATCACTCAATATTGAATATTTGAAAAAAAAATTGAAATGTTTTTTTTCTAAACGTTCTGATGACACTATCATAACGAAATTTTGGACAAAGTTGTCAAGCAGCATCCTCAAACTTGCTGTCAGGTTTCATCACAATTGAATCAGTATTTGTTGAGTTATTCCGGAAAAACAACGATATGGAGAAAAAACACGAAATTTAAATAAAAATATCGAAATATCTTCAAAACTTATTGCCGGATCTGAGCTGAACTGAAACTTATCACACTTCTGCGAAACATGAAGCTCAAGGTCTGAGCAGAACTCTTTTTCGAATATAATGAACAGTTAAAAAAAAATTCTGGATAAAAATAACCACAAAATTTCAAGGGGCTCTAACTCTGAAACTTCTTGGCTGATTTTGAAGTGCGACCTGCCCTTAAAGTTTCGGGTTTATTGAATTCTCCGTACGCCCGTAATCATGCATACGGATTTTGCTATGAATTCGTCATCAATGAGTCCAACCATGTTGTTTGTGACCAGTTCCGGCCTAAAATTCGAAAATTACAGACATTTGGACCAAACGATAGCACGTTGTTCCCCCAGAACATGCGCGCAAAAAGCTTTTGTATTTAAAATTGGAGTTTTCGAAAAAGTATTGAATTTTAATTTTCCACATCTTCTATTAAGAAGTTTGAATCAGATCGCGTTTGTACTTCTTGAGATACTGGGGAAATAACCTGAAAATTCCTAATAGCCAAGAAATTTAACATATTCGTTCAGTAAAAGCTCCTGAAATAAATATCGGATTTATTCAAAGCACTCTTGTTGAATAGGTTTTGACATAAAGGTTAGCACAATCGAAGTCTCTCTACTCTATATCTTTACTATATGATGTTGGCCAACGCTCACTTATCGGCTACAGCGCGGACCACGGCAAAACGGAAACTTATTTCCCTACTAATTTGCCGTGTTCCGTAGCGGTCAAGTCCCTTTAAATTATATAGAAAGAATGAAATTCCGGTGTGCCGTAGGCTGGGCTGTTACCGAGAAGTGAGCCTTATCAGACTTTTTGTCACACTTGTTCATTTCAACGGAAAAAACGCCTTATTATATCAATTTAAATTCAAGACCCGTCCGAATCGATGAGGCTACAGGGTGATATCGATAAAAGGCTACATCCCAGGATAAAAATTCTCATCACATATGCACTTGTCCTCGAATAATAAAAAATTTCGTAATCTACGACCACATGTCTCTTTTCCTAAATGCTTCGAAAACCTGCCCGCTACATTTCCATGTCAATTCTTACGTCCTAGACCTATTGTAAGGATCAATCAATCCATCAGAACTTCACCTGGAATAAAGTAAGGGGAATGGGTTCTGAATAATGCCCCTATACAAAGCGGTGTCAACATATCGTCAGGTTCCTCGAGAACTAGTGGACAGGTGCTGAGCCTCGCTAAGAAATAGCTCGCACACATCGCTGAAGACCAGCGTTTTTGTGACATCTGAAAAAATACATTATTACCGGTCATTTCCGCCCAATAAATTGACACATCATTCCACTTTGTTATCGCGATCTCAAACGGGTAACAGTCGTTAGAACATCACAAAAACTACGATTTCAGACCGACAGATGGCTGATTATACGTGTGTGTTTCGAAGTGTCGCTAAGTTTTATGACAAATTCGAAATTAATTACCACCTGGCTACTCAAGTTTATCTGTTTTTGAGCCTTTTGTACAGGGCGATTCACTATTCCAGAATGCCACCTCACATGTATTTTTGTGCGCATGTTCTGGGGAATAGCTTGCTATAGTTTCGTCTAAATGTCTGTAATTTTATAACTTTGAGCAGAAAATGGTCTTAAACGATAAGATTCGAATCCCGTCGTATGTACTCTAAGGTTCTGAGGGAGGGAACCTAGAATCTTGAAAATTTCAGATTAGGTTTTGCACTTGAAAACCTCGTTAGAGTTTGGTAATGAGCTTTATCGACTCAACAGTTTCAGAGTTACGTCTATTTGAAATTTTGAGGTTAGGTCCTCAATATTTAAAGAGGTACGGATCCGATCAGTTTTAAGATTCGAAAATAGTTAACGAACATCAACGCAAAGTTCCAGCCAAATTTTGTTAATCTACTTTTTAGGAAATTTTCAAAAGAATTTTTTTCGAAGAATTTTCCTGGTTTTTGATAAAATGAAATTATTTTTAGAATACTAATGACCAGAATACCATGAATTTTTGAAAAAATCTTGTAAAATATCTCAAGAAATACTGAAACGATCAGATTGAAACTTTGTAACCAGTACATTTTTTCGGATAGCTGTTCATCATCAGATTCAATTGAAATTTGGGACAAACCTTGAAGTCAAAATTTAGCAATAATGATATCGCGAAAAATATGTCAAATTTTACGGATTTCTGAAATTTCGAGATTATTTCCTCAATATCGCCAGGAGAACTGACGCCATTAAAATGAAACCCAATTGTTTCTTATATAGTAGCAGCTCCTAACATCATTTCTTTTCCAAAATCCTTTTCTGACCCAAACCGACACAAACTGAGTCAATAAGAGTTCCATAAAATCCGTTCAAAACTTTTCGAGATGCTTTCATGTTGAAAATTGCTTTCGATTTCTATCTTAAGATACCAACTACATCCATGTGTAACAAATCCAACTCCTTCCTTCAGTAACTATTCAACTCCCTTGTGTTTACTATTCATAAAAAAGAAGATTTATATCAACAGGTGTTGAAATAGTAAGTAACAACTCCCCGCAACTGTGATAGTTTAGATGAAAATCAAGACGTATCTTTGCCACTTATACATTTGAGATTTTGTTAGCTGATACTAATAACAGTGTTGAGATCAAGTTGATAATGTACTGAGAGCACCAACCACATACCTAGCTCAATCAGTTTATGTACCAGTAGCAAGGCGATAAATTCAGTCAGAGCAAAATATGTGGACTTGAGGTCAATTACGCAGGCTAATACATGAGGATAGTAGGAATAATGGGAACGCATTTTCATAGAAAATGGAAAGCGGTAACTTATTTTTAACTCCTCTTCATATTAATGGACAGCATCAAGTTCACAATCTTCTGATTGTAAGATCGTCAAGAAATTATGTGTGAAAAAATTTCAAAAAAATATTGAAAAGAAAATCCGAATTAAAATCGGCGTTATATCCGATGAACTCAAACTTCCGAAAGAAAACTGCAGAGACTTCCTATCTTGGAGAGTACAAAGGACGAATTCATAAATGTGTATACAATTCACCCAGAGTCTCCGAAGATAATAGGTCACTTGCATTGTTTTTTCATTATAATGCATTATTCTTTCTTTATTTTGTGTACTTTCGTCTCGATTTTACCATTCATAATACCAAATTATTCAAAATTCGCGAATTGTGAAAGTGTGTGATAGCGTACATCATCATCTTGTATCGAAAGAGATTGAGAAACAGATAAAGTAAGATATTTCGTGTTACATGCATGTTACATGTTACACCTACTTAGTTCGAAATTTTCTCTCAATTTTTCACGAATTTTGTATGGGATTCTTTTGAAATCTAAATTTTGGATTAAACTGGAAGGAATAAAAAGATATGCGGAGTTGAAGCCAAATCAGATCATTCTTTCTGTCGCGACGACACCCATACTTATTCGATATTTTATTTCCATAGAAATTCCAAAAAAATTTATAGGGAATTTGAGAGAAATCTGACGAATTTTTTCTGGATTAAAATTATTGGGAATTTTGGTGTTCAGTTCTTCACAAGACTTCACATGAATTTGCACGCTGAGATTTCACTGCTCGTTTTTTATTGGACTGAATTCGGCATTTGGTTTTGAAATCAACTCTACACCTTATAAGAATTTTTCGGTAAAACGATGATCTTCACGAAATTTCGGACAATTCTACCGACCAAGCTTTAGTTCAGTCGGCTCACCCTTTTCCGAATTATTAGGAAATTTTGAAACCCATTGCGAACTCAACTCAACCCACTATTGTATTCCAAAATTACCCTGGGAGTTTCTATTCTCTTTATTTTCAATAGAGATTACCCAGAAGGGCGTTATTGGATTATAATTATTTTTGTCAAATCTGGCTCTAAGTTCAAATTTCACAGACATTTTGTGAAACAATAGCGCTATTATTTCTCACAGGATCAAAAAAACATTTCAATTGATTTAATGCTGATCAATACTGATGTATATATCACCTAAGATTCTGCTTGGGTCAAAGAAACAACTGAAATAATCCTCCATTCTTTCTTCTGTTTCTGATTAATATCCCTCTTTAAAATGAATATAAAATCAAAATGAAATCATGAAGAGACGATATCTAAATTAATCTCTATAAAAGATAAAAATGTCTAGTCAAAAATTATAATATTCTGCCGGAATTAACGTCTTTTTCATTTGAGTCATCGATGTGAAACATTGGAACAACCTCTGTTATAATTAATTGCTTCTATAAAAATGTCCAGGTATCAGGGAAGAGGTTCGCCTTGCCTCAACCCCCTGTCATCATATACAGATGCAGCCCTAATGAAAACCTGAATTTTTAATTTAAGGGTGTAATGATCATCCATCCCCACCAGGCCGTCTGATCCCCTTCCCAAAGAAAAGGGTTGGATCCTTACCATACTCAATATTATAATATCAGTATTGTATCTTTACCCTTCATGGATAAAGTAGATAAAAAATCTCGGATGATGTGAAAAATATGTGAGAAGTATGGACTGTGGAAATAATTTGTGGTGAAGATGGAAATCAAAGTGCATTTTATTGAACAGTGATAAGGATGTTGCGTGGATCCCCTTTCTTAATGGGCAACAACTTTTTCCTCCGGTAATATAGACAAATATCAATGCGGAATTTTTTTTTCCTTTACTACCTTTCTTTTATATTTTTCTCCAATTTCCAACTTATTACTACAGTTATTGTATTCTATGAAAGTTTGACATTTCGTTAAGCCTATATTGGTTAGTCACTAATATTTTCACACAGTTTCATGTAGGTACCCAAGAAAATTATGAAAATTTTTGATTCATTTGATTCAATAGTAATAGCATCACATTTTGTTACTTATAAGCCATGAGAAAATTTTGCCTCTATTGAAATTTTTGGAAATTTTTCAATGTTTTTCTAACTTGATTCATATGTGATACTACTTGAGATGAAATTTTTCCGGAAAAACCTCTGGATAGTAAAAATGAAAGTTTGTTGCTTGGCAATTTTGCGAATGATCTTTGTTTCAAAATATTTAAGAAGAAGTGTTATGAGCGAAATGGCTGAAGAGGCACAAATTGTATATAACAATAGAGAAATTTTACCTGCTTGTATTTCATCTCGAGTGGTATTCGGCATGACTATTTCACGAGAAAATATGTCGAACAGTAATATGATCTAGTTGTAGAAAGCCAAGAAAACAACAATTTATCGCTGAAAAACTATCTAAATTGAACTATCACGTTTCATCGCTGTGAAACGAGCGTCGCTATGGAAACTTTATCACTAAACATGGAATTAGTTGACTGTAAATTCTGGTTCATTTTTTGGAATCGACAATCAGTTTTGCTAATTTTAATATTCTGTCAACTCAACGTCAATTTTACTAAACATTTTCAACCTGAATCTTTGTGTATCTTCAGGTGACAACAAAAATTGAAGAATGCTTTCAAGTAATTCTTAATTCAGAATTGAACTAGTCGTATAAGATCATTTTGGATCGAATTTCATAAATCAACAAAAAAACCATCTTGTTCCCTAAAACAAGGGTGTGTAATTATTTCAAAAAACAAAAAAAAGTTTCCCCTTATCTCTTAAATAAATTGAATGTAGCACTCGATGAGGTAAGAATCAGAACAACATAAAAAGTTTTTATGACATTCAGAAAACTAGTTTATTTTGAATACTTACTTACAGTAGAAGATAACAAAATATTGAGTAGTTTCCCTCCGTAAAGGAATATTTCTGGTAATTCATATGTTGAGTCAGAAGAGTTATACTATTTTATAAAATGAGAGCCTACTCCAAATTAAAAAGTATTCATTTGGATCATATTTTTCTCAAGATTTTGTCGCAACAGATAATCATCTGTCTTAGGAAGTTCATTTTACTTTTTCAGTTTTACTTTCTCACATTAATTCTTACAACCATAGGGGCGTGGTCTTTCTTAATGAAATGCTAATATTTAAGGGAGCGATTCTTGGAGCTATTTATAAAAAACATCTTTAATGTATTCCCTGAACTTGCGAACTTTCGGATACAGGGTGGTAAACTTTCCAGAATGGGAGTTTTTTTTATAATCATAATGATGCTTCTATGAAATTTGGTACACATTTTCACTATATCAAGATACGTTTTCTGATGATCAAACAAATTAATACTTACGGAAAAAAATGGTGAGACACTTATTTTTCTCAAATTACAAATGATGATTGGAATTCACTTCTGAAAAAATTTGATTCAACTCTGACCGGCGCATGGTTTTTTCTATAGAAATATTCAATGCAAACCCATATAGACGCCACTGGTGAAAATAATATGATTATTTGTACATGTGCCAAATTTCTCAGAAATATCTGTAATATGATTATTTTAGTTAAAAAAAATTCCATCTTGGAAGTTTACAACTCTGTACCTCAAAAGTTAGCACGTTTACGCCATACGTTCCTATGAAGTTTTTTTTCTTAAAACGGCTGCAAGTATCGCCCCCTTAATTATAAGCATATCATTAAAAAACACTCTCTATATAGTTTTAAATATGAAAACAAACCATACGTTTTCTGAAAGATAATGAACTGAACTCGATTATTTAAATCTATATTGATGTAATATTGTCTACCCTCAATGTGTCGAGACACGTTAATTCAAATAAGTAAACAAATATGAAAGGGGCAAAATGAAAAGTTGCAAATTATTACGTGCAATAGGCCACTTGACTATACTTAAATATTATGTTCAATCTATAGATCAACTTGGAATTTCAAATTTAAATCTGATGATACGACAGAAACCGATTCAAATTCTAATTTGATCGTCACAATCCACAACAATCAGTTTTCATTCTGTCCGTCCGATTTCACGATTCCACCGTTGACAGGAAAAATACATGCACAAAGTTTGTCACGATCCTTCAGAAAGTTCATCCGCCATTGGACATGCGAGTGAATCGAAAAAATCGTTTACCCGTTCATGTTACAATTACCGATGCCTGTATGCACCATTAAGCATTATTAAGCAATATTACCAAACATCTGCACCATGTGGTAGACATGCAAATTTGGAAATTCGCGAGTAATTCGTGTTTTTCGAATTAACCGCCATTATGCGAATAATCGGAGGCGTTCAAATGTATACGGGATAAGTTTGAACGACGAGTTGGGTATATAGCGTGAGCAAATTTCGCAACACAAATCGAAAAGTGCAATGTCGCCTCCAGACTTACAGGCCATTAATAATGAACGGGTCTTTGGCTGAAAGCCAGTACGTGGCCTCTTTCTCAAACTGAATTTCGAGTTATTGGAAATGTGAAATGGTATAATTTAATTGGAATATTGATGGAAATGAGTAAATGACGCAACAAAAGATGAATTCGTCCATTTATTGACCACACATGTAACACCCATTTTTTCAAAAAAAAATCAAGAAAAGCATTCACGCGAGGGCGGAAGCTATTCGGAGCTGACAGGAAAATCCAAATATAATTTATTTTCAGATTTCATATTTAAGAAAAATAAATTTTTTTTCATTTTTCTAGATTCGGCTCAGGTAAAAAGTAATAAGCATTTCAATATTTCTCAATGTGCTAATACACTCCTGCGCTCTGTTTGCGAGTTCACCATAGCTATTCCTCACAGTGATTTCTTTTGGAGAATAACCAATCCAAGGTTTTAAATTCAAAGAAACAAGATTGAGAAAACTCATTTACTCACTTAATTCTTATGTTTTGATGCTTTTTGTGATATTATCGCGAGTAAAAAATTTTTCTTCACTGGACTTGAAACACTGATCTTCAACTTCATGTTCATGCAATATCCAATTTCATTCAACTGTAAGATTATACACAATTCCATCCTCGCCCATTCTCATATTGAAAACTACATAATTATACTTCACGAAGAATCAATCCTAGATATATCGTTTTATAAGTCTATGGAAATCAATCAACTAACCTAAAAACATGTTATGGTTATGGAAAGTCTAGTCCATAGACAGTTACTATGTCCATGTTCTGGTCGAGAAATAGCATTTACCCATAGAAATCATAATGGGGGGTTTTTCCTTTAAACGAAAATGCAGTTATTTTCATAAAAAACCTTCAGAACATCACATTTCAAACATATAATTTCAATATTATATTTTTAAAAAAATGTTTGATCACCTAAAACTGAAAAACCTAAAAGGGGATTTGCATTTAAAGGGATTTGTCATTCAGCTTTCTCGGAAAGAAAAGGACGTCAAATGTGTTACTTTGCTTAGGAAAACAGAGATTGCTATACTTAGATCTGGAAATAGAAAAAGAAGAGCACAGACTGTCATACTGTCATATTACTGACAAATCGCAAACGGAAATTGTTTGGTTATATTGACAAAGAACACGTGTGTACCACAGAATAGGAATTAATATTTCGTTATTCTATAGCAGAAAAAGCAATTCTACTAAAAAACGTTGTCACTTCGTGCATGCATGACATACCCCAATTTTGAAACCTGATTTTGAATACTTTCTGAAGGTAATTTGGGAAAATGATGAATCAAACCCATAATAATTATGTTCAAATTTGCATTTGCAGTAATAACCCAAATTCAGGAAAAACCCCCATTATATCTATGCATATACCTTATATTAGTTATATGTGAAATAGATGAATATTTCTGTGTATTCTATGGTCCGGATACACGTGAATCCAGCTTAATTGACATCCTTAACTTGATCAGGGCGGATCCATAAATATAAGGTAATTTTTCGAGTTTTATCCGATTTTATAATATTCATCGTTGAATATCTGCAAAACGGTGCGGTTAAGGAGAAATTATAAAGAATAATCAAATAATTTAAAATGGTTGAAGATTCTTATGATGACGAAAGATAAACTTTATCTGCATTCTTCATTCTAATTCCGTATAGTTTTATGAATCGGCGAGTCTATAACTCGGAAACTATTTGAAGTAGGATGAAAGTGATTTCTGAGAAATATGTGTCGTAGTTATAGAGAACTTCACACCAAAATTCATCTCATTCGGAGTTGCCATATCAAAGCTACAAAAGAAAAACTGATTCTTTTGGAACTCACGGAACCGCCAAAAAAGCAACTCTGCATGGATGAAATTCTCGCCTACACACGACGCGAGGGCGATACCCGAACCGACAGAGAAAACAGACGCCTTCCCGAAAGAGAGACAAGGACGCTATCCGACGCCGGGGAAATACCCTCGACGATGGCGCGCGAGAAGATGATTAAGAGCGAGAGCGTCGTTGCCCCCTGATTGGTAGTTAAAGTGGGTGATTAGTCCGACCGTCTGTTCAGGCAGCGTCACGACGGCGGCCATGACCCAGACAACTACGTCGAACTTACGCGGCAATTAAGTCGCTGGAGTTCTCGTAAATTGCGATTTCAGAACTGTGTCACTGATGCTACTGTGACAGGTGATTTAAGTTATTATAATTGGTTCTGTTTCGGTGTTTCTTTTCCTTTTTATTATTTTTTCTGATGTTTTTTATGTGAAATTTTGGATATATTGGGAAGATGAATTTCCTTGATTTTGCGATTCTATTTCTATAAAGTGTTTGTAGCTTTGTTGATGATTTTGAATACATACAACTGGAGTTTCGGTTTCAGGCAACGATAATTTCACGAAAAACTTAGATTCCATATGAATCATAGATATGATGTTTTAATAAGATCTCATTCATTATCTGTATTTTTGTGAATAATTTTATGATGGGATTTCGAATGGTCCAAAAACTAACCAGTAATGCGAATTTCGTGCATTCTGAACTGAGCGTCTAAGCTATTCCTCTGCAAAGTTATCGAGTCGGATGAAGGCCACATTACCCTGCTTAGTTTCACTCGAGCAAATATAACAGGAACCGAAAAAACACAGTTGCAGAGGGAACTTACATCCAAAAAAAAATGACATGGAATTTCATACGTCATTTTCTCGAAAAAATGTTTTATGTGGGCAATAGGTTTTATAATCGTAAATGTTGTTAATGTGAAATCTTTTATTTTCGATTGAGGGTAGATTCATCTTTGTACGACATGTCGTTCCAGATATATAGGTACTCTCTTCTCTAGTGCGAGGTAGGAAAATTCACAAAAAAATGACAAAACAATATCTGATATTTTAAGAAAAGTTAGATTCCAGTTACCAACTCAAAGTAAAACACACTTTCGGTGTGTTTCTAAATTGAAGTACAAACGAAGAGGATGGAACCCTTGCATAAAGCTTTCCCGAGATACAGGGTGTTAAAGTTTGAATTTTTTCAGTTTTTCCCCAGAGTTTCTGCAATTCCCAAGTTGATCGAATCATTATGAATCATTTCAACGGATCAAGAAGAAATCCAGTGAAAGCTATTGTAACGAATTCATTCACCTCAGCTGATTAACTGGATTTTCATGACAATTCGGATTTTTTTTCGGAATTTGATAAAATCGTTCAAATTTTTTCTGTCAAAATCAGATGATATTCGATATTTATCGATTTAAGAAAAATGAACTTTTTCTGTAGAGAATAATGGAAATTTTCAAGCACACCTGCAATATTGACAATTTATTCAATGACGAACATCGAGAAATTTGGCTTCAGCATTCAACAGTTATTCCGAAAACAACAACGATGCCAAGGAAAACTACACGAAATTCAAAATTGTTTCGTTTACATTATTTTTGAATATTTACTTCAAAGCGTTCGTGTTTATTGAATTCTGAAGAACATTTCATAAAAAAAAATTTTTTTCATCAAAAATTGTAAAAATTTCGAAATAAAATTTTCAAATTATCTATAACTTCATTATGATCCCAAGGATATTTTGCAGGCAGCTGTGCGTAAGTAGTCTCTGACAGTTTCAATCCCATCGCATAGATATTCAGGAAATTGGGTTTCATCTTCTTTCTGGCCAATTATAACAATATATAATTATAGAAACTCATTCAGACATTTATTCTTTTCAACCTGCGGAAGTTACCGAGTGTGAGTTATATGAATGAGGAACAAGTTTCTTGCATGTCTTCTAGAAATATTTCGGTATTTCATGGTATGAATTTTTGATAAATGTGATGCAAGCAACCGAAAAGCCTATAGGAAGTTTCCTCATTTGTCAGTGACAGCTCAACCTATAATTTGATGTCGTAAAAGTAGAATACAATTAAGGAAATTCATGATCATATATGCATGTAATAATAATATTGCTTCTATCGGATCTGAAATTAATTCAGATCAATTAAACAATGCATGATAGTTTATTTTATACCGCCAACAATTAAAGCGAACTCAAGGATTTTTCTGTTGATATAATTATTATTAATTGTAAACTCTGATTAAATCTTATTTATGACTAACACTACATCATGTAAGAAATTAACTTCAAGCTGTATAATTTCATAATTCAACCCATTGGAGTTAGATTGATTGAGCATATACGAATAAGAGAATATATAAGATCTCTTTTTTATCAATATCTAGCTATGCATCATTCCTTCTCGCAAGTCAGTGAATTATTCACGGAAGATGACAAAATACTCTTGGAACGATATCAATACATCCGTCAGCCCCTTGTATATCTCTCCCCCTTTTTGAAGGGCAACGAACCTCAACTTCAAGTTCCTACACTTCTTCAATACAGGCTAAAACATGCATCAAGTTCGACAATATGAAATTGATTTTCTCGTTTGTTACCGCTTGCAGGAATAAAACAGATATGTCGAAGAGAAAGATTCATATCCACGAAAATATTCAAGTTTTCAAAACAGATAATAAAAAGTGGGTAGAAGGAGGAAAGTTGTGTTTATATTATGTTGGGAATCGAAGGGTGAACTCTTCAGTAAATTTTTGTGTGCATTCAGTGAGTCTTGCTCCTCGAACTTTTGTAGGCAATAGTGGAAATAATGTCAATAAGATTTGAAAGTCTTTAATGCATTTGAGTTTCAGTTCTTAATCTGAAGAAAAAAATTCTTAATTTTACGTTGCTGTTTCCGATTGTTTATCGCAATAATGAATGGAAAGAGTCACCTAGTCATGATTCCTCCCAATTATGGAGTCAGTTGATGCAATTCGCCAAATATTTCATACCTAAGCTAATTAAAAAATGAAAAACATAACTAAGAACAAAGTTTGAAGTACGAATTCAACCAAAAAGTGAAAATTTTTCAATTGGTTGGATCATCAGAAAAAACACATATTTGAACGACATGATGTTGCCCTGGAAAAACCTTGAACAGCCATTATATGTGTAAAAGATTCTATCTTCATAGAAATCTCTCTTTATCACTAAAACTTATCAAGAAGTTCATTCTGAACAATATAACAAAAAAATCCTAAGCGATGAAGCAGCTATTCACTGCCCAACATATCAATACTCTTGGCATTCTGGAATCCCTGAAATGATTCAAAATGCATTCATCAGCAACATCCAATAGCCACCAAGTAAAATTTTGTTACCTTTCTAACGTCAAATTGAGTTTAAACGAAATCAAGTTGAAAATAATTGGCGAAATCAAATTGAGACTAAACACATTGACATTAAGAATAAGCCCATATAAGAACACCATTCGTTTCTCTAAGAATTGATTATTTCTATTACTTTATATATGTCAAAGGAGGAAGTGAACATCTTCATTCTGAAATTTAATTCTAAGTAGTGAGATATATTGAGGTGGTGACTGCAGTTGAGCACGAAAACTAGAAAAAATGCCAACGAGATGGCAATATGTAGGTTCAAATCGAAGAAGTTCTTGAAAACTTCAATTCACATAAGAACGAATGTTGTAACGATATAATATTAATTGTTCCCCATTTTATTGTGTGTAAAACCAATTTGGCTATTTTATTTCCCAACGTTAGTATTTAAAACATTGTTGAATATATTATTTTCGTAGAATTGCACCACATTTGATGGTATGAGAAGTATTTTTTTTTTCATTCATTGACATCATTCAATTCAACTAATGTTTTTGATTACTATGAATTTTATACGAATTTATTGATGTGTCAAAAATTAATCATTTCGTTCGCTCTTCCTACATTTGCAATCTAATTGTTCCAAAAGTAGAAGCATAAGTGATCGGAGAATCTTATAAAAATCTTCCTATCCAAAACAACCCTTCCATCAAAACATTCCAAAAGATCGAGAATACAGTGAATAAACCAACCAAAATTTCCCGAATTTTCCACTAGAAAAAACACAAAACTCACCTTTCTCTATTTCAGGAACAACTACCAGCCTGCCCGACACCTATTCGCTCACCAGGAAAAGGATCAGGGATACGCGGGAAATTAGGACAATCCTCGAGAGAATGAGGTTATGTTTAGGAGAGTGTGCCATGTGATTAAGAGGGAAAATTATCGCTGTGATGAGAAGGAACGGAGAGAAGTTGAAAGAAGGGAAGGAACGGAGCGAATGAGACTTTCCGCGAAGTTTTCGCGGAGTCGGGCAACGCATACGCGTCGAACTAATCAAGTAGACCTATGTAAGAATTTTCATCTCGCTCCTGAGGGGAAAACGAACTAGGGTGGAAGGAAGAAGGAGCGATTGTATCTCTTTGTGGGCTGCGAGTGAGGAAATGCGGCGCTGCGTTGCCATGTCGTTGTTTGAGGTGTTTTCCCAACTGAAAGTATTCGTCCTACCTTCTGTTCATAGTTGGATTCAGCTTGGAAAATTGTGGAAAAAGCAGGCAGCGTAAAAATGTTTTTGAAATCTTCAGATGTATTCGGAAAAAAACGATGGCACAGTGGAGAAGGATTCAGGAAACTGCAATTCAGACTGAAAAATTGTTTTCTTCAAAATCCTATACGAGAAGTAAGTAAGGAGAGAATTTGAGAAAATATTATGTGAATAAATAATTCCAAAGGCTTGGCGAATGTTGAAGAAAGTTATTAAACATGGTTAGAATATTCAGTTCTATGCTATATTCTTGTACGGAAATCAAGAATCGAGTGTTGAAATTTTACTGGAAAATAAGGGATAGAGTAGTTCTTTACTTCGTGATAGTTCATTCGAAAATAAAAGTAAAAGTACTCGAATAAACTTGCAGTAAATCTTCTAAACGAACAGACAAACCTATGGAATTTCCTACTTTTCGAAATTCTCAAGAAACAAGTCTACAGAAGACATTTAAATACCTTGTTGTACAACTTGAAATACTCCAGTATGAAAATGTAGTAGTACTACAAAACCTGTGTCACCTTGAAAGAACTAACTCAATTTACAAAGTTCTTGGGAATCTATGTGAACGATACACTGGGTTTTCACTCACATACGTCGAAAATGTTGGATAGCTTGTTATAAATTGTTCATTCCAAATTATCAGGTTACCATCAGAAAAAGCATATTTCAATTCTACAAAGCACTTCCTGATACTTTGTCTCTACTTCTTCAAAACTACCTTCGGCATTTTTAGTTTCCAAGCGTGATGATTATGTTGAGATTTAGAGTAGAAATTGGCATTGGCATTTGGCAACGTCTCTGGGCATTATTTAGACATTGCCGATATTTCACGAGTGCAAAGCTGCGTCATTTTTATGTAAAAAAACTTGATAGACCTAAATCATGGCCAACCGGAATAGTTTATAAAACTGAATGGATTATATTTAGTTCTATGCCGTGTAGATATGCATCATTTCCGTAATTCCATGAAATTCATAACCGTTATATTTCACCTGTACTATATGAAAATTCCGAACAAAATACAGATCTCATCGCTATGGATGTTACCTATTTATACTTGTAGAATAAACAGAATAGACGATTAAAACGTTCCTATTCAATTAAAACATTGCTTCCGACAATCACATGCGTGCAAATAACAACCACATTGAGTTTTTAATTCATGAAAATTATACGATGAAGTAGGCAGAGTGATTATAATTTACGATCTCCGCCATCTTCGCACGAAATCCTAATTGAACATTTATCATATCATCTAATGAGTGAGGATGTAGATTCTCATATAATATAGATTGAGATTTACCGATAGCTACTGAGCATCGTTGGTTACATTGTTAGTGATGAAAAGTAGGAGTAGATAAATATTTCTAAAGTTCAAAATATTTACGTGGAATTCCATAAAATTAGTTCTTTTGACGGATGACCAAATTTCATTGGAATTCGTGAATTAATGATTATTTCATTTCTTCTTTACGCTCTTACTCTAAGTAACAATAGGTTTATAAGTTAGCCCAATACCCTTTATTTTCGAATTGAAGAATCTTTGGTCAATTTCGATTATGTTTGACCGAGAACACTTCCTACCGAAAGACAAGATTAAGAGTACTGAAGTGTTCGAAAAAGAACCAGGTATGTCGGACAGTTTGGTAGTTGAGCCCCTATGATTTATTTGTTGTGTTTTATTCAATAACCCAGAAAATACGTCCCTGTTTAACTTGAAATTCAGTCATTGGTTGTAAAATGCGGCAGTGCAAAATATCGTGTGCCACATATCATAAGAAAATGATTTTTTGAATTTTTTCGGGAAAAAACGTGCGGGTTCGGCTTTAATTTTGTATAATTCCTGGAACGGATATTTTGAACAATTCAGATCGATTGAATATTATTTCAGGGAATGAAATTCTGAAAAGGTATATCAACGAAATCTTCGAGTGGATTTCATCCATTTATAAATAAGGCCTCTCCTGATTTAGGTCCAAATCTGCTCAACAGTTATCTTGATTATTCTGTCAGGAGTTTTATGTTTTTAAAATGGACAAATTATGATTATGATCAGTCATCAGGGTGAGCACAAATTTACGAAACAAACTACTTGAATACTTGATATTTTTAAAGCATGTTTGGGACTTATTAACGAAGGTCTAACCAGTGAATGGGTACAATCTGCCTGATTATTTCTTGGATATATCCTTTCGAAAGTTCCTTTTCTCAGTATCATCCAATAAACAGATCCCATAGAATTCAAATCGAGTGCTTGGTGGAAATATGAAGGCTTATGAATCCACTCAAGATTCTGCATGAACCTTTGCCGCTTCTTCTCAACCAACTAACAAGCTTTCAAACAGATAGGATCTGTATTTTCAGAAATAGTGAGAATTTCGATTGGTTATAGCTTTCGCATCGTAAACATTGGAAGATACAAATTTCTGTGATACAGTTTTTTCTGCAATAACTTTTTATCACATCATTCGATATTGATATATTATGAAATTATTCATTTCTCTCGAACGTACTACGTTTTGAATGACAAAACTTGAATAATATCAGCTGGAATATAATAATTGTTAACGCTTTTTTCAAGTTTTCAATTTCAGGTATTATACAGGCTTATTCATTAAGGGTGGTTTCCGGCCAAATGGCGAAAACCGTTCATCCTACATCTTCACAAAATCAGCCCTAACAATGTTTAAAAATATTTCTTCGTTCTCCACTAGAACTTTTTACGGAAAGTTATAGGATACGGCCGATGACCCCCCTGAATGAATCACCCGGTATATGCTAGTGAATATAGTTTTAATTTTGCCATTCAAGTGTTGTCCACGTCCGAGGACAATAAAGTGAATCTCGAAAAATCAATATAAAAGAATCTCATGTGAAGTTATTTTATGAAAATATTCATAACAGAAATCTGCATTATTCCATGAGTGTTTCAATATCCTTCATCAAATAGACCCGTTTGAATTGAGAATTCGTTATTGAATTACAAACCTGCTCATCAACTATTTCTATGTCGCTTCTGTGAATACGTTCAACCTTTGTCGACATGAAGCTTCATGAAAAATGTTGTGTGTATTATACGATGAAGCTAAGTAAGGCAGGTACAATATCCGGACGCTAGCTAAAAATGGACATCTTAAGGGTCCTGAGTGTGTTCTCGAATTTTCTCAGCAGAAAATTGATTTAAACAGAAGATTTATCTTTCAATATGTTCATTTTAGTCTCAGATTATTTCTTCTGGTAAAGTATGTCCAATTTTCTTTTCTACTGTCTCGAAAATGTAACGTGAATCTCACAATCAACAATAAAAGCGGGCTTTCAAACTGATTCATTTCCAGTATTTTCTTGACAGTAATTACATACAGGGTGTTCCTTAATTGAAGGTACAAACGGAGGAGAGAGATTCCCTGCATCATTCAAAGGAAATGGAATCGCAAACGATTTGTGTTGAAGTTTTTTTCGGGAATTTTCTCATCGTATCTGTATTTTATGAAATTTTCAACTGAAATTTTTCTGTTCCGAATGAATACGATGTGATATGCCAATTTCAATTGCAAAACTAAACTGTCCCTTGTTTTCCTTCAGAATTGTCTTGTAAGCCTTTGTTAGTTTGAAAAATTTGAATGAAAGGTTTTTTTATAATAAACTTTATGGTCTCCTGTAGGTTTGACGTTTCTTCCACAAATTCCGTGAAATAAATTGAAAGATTCTCTCGAAATCCTACGAAAAACCGAAATTGTCATAAAAATCCACTAGGGTGACCCGCAGTAAATAGATTCATTTATTTTATGGATATTTTCCTGATCTGCAGTAATTATGCATGAAGATTCGATAAGCTCATATTAGTGTTGTGATGTGCAGATAATATGAGAGAAAAATTGCAAGAAATTCAACTTTAACACCCTGTATCTGGAAAAATTTGCAGTCCCATGTTCATGCGACTTTCTCTCCTCAAAATTATGCAGGGAATCTCCATTCTTCGTTGTTCCTCCAGTAACGGAACACTCTGTACATCGCATGAGTCAATTTCAACCACATTTGCAGTGTAATCTACCTTTCGATCGAGATAATGGAGCTTCTAGAGCTACTTTGAGTCACATACATAGTCAGTTCGTTTCGAAGAAAATACTCCCCCTATTCACGGAAAACCTAACAACATCGCAACAGCGCGAAAACCGCCAAAGAACGTGCATTATCGCGAGGATTCCCCCTCGAAACGGCGCGCATGTTCAAGATGGCCGATTCCGACGTCACCCTCACTTCCTTTCATTTGGTCCACGGTTCAACGCAGTAATTATTGCACATAATTAGAGCCCTCCGACCTACCTCAATGCTTTTGGAATTGCCTGTCCTAAATGATGCTTTCCTGCAGGTCCGACTCATTTGGAAACTTAAGATTGCAGCGTTTTCTGCGGATCTCGTACTTATTCCGTCACTTGGAGTGGCTTTGGCGTCGTCCTTCCCCCCATTAAAAGGTTTGTCATCGATTTTATTTCCTATACACGTTCCTTCGACAATGGCGAACACAGATAGTTGGTTCAACAGGCATGTAGTTTTCTATTCGAAGCTGATGGAATGGATTTTATGGCAATTTCGGTGGTTGAAATGAATTCGTTGGATTGCCGTTGAATTGGAATAGAATTATTCGAGAAGACATTAATTCTCTGAAACTTTCTTTGGGTTTCTCTCTCTCAATATTTGAAACACAAGTCAAAAATATTTAGTTCAGTTCCGATATTCCTGGCCAGAACTTGTCAGTAAATTTTGACAGTTGATTTTACTGGCACTACTTCGGTTATTCTTCGTATCAGTACGAAGCGTTTCGAAATTACTGATACTGGCCAGTACTGATTGGGAATATCGGAACGCATCAATTGTTTTTCAAATTTTGACGTATGAAGAGACACTTTTGAGAACTGATTGACGTTATGAAACGTCTTACGTTGAATAACTAGTAAAATATTATGCAACTGTTGACGAAAAATGGATTTCACAATTAGTGACAAAAAAATCTCATTTACTTAACTGTTAAAACACAAGATAAGAACATAAATTATGAATTAATTATTATAGATATCGACAACAAAATTATTCCAATTGTTTAAATTAATTCCCGACGACAAACTTTTTTTATGGCTCGCACTGGCTGTTATTTAGGAAGTGGGGGAGACTGTATTAGTTGTTTACCAAGTATTTCTTGTGCAATACGTTTTTCATTTTCTATGGAATTCTCAACAACCTCCGAAACAGTGCTTGATTCCCAACCATCGTGCCCCTTTTAATTTTGAAATGTCAGCGCCACTGCCAGCTAATACAGTGACAGAGCTTCTTTTGAAGCAGTAGCAAGTATATAATGCAGGATTTTTTAGTCCAAAACATTGTGCAATAAATTCTGGCAGAATGTCCATAAAGTTAGCAGAGCCACTTGCAAGGATATCAATGAAAACCATCTCATTAATAGTCGTATATTTGTCGAGAATTTGTCGTGAAAGAAAAAAAATTTATCGCGATATTTTATGAATAATTATCGAGTATTTGTCGTAGACCATCTAACCTGAAAAAACCAGAAAAAAACATTTTTTTATATCATTATTGACTGATATTGGATTGTTTGTTGAATCTCCTACGTCGATGTTTATCTGTGAGAATGGAATACTTCCATTATTCAACATTGAAACGAAAAGGGTTCATTTCGGGAAATAGAAGATTCAACAAATAATCCAATATCAGTCAATAGTGATACGGAAAATGAACCTGAAATATCAATTTACCAATGAAGTGTTGCCGAATTTGACAAATATCCTAAAAGACCAGAACTTTTCATTAAAACCTATAAAAAATCTATAAAAAAACCATTTTTTCTGGTTTTTTCAGGTTTGATGGTCTACGACAAACACTCGACAATTATTCATAAAATTTTTGATCGAATTCGATGCATATTTTAGAATGGCCCTGCTAACTTAATATTAAGTTACCAGAGCCACCCCTAAAAAAAAACTGGAAGCGCAGCAAATTTTTTTCTTTCACGACGAATTCTCGACAAATATATGACAATTGATGAGATGGTTTTCATTGACTTCTGTGTGAGTGGCTCTGCTAACTTTATGGACATTCTGGCAGACTGCTGAACGTGTTAATTCCCACAGAATTCCTAGTACTTTTTCCATTTTCATATTTAACAGAAAATCTGTTGTGGTTAGGACGCACCTAATATATCTTCTTGAAATTTCAACAACATTCATATTTTCAATGTCACCAGTAGTAACTGCAAGCTGCCGTATAACTTTTGTTTTTGTCGGAGTGATATCAACACGAAAATGGCTTCCTTCATTTATAACATTCTCAAATGGAAGAAATGTTAACTCTGAACATTGAAATCTCAATAAATAGTCTTGTATAACTGAATACCACTTTTACATGCAGAACGCGAATTAAGTAGCGTAATTTAAAATAATGAAGATTCCCAAAAAATTCGGTTGATCAGAGGTTTCCATCAATTTTAGTTTGCGTAGTACAATTATCTGCAAATTGTATTGCGAAAAACCAATGAATTATGAATAATATATAAGTTTCATTTAAGATATCAATGGTATTGGGTTATTTAACTGAGAAAATAATGAACCCTAGTGTAAAATTTGCACTGTTTTTTTCCTCGAAATCGTAAATATTTCTGGAATTACTGGTAAAGTTAATCATGATGAAACTCAGTGAATTTGGTAAATGCCGATTCGAAATTTTGTGCGGAATTTCGTGACGATCGTTCCATTAGAACGATGAAAATGAAATATCAAAATTTTATCGCTCATGAATTTGAACCTTGCTTTTCTAGAATTCTTTATTTTTCTATGGATACAATCCGGACAAAATTTTGCATAAATTTGCGAGTATGCATTTCACGACTAGCTGCGGAGTTTCAAATCGATCAAATAACAATTTTTCGAGATTCCACGGACAAGCTCTCGAAAAGAAACGCCGTGTAGAAACTCACCCATAAATCCAAATTGATGCGAACCCATCCATTTCCCACTCAGCGCAGAATCGCGAGAAAAGGGAGAATCCCATGCGAAAATGAAAAATGATGGTGTTCCACTAACAAGGCCACAGACAAAACCTCCCATGGGCTTATTGGAATATAATTCAAGAACTGTCAAACGCCCCTTATGACATTTGCATGTCGGGTTTGAATAAAGAGCCTGCCGCTGCTTACCTGGTCTGCTATACTCCTTTTTATATCTGGAATAACCGTTGCTCTAACTGGAATATTCAAATCAGGCCCAATTGTGAAAATGCGGGCACAGAATGGGATAGTCATTATTCATTTAGATGGGGATAGTATCAAGTAACCCGCTTTAGGTAGGTTTTCTTCGGGTATCAAAGGGTTGGTATCCTGAAGGAGGTAAGGATGGGTAGACGGACCGAGTTCGTTGACTGTAATTTGATAACATACTAGGGACTCTGACGTCGCACGAGTTTTAAATCGATTATTGAATGATGAGATGGATTTATGCCAAACTATGATTCCAAATTATCTTGGAAGTGGAGTGGAAATGTGGGTATTAAGAATTACACGTCAGTGCTTCGTCCGAGTTGTTCGAATCCATAAACAGAAATGTTTTTCAGTTTATTCCAGAAATTCAATTACATTTTTAGTGGAAAATCTCCAATTATACATCTGTGGTAGATGATTCCCCAATATAAGGGGACTGTAATTCCCTTTGTTCACCTGAGGATATGGAAAATCATCGTTTGTAAGACGAAAGTTGGTCCAGAAACCCTCCCGGTCAGAGAACAACTGTAGTTATTTATGCTTCCTGTTGATTCGTTTTTATCTCTCCTTATTCTGTTGCAGACATTTAGTCGATCTAAATTCAGAACTGGGTAACATTTTGTTCTAACGAATTCCCTTCAGTATGAAAATATGGAGGTGTTTGCTGAGGTTTTAATCTCTGTAATCTTGTATCATACGGAAAATGTAAAGTGCCCCGTTTACATTTCCTCTCCTAATACAGTAATTTCTATAAATGCTGTATGGTTGGATATAACAAAGAATATAATGCTGTTTTTTGAATTTATATATAAAAGAATGACCATTTATCCATGTATTGAACCCGTCCGATGCTGCTTGACTTATACATTGAAACTATTTAGTGATCTTTTGGTCGATCTAAAGGATTGATTCTTACATATAAATCTGTACGTTCTTGTTCTGGGGAACGGCTTATTATACAAATGCCTGCAATTTCCGTTTTTTTCCGGAAATGGTTTCGAACGACTTGGTTGGACTGATTAACGATAATTGACTAATAGATTGTATTGTGTGTAGGGTCGTCCTCATGCCCGATCGTAAACCAATATCTTCTGGAAGAAACAACCTAGAAAATCGATAATAGAAGAGTGAGTTTGGAGCTTGATTGCAAAGGCTTAGTACGTGAGTGGGTAAAATCCACACAGTGATCCCGCAGATTGAACCATTCAAAATGTCATTTCAACGATATTTTCGAAATAAGAAATTAGATCAAATTGAAACCCAGTACTTAATTTTGTAAACTGGTAGTTTGAAGGTCCATACAGAATTCCGTGAGACTTATTATGATTAGAAGGTCATAGAATATAGAGAATTTGAAAACAAAATTCCAATTTTTTCAGTGTTCTGATGACTCGATCATAGCGAAATTTTAAGGTGGTACATCAGCGTTATCAATCTAGTTAGGTTACAAATTTCATTATAATTGAATCAGTCTTTTTAGAGTTATTCCGGAAATAACTACGTTACCTTACGTTGAATTTGACATATTTTTTTCTAATTTTCCAATTTCCATGACCATTTTGAACTGAAGATAGGCACACTGTTGTGAAATATCGAGTTCAAGGTCAGTGCGAAATTTTTTCAAAAAACATTTTTTTACGAAAATGGTCTGCAACACTTTCATTTCTCGAAATGGTTTCAAACCTTTTGGTTGTATTTATTGATGAAGAATAATTAGCAAATAGAGCAACTGTTTTCAGAATGATATACTCCTTAGAAATATCCATTATTCAGAAAGTACTGATGCGATTTAATTCAATTATTGTTTTCTGTTATAGAATATTGATACGCCACCATATACAAAATTGCGTGGTAATTATGGGGTTGAAAAAATTTAAGAAAGAAAATTCAAAAATTTTCCAAGGGTCAAAAAAATATTTTTTTTATACTGTCTATCAAATTTCTACGAATCTGATACAGACTTCGAAATTAATATTCAAAAACAGTTAACTAAATGATTATATGTTTAATTTTCATTGTTGTTTCCTCACTATAGTTGAATTTTTGTGGAAATTCTGTATCGGGTAGAGGGAATATGACACAACCGAACACCTACCTTTTATATAATATTGTGAATAAAATATGCTCGATAAAATATTTATATATTACCATTACTATTTATTACAATATTTCGAAAAAGCAAATCCGATCTTGTAAAATATGGCATTCGTTCGGAAATTGAAGACTCCAGGATTCATACAAAATTTGATCGAATTTTATGAGATAGATTTTGACATATCAAGTTCTACTATAATATTTAATAGACGACTTCGGTCCAAGTTGCCAATCCACAATTTTCTTCACAAATTTACTCTTACTGGGGAACGGGAATTTCAGGACAAATTCGACATGATAAGGTCCGCGTTATTCTCAATATCCGTAAAAGATGCCTCGGATCCTCAAACTAGATAATTCCTTCCAAATATAGGTTATTGTTCGACTGAAATTTAAGTTGGGATTCCTGATTTCATGTTAATAGTGTCAAGTTTATGAAGGATATGTTCCGCAAATTAGCTTGGTTATTTAGGTTGCCGGTTTTCCGTTCTGTAAATATAAAATATTGGGTTGGCTCCTGAAAAAAGATTAATTACAGAATTTGATTAATGAGAAAGCAATCTTTCTGTCACCCGAACATAGACATATTAAGTATATGCACCAGAACGACAATCAATGTTTTATGATAACATATCCATAGCATAGAACAATTTTTATTTATCTTATGATCCATAGACCACACCTAGTAATTTTTCCATTGTTGATTGTTGTCTCTTCTATGTTCTATGGATCATAAAGTTAAGATTGTTCTGTGCTATGGATGTGTTACCATAGAACATTGACTGTCGTTCTGGTGACAGAAAGAACGTTTTTTAATCAATCAAATTCTGTTATTAACCTTTTTTTCCGGAACCAACCGAATATTTAGAATTCACGGAATGGAAAACCGGCAACCGAAATAACAAAGTTGATTTGCGGAACATATCCTTTATAAATTTGACACTATTAACATGAAATCAGGAATCCCAACTTAAATTACAGCCAATCAGAGATGATCTTAACCAAACCCTATATTTGAAAGGAATTATCTTGTTTGAAGAGCCGAGGCATCTTTTACGGATATTTATAAATAACGCGAACCTCATCATGTCAAATTTGTCCTGAAATTCCCGTTCCCCAGTAATAGTAAATTTGTGAAGAAAATTTTGTGTTGGCAACTTGGGCCGAAGTCGTCTATTCGACATACTTTCTGATAGATTTTTCAAAATGACACGGTTGTTTTCCAACAAACCTTTTAAACTGCTTCAGGAACAATTGTTTTCAAATGAAAATCGATATTATCTTCTCGAGTTTCGATTATCGGCCGAGAATAACTGTAAGGCAATATCCCAAGTTGTATTCACACAAGTTTTATTTCAATATCTCAGAAATTTGAAAATTTTGAATGTATTTGACATTGGGTAGCTACTTCATCAGCCAGTTTGACAAAAAACTAAAATTACAAAATAATGTCGCGCAGAAAGGTACATTATATCGCTTCAACTGGCACTAAATAATTAAAGGAATGGATGAAAAACCAAAAACCAACTAATAAAAAGATAAATTTTAATCCCAAAACAGTATACTGTTTCTCAGGCTAAACATTTCGAAGAATGTAATTTAGGGATTGAATCTCCCCAAGATTCCATTATAAGAATCTTTTTCATGTCAGTTGGTCGACCTGATCGAAAAATAATTCCCATATTCAATCCTAGCATCCCGATGAAAAAAAACCGAGACGACGTATGCAGATGTTGTCTAAGATACCTGCTGACTTCTTTGCATATGGCCCTCACCAACCTTCGTTTCCGAGTGTCTGTCAACCCTTCCTGGACGTTTTGTCCCTTTCAGGTAGCTGCTTCCGTCTTCTTTGTGCCCAGATACAATCTCAAAGAAAGTAAAAGGGTTCCTTACCATATGTTCCAATGAATATTATAATGAGCGTCCTTTGAGTCTATTCAGGGCTTTCCTACGACTATCATTTGGATTTTTTTGTTGCCTTTCATACCGTCACTTGACGTCGTCTATGGGTAGAACTGGGTCATGATGGTGAATTGGCCCAATTCGAAGGATGACTTTGTGCGAGAAATTGAATTAAGCACTTTCTCATGGGTCTATTGTGATCAGCAGATATCATCGTTTTGATGTATGCACGTATATTAAAGGAAACTTGTTTTTGTATGCACCTTGGAAGAAGAGCAACCGGTATAACAAACAATTTTATAGTTTTTATTTCTGTCGTATCATCCAACTGAACATTTCGCATCATATTCTTTGGAATGGGGGTTTTTCCTTTAGATGAAAATGCAATAATTTTCATGAAAAACCTTTAGAACATCACATTTCAAACATATAATTTCAATATTATATTTTAAAAATTTTTGATCACCTAAAACTGAAAAATAAAAATGGGGATTTGCATTTAAAGGGATTTGTCATGAGTGCACGATATGGCAACGTCGAATTCAGCTTTCTCGGAAAGAAAATGACGTCAAATATGTTACTCTGCTTAGGAAATCAGAGATAGCTATTCTTCGATCTGGTTGGAGTAGAAGACAACGACCAAGAAATAGAAAAAGAAGAGCACAGACTGTCATACTGTCATATTACTGACAAATCGCGAACGTAAATTGTTTGGTTATATTGACAAAGAGCACGTGTGTACCACAGAATAGGAATAAATATTTCATTATTCTATAGAAAAAGCTATTCTACTAAACACCACGAATCCCAAACCCTAATTTTGAAACCTGATTTTGAATTCTTTCTGAGGGTAATTTGGGAAAATGATGAATTAAACCCATAATAATTATGTTCAAATTTGCATTTCCAGTAATAACCCAAATTCAGGAAAACCCCCACTCAAGATTGTAATTTGAATGGTGTATAGAAACACTAATATTGTTGCGCGCATGCGTTCTATCGTTTCGCCTAAATATCTGTTATAGGTGTTCTCAAACACTCTGTTGACTATTTTTTAGGTTATTTCATTCAAGCACTAATCTTCTACTTGAAATTTATGCAATATCCAGTTGTTTCCATCATAAGATTCTACATCATTTTAATCTTGCTCATTCTTATTATTATATTATTATATATATTCTACTTTTCATCAAATTTATAAATAGATTTCAAGAAATCACTCAATAAGCTAAAAACATCAATTGAACTCTAGAATTCTATGGAAAGTCTGGTCCATAGACATGGACTTTTTCTGTGATCTTGTCACGAAATTGCATAGACCAAATATTTGGTCTATGTGAAATAGATAAATAGTTGTGTATGATATGTTCCGGGAGCGAAGCGTAATTCACAATCTTTACTAGTCTTTACTACCCAAAATTTTATATTTAATTTTTATTTATATTTTGAACTCGGCGAATGATTCGTAGTATCTCTGCCCAATGTTACCCATAGGTTTTTTTGGATACGCAACTCTGAAGGACTCTTCTCCATGAACATTGAAATTATAAATACCTCCTGCATTAAATAGGTATTCAAAAATATCAAGTTTCAGACCTGTGTATTCACAGACGAAGGAAATCTTTATATATATTTTTGCCATTCTGACTGAATGAAATGAAGAGTCATAACTTAAATTTGTCAAAATGAATTTATTTTCAGTAATTCTTGAAAATAATGTGAGGTCCAACTCGCAAAATCCAAAAAAAAGTTTTATTTCGGCTAGCTTTGATATGACATGTAGGGAACTGCCGAATATATTTTAGATTTTACATGGCAGATTTCGCGATGGCGGCATCTATCGGCAAAAACTGAAACAGGACAATAAAAACGACTTTTGACTATGCATCTTTATCTGTACCTACTGTCTTCGAAAATTTATCAGTCGAGGGAAAGATTTCATTCTTCATTTAAATTAGATTTTTGATGCATAATGTGAAATAAATAAAAGTTATCGCGTTTTGAGAGCTCTTCAAGAGTCAGTTATCCCATAAAATGTCAATGATTACTATCCAACAGGATTTGGGAGTAGAGTCTGTGCATTTCTCTCCAAATATTAAATTTTTTCGATGGAAGGTGTTTTTTTTGATTTTTCATATTTCAGCCGGCATATCAAATTTGGCTATTATTTCTTTATGAAACTTTCCTTTGTATTTTTCCCATACTTGTTCTTTCTGTGCAAGTAGCTTGATTGCTTTAAAATTTAAATAGGAGGGTCCAGCCTCAAAATTCTTTCATCAACTTCCAGGTACAACCTCTTTGAGGTGATTAATAAGATATAATTGAACGTAGAGAACAAAATTTCAATGGAATGATTTCAACTGTGTTTTGGAAGCTACTTTATAATGACCATGATCTTCCACAAGAACATAATATTAAACATGAGCTCGCAGATTCTGTCGGCAAGTAAAATTTATGCCACACATGGTGGTCTCGCCGCAAAAATGTACAATACTCGAGTCATGAACACTAGGGTCTCCTCATCGGTATAATTTGAATACAGCAGTTCCTCTTCCGGGAATAACCCTCTCAAACAGTTTGTGATTTATGTCCGGACTTTATTACCTGCCCCGAGCGTCAGCTGTTTTACACTCCTGATACCAATTGTCTATAGTTGGTTGGTAACGCGTATGTTTTTTCACATACGTCGACAAGATCGGACTTGATAAGTGGTAAATTATAGTGATGAATTTGATGCCTGGTCTCGAGCTTTGAACCGATTATACATATATGCATATGTATTCTTGGGATGGTCCGATAGGTATTTTATGCACAGAAGAAAGAAGGAAGGGGTATTTTATAACATTTATAACGTAAAAGCTCAATTGGATGACTGTTTCGGAGTATAGGCTAAGCGTATGAGGATTTTGATGAGAAATGGCAACATTGATGTGGTAATGTGAAATCTGCGATAGGTCACGAGCAGTTTTGACAGTTGGGAGAGACTGGAGGATTAACAATAACCTAAAACGCATTGTTTACTATGGGAAAAAGCGATTTCTCTCGTGCTTTCGTATTCATTTGGAAATTTTGGATTGATATATTCACTTTTCTTTGAGAAGGATAGTATGAATTCGGTGTACTTAATATGAAATTAGTCCCTGATTTCATAAACATGCAAAAAAACAGACCTTTGGTTAGTTCAGTCAACAGTCTTTTTGTGTGTTGTAGTATATTATATAGGCATCTTATTACTTTCATATGGAGGTGAAGTATTGCGAAAATATTTTGTGAATTCATCGCCCTAATAAATTTTTCATTCCTAGACACCGCCAGGTATTCCTGGGTGTAGTAGATAGGAATGGAAATATGTTTTATAAATCCTGTCTTGTTCGAGTAATAAAGAAATGCTTATTAAGAACTTATGATTTCCAAAATAACGTACATGATATTACTCGACTAAACATGAAAATCAGCCCAAAATGTCATTGCATACATGAATGTCAATGGTATGAATCAATCCTATCTAATTCAAGTTTTATTGATTGTGGAGACTAATCTCCATCCTATGTTCTTTGCCGAGGTAATTGACAAGTTGCAAAGTAACAATTATTCTGTGAATTTTCGTTTTGAGCGCATTTGATAATGGATAAATTGAGTTCCTCTCCGTACATCCGGTTAGTACCTACCATTCGAATGAAAATAATTCAACAACTCATTGGTAGTTTTCATCGATTTGATGTTGATTATTTGAGCTTGAATACCTGAATTTACTTAAAAAAACTTAGGTTTTTAATTGTATTTTCTGCCTTACTAAACCAAGCAATGATCAAATGAAATTGTTGTTCATAGAAAAAGTTTCTGAGAAAAAAGTTGTATAATGAACAATTCCTTAGATAGTTGTTTCTAAAAAAAACCATTATGTCCTTTCCTAACTCCTACATATATCCTACTGCGAGAATTCAATGTGTAGTCTCTGCAACACAGGAAAAATATGCACTGTGTTATTTTGTATATGAAATGAATAACATCAAATATAAAAACTGTGATTCAATAAACTTTATAATGTTCCGTGTACCAAAAATAAACCTTAAGATTTGTAAATTGTGATATATTCCATGTTAGTCCATTCAATACTTCCCCCATGAAATATATAGACTTGCAGTGCAATACATTTTCAAGAAGAAATAATTTAGATTTATTTACTTGTAGTATTAGAGATATAAGAAACTGTTTTTTTTTCTATATAAGGTGATTGAAGCGTTTTCCTTTTTTTTCTTTTTGTTTTATTTGGTTCTTAGTGTGAGCACTCTTACATGTTATTGCTGCTAAGGTGATGTTTCTAATATTTACCAATTAAATAAATAAATAAATATTGGAACAACTCAAAAGTAAATTTTGGCAAAAGTCTGTGAAAACGAGAACGATCGAAAAATAATTCTTCATATTCTCTGGTTTTTCTCGCGTACCTTTTTTATTTGATTTTTGGTAGTTCTTTTTCAGATATTGAGAGTAAAAACCTAGAAACACCAGAAAAATAATGCGAAATCCTGCCAAAATAACCTTCGATATATATTTCCAAGAAATCATCTTCCACCTGAAATTTCTCAAGTAGTCGGTTCAGGACCGTTTCCGGGTCCACATTCGCAAGATACCAGCACCTGGACAAAAAAATTGTTCTTGATCTCGGACTTACAATCGTTCAGATTCAATTGAGTCTCTATTTCCTTCAGGGAGAATAGTAGAAATATTGCTTACTCATTGAGACGGGTCATAGATCCACCAAACCATAGAATGATATGAATAAATAAATATTAACTCACTCATTCACATATATTCCCTTTACCGTCATTTTTTTTATTTCACACTTTAATGTTAAACACTCTACCTATTCACCTCAACTACCATACATTCTCGCCCAAGGCCCTGGTCTTACCCGAAGCGCAACCACCTGAAAAAATATAATGATGATTCGATGTATCGGCCAATACAGAAGGGGAGATAACAAATGCCGGGCAAGGGCGACTGTACACACACCCCCAACATATGGCCTACCATGATCGGTTTACGCCATTGAAATCCAAATGCTTCATGATAATTAAACGTTCAACTGATTAAACGGCCACGTTTATCGAATGTAAATGACAGTTACACACTTGGAAGTAGGAAATTTAATGTACGGAATGTGATAATGAGGTATTTGATATTCAGATAACGTCAAAAATGCCATTTTTGGTTGTTTGGAAGCGTGAAGGAGAAATGATAAAATAAATTGGAATGTTATTATTGGTGGGAGTGGGTTTGGTTCCTCTGTTTTATGTAATACCCAAAGTTTCATTTATTTTTGTATTTAATCTTGTTGAAGAAATCAAACTAATGAACAACGGAGTACACTGAAATCTGAGAGATGTATTCCATAACCTTGAGTTCTATAAATTTCAGTTAGTTAGTTTTTCAATCAATTTTAGTTATAGTTATAGTATATAAAATATTGATTAAAGTACAGTGTTGCTTACGTGAGTTATTTTGTCGAATAAAAATGAATTATTACAGTAGTATTTTCGCGAATAGTATCGAAAGGTTACTATAAATTGAAAAAATGGAGAGTTTCAAATATTTTTGAATTTTTGCCACTCGCTCAGCTTCATTTATTTTATTCTTTCCAGGTACAGTGGAGTTCCGAATTTCCATTGACGAAATATCAGGAGAACAATGTATAGAATGGCATGCAGCCAACTGAAAAATTGATTATATTTATAGAATAAAATGTTTTATCCCATATTGTTTCATTAGCGGGGAAAACTTGTATATCACTCAGAGAAAGAGACAGATGATTTTTTGCTCCTTTCACCATATTCATTATGTAGGTAGTTTCATCTAAAAAAAATTAAATATTCATCAGAACCTTCTACTTCTGATATTTGGCATTTTCTGCCGCATTGAGCCAACCTTTTATGTCATTTCATAATCAACTAAGATATACTCATATTTTCAACAATTCTTTTTGATGCATACATGTTCAAATAATCGGCGTTATATCATCGTTCCAAATGTCTGTATTTTCGAATTTCTCCCCGGAAATGTTATATTAAACTACCAGATAGGCACATGGTAGGAGCTTGCGACTCAAAACATTCAGGATAGGTGGCGCATCAGCTAGGATGCGTCGGCTAAGTTGGTCAATAGTCTGAATCGTTCAAACGGTTTTGGAGTTATACTCGTTTGCACTTTCGAGATTATTTCCTCAATATCTCAGGAACTACTCAAGCGATCGGATCGAAACTTGGTATTCAGTCTCAAAATACCGACGCACAAACGCTTGCGAAGTTATGTTGGAATCGTATCATCGGTAAGGTTGAAAATTTCGAATTGTTCAAAATATAATTTGTTTCTGAAACTAAACCATCAGATTCCGATGAGGTTTCAAATCAAATTTCAGTTTTATTCGATTATAATGTCTGAAGATATTTAGAAAAATATATGTCAAATTTCTTGTTTTTTTTCCTGGCTATCGTTGATATTTCTGAGATAACAGAAAAAAATAATCTGACCAGGAAGAAACTTGGTAATGAGTTGGTCAATGGTGATGCACAAATTCTTGCGAAATTTTGTAATGATAGTGGAGTTAGAACTAGTGAAAAAATCAAAATTTTGTTGGCCGCCCACGAATTTACACATGCACGCAAAACCTGCCGATTCACGTGAGTGCTTTCCTGAAATTTTGTCATTATCAAATTTATTCAGTTGCAACAGAATAATTTTTTGAACAATCACAACAAATTTACCCGATTATCGATATGTAAATTAGTGCGACAACAACGAGAATAACAATTTTTTGTTAAGTACAGAAGTGGAATTTGTTGAGATATTAGATTACTATTATCCATTATATGTGTATGAAACAAGAATAAATAAATATACTCGATCATACTCTAGTGTCATATCTTTCGATTTTTTGGGTGAATTCAAGAGCTTGTACGAGCATATAGCTTGTGAGGGATTTTTTAGAGGAATCTAGAAGAATATACACATAATTTATGATGCCAGTATGCCGAAATGTTTGGTTTAATTGAAAAAACTTAAGATTATTCAGGAATAAATGGGATTGTTGAAAAATTCAACATCAGGCAAAACAATTTATGTAGTTCAATAATGAAACCAATCGCATATTCTATTCATCAATTCATAGAATTATCATTCAAAATTATACAGCTCATAAACTGATTAGACTCGAATGCTATTCCGATATGCTTCTTGTGTAAAAAAATCGAATTAAGACTGGATAACAAAACTGTATGAAGAAATTTCATACCACACACCTGTATTCATACAGTTTCTAACAAGAAACTCAAAACAAATATGAATCATCAAAGATTATTAGACAAACTAATGATATAGTTATACCAATGAATTGTTGCGGATTTTATGAGAGCTGTTTTTATCGTAGTTACCTGTTTCAATATTATTCGGCGGAGTTTGGAATAGGACATCCAATTGGATTGCCAATTCAATTGGTCAGTGAAAAACCTAGAAAAATCAGCAGCTTTAAAGCGCTTGTTTACATTGTGGAATGGCTCCTTGGAAATTTCTGTAAAATTCAAATGAAATCTGGAAATTTTCGAGAAAAGTTTTTTTTTTCAAATTTTTCTATGGATAAATCTTTCAATTGAGATTGTTCATCTTCAAACCAAGTTTTATTTCGATCAGACAATTATTTTCTGAGTTATTGAAAAATTTCAAATGGCTGTAACACGAAAACCAGTCGGCAGATTTGGCCCAGTAACGAACACAACCGAAATATTCAGGACCAAAACCTAACCTGAGGCGGATTCATCATCAGTGAGTCCAACCTAGTAGTTTGATACCGATTTCAGCTTCAAATTTCAAAATTACAGATTACAGACATTGTGACGAAACGATAACGCGCTGTTTCCCAGAACAAGCGCGTAAAAATGCAAATTTATCGCCTATATAAGGCTGATTTTATGTCTTATCGAGGAGGCTTTTTTGATAATTCTTATTATTATTACTTCTGCTTTGGGTGTTGAAAAAACCCTATCAAAATGAAGCTTTTCACTAATTAACTCACACTTTGTACTTCGAAATTCGAGCAGGTACGATATTGTTCTTATCATCACTTCGAGGTACTGCACTCACATGGATCATCCTTTATGTCTTAGCTATCGCACTTCCTCAGATAAAATTTAAATTTGCCGGCCTAAATTTTATTCCATAGTTGCACAATGTTTAAATAACATATTATTTACGTTTGGATATTCGTTTTGTAATAAATTACTGGCTATTGTACTGTTGTTTTATTTTTGATTCCTTTAACGAAAAGACAAAATAATGTATAAATATACAATGCAATACGGCAACTTTGTGGCATATTCAAAATTAAATCTGAACAAAGACTATACATTCGAACTGAAATGAAAAACAGTTAACCCTTTCTATATATATCATATTAAAAATTCCTTATTGCGTCTACTCGATAAAACGACTTTACCATGAAATTTTCAACGCAAATCCATCAAGTAATTGATATGTGATATTCATTTTTTTATAATTCTTTTTGAAAATAATAATAATTTCATTGATATTGACCATATTGACAATAAAAACAATAATACATAATAATATACAAAATCACATACTGCATATGAAATTCGCCAATATAGAAGAATTATGAGACCCAAATAAGCTCTCAGGTACTTGTCTTTGGATCATTTCACATCATAATAAAAAGACATTTCATGTAGTAAGTGAAGTGAAAATAACTTTTTAATTACGACCAAAAAATATTCTCGAACAAGAAAAGAAGAAACATCACAGTTTTTAATAGTCCGACTCAGAAACATACACAATGAAATGAAAAATAAACCCTCCGAACAACAGAGAAAGCTAGAGATTTTTTATAACATCTAATAATTTCAATGATAAATTGTTCAAATTAATGGGACTGAAAAGCTGGAAGCAACAACTTGGTGATGTTTACCTATTTGAATCTTTTCCCCGTTCATAGATCACAATCTGTAATCCTAACACTACTTCTCTAATTAGGCTGGTGGTAGCATTCCATCAAGAATTAATTACACTTCACCCCTCTGTTCTAATTAGAACTGGGTTGTTCCAGTTAATTGGTTTTGCATCTTATAACTTCTAATTTGGCAAGAATTGTCAGAGATAACGTTAATCGTTACTAACCTAAAATGGTTCAAATTTTTTTCACCTTCAATAACATTTCAAATATTTCAACGAATTGGAAGAGGAAAATACAGAACATCCCCACACGCGCCCTCTAGTAACGAGGGGTTGAAGTAAGGGGTGAGTGTAGATTCACATGAGATCGATTCAGCTTCCGAACAGGAAACATTATGGGGTATTCTAATGGAAGAAAGTTTTGATATGGTTTTCTTTACCACCCCTCAATTCTCTAGTGGTGGGGATAGATGTGATATCACGCATCACCCTTGACAGAATAGAGAGGCAACCCTTAATGTTTAGATTGGTTCAATATTAATTAAACATTTTTATAATTCAGAATATTTTATCGAGAAGTGTTTTTATCTGAAATACCGTTTAATCTGTTTTTTTGAGAATTTAGATGAGTATAAAGAATGAGAATATGCGTTACCTCTCACGAACTTATTATAAATAATTATGATTATGTATGAAGGAAAAATATATTGTACCACAATGAAAGTAAAACATAATAAAATAAAAGTAGTAGGATGAATAAACCTCATATTAACTGGATTGATCAGCATATTATGTCGAATAAGTAAGTTCCTAAGGCAGCGCATCCACCAGATAGATAATCAATAGTACCGTGTTTTCATGATATACACGCATGAAATCATGAATTGCAAAGTATAAATTCGTATTAAGTATTCAAAGATAGGAGGAGTTGTGATAAAGGTGATATTGTCTAAGGGGTACTTGTGGTAAGGGGGCAAGTATTGGAGGAACACTTTGGGCAAATCTTTTCAGTAATTTTCGATGTTTTCATTGTGTTCTGTGATATAACCCCCAAAATAGTCCGAAAAATATATTATCAGAGACAGTTGTCTCTGATACATAGACATATTAAACTCTCTGGACACGGCGTACGAATCCATTTCTGAAGAGTCGAATGGGGATAATGAACCAAGTGAGAGGTCCGAGAGAGAGATGGAACTGGAGCGGGCAGACCATAGACAAGATACACGATTAAAATAACATGCGACTAGTGATAGGGACATGAAGGAAATCGGCCAATCAGAGAAAACACGGAATGGCGGTAAATTTGAACTTCACAACGTGAATGATGACTGTTCTATGGTGTCTTTGGTTATGTGCAGTATTTTATCTCGAACTGATATTCCTCATTGATTTTGATCATCAGAGTGTAGCTTTCGAGTAATTATGGAAAAACAGATGATCAGCCGGCCATAACTCCGAAATCTTAAGGGAGCATGATATATGTATAATGATTAACGAAACTTCGGACCAGTAATATAAAAATTATTTTGACCCCTAGAAGCAGTTGAGTCCCATTTTTCAACCACAATCGAAATAGTTCTTCGGGGATTTAGTTCGTTAACGAACATAAAACCAAGACCGCAGACCTGCCAGGCGGACGGACAGAATCCAATTTGATCACAAATTTTTCATCAGTAAGAAAATTTTTTGCTCAAAAAATACTGACATTGTAACGGAAGGATATCGCACTCTTCTTTCCAACAAAAAGCGCGCAAAAAATGAACAAATTCACAGTTATTCATGCAAGGTAAACTCACTTATGGAATTTCACGTTTTCCCCTTTTTATATCTCCTCGTACAATTAATGGCACAACAAGAATTTTCTATTTCTATTCAAAAACTTACGAAAACACAAAACATGAAAACAACACGAAAATTATATCTTACATACAGTCTTTATACTATAATTCAAAATCTGCTTTGAAATACTTTGGAAAAAACAAATATGACTTATTATAGTCTATGGCTTCAAACTGATCTGTCTTATTTTTGCCGTATTCTATGATGGTTTGGCCCGCCCTAGTTCCCTCTTTGTCGGCCCGCTTCCTCTCTCTTTAAGCCATGTCCATGTTTTATAGGTCTATGCTCTGATATTATCTTTGAATAAAGAACAGAGGATATTATGAATGGATAATAAGTATAATTTTATTTGTCCAAACATTTGTTTACCTTTAAATTTCCCACAAGTAAAAAGTTGAAAGGAATTATGATACAAGCTATGGAATTTGCGGAAAGGTGCCAAGACTCCAGAAGCATAGCTTTTTTCTGATGAAATTTATAGGTAATCTTTTGTTATTTGATATAAATAGATGTATATAATTCATTTTGGGCGCGAAATAAGGTCCAAATGTTGTCAAAATACTGCTTTGTTTTTCTACCCAAGTTTAAACCGATAGATGCCGGCATCCAAAAATCTGCCATGTAAAATCTGAAATATCTTCGGAAGTTACCGACATGTCATATCAAAACTAGTCAAATGAGAGCTTTTGTTTGGGTAAAAATACTTTGCTGGCCGAAATAGAATCATACCGTCAATTTCAGACTTCTAGTAAGAATATGAGACTCATAATGCAAACCTGAGATCTATCGAGGATCACCTTCTTGCCACAATATTCAAAATTAAAATCCACCCCAATTTGGGGGTAGTTTATTCTTGTAATTTTTCAAAATAATTTGCTGACAGAAGGTTTCCAGTCGAGATACTTTATCAAAACGCTACATTATGATTGAATGTGGCATACTTTTTGTGCCACCATAAAAAAAATTCAGATCCGCCCCCGTTTGAGGGTAGTTTATTCTTGTGATTTTTCAAGAATCCTTGCTGATCGGAAATTTCCCGTGGAGATATTTTATTGAAACGATGTATTATGACTAACTGTAGCATACTCTTTGTGCCACCATAAAAAATATTCAGATCCACCCCCTATTAAGGGTAGTTTATTCCTGTGATTTTTCAGGAATCCTTGCTGATCGGAAACTTCCCGTCAAGATATTTTATTGAAACGATGTATTATGACTAACTGTAGCATATTCTTTGTGCCACCATAAAAAATATTCAGATCCACCCCCTATTAAGGGTAGTTTATTCTTGTGATTTTTCAGGAATCCTTGCTGATCGGAAATTTCCCGTGAAGATATTTGATTGAAACGATGTATTATGACTAACCGTAGCATATTCTTTGTGCCACCATAAAAAATATTCAGATCCACCCCCTATTAAGGGTAGTTTATTCCTGTGATTTTTCGGAAATCCTTGCTGATCGATATTTTCCAGTGGAGATATTTCATTCAAACAAAGTAAAATAATTGCAAATCGGATACCCTCTGTGCCACCATACAAAAATTTCAGGTCCGACTCGTTTAAGGGTAGTTTATCCTCGTAATTTCTACGAATACTTTGCTGACCGAAAATTTTCAGTGGAGATATTTTATTGAAACAACGTATTATGAGTAAACGTAGCATAAGCTTGGTGACACCGTAAAAAAAATTCAGACCCGCCCGTGTTTAAGGGTAGTTTATTCCTGTGATTTTTCAGGAATCCTTGCTGATCGGAAATTTTCCGTGCAGATATTTGATTGAAACGATGTATTATGACTTACCGTAGCATACTCTTTGTGCCACCATAAAAAACATTCAGATCCATCCCCTATTAAGGGTAGTTTATTCGTGTGATTTTTCAGGAATCCTTGCTGATCAGAAAATTCCCGTGGAGATATTTGATTGAAACGAAGTATTATGACTAACCGTAGCATACCCTTTGTGTCACCGTAAAAAATATTCAGATCCACCCCCTATTAAGGGTAGTTTATTCATCGGATTTTTCGGAAATCCTTGCTGATCCATATTTTCCAGTAGAGATATTTCATTGAAACGAAGTAAAATAATTGCAAATCGGATACTCTCTGTGCCACCATACAAAAATTTCAGGTCCGACTCGTTTAAGGGTAGTTTATCCTCGTAATTTCTCGGAATACTTTGCTGACCGAAAATTTTCAGTGGAGATATTTTATTGAAACAACGTATTATGACTAAACGTAGCATACGCTTGGTGCCACCGTGAAAATCCGCCCCTCTTTAAGGGTAGTTTATTCCTGTGATCAGCAAGGATTTCCGAAAAATCACAAGAATAAACTACCCTAAATAGGGGTTGGATCTGAATATTTTTCATGGTGGCACAAAGAGTATGCTACGGTTTGTCATAATACATCGTTTCAATAAAATATCTCCACGGGAAATTTCCGATCAGCAAGGATTCCTGAAAAATCACAAGAATAAACTACCCTTAATAGGGGGTGGATCTGAATATGTTTTATGATGGCACCAAGAATATGCTACGGTTAGGCATAATACATCGTTTCAATAAAATATCTCCACGGGAAATTTCCAGCCAGGATTCCTGAAAAATCACAGGAATAAACTACCCTTAAAGAGGGGCGGATTTGAAATTTTTTCACGGTGGCACCAAGCGTATGCTACGTTTAGTCATAATACGTTGTTTCAATAAAATATCTCCACTGAAAATTTTCGGTCAGCAAAGTATTCCGAGAAATTACGAGGATAAACTACCCTTAAACGAGTCGGACCTGGAATTTTTGTACGGTGGCACAGAGGGTATCCGATTTGCAATTATTTTACTTTGTTTCAATGAAATATCTCCAGTGGAAAATATGGATCAGCAAGGATTTCCGAAAAATCCGAAGAATAAACTACCCTTAATAGGGCGTGGATCTGAATATTTTTTATGGTGGCACCAAGAATATGCTACGTTTAGTCATAATACGTTGTTTCAATAAAATATCTCCACTGAAAATTTTCGGTCATCAAAGTATTCCGAGAAATTACGAGGATAAACTACCCTTAAACGAGTCGGAACTGAAATTTTTGTATGGTGGCAAAGAGGGTATCCGATTTGCAATTATTTTACTTTGTTTCAATGAAATATCTCCACTAGAAAATCTCGATCAGAAAGGATTTCCGAAAAATCACAGGAATAATTTACCCCTAATAGGGGGTGGATCTGAATATTTTTTACGGTGGCTCAAAGGGTATGCTACGGTTAGTCATAATACTTCGTTTCAATCAAATATCTCCACGGGAATTTTCCGATCAGCAAGGATTCCTGAAAAATCACAAGAATCACAAGAATAAACTACCCTTAATAGGGGGTGGATCTGGATGTTTTTTATGGTGGCACAAAGAGTATGCTATGGTTAGTCATAATACATCGTTTCAATCAAATATCTCTACGGGAAATTTCCCATCAGCAAGGATTTCTGAAAAATCACAAGAATAAACTACCCTTTAACGGGGGCGGATCTGAATTTTTTTTTTGGTGGCACAAAAAGTATGCTATATTCAATCATAATATAGCGTTTCGATAAAATATCTCAACTGGAAACCTCCGGTCAGCAAATTATTTTGAAAAATTACAAGAATAACTACCCCGAATTTGGGGTGGATTTGAAATTTGAATGTGGTTTTCAATGTACACAACTCAGTTTTAGAGTTTGGTTCAATTAAATATTCTTTAAGGTCGTGATTTAGAGGATTATATTTTGGTCAGCAAATTATCCACACCCCTTTTGTTTTGACTTTCGAGTTGGACCGTATATTATTTTCAAGAATTTCCGTTAATAAATTAATTTCAACAAATTTGAGTAATGAGTCATTTTATTCAGTCTGAATGGCCAAAGTTTCTTTCGTCTCTGAATACACAAGTCTGAAACTGGATGTTTTTGAATACCTATTCAATACAAAAGGTATTTATCTAGTTCATTTAGTTCATGGAGAAGAAGTTCTCCAGAGTTTCGTATTCAAAAATACCTATAGGAAACATTTGGAACGATAGATACTATGATTAATTTGTCGGTTTGAAATTCTTCTGATAAATTCGTATGAACATAAAAGTGAATAATTCATATTTCAATAAAAATAAACATGAACGTATCCTCGAATTTTTTACAAGTATGTAACAAATAAATTCATAACTTTCGAATTAAATATTTATAAATAGGTACATATCTACAAAATTAATAAACCATATATATTTGTGTGAAAGGAGATCCAATAAAATCTATGAGTAATATATCAATCTTTTTCCGTTTCTACCGTGGTTTTGGCTTCGAACTGACTTCTTGCGTCCATGAAAGTCTACTTACAATAAATAAACCCCATCTTCCTCATTATTCCCTTATGGCATTGTATAAACTTGTTAAACAATATTTCATATTGTTAATGAGTTGTTCCACATTTGTTGAATATTAGTTGATATATTAGTCCATCATTCCAAATATCTAATTCATATTTTCAGAAATAATTTCATCTGATCTAATCGATTATTGCTCAATACATTTTTATTCAGTGGAATTAATTGTATGGAGTAACGTTCTTGCTAGCATCGTTGACAGAGCCAAGTAGTACAATATTTGGCAAGTTTAGGACCACGTTTTGTACCCGAAATGTTAGTGGGTAATGGTATTCTATGCATTATCGTTTAAAACTTCGAAGAATTATTTTTCTGACAAATTTTTCTAATAGACGACTTCAGCCCAAGTTGCCAACCCACAATTTTCTTCACAAATTTACTTACACTGGGCAACGGGAATTTCAGGACAAATTCGACATGATAAGGTTCGCGTTATTTATGAATATCCGTAAAATATGCCTCGGCTCCTCAAACAAGATAATTCCTTCCAAATATAGGGTTTTGTTAAGATCATCTCTGATTGGCTGAAATTTAAGTTGGGATTCCTGATTTCATGTTAATAGTGTCAAATTTATATAGGTTATGTTCCGGAAATCAACTTGGATATTTCGGTTGCCGGTTTTCCGTTCCGTAAATATGAAATATTCGGTTGATTCCTGAAAAAGGGTTAATTACGGAATTTGATTGATGAAAAAACGTTCTTTCTGTCACCAGAACAACAGTCAATGTTCTATGGTAACATATCCAAAGCTTAAACAATCTTTATTTACTTTATGATCCATTGAACATAGACGAGACAACAATCAACAATGGAAAAATTACTAGGTATGATCTATGGATCATAAGGTAAATGAAGATTGTTCTATGCTATGGATAAGTTACCATAAAACATCGATTGTCGTTCTGGTGCATAGAATTAATATGTCTATGTTCTGGTGACAGAAAGATTGCTTTTTCATCAATGAAATTCCGTAACAAACCTTTTTTCAGGAACCAACCAAATATTTCATATTTGCAGAACGTAAAACTGGCAACCGAAGTATCCAAGTTGATTTGCGGAACATATCCTTTTTAAACTTCACACTATATTAACATGAAATCAGGAATCCCAACTTGAATTCCAGCCTAGCAAAAACCTATATTTTGAAGGAATTATCTTGTTTGAAGAGCCGAGTCATCTTTTACGGATATTTATAAATAACACCAACTTTATCATGTCGAATTTGTCCTGAAATTTCCGTTCCCCAGTGATAGTAAATTTGTGAAGAAAATTGTGGGTTGGCAACTTGGGCCGAAGTCGTCTATTGAGGTTTGTCAATTCAACCATTGTTCGATTGGCTCACACCTAAATTATGAAGGTATACCTACTTTTCAACGTGAAATATTTGTTCTACCGATTCCTCGAAAAATATTCGAGGGATATAAGCGTGAAGAATGTTTACATGATTTACACTCTGTATATCTGGAATATAAATCAGTTCTAATAATTAAACTGAGTTTAACATATTCTGCGAGCCTTTGTGCGTCGATAAAAGACAACGTATTACCAAATATTGAAGAAAAATTCGTATGAGTATAACTCCGAAACCGTTTGGTCGGTTGGAATCATTCACGAACTTAACTGGAGCATTTCTATGAGTAACCTACTGTGAAAGTTCCAAGTCGCTAGCTCTTTCCATTCTGAAGTTACCTTGACAACGCCAGGCCGTCCAGACAGAATCAAATTCGACATCGGATTTTTCATATATGAGTCCAAATCAGTCGTTGAACATTCGAAAATCACAAACATTTGGCCAAAACTATAGCACGCTGTTCCCTCGAACATGCGCCTATATTTAAAAAAAATCGAGAACACATTTCGTAAACCCCATCATGACAAATCCGCCATTTTCCGAGTCAATTATATTCACCGCACACAAAAACCATATTTGTGATTTATTTTATAGGCAGGGGTGTTGATATTACGGCCGCATAGAAATAACGTTCATAATTTCGTTGAGGTATGCCAGAGTCACGTCCGCCAAGGCAGCGCTCGTAAACTCTCTATGAAACGACTTCGATATGGCTGATAATGGGAGTCCATACCGTTTTGGGGAACACTTAGTTCGTTGGCGATATCTAAGTGGGCATTTTTGCCTGGGCCCCGGTTCCAAAGAAACATGTCGATAAAATACCGATGGAAATGGTGTTTGAGCAGGTTCAACAAAAATGTCAATGAATATAGAGGCTGTTTCGCCTTTGCGCTTATGTTCTGTCGTTCTCTGTAACAGCGTGTTGTCGTTATGTTCCTCAATATCTGAGGAAATACTGGAACGATCACATCCAATCGTTGAGACTCGTATGATACACAATTTTCGAGGATGGTATCGATATCGTTTTGACAACGCATTGGAACAAGCAATATTTGAACTCGGATATCTGGATTCAGATTCCAGAGGGCTAACCATTTGACCATGGAATTTTTTTTTAACTAACCTATGATTATATCAGTAAGCTTCATACATTAGTCCATGCGATAATAAAATTATATATTTCAAGGCTCCACCGAGATTTGGACACGGATCGCTGGATTCAGAGTCCACAGTGCTAACCATTACACCATGGAACCTCTTTTATAACTAAGCTATGATTATATCAGTAAGATTTATACATGATTCTATGCGATAATAAAATTATAGGTAACAAAGATTCCACAGAGATTTGAACTCGGATCGCTGGAATCAAAGTCCAGAGTGCTAATCATTAGACCATGGAACCTCTTTTGTAACTTAGTTATGTTGTGTGATTATGTGAGTAAGATTTATGCATTATTTCATGCAATAATGAAATTATATATTTCAAGGTTCCACCGAGATTTGAACTCGGATCGCTGGATTCAGAGTTCAGTGTGCTAACCATTGCACCATGGAAGCTCTTTTGTAACTAAGCTATGATTGTATGATTATATCAGTAGGATTTATGCATTATTACACGCAATAATGAAAGTATATAGTTCAAGGTTCCACCGAGATTTGAACTCGGATCGCTGGATTCAAAGTCCAGAGTGCTAACCATTACACCATGGAACCTCTTCCGTAACTAAGCTATGATTATGTCACTATAATTTATGCATTATTACATGCAATAATAAAATTATATATCTCAAGGTTCCACCGAGATATTAACTCGGATCGCTGGATTCAGAGTCCAGAGTGCTTACCATTACGCCATGGAACCTCTTCTGCAACTAAGCTATGACTATGTCACTAAGATTTATGCATTATGTCATGCGATAATAAAATTATATATCTCAAGGTTCCACCGAGATTTGAACTCGGATCGCTGGATTCAAAGTCCAGAGTGCTAACCATTACACCATGGAACCTTTTTTGTAACTAAGCTATGATTATATGATTATATCAGTAAGATTTATGCATTATTACATGCAATAATAAAATTATATATTTCAAGGTTCCACCGAGATTTAAACTCGGATCGCTGGATTCAGAGTCCAGAGTGGTAGCCATTACACCATGGAACCTCTTCTGTAACTAAGCTATGATTATGTCACTGAGATTTATGCATTATGTCATGCGATAATAAAATTATTTATCTCAAGGTTCGACCGAGATTTGAACTCGGATCGCTGGATTCAGAGTCCAGAGTGCTAACCAATACACCATGGAACCTCTTCTGTAATTAAGATTTCTGCATTATGTCATGCGATAATAAAATTATATATCTCAAGGTTCCACCGAGATTTGAACTCGGATCGCTGGATTCAGAGTCCAGAGTGCTAACCATTACACCATGGAACCTCTTCCATAGCTAAGCTATGATTATGTCACTAAGATTTATGCATTATCTCATGTCCACAGTCAAACCAAGTCCAGAGTGCTAACCATTACACCATGGAACCTTAACAAAGTTATTAGAAATGTAAATTATTTGATGGATTTCTGAATTATTTCTTGCGTGAATCCAATTATCCTCTGTTCCACTGATGGTGGATTATTTCATACGATAATGAAAATAGACTTATTTTTTCACAGGAGATTAGGTTCATCCTTTCAAATTCCAAAAATAGATTGATTATTTTGGGTCATCAAGCCAACTAGTGAATTCAGAGCTTCTCATACATAAGAAACAACAGATCAATCATCAACAAGACCGAGTACTGTTAACGATTAATCTAATATACAGTAAGGTCGTGAAACAACATATATAAGAAACTTTATTCTTTGACCTTTCACCTTCCAAATCGATAAAGATATATCATTTTCCATCCAGGCAGATGATTCAAAGGTTTGAGCAAAATTCAATATCCGCACCGTTTGCGTCTGCCGGATTTATTATTTTCAGGTTGAATTGAAAGTTTTTGTTTACACTACAGTGATGGTATGAGGCACTGTTTTGTAGAAAAGTGTGGTTGCAAATTTATTTATTTTCGAGTAATTATATTTATTACTTGCAGCATTACAGCAATATATTTATTTTGAGTGGAGATGTATTTATTTCTTATTTCGATATATTTGTTTTCTACCAAATACAATATATTTACGAGTTGAGAGTTTCAAATATAGACCCAATATATTTTTTAATTCGATGGTGCGTCGAAAAGAGGCTTTAAGTTTCCAGAAATCCAACAATCCAACTACGAAAGAGCATTGATTATCAGTCATGATTTTGATATGTTATGTGAATAGTTAGTGATATTCCTCTGGCAACTGTATACTTCCGGCGGCGCTATCTCTTGAAGTTGTTCGATATATCGAATCAATAATAAATATATTGTAACTTATATTTTCATACAAGGTGTTCCTAAATTGGAGGTTTGAACGAAAAAGGTAGTTTGCCTGCGTAATTTCACGAAAAAAGATTCCATAAACATGGGACCGCAGACGTTTCGTTTTCATGATTCATGAAGATTCTATAATAAACTGGTCAAATCATCTTGTGAAGTGCAGATTCTTTGAGAAATAAACTTGAAGAAATTTCAAACTTTAACACCCTGTATTTCGAAAACGGAACGTTTATGGTCACATGTTAATGGAACTTTTTCTTCCTCAAATTTGTACGAGAAATCTCCCTTCTTCGTTTGTACCTGCAACACCCTGTATATTTCAAACTCACATCTCATGTATACAATGCACGTCAAAATTATGGAACAAATTCATTTTTTCAGAAGAAAAATATTTGGCTACAAAATCCTGAAAGAGGTCAATTTTTGTTTTACTTTCACCAAATTTTTATGCATTTTTGAAGGATTTTTGTTGCACCCTATGCCATCCCCATCAACCCTCTAAATTTTTTGAATAGGGAAAGTGGGTCATGTGGTACTTTTTTGGCAAGGTCTTTGTATCTTCTTTACAGGCGTGCAAGAAAAAATGTTTTTTTGAAAAATTAGTTACTTCAAAAAGGTTTTCTGTATGTGCACTTTGTCATGGCTCATTTATGTTTCAGGATTTTGTTGCCAAACATTTTTCTTCTGAGAAAATGAATTTGTTCCATAATTTTGACACGTACTGTTTTGCTGCATCTAATACATTAGAGAGATATTGCAACTTTTGAATAGCGCAAGCGTTATGATATTACGGTGCGCTATATATAACGTTTTGGTGGTTAACGTGGATTTAACGGCCGTACCAGAAGTAGACGTATTGCTACACGTTTTTGTTACCGTTACGTTAGTTATCAGTTTGTTTGGTTAGGTTATGTGAGACGTCAGATTTTTGTGTTACAAACTTACGTTCAGACTCATAAAGCTTGATAATTTGCATTTCTGCATTAGCTTTTTGGTTCTGGACAAAATGAAAATGGAATTGGAAGCGTAATTTCACGTGGTGCTTATGCAGAAGAAGTGGAACTAGTTTTATTACACAATATAATTGGCATGGTTCAAACTATTTCTACTTTCCAACCCCTCATGTTGCTTCCAAAAGTATTTCTTAATTCGTGAAAAAGTAACAAATACCTATTAATGAAAAAAATTTGCTTAGGTAGCACTAATAAATCTTAATGTCTAATATTAGTTGTGTGTAAGAGGTATTGTAGAATAGAGTTGAAAAATCTGAGGAAGTTGTGTTCCGAAAAACATATTAACAAACAGCTTTTCTATGACAGTGATCGGAGTCGGAAGAGCCCGAAGCTTAACGATTCCTTCCGATATAGAATAGCGCACGTAAATTGCGGCTCGCAATTTTCCGTAAATAACGTGAGACGCTAACGCTATTAACGTCGCGTTATTCTGAAAATGAATCTGCGTATGCTTAGATGTCAAAAATAACGTTTGCGCTAATAACGTCACACAAAGTTGACACTGCAATATCTCTCTATTATATTGACTCCGAAAATCAATATATATTTGCAATTCCACTTTTGACCCTAAAGTCGCCGTATAGGATGGAATTCATCAAAATATCGAGCTTAATGATGAAAATCGATTTTGAGTAGGTAGGAGCTGATTTCATGTGACAATTAATTGAAACTATCAACCTTAATGATTGGAGTGTTAGAGAGGCGAGCAATTATAGACGATTCTGTTTCCTCGCCATATTATTAGACAAGATGTGGAGGGTATCTGAATATCATATTACCCGCAAACCTCGACTTCACTTCTAATAAATGGCTGTTCTAAATTGACACCATGTTTATCTTGTAATCTGAGTGACTACCATCCATTCGGAGATGTGTTTACTAAAAAACTCTTCTAATTTATTAGCCAGGAAGACGCTAGAAAGCTCATTTGAAATTTCATCTGTCATGGGAGTCATCGTGCCTCGGTCGAGGTAGATGTTATGTTTCGACATCAGTTGAATGATTCGACAAGATAAGTTGTTTTCTCGTGCATGTTCTAGGGTTTTTCCGAATCTTCGAATTTTGATCCAAAAATGGTCTCAAACGACTAGGTTGGACTCACTGATGCCGAAGCCGGCGTCAACATCGATTCTGTCCGACCGGCCGTCCGTACTAAGGCACGATTACGGGCGTACGGAGGATTCTATCGACTTGAAAATTCAAGGGTTGTTTGCATTTCGAAATGCGAAGGTGAAGTTCGTTAATAGGCGAAATCGGCGAAATGGTTTCGGAGTTGTAGCCATTTGAAATTTTCAAGTTATTTCGAGAACTACTGAAGCGATGGAATTGGTATTCGATTACTAGTTGGAGCATAAGGACTTGATACCTTTTGCAGAATTTGGTTGAGGTCGTGGTGTCAGTGAATTTGAAGAAAACATTTTTTTCGAAAAAAAAAGTTTTTGTTCCAAAAAATTTTTTTTTTCAGAAAACTATCAATTACATTCCTGAAAAATTTTATTTAAACTTCGTGCTGCATATTTCTCAGCACTGTACCAAATTTGAGTTTGATACGATAATAAGTTTTGGGGATACTGTGAAAGAATATTTCAAATTTCGTGCTTTTTTTCTCGAATTCGTTTTTTTTTCGGAATAACTTATGAAATACTGGTTCTATCATGATGAAACTTGGCCTTCAGTATGAAAATGCTGATGGACAACTTTGTGCGAAATTTCGTGTGAATCGTGTCATTGGAACAATTCGAAATTCAATTTTTTTTTCAAATATTCCTTATTATTTGATCTCCGATCATATTATCCTCATGAAATTCTGTAGGAACTTTCGAACTGTCCTTTCGATTCTATCTTATTTGTATTCTTGGAAATATTGGGAAAATAAAATTTTGAATGGGTAAAATCCGCCAAATGATTCCGTACACAAACAAAATTTTATTTTTCCAATATTTCCAAGAATACAGATTAGACCGAATTGAATTCCAGTACTTCATCGATAAAAACCTGGAAAAGCACTGACGTGAAGTCAGCAGCTTTCGCACGCCTGTTCAAATTCGTTGCCATTGCGGTAATCTCCTTTAAACAGCACGCAGAAGATACTGACTTCACGTCAGTGCTCCCCTTGATTTTTTTTAAATTACTTACCAGAATTCTGCACCCTTGATTCCACAACAGTGTACCAAATTTAAGTTCGATTCGATATCAATTTTCTGAGATAATGAGGAGAAATATGTAAAATTTTGTTTTTTTTTATCGATGTTGATTCTGAAACTGAAAAGATACCAAACCTATCACAATAAACACTGATGAATTGTTGAAAAATGCAGATGCACAATTGATGCAATGCTGTCAAAAATGTATATTTTACATTCTGCGATCTTCTAATCATATCATCTTCATGAAATTTTCCATGAACCAAGCTGACATTTTTCAATCAATTGCGGATTGAGGAATTCGAACTATTTGTAAAGGTAAGTTTCTAGGAAGGGTGTTGCCTAAAGAAAGAAGAACAATATCGGAAAGACCACAGAATTATTTTCCTATTGAACTTTTGTATTTCAAGACTTTTAATAAACTTCGATATTGTTCATCAGGTAAAAATTTTTCGAAAAACTGACCTTGACAAAGTGATTGAATTGCGTTTTGTACAAATTTTTTGCATGTAGTTTAAAACAAATATATCTAAGTGCATACTCCCACTAAATTTCGAATAAACCTTCAAGACGATATTTTACAGCCATGTATTAAATTTCAAGCCTTTCAGATTAATAATTCTGGGTTCGCAATTGAGCCTGACTGAATCTACTCACGAATCTCAGATCTTCAGTAAGGTTTTCTGTAAATTATGGTAAATCCTTCCGTCCAATGAATCTGTATATACACAGGGTATTTCAGAATAATATCCCATGTATGTAGATGTAAATTCTTAGATGATTTCAAGACAAAAATTTCAAATGAACATATGTCCTAAACCTACTAACTTTTGAGCTGCAAAAATATAGAATTTTGGGAAAAATTGTTAGTAGAGAGGCAGGGACGATTCTCCCTCAGTCCACCATCCAGATGGTCGACTTGCCCAAAGCAGCTTGACCCGGAGCCCTAGGGCTCCGTGGGGCCCCCAGAGACAGGTGCCCCTGTCTTGGGGGCCTATGTGCCTTTGTGGCATCCAGTGGCGTAGTGTCAGCCCTAGGGCTCCGTGGGGCCCCCAGAGACAGGTGCCCCATGTCTTGGGGGCCTATGTGCCTTTGTGACATCCAGTGGCGTAGTGTCATGGGGGGCCCCCGGTCCACCATCCGGATGCTCGATTTTTCTAGATGCTGGATTTTTCCGGTCATCTTAACCGGACCACCATCCAGCTGTTCAGCTGCAATATGAATCTGCACGCGTCATAGAACGAAAAAAAAAAAAAAAAAAATTTTTTCGGAAACTATCAGATTCGAACCCGGGATTTCCTGTTACTAGCCGAGATACTTACCGCTAGGCTACGGCGCCTCCTATCGAAACTGCTGTAAATGTCGATACCACGTTACCGGTCAGTCAAGCTTTGGACCTGGGGGGCGCGCATGCCAGCGATATTTTGTTCAACGATAGTTACGTTTAGCGATATTTTCGTTAGCGATATTTTCGAAAAACGAAATTTCGAATAATGAAATATCGATATTTCGTAACCCTTCAAATTTGAATAACATTAAGTCAAGAATTAATTATCATCAGAGAGTTGATATTCAACACTTTTGAGCAAATTCTCAAATACTTCAGTCCCGTCAATTATTATTAATATATCTTTTTAATATACTCGAATCACCCTCGAGAATAAAAATTCATATGGAAATCAATTGGTTCAGAGGTTAATTATGTGCTATCGCCTGATAAACACTATATTTGGAAATCTTTGCATGGATTCAATAACAGCGAATGTATAATTGCAATTATACGATTTCCTTATTCTGTGACGAGAACGCCTGTTCCTGAAGGCAAATATGCGAATCTCATCGGATAATTCCGTCTACCTTGTTATTGTTGTGACAACGGGAAAGCTATGCTGCGGGGAAATCACTTGCAAAGTTTTGTGTCATATATCCGCAAATATATCCACAATATATCCGCAAATATATCCTCATTATGTTTTCAGGGTGAATGAAACAAAATATGTACCCTATATGATATTTATTATTCTTAAGTACATAATTGAAATCTTACATGCAAAATCTCTGTTTAATTTCGAACACCTTCCAGGTATTATAATTTTTGGAAATCGTCAGTTCCTGATACCTTATAGTCTTCTTTTCATTGCTTCAAATGAAAAATCTACACAATGAACCTATTCGAGATTAGTACAATGTCTCCATGTCGAGCCGAGCTAATCAATTGGTTCAGAGGTTAATTATGTGCTATCGCCTGATAAACACTATATTTGGAAATCTTTGCATGGATTCAATAACAGCGAATGTATAATTGCAATTATACGATTTCCTTATTCTGTGACGAGAACGCCTGTACCTGAAGGCAAATATGCGAATCTCATCGGATAATTCCGTCTACCTTGTTATTGTTGTGACAACGGGAAAGCTATGCTGCGGGGAAATCACTTGCAAAGTTTTGTGTCATATATCCGCAAATATATCCACAATATATCCGCAAATATATCCTCATTATGTTTTCAGGGTGAATGAAACAAAATATGTACCCTATATGATATTTATTATTCTTAAGTACATAATTGAAATCTTACATGCAAAATCTCTGTTTATTTTCGAACACCTTCCAGGTATTATAATTTTTGGAAATCGTCAGTTCCTGATACCTTATAGTCTTCTTTTTCATTACTTCAAATCAAAAATCTACACAATGAACCTTTTCGAGATTAGTACAATAACGTGTTATTTGAGGATAAATGTCTCCATGTCGAGCCGAGCTCATTCTACTGCAACACAATTCCTACGAGAGGTGTATCAAATTTTATTGAATCCAATAATTTCAGAAAAGTTTCGATATATGGAATCACCTCGGAGGTAAAAAACTCTCAAGAATTATAATTCAGAAACTAAAAATCGATTGGTATAACAAGGGAAGTGAATTTGTCTGTGTGCATTCATATGTCTACTCAAATTATTGGGTAGAGTATATTGTTTCTCGCAAATTCTACAAGTATGCATCTTGTTTCATGACCCGAAAGATTGGGACTGATGATTATCCTCTTATTGTATCCGTTTTATAAATATGAATATCTCCACGAACCAATAATGGGTGTGTAATTCAATTGACCTTTATTATCAGGTATTTTTCTCTTATTGTTTCAGTATATGCTAAAATAATTCACAAGTTTTAAGGCAAAACGTATTTATTAAAAGGTATTCATGGATGAAGGTAATTATTCAAATAAAGTTTCAAACCAACTGCTAGTGCTGGTATCAATACAGATAATAGACATATACAGACACATATAACAATAATATTCGTATGATTAGTTTTCATATCGAACGGTGTGTGCCATTCAGACTCAGCACGAGTTCCATTTGTAAAGGTGTAGATTATTTTGAAACCATTTTCTAAAGAATTGTTTTCATCGTTGAAACGAAACGAGGGTAGATCATCGTTTATCCTGGTCATAACCATATCATATGTCGTTGAATTATTATTGCCGGTACATATTTGAGCCTTCATTATTTTCGGCTGAAAATGAACGTATAAGACATTTCCAACAATTGCATATAGTATGATTAAATTCATGTTTTCGCATCAGGATGATGTTCAGTGTTTGAATATTTCCACGAACTATGAGAAGATTCACAAGTCTGGGGATATTTATAGTGATCCTCTAAGTCACAATCTCCTTCTCCTTCCCAATTATGAATTTGAACTGAACAAGATACACCACAATATGTCTTTACAGTAAGTGGAATTCGAATCACCTGTCTAAGTTCTGTGTCCAATTGGTATTGAGTCTCCCCGTTATATTTGCAGCAGATGAAATTAGTTGGTTCATCTGAATCAAGACGAATGCTTATAGTTTATTTGTTGAATCAATCCAAGAATCATGAGATTTATCAAATCCCAACCATCGAACTAAAACTCTATCACCTTTTCGACGTAGGATTTTTTCCACCAGATATACATCAGGATGATGAGTTTTTTGTAACTCATATTCATAAAAAGCTCCTAGAATTGGTCTACCTTGTTCATCTTCCAGGAGATAAGTAACAGGATTAGTTATCTGAATTTTGATGATTTTGAAGAGTTCTGTAGTCCAGTTGGGAGTATATCCCTTTGAAAAAATATGCTTAGCTTTGCTTATCCGGACCATATCACCTATTGACAACTTATGCGGTCCAGCAATTTTTATATGATTGAAAGCATTTTTCAGTAATGCACTTTCATTATTTTTAGTAACATCACAAGGTTTCATTTTGATTGTTCTATGCTTTGTGTGATTATACACATCGACGATATCGTGAATCACATCAATCCATTTATATGATCCGTTTAAATTGAAGTGTTTGAATAGTTTCTCTTTTATAGTCCGTATCACTCGTTCGACAATTGCAGCCTTTTTGATGCTATAAGTATTGTAATGATTTATTTTGTACTGTTTCATCAATTGTTGGAATTTGTTGTTGAAAAATTCCTTTCCTTGATCTGTGTGTAGGTTTTTAGGACATCGATTACTCTGTTGTAATATTTCTGAAAATGCTCCAGTAACTTCAACGGCACTTTTCGTTTTCAGAGCTTTCACCCATACAAATTTGGAGAAACAATCGATGACAACCAGAATAAATTTATAACTTGTATTTTCCTTTGCATATATGTCCATTTGCGCCAAATCGCATTGCCACAAGTCATCTAGTCCCTTAATAATGGTACGCCTACGTAAGAATTTTTTTCTAGCAGGTTTTTGTAGTTCATTCACCACTTGAATTTTCTCTCTTGAGTGTTGCGCCATTGTCAATGTCTGGAAGAAGATTGAATCTCATTGATCCTATTTTCAAGTTCCTTCAATTTATTTGCAACTTTGTTGAACTTAATTTCAAAACTTCCTGTTAACGTCTGTCTGAAACCTTCAACAAATTTTTCGAAACCTTCTGTCATGTTTTGATTAAGTTCTTGAAAATTTTTTTCTTGAGTGATTCGGAGATCAGCGAAAAATGTTTGCTGTTTGGTGTCTAATATATGTTCAGTACTTTGCATCCTATCTATAGTTATTTGTAATGAATCTGAAATGGCCTTAATGGTATTTTTCGATTCTTCAGCTAGTTTTAATAGCTCCATGTCCACGAATTCTTTATTCACAGCATCCATACTTTCGGTAGGTATTTTCACATTACATAGTTTACGATTTTTAAAATCATAATTACCATCTTCAGTCAGCGGAAACTTGGTTTCAGTCCGCGATCTTTTCTCTCTGCGAGGAATAGAAGAACGTGCAAATTTATCTAGAGTCATATTTCAAATGCTGCTTCATCGATCGAAACACTCAATATATAACACCAGCTTCACGCAGTTCTTCAATTATAGACTGAACCTCATTGTCAATTGAAGTATATCCTGCATTTTTAGATGCGTGAAGTAATCGTAATCTACTGATCAGCTCCTCTATATAATCCCAGTAGACAAGATTTTCATTGTAAGACAAACCAGCCCCACTCTGTCCTTCCTGCATAAATGGTCTAATAATGCGTCTGTATTTGTATCCTACATTACCCCTTGGAGGTTTCATTGGATCGTAACGTCTCCTATAAACATTAGTGATATTGAGGATTTTCCTATAGTTTTCTTTATCAACATCATTGAATATGTCTGGCTCTTTACTGAATAACAATTCATAAAGTCCTTTCGAGCCCGGAAAACGTTCTCTTCCAATTAAAATTTCTCCAGTGTTTCGATCGAAATCGATCAGCGTTTTACCTAATGTCCATCTCGACGTAATAGGATTATATTTTGGGCCATAAGTAAAATCAATATTTGGCGACTCTTCCCAAACTTGACTAATGTACTCTCTAATGATTTCCGGATATTGTTCAATGTATTCGCTCATAATATCGGAGTCTTTTAATTTATCATAGAGTTGTTTGGATTGATTTAAATCCTCCTTGTCCTCTTCTCTGTCTTTTTCATCACTTTCCTCGTCTTTTTCTGTTTTGCTCTCAGCAATTATTTGAGTTGGCAAATATTTCAGAACATTTGGAGTACTTTGAGGTTTTCGTGGTTTCAAAAATTGCATCATAGGTGTGAAGGGGGAACTAACAATTTCAGACCCCTCATCGTCCGTTCTTATGGTCACATGTGTGGGTTCTTGTCTAATAGGTGTTTCGAAAGGTGTAGGAGTTGCTTGGAACGGGTTCAGGGGTGCTTTAAACGATTTTAGAGTTGATTTGATAGGTGTAGAAGTTATTTCTAACGGTTTATAATTCATTTTGATTGGTGTAGATGCTTCTTGTTTGAATAATGCAGGAATAGTAGATGTTTTCAACGCAGCTTGTTGAATTAAAGCAGCCGTTTGTTTGTCCACTACCCTATCCAGTCTATCTGTAATTGGTGCGAATAATCGGTGAATAGTCTCATCTTTTTCTGTTTTGCCAAGTTTGAGAGCTTGATATTTTTTTCTAATATCTTGCATCAATTGATGAATTCGTTGCTTTCGTTTACGATCCTCTGATATGTTGTATCGAAACATGTTGACAATGGACTGCCGGTTATCCCATATGATCTCATTATTATATATTTATCGAAACCAATTTTATAGCAGTCATTATTCACCAGTTAATCTAGGACTACAATAGAGAATATAATATCATAGTTTATGTCATGTGACATATGTTTATTGAATGGATCTCTGAAGTACCATTGTTTTGCATGTCTGTGTAGGTTTGACATACACTGGTTCATTTTTTCCACTGTTACTCGACACATCAGTGTTGAAATTGAGTGATTTTATTCAATATTCGTAAGCATATCTGCTTTCGAAATATTAATGCGAAAGAAAAAAAAATGAAAATGAACCTTCATACACGAAGCCATAGGTCATGTGAGAAATATCTAAGAGGGGATGAGGTCTTCACTTGAAAAATAGAAACTCTCATAATTCCAACCAGTGCCATGAGTGATTTTGAAACGATATAGACTCAGAATCGATATTTAAGAAAGAATTTATAAATGAGAGAATTATTTCGATTCATAAATATAGAAGCTCTCTACTTACTTCATCAGTCATGTCTGTTATTTTCACTCTTAAAGGTCATACTTCGACTTTGTCAACTGATTTCAATATACCTATTGAGTTAGACCCCAATTATCTGTACGGTCTTGCTTTAATTGGTTTCCATTCCTATAATACTATACCAAATATCGATGAAAATACTCGATTCTACTATTTGAAAAAGGACGGCGAAACAGGAAATATTCAAGTACCTACTGGAACATACGAAATAACTGATATTGAAGATTATCTGAAAAATTTTTTATTATCTGAAGAGGAGCGTAAGACTGACAGTGGAATATTTTTCTTGAGGCCAAATAATAACACATTGAAGTGTGAAATATATCATCGTTCGCACTATATCGATTTCACGAAGAAGAATTCTCTAGGAAAACTATTGGGATTTTCAGCAAGAGTGTTGAGTCCAGGAGTAGTGCACGAATCGGATCTACCTGTTCAAATAGTTCAAGTTCGGACCATAAACATTGGTTGTAACATAACTGAAGGAGCATTTCACAACGACCAACCATCACATACTATTTATGAATTTGCTGTGAACGTTGACCCTGGCTACGCTATCGATGAAACACCGAGTAATCTGATATACTTACCTGTAACGAAGAACAAAATTGATAATCTCACCTTAAACATATTGGATCAAGATTCGAATTTGGTAAATTTCAGAGGCGAAGAAATAATAGTACGATTAGAATTGAAAAGATGGTCCTAATATTTCCACAACATATATATAACACCACCACGACGAAGGAATCATTAGTGATAAAGCCATCGGCAAAGAAGGTTGTGAAAAAGATATCAATTCAAGATCGATTATTTTTACAATCAATTGGATATGTTGTCCGCCCAAACATTTGACATATACCAACCTCTGAATTCAGATGATTCTATCGTTAGAGTTGACTCTAGAACGTATCTTCCCTACATTAAATCATTCCGAAATAATGACTCTATCGAGATTGCTATCAATAGACCAGATATTTGGTTCCTTATGTCCGATTCTGCTGTTATTATCAAAGGAAAACTTGAGAAAACGGCTGGTACTGGTAAAGTTGAATTAGTGAATAACGCTGGAGCATTTTTGTTCGAAAGCTTAACATATGAATTAGCGGGTACCGAAATCGAATGCGTAAAGAATCCAGGCATCGTTTCAACAATACGAGGATTCCTCTGTTATGAGAAAGTTGACAACAGGGAGCTAAGCATAGCAGGGTGGTCATTTCCAAATGCACCAACCGTTAATTCAGATGGACGTTTCTATTTTCGTATACCAATGAAACATTTGCTGAATATTTTTAATGATTATCAAATGGCTTTATGTGGTAAACAAACTTTTCGTTTCGTAAGAGCCCGAAACGATAACAATGCTATGAAGATTACTGCTGGTACTGGAGAAGCAGTTGGAGTAACAAAGGGTAAAATTACGATCGACAGTATGGAACTACGCGTGAAACATGTGTATCCAAATGATCTTCTGAAATTGGAATTATTGGAATCAATAAAAATTGATAAACCTCTTTTGATTCCATTTCGTCGATGGGAATTATCTACACTTCCTGCTCTTACTACAGGCAGTACAAAAGAAATTTGGAATGTTAAAACAACGTCAGTAGTCGACTATCCAAGATATGTCATTTGTTGTTTTCAGACAAATAGAAAAGATGAGGATACGAAAGATTCAAACTATTTCGATAATATCAATATATCCGACGTTAGATTGTTGATGAATGGAGAGTACTACCCACAAGAACAGCTGAGATTGGATTTCAATAAAAATGATTTTACTGAGGCGTATTTCAACTACTCAAATTTCGGAACAAATTATATGAATCGAAAGAAAAGTGTTTTATTGGATTACGCTCAGTTTAAATCACGAAGTATATTCATAATTGATTGCTCAAGACGAGACGAAACCTTCAAGAATTCCACCATAGATATTAAGTTGGAAATAGATGCAAGAGATGGTTTTCCCGCTTCTACCACCTGTTTTTGTATCATCTGTCATGACGCTATCATGGAATATATGCCATTAAGCGAAATTGTGAGAAAAGTATCAAGTATGTAGGAATTGTTGAAAAACAAGAAATTTTGCATGTAAGATTTCAATTATGTACTTAAGAATAATAAATATCATATAGGGTACATATTTTGTTTCATTCACCCTGAAAATCTAATGGGGATATATTTGCGGATATATTGTGGATATATTTGCGGATACTAGTAGATAGATAAATAGAATCAATTCGTGAATTGACCAACGATTTGTTTTATCGCCAAGCGATAATGCTAATTACATCTTGACCTCCATTGAACCTGCAATTTGTTGATAAACATACCAATCGATTTTTCGTTTCTGAATTATAATTCTAGAGTTTTCATTTGAAGCAATGAAAAAAAGACTATCAGGTATCAGGAACTGTAGATTTCCAAAAATTATAATACCTGGAAGGTGTTCGAAAATAAACAGAGATTTTGCATGTAAGATTTCAATTATGTACTTAAGAATAATAAATATCATATAGGGTACATATTTTGTTTCATTCACCCTGAAAACATAATGAGGATATATTTGCGGATACTGGTGGATATATGACACAAAACTTTGCAAGTGATTACCCGCAGCATAGCTTTCCCGTTGTCACTCACAACAATAACAAGGTAGACGGAATTATACGATGAGATTTGCATATTTGCGTTCAAGAACAGGCGTTCTCGTCACAGAATAAGGAAATCGTATAATTGCAATTATACATTCGCTGTTATTGAATCCATGCAAAGATTTCCAAATATAGTATTTATCAGGCGATAACACATAATTAACCTCTGAACCAATTGATTTTCATTTGAATGTTTATTCTCGAGGGCAATTCCAGTATATTAAGAAGACATATTAATAAGAATTGACGAGAATGGAGTATTCGCCTTGATGTGAAAAATGAATTTTTATGTATCACACACCTGCATATTTGAAGGGTTACGAAATATCGATATTTCATTATTCGAAATTTCGTTTTTCGAAAATATCGCTAACGAAAATATCGCTAAACGTAACTATCGTTGAACAAAATATCGCTGGCATGCGCGCCCCCCAGGTCCAAAGCTTGACTGACCGGTAACGTGGTATCGACATTTACAGCAGTTTCGATAGGAGGCGCCGTAGCCTAGCGGTAAGTATCTCGGCTAGTAACAGGAAATCCCGGGTTCGAATCTGATAGTTTCCGAAAAATTTTTTTTTTTTTTTTTTTCGTTCTATGACGCGTGCAGATTCATATTGCAGCTGAACAGCTGGATGGTGGTCCGGTTAAGATGACCAGAAAAATCCAGCATCTAGAAAAATCGAGCATCCGGATGGTGGACCGGGGGCCCCCCATGACACTACGCCACTGGATGTCACAAAGGCACATAGGCCCCCAAGACATGGGGCACCTGTCTCTGGGGGCCCCACGGAGCCCTAGGGCTCCGGGTCAAGCTGCTTTGGGCAAGTCGACCATCTGGATGGTGGACTGAGGGAGAATCGTCCCTGCCTCTCTACTATTGTTGTTTTATGATAAATTTATTAATTTACCTCATATTTGTCTTTTATTCATTAGCACAACCCATTCGATCATCTGTGGCCTTTTTTGAAGACGAACTAATTTTGTAACTAGTGTCGTTTGTAAGGCACGTGGACTAAATAGCCTCAGAAGAATTTGCTAGTAAGCCTTTGCATATTTCTGGTACAAAATTATTTTTCAAACTATTGTTCATTTCGAGACAGATCTATTTTCTTGAGATTTTCTTTCCGATTCGCGATCATCAAGGAAGAATATAAAAACAAACTTTTATATCTCATTTTTAGAGAATTTTCTCAATGAGAATGCCTCAGTTATTTTGTAGAAATACTAAGGACTTTATTTTCTTGAATTAATTTTCTACATTTACTGATGCCGTCCAGAATATTTAATGCGGTCCCAATGAGAATGAAGTGCAATAATATAGATATGTATTGACTGATATGAATTGCGCAAGGGCTTTTTTTCCATTTTTTTTTTAATTTTGAGTAGTTCTTTTTGAGATATTGGGTATATATATATATATATATATATATATATATATATATATATATATATATTCTTTTGAGAACGAGCATTACATTCTAAGATATATCACAGTGTTAGCAGTGTTGAACGGGGTACCATACTTATTTGCGTATGATACAAGAGCACAGATAAAAACCTCAGGAAAAATTCTGTCTCCCCGTATAAGTGTAGTAATTTGTTTATAGAAGATGGATGGCATCTTTTTCATTGGAAAATAATTTTTTCGTTATCTTGAATTCATATCGACAAAATATCTTGACATAATATCTGAAACACAAAGAGGGACAGAAAACCAGGAGGAAGCAGTAAATAATATCACCTACATTTGCTCATGACCGAGAGGGTCTTTCAACCAGGTTCCGTCCTCCAAGCGATGATTTTCAGATCCTCAGATAAACGAAGAACGCTACAGGCACCTTTATTGGGGAATCATCTCCCATAGATCCAAAATTGTTCATTTCGAACTAGAAATCTAATAAAATATCAGGAATAAAGTGAAAAACTTGTGACATGTATTTTGTCAGGATGACATATTATTATTATTGGGTGGAAAAACCTGGAAAAAACCTAAAGAATAATGCAAAATTCTGCCAAACTATACTTCAAACGATATTTGAGAGATCTGCTAAGACTCAAAATCCATGAAGACCAACTGAACGTTCTCACCAAAACTAACAGAAAAGAAACCGAGATGCAGTACCACAGGTTTCTCGAAATTTTTATCAAATCGAAAGATTCACCCTCGATAAAATAAACCTGTCTATCATTTTAATTGGTGGTTAATCTAGAAATAATTATTTTATAAATGATAGAATTCAAAAATACCCTAATGAATATTCATTTAATAATGGGCGTATTGAGTAGTGGGCAGATGGCAGATGTCCCACTTGCTAACGACTAGCAAGAAGCCGCATGGTCAACGGTCAACATTAGTACACTCGCTTCATTTAAAATAAGTATAGCAGGTACATGAGAACAAGTTGATGTTATTTATTGCCACGAGAAACAGTATTGCCGTTACCACTCACGGTTACCATTTGTTAGATCCAATGTTTAGATAAATTACTTAGTACTTATCCATTTTTTTTCATCCTTTACATTTTAATCTTGCCGCGCACAATGTTATCAATGGCGAATTACGTAAAGAACGGCTTAAGCTATATTTATTGGAGTAATGGTTTCATGGAAAACAATGATATTTAACTCCAGTATGTTGGAGTACCATGTTATAATGGTATGTATGACTTGCGATGATTCACGGAAGTGACAGGGAATAATATATCATACGGAATACGGTACTTTTTATGGTAGACGACATACGAATTACCTGGGAGAAACTATAATGGATGAGTTCGTTGTTAGGGTTGTATTTACAGTTAGTCGGCGAAGAATTGGGTAAGGTCGGATATGGTTAATTTGACAAAAACAAGCTCATTCGAAGTACTTTATCCGTAGCTGAGTACTAACGGAGACAGCCTTTAGGCTGTGTCGAATGGATAGAAGAAGATGCATACAAAACACCAGGTGCCGTCACTAAAATTGTGACATACCTTTCTTTTTTAAATAAATGAAGCTATAATATGATTTGATGAATCTATTCCTATCCAATTTAGAATTGAGTGGAAGATTTTCATTGATATAGGAGGTGATTTCTAAGTCAAAAAGGTAATTACGTAAAAATTAATATTGTTAATTTTTTGTATAGTTTAGATTTCATCATGTTCTTACAAGAATGTATACGTTTACCTTAGCCTTGGAGCAGGTTTATTAAGTTTTTGCAGGGCTGGGCAAAATACATGCTTGGCTTAATTGAAATACAAATTACAAAATACTTTTTCGCAGGTATTTGAAATACAAAATACAAAATGCTTTCAAGTCGGGTATTTGAAATATAAAATACAAAATACAGTATTTTAACTATTTTTATTTGAAATACAAATTACAAAATACATTCAGGTGTTACGTAAAATGTGAAAAAAGTACAACTAATTCAGCTCAGCTATTTTGTCGCTAAATAAATAATTTCCTTTCAGAAACACAAGATTTTTAAATGTAGTATCAGACAAACAGCCTCTTGTTGGGGAATGAATAAAACCTGCTAAAGAAAACAATCTTTCTACAGGTCCTGATGGGCAGAAACTTGTGTTATATTGTATGAACACATTTTTTATGTTAGGATAGTGTTGAAGGATAGTAAGCTCTTTGCTCTTATCGTTTTTAGAAGTTGACTTACTCTAACTGCATGATAAAATGACCATTGCGTAGGACCTTTTCTTCCTTTCCATTTGCCGAAAATATGATTGCTAGCAAAAGAACTAGATGAAGCAGATGAACGTCGCCATCTGAAGGGAGATTCAGGGACTATTTTCTGTAGAGCGCGCAGCGCTGAATGTATTTGTTCGAAAGTATTTCGAAGACAAAAGTATTGAAATACAAAATACAAAATACTTCAGCGTCAGGTATTTGAAATACCAATTACAAAATACATTTTCAAGAAGTAATTGAAATACAAATACAAAATACGTATTTGTATTCCAAATACGTATTTCAATTACAAGTAATTGAAATACTGCCCAGCCCTGAGTTTTTGTAACTGGAACTAAGACAGGTCGGCACCAGTAAAATGTCTTCAAGGTGAGCATAATTCGGTGGAAATTATAAATTTTCACATATTTTCACTTATGACTCAATGGTTTGGTTTAGTTTGGATACAGACTAGCTTCTACCACCTCCATCTAGAGGAGAGAACGTCGCGTAGTTATATGACGCGAAAATACTATAACCTAACATTTTATAATTACTCATACAAAATGGAATGTTTCAAACTTCGTTGGCCTCTTGTCTGACTATGAAAGAGAATGAAGTATAATTCATGAATTTTTTCGATATAATAATTATGAGTCGTTAAGCATTGAAAGTTATGAGTTTGGTACACTCGTTAGCAGAATATCAAATCAGACAAATGAATCCTACCTAGAAATCCTTCGGGTTTTTTTAATATTACCTTCTGGAGGGCTAATTTGTCACAGAATGAAAGATTCGAAGAAAAATTACTTCTGTGAATAAATTTCAAACATATCAATTTTCAAATATGTGTTTTTAGACAGAGGGTGAGTATGAAGAAGTGATCTCTCCTATGATTGAGCAACTTTCCGAGGTTTTTGTGTAGAACATGTCTCATGTCTATAGGTGCATAGAAATATGGACTGAACCCTTTCTTCGAATCCTACATCAATAAAAATAGGGGGTGGTTCATAAAGAAATAATAAGATTTCTCCAATACATCCTCTTGTGAGAAAACCCCATGAACCGAGTGTTTCCTCGTCGTGACGGTGCGGTACCAACTGCAAAATGGCATATACAGCGACCAGAAATGACAATTGGAGGAACGTTGTAAGTACAAAAAAAAGGATCTCTTAGAGCAAATATATACATACTGTTGAATTAAATAATCTTTCTCCAAAAAAAAATAATTTAAGGTTGACCAATATAATTTTTTCTCAACTCATTTCGTTATTGGTCTGTTAACATAAATTTTCATGAACCGAAGCAGACGTACGCTTCACTTCAGAAAACAATTTAAGCTAATCATAGTTCACTCGGATCAAGAATATGATTTCTCATTATGCATTGACACATGTATACATTCGTGAACTCCACACTATATTTTTTATTTTATGCTTGGAGGTCGTGAGTATACAAAGTCACCAAGCAAATTGTTACAAAAAACTTCGACTCTTTGATCTTCGAACTCTGTTTCCAAAAAACCTTCTTGTTCGAAGGTGATCCCCCATTTGCATCTTATTTGTGATTGATATCTTCAAAACGATTATAAGAGGCTTCTTGAGATAACATACATTTTTTCTTTGAGGGCCACTAATTGCAATAAACAAATTATATTTTCTTGGAAAATAAATCTCCAAGAAAAATATTTCAAATACAATAAAAATAAATATTATATTCGTATCTAAGTCAAAGTATTCCAGAATAAAACTATAGAATATATACAGCAAACATATCCAGTAATTTTATAAGATTTTTCATTCGGATCAAACGTGATTCCTCTCGAATCCAGAGGGTCATTGTTCACAAGGCTCGAAAGTATTTCATCGAAAAATATACTTGTTCTTTGGACAACGCTTCTACATTGTAAAGGCTTTGGATGATTGGAAGTTAAGCTCAGGTCCAGGTAGAATATTTGTGTAAGGTTAGTTAAATAAAAATAATACCGTTAATGATCTCAGGTATGAGAGATGCTAATCTACTTTATGTATCCAATTCTCGACAACATCGATGTATCCGAACTATTATTCCAAGACCACGTTATATGTCATACAAGTGGTAAAATGCTCGAGATTGTAGAGTAGTTTGACAGCAGAATAACGTCACGGTTAGAGTTTATCAATTGGCCATCTCGATCATATGACTTGATGCCACTCGATGTTCTCAGTCTAGCCAATTCGATGAGTTCAAGGTCATCTTTCGTCAAAAATTGGACCTACGCTCCAAGCACTACCAGCGAATCAGGGGAGACCATTTGAATCATATGGTATTCCATACATAATGACTGTGGAAGAATACCAGAATCGATTTGATACTTCACACTATTGTTGATTTATTCAATTCTCTTTCCTATCGCACTCATTAGTTGTTACCAATAGAGAAAAAGTCAGTTCCGAAAGAGTCGATAATTCACAGCACTATACTTTCACCCAGTTCGGTATGATAGGAACTTTTTGGTCTGAAATTGTATGTTTTTTTTGTATTTGTATAATTGTATTTTTAGGACAAACAAGCGAGCTTTTTAGGAGGTCAGCCTCTGTCACTCATATGTAGTTTATTTGTATGCAGTTGAAATCCTTATGCTTAATTTGGTATTTGCTTCGAATAAACTCTATTATTATTATACCTTTTCTTTAACAGGGGAAATGTTGGAAAAAGTACAAACATCCAACATCGAATCAAACTACTGTGGAAAGTTATGATTCAATAGGGGGATGATGCGTCCCAAATTATCATGAAGAACAACAAATGGAAAGACATATAGTTATGGCAAAGTGAGCAGTACCAACGTCATTACAGCCTTGTAAACTGATACAGCTCTAGTGAAAAACATGACTAATTCATGACTCTGCAGCAAGTGCAGAAAAATAGAGAGGTTAGATAAACTTTATTTGCATATCGAGCAACTAATTAGTAACTCTTCTTATCTCAACAAGGTAACAAATGGATATTATATTTCAATGAGGTGAAAAAGCGCTGTCAGGCAATGTGACAAGCAATTTCATTAATCTCATTTGCAGTTTTCAGGGTTCTGCTAATAATTTCCAAGAGTCGAGATAAAGTCCGACATGCCGGTATAATTCATTCATATTCTGACGTATGGTGTGTTTCAAACGCCAATTACCCAAGAAAAAACGATTGCTAGAAAATTTATTATATCAATTATAAATGGGAGCTGGAACGAAATTTGATATAATTAAGTTTGCGTGAGAAACAAAACTATCTAGAGGTTTGGCAATATCTCAACATGCTGATCATAACGAGAACGTGAGCGTTCCTCCATCGGTCAGTTTTGCTCAAAAAGCCGATGGTATATCACATTATAATTATAAGGTGCAAAATGATGCTAACTGATTCGAGATTTCAAAATAAGGATTGAGTTATTTATGACAATTAAGGATTTATGTATTCATTGGAGTGAAAAATATACCTTGATGGACAGGAAGCTAGATAGTGAGAGAGTCTTCAAATATTCATTATATTTGCACTCTAAGAAATTTTCGAACACCAGTGAACACCATTCAACACCAGATAACACCTGGAGTATTTCCACACAGGTCCTGATCTTTCAATGCTATTTCTCACTGTACGAAATAACACGGAGATTCATTCTTAGCAAGGTGTATTTTATGATTTAAAAATTGTTGCTTTTCTGATGATCCGTGATCAGGATTCACACTTGAAGAGTTTAGATTTAATAATCTGTAAAGTGTGAGTTATCACTGTATCAGTGTGATTTAAAACTCGATCAGTGCGATTTCAATAACCTGCTCAGTGTTATTTACCACCGAAACAGACGAAGAGCACACATTCGCAGTGTAAAGTATGAATGTGGTTCAGTGAGATTCAACAATGATATGGTGTGAATTTGTAGTTCTGCGGTGCTACATAAATTACATATTTAGTGATATTTATCACCTGCTTAGTGTGTTTTGAAACTCATATCGTGGGTTTCACAAAACGTTTGACTTCTGATCAACTCGTTGATTAAGGTTTGCATTCGATGGTTGGGTTGAAAATGAACTGAAATCGAGCACAGAATTAACTGATGACTGACAATCAAGCCCTTGATCTGGCAATCAAAGTTTTGTGAAACCGGCCGATAGAGTTTGAATTTGCACTGACTTTGTGTGATTGCAATAACTGGATCAGTGATATTCGATACATAAATATTTGAATTTCTGAACCTTGCGTGTGTAGAAGATTAGATTCAGTTCATTTCACACCTACAATGTTGTAATATACGATTTTTCTGTTAGAAACCAGTATTAAAATGGAAATGAAATTCTTTGATGAACACACATCAGAGGAAAATAAAATACATCGGTTTTCCGGCAAACTTTCGAAATCGGATATCAGCAAGTAGATGGTATGTTCCCTCTGATGATCAATAAGCCTAAAAATTGCATATATTCAATAAATCATACAGTCAAGGAGCATTCAGTAACTTACCTCCAACTGATCGAATTTCATAATGCCTTATTAAATTATGATTAAGAGAGCACTGATTATAACTCTTCTATTCATCTCTGAGATATGAAAATGGGTTTTTCGGAAAAAAATCAGTTAAAATGAATTTATTCACAAATAACACTTCACTACCTCAATTAAATAGCAGATTATTTGATATTAGGGATTTGAAATAACACTATGCTATTTATAAAAGTGATACATAAGTGCAAATTTTGATAATCAGATGATCTTGAAAAAACCATCGATTCTCTGAAATGATTATTTGAAATTTCCCCACGCTGAGCTCATTTTCACCGAAGATGTTATTTTTTTGATATTTTGTGCGTTTTGTTTCATGAACTTTCATTATATCTTAATAAAAATGGTGGGATTTCGAATAATTTCTTCATATTCTCGATTCAGCACTCGTTTATAATTTCTATATCATAGGTCACACAAACAAACACCATATTATAATAATTTCAATAATCCGGATAGAAAATTGAAATGTTGTTGGTAAATTATGTCGATATTTTTTCGAAAGTATAAAATCAGCATTCACACCAAGATTTTTCTCAGAGTGTGTGGGTTATTTAAAGCCCAATAAATCAACTAGAAGATGTTTCAATGATTCAATCAGTGGCGTATTTATGGGATCTAGACTGGATATTTCATGTTTTACCCTGCGTAGTATTGAAAGATATTTTCCGAATTCTTATTCGTTCGAGGAAAAATTAGAAATATTTATTTTTTTCGTCAACCAAACAAGTTGAGGGTGAAGAATAAAAAAAATAAGGACGGTCAAATTATGGGTCAATACATATATATAGTATTTCTACAAAATAACTGAGGCATTCTCATTGAGAAAATTCACTAGCAATATAAGATAAGACGTTTGTTATTATATGCTTCCTTGATGATCGAGAATCGGAAAGAAAATCTCAGGAAATAGATCTGTCTCGAAATGAACAATAGTTTGAAAAATAATTTTTGTACCAGAAATATTCAAAGGCGTACTAGAAAATTCTTCTGAGACTATTTAGTCCACGTGCCTTACAAACGACACTAGTTACAAAATTAATTCATCTTCAAAAATGGCTACAGATGATCGAATGGTTGTGCTAATGAATAAAAGGCAAATATGAGGAAAATTGATAAATTTATCATAAAACAACAATTTTTCCCAGAATTCTATATTTTGCAGCTCAAAAGTTAATAGATTTAGGACATATGTTCACTTGAAATTTTCTTCTTGAAATCATCTAATTTACATTTTCATACATGGGATATTATTCTGAAATACCCTGTGTATATACATATTCATTGGACGGAACGATTTACCATAATTTTCAGAAAAACTTACTGGAGATCTGAGATTCGTGAGTAGATTCAGTGAGGCTCAATTGTGAACCCAGAATTATGAAAGACTTGAAATTTAATACATGGCTGTGAAATATCGTCTTGAAGGTTTGTTCGGAATTTAGTGAGAGTATACACTTAGATATATTTCTTTTTAACTGGATGCCAGTAGCTATGTGCGATCCATACGCTGATGAGCAGATCTTATGTAAACACATATGAGAGAAACCACATCGACAGATGGCGCTAGTGAAATTTTGATCACAAGATCTTCATCCAACAGTTTTTAAGTATCTAGAACTTCTTGTGCATTCGACAAGGTGAGTCATACCATTGAGAATTCAAGAACTGAAGATTATCATTATCAAACTGGATCTCTTTAATCTCCAAAAACAAATTTTTCAATACATGTAAATTTGAGGAATGAATAAAGATGAACAGTCAGACAAAATCCCTCTTCTTCATAGTACCCTCGAATATTTTGGATACATCATTTATATTCAAAATTTATTGGTTTCATTATCGAGTAAATCAACTTGTGTGCAATGAGTTAGAATTATAAAAGGCCATAAAATATTTTTATGAGCCAGTTATATTCTATGGATTTTCTATTCATTCCCCATTGTTTCGTCTGTTTCCCCAAAACACACCATACGTTCTCGAATGCATAAACCCTACAAATCGTTTGTTCAGGAGAGGCGACAGCGCCATTGTTTTTTCCAATATGGCCAATGGAGTGGTGCAGCTATAAGTGGCATAGAGTCAAACAAAGCGACGTGGGAATCGCAGCAGTCCGTGACAATGTTTACCCACCCTCATTGATGATCGGGGGAAGAAAAATCGTTATCAAATATTCACTAGAACCACCATTATTCTCCACTTATATATACTGCAGTCGGAAGGAATCGGAGAAGACTTCAAAAACATCCAACGTGCTTCTCGTACATTATTGATGTGTCGTTGTATGAGGAATTTTTACGTACAGATCCGAATTGGAGGTCCTGGATAAGGCGACATTAATTTTTTAGGGTTTGCCGACATTTGTGATATGGGTGATGCGATAGGTCAGGCTGGGAGGGCGAAATGTATGAACTTTCTTGAAGTTCGTGATCCAGAAAATGGAGTTTTGAGGAAAACGAGTAGGCATATTTCGGGAAAGTAGATCTCCTATTTTGCCTGGGAAGAATACAATATTCGTTCATAGGAGGAGCACTGGTGGATATTGGAACTATTACGGGTTATGGACGATGTTTCAAAGAGAGGGCAAGTTTCGAATTTAGCGCCATTTTGACCTTCTTATTGAAACATTAATATATAATTACTCTAGAGACATATTCTGCATACGAAAACCCCACTTAAGGTACTACGGACACTCGGAATTAAGCAGAAAATCGAACGATGATTGAGAAATTCTGCATATATCTCGATATTTTTCAACTTATTACTAAGTTTGAGTTCGATTAATTCGGGGAAAAAAACAGATTTCTCTAACTCAAAATGAGGATAATACTGATCGTCAGATCTTTCCTTCAGAAGTTTACAGAGAGTTCATGTTCGTTTTGGTCAAACGAGCATAATTGAGTAATCAGTAAATGATGTAAATTTAAATCATTCTCTCCTATTATACTGTTTCCAAAACCTCATTCCGTTACATGTAAATCTCACAGTAATTTCTTCGATATTTTAACCATACCGAAAAAACTATAAAAGCATTGCTGCAAAAAAAATTAATGATTCGATATTTGAAGCAAATTAGAGGAAAACACCTGGTACCTTCGAAAATATTCATTTGTCCAGAAAAACGCACAACATGAAATATTTGATATTTTATGAAAATGATTCATACTGGTTAGTTCTACTTTTGGTTGAAGATGCTTTTCAGAATGATACATGAGCTTGCATTATATTCAAGGATGATCTCGATTTATTTTTCAATTGTGTAATTTCACATCATTATCATTCCCAGCGGACCATTCGCCATTTTGCAACATACATGTAGGTATTCACAGGTACCAGCAGATTCACTTGGTATGGACATTTTTTCTCCATATCTAGTAAATATACGTTGCTATAATTTTAGGAAAGGACAATTCAAAAAATATTTCTTGAATACGTAAGTATTGTAAGAAAATTCTGCCAATTTTCGCATCATTGTCAGATAATGAATTTCAAACGTTTCAGTCCACGTCGTGGACCGTTAACAGTATTCCGATTTTGTTTTTTCAGATAAAATTTCTTTCTGAAACTGCCATTGCCGAATTGGATTCTCACAACCCGCTAGGGTGATTTCAATGAATTAGTTTTCATTTGATAAATCATATATCAGCTTTTCACCGCAACAACCTGAAAATTCAAAACGAAAAGAATTCTACAAAAGCACTTGACGTGCTCCAAACTCGTTGCCGAAGCAGTATTTTTCGAGTTTTCGAAAAAAAATTAACGAAACTGAGTAAATGGTAACGAAATTTGACAATTTTTTTCCCAATACTTCCGAAATTAAATATTCAATTGAACTTTCATGTACCAGTATGTGGTTATATATCAACTTCAAAGTCTGATTCCAAGGAGAAAATTGTATTTTCTGAAAAACTTTCTGTAATTTTGGTTTCCAATGATGAAACACTCCTCACGTAATTTTGCACAAAGTTGCGCGTCTGTATGCTTTAAAAAATATCGAATTTTCAATCTGATCGAAATAGAACTTCCTGATATATTGAGAATATTCCAAATGAGTATAATTTTGAAACCATTTGGCCGATATTTTTCCATTGAAGAACTTAACCGTAGGTAGCATTTTGGTGAGCATCCTGTTCTGCAAGTTGAGAGTTATCGTGGCATCGACTGGCAGACGGACAGACGTACAGAATTGAATTCGACATCGGATTTCCATCAGTGAGTTTGACCTTGTCTTTTAAATCAATTCTAAGGTCAAAACTTGAAAACAATAGACAGTTGAGTAGCACATAACAGGACAGGCGCGTAAAAATATACTTTGATCCTTGAACGCTTGACTTTTCAACTCGTCAAAAGAAATTTTCAATATTTCTCCTTCTCTTTGCATTAGAAGGATGGAGTCTTCTCTTTTCCCTTCCGTTTCTTACGGGGGAAAATCCTCAATGCAGCCGCTAAGGAGATTACTCTGAAATGACATCAAAATATTAGCAGCTAATCAGTTTAGATTAAGACGGAACTGTTATATAAGGAGGGAATTCTCTCATAAATCTTGCCTGTGAATTTAATGAGGGTAAAATGGATATCATTCGCAGCAAATTTCGGGCGTTAAGGAAAGCCTTCTTCCTCGTGATTTTCCTTTGAGAATTCGTTGGTTGATCTTTGAGTTTATTGTTTTCTCAATTGTTGTTTTAATCTCATCATGAATTATTTTCATTTCTTTTTTGGTTTTTACTCCCAATTACTTGAGCAAAACGACTAGGAATTGAATAACTATTATCATCTATAGAAAACAACCTTTTGGACTGCTAGATTTAAACTATATTTCAAGGACAAAATTCGACAAAATTCCTGAAAAACCATATTATTGAGGAATAATAATTCCGCAAATTTTCTCCTTATTGTGTGATGAGGGAGACTTTTCTTCAGACATTGTGAAAAACAAATGATCTCATTATTATTTTTAAGAAGAACGTTTTCAAAGAGATATCAAACCAATTTGAAGTCTTCGCAACTTGATCAAACCTCGTGAAAGCCAAATTTCCAGAGAATCACATGACCTAGAAGTTTCATGGAACCCTTCTGAATAGATGAGATACGATTGTACAATCTCTCGAAGGATATTCACTAAAGATTAAATTCTCTCTATTCGATCCTAAAGATTTCTTGGTTATGATATAATAGTAAATATTTGTTCACGTGAATATAATTTATAATTTCACTGTAAGACCTTTTTATTATTATCTGAAATACGGAGTAAATTCTGAAACGCTTCGAATTTTTTGATAAACTCGACTGGGATACCTCTAAAATAAAGCGAGCAATAATTCAATAAATTTCAATTAAAAAAAATATATATATTTTCTCCTTTCAGTCCTTAAGACTATACAAATTATTCTTCAGATAAAATGAATAGTCAGCTGTTCCATAAATATACATATTCCTTTAATATTCCAATTTTAAATTTTTTGTGTTCGACTTATAAGATGGCTCTTTCAATGAAAATATCGCGAAAAGAGACCTGAAACCATATATATACTAATTTATGACCCCTCTAAAAAGAATTGGTTTCATGATATCTTCTTAACGAACACCCAGCTTCACTAGAGACCAAAGGCTCCTAGGAAGAGTAATTAGCAGAACATTTGAACTTGAATTGTTTCACCCTGAAATGAATTTACGCAATTGAATCATCCTAATAATAATTCAAGAACCTGAGAAAGTCCTTCTGCTTTAAGAGGTCTTTTCATTGAGTATCAAGCCTTTTTTGAGAGTAAATTACTTACAAAAAAAAATTCCTGGGTTGTTGCTATTTTTAAGGTAAGAGTTAAATCCCCAATCGTCTTATTATGATGAATATGATGCTGTTTTGAACAACTATAATAAGGCTGAGTTTCATCATTATTCTTCCTGAAAGATTCAGTTCATTTGTCACTGAAATGAATTATTATGGGTTTGATTCATTTTTTTTCCAAATTACCTTCAGAAAGTATTCAAAATCAGGTTTCAAAATTGGGGTTTGGGATTTGTCATGCATGCACGAAGTGACAACGTTGTTCAGTAGAATTGCTTTTTCTGCTATAGAATAACGAAATATTTATTCCATTCTGTGGTACACACGTTTTCTTTGTCAATATAACCAAACAATTTCCGTTTGCGATTTGTCAGTCATATGACAGTATGACAGTCTGATCTCTTCTTTTTCTATTCCTTGGTCGTTGTCTTCTACTCTAACCAGATCGAAGTATAGCTATCTCTGTTTTCCTGAGCAAAGCAACACATTTGACGTCCTTTTCTTTCCGAGAAAGCTGAATTCGACGTTGCCATATCGTGCACTCATGACAAATCCCTTTAAATGCAAATCCCCATTTTATTTTTCAGTTTTAGGTGATCGAACGTTTTTTTTAAAATATAATATTGAAATTATATGTTTGGAATGTGATGTTCTTAAGGTTTTTCATGAAAATAACTGCATTTTCGTTTAAAGGAAAACCCCCCATTGAATGGAACAGCGCGCACTTGACCGCTACGGACACGGCAAATTAGTAGGGAAATAAGTTTCCGTTTTGCCATTGTCCGGGCTGTTGCCGATCAGTGAGCGTTGGCCTCAAGACGGTGCGTCTCTTTTGGTGCAAAAGAGGTTGGGGAGAAACTGAAGCTTAAGAACATCAAATCAGAAATCTCTGTCCCATCAGTTCTTCGAAATTCCATTAACTGCATATAAATGTATCACATACACCAAATCTGCTCGTAATAGATGCCTGTAAACTTTGATATTTCTTATATTTCGATGCCTGCGATTTCCAAACAAACTTTTGTTTTCATATTATATTTCCATTTTTTTTTTCTCCAGTTATAAACCTTCCAAGAAAAAATGAACCAAGAAGAAATATCTGTTGTGACATCCTGTTTCATTAAACGTACATTATGAAAAAGATATGAACAACAAGTGACATTATTTTATCATTCAAAAATAAACAAAAGTAAGAAACGTTTTGGTTCTTGAAGTGATGATTGTCTAGCGGACCCCACGTCGGTACTTGAGGTACTGAAATAGTACTTCGGTGCTTAAAGGTTAAAGAATAAATTCTGCTTATACGTTACAAGATAGAAACTATAATATATCAAAGATCAAATAGTCTGGAAGGATAACTGGTCTGAACTGAAGTAGCTCTAAAGTTCATACATATTTAATTGAAGGGTTTTCCAATAAGAGGTGTTATTTTGAATAGCCCGCTATGTCGGTAGATGTCGCTTTTGAAGCTGTCAATTTTTGATATTTGACAAGTAGAAACTACGTCATTAATATAAATGGAACGATACACGCTTCAACAATGCATTCATTACTAAAATTCACTATAAAAATGGTGAAAATTTGGCAGAGACGGTTCGTAAAACTCAAACATTTTTGGGTCGTCGTGAAGCACTTTGTCGGACGGCAATGAGGAAATTAGTGGAAATATTCGAGCTGTTGGGACGAGTTAGTGATGTGAAGAATAAAACCCGTGCATGTCGCTCTAGAACAGCCGAAAATATTGCTGCTGTTGCCGAAAGTGTTGAAGAAAACCCAGATTTATCCATTCCTCGTCGTCCTTTGGAATCAGACATTCCACAAACGTCATTACACCGTATTTTGTACAAAGGTTTGTGTCTTAAGGCTTATAAAGTTCAGTTAACACACGAAATCAAGCCGGCCGATCAACAACGTCGTGTCTTCGCTGCTTGCCACACAAGCAACGAAACCATTGATCTTTTGCGGGAAAAGTTTCCGGACCGTGTTATCTCTGGAAGAGGGGATCACAATTGGTGACCGAGATCTTGTGATTTAACACCTTGCGACTTCTTCTTTTGGGGCTACTTGAAAGAGAAGGTCTACGCCAATAGCCCAGCGTCGATTCAAGACTTCAAAGATGGAATTCGTAAGGCTATCGAGGACATAGGGCAGCCACTTTGCGATTTGGTTATGGAAAATTTCATTAAAGGGATATGGTCCTGTAAGCGTGGTCGTGGTGGTCATTTGCCTGATGTCAATTTCCACTATTAACGGCATAGCTTCTTCTTAATAATGAAATAAACATCCGATCATTTATATTGAAAAATGGCATTTTTCTTCGAATATCAAAATAACACCTCTTATTGGAAAACCCTTCACATGCTTAAAACTGTATTAAAACCTGGACGAGAGCAGATACTCTGAGAATGGTTTCTCGGGAGACCACATACCAAATCTGTGGGGTTTTATCAACAATCTCGGAAACGAGACACTCACGGGCATCATTAATGAACCCAATCAACCACAAAATACTCACCGACTAATAATCCATATTTCAAAACTTCTTCAATTCTCTTAAAACAATACATCCTTCTCCGAACCTGGCCTGACCTCTCCATGTATCCGGCAGCAGGATTATTATTGCAGACATTGTAATTATTTTCATCTCGAATAAATCCTGCATTCCAAATGAAACTAGGGGAGTTTTTCCTTTATAATATACGAACGCCAATTCTCAAATATAAAGAAGCCCAATTATGGAGACCGTATCCTGGAGTGAACTCCATATACCTACATAGGAACTCTGGCGTTTGTGAGCAATTTTGTGATAAATTGGAATCTTGAACTCTCCCGAGTGCTGTCAGTTCGCCGTCGAAGTTGTAATATTGAATCCATGTTCGAAAAAACACAATAAAGGTGGTCCACTTCAGAGCGTTGGAAAAATAATAATGATTGTTGAAATTCGTTACTTGCTTTTTGGTATACATAATGATTCTTTTATTACATTGTCATCTGGATTTCATTCGGATATTCTTTCGGATTGTTAGGTTTAATTGGATGGACTCAAAAAAATGGCGTTTGTTTGATTTTGTATCTTTTCTCGCATTTCAATTAGTAAATGGTAGCAATTTCAATAGTACGAGCACGATGTCCGATTTTCCTCGAAAATATTGAAATAAAATTAATAAACTCAAGTTCCATAAACTTTTCAGTATCAATTATCCGTTCAGATTTCTTCAGGATTTATGTTCTATCTGAAATAGGCTTATCTTCTTGTCATTCATGAACCAATATTCCTAGGACAATCACACATCGACAGATTTAATGAGAGGGATTCAAAAGAATAAGCTCAATTATTTAATTTAATTCAAATGAAAAGGAAACTTCTGCGAGATTCTTATTAGAAAAACCTTTTGTTGGACAAGGCATTTCCAAAAAAATTGAAGCTGTTAACTTCGAGTTACTCTCATAATGTTCATCCAGAATTTACACAACATTTCGGATGATTTTATTGTTAAAATTTTCTATGAACTCTTTGAAATGAGGAGTCTGCTGAAATCCTTTTCGATTGCGACCAAAATAATTTGTATTTATTGTCTAAAATGAGAACAATCTTATGTATACTAGCATCTGTAATATTTGTTTTAACGCTATTATGTTCTGTTGGAACCATACCTAGATAGAATGAGTCAAGTTTTGAGTTAATTTTCACCATAGATTCTTCTCGTCGAATAAAACAGTTTTTTCATCTACCATTTTTCTAGATAAAGTTCTAGTGAAAGATGCAGGTTGTTCATTCATTCTAGAAGACGAATTGTTCCTCATAATTTTTATGAATATTCAAGAAGATGTCGATATGTTCAGCGTTGAATGTGAGAACATCTGATGAAACTCGAGAAATTCACCTTTTTTGTGAACCCGCCCTAGAAAGTAAAGACCCTTGAATCTCCACCCACTTCCACCCAGAACACAGATATACACTGTTATTTCTTCAATTGTGATCAGATCACAGATAACGAAGTTCTGAGTTCATACTCTGTGCATCAGACTAAGTACAGAGGAAATTAATCGAGTTTCATAAATATGTTTACATTGATTGACATCGCATAATTTATTCATAAATTCGATGAAAATTTGGATGATTATGAAATTTTCTATATGAGAATGAGCGAGAATGAAATCGTGTATAATCTTATAATGGAAACAATTAGATATCGCACAAATATCAAGTGGAAGATCAGTATTCAAGTACATTCAATAGTTAAGTCAAGTGATATATTTTAATAAATTTAATTCATTGAACTAAATGAATATCCGAGAGAATTTATAAATAGAACCTTTTCAAATTTAGACAAAAAATCTTCTATTAATTATCAACCAAATCAACAGCCCGACCATCATGAACAACCCAATTTATTGAATGCGATTCCTTATTTACTTTAAGAATTGGTGATAATTCAATTTAAGAACAGGTTTCGAATCGAAAAATGATTTAAGATCCAAACAAAAACCAAACCAAAATCGAAAAATTGTGTTTATAGTATTCCCGGCATTTGCGGAAAGATATATACAGGGGAAACGTCAAGACCGTTAGATATCAGAAAACGAGAGCACAAAAAGATAAAAACAACGTAAGGAATAGAGACATACAAAAATCCCGAATAGCGAACCATGTATGTTCGACCATTGGAAATCACATGATAGATTGGGACAATACAAAAATACTGATGGTGGAATCAGATAATTTGAAAAGAAAAATCAAAGAGTCCTCTTGCATTTTGTTAAATGGAGATAGTAATTTTGCTCATGGTTCGGTAGAAATTGACCCTATTTGGCTGAATTTACTTAAAAAGGAGGTAGAATTAAAAAACTTCCAAACCAAATAAATCTATGTTGCTATGTTTTCTCAAAACTGTCAATGTGAAAAAAGTCCCAAATCGAAAGAAAATAATTCTTGAAATTTTCTGCTTTGTCTGACGAAAGAGTCAGATTTGTACTATGAAACGTCACAATTCATTTTCTTTATCGTTTGTATTGTTCCTGTGTTGTTCATTAGGCAATCTTTTCTGCAAGAAGCTGCCCTTGATAAATAAATGATACTGCAATCCGCAGGGGAGTTTTTCATGAAAAAGTATATTTCTCAATCATCATTCTTTTAATTTAGAGAAATGGATTTCTTATTCTGCAATACAGAATATATAGTAGGAGAAATCCGAGTTGAACTGTGTGAACGAAGTGTAGGAATTCAACAACTATTTTCATGAGCACCCCTGGAAAAATGGTGAATACAACATTTTTTATGCGATGAGAAGAACTTCTGGATGAAATCAGTAGACAACCAAAAGACTCAACCTGTATGTGGATCACCAGAAATATGAAATCATAAACAGAGGTTGAAAAATCTATAATTTCGATACTTTATCATGTCACTAAGCCATATCAAACAGATTTTTCAATTCAAATATCACGAGTTATTTCTATAGAATGAATAAGAATCCTGACACTTCAAGACAGATTATGTTAAATGCCATAATCTCAATCAACTATTGCTATTTTCACCTAAAATCCCAATTATTCTCGTTCATTATTGGTTAATACCAATTATTCAAATAACTGAGGGAGTGACAAGTTGCATCGGTTTTCCGAATATTTTTCAATACGCTCTCAGCTGCCAATTTTAACGAGATTTGCCTGGGGTAAAATATGTTTATTATTTCGAGTATTGTCGCGAACTTCCGAAGACTCTGCGACCAGGAAATTCTAGTCTCATTAGTTCATAGCCTCAGGTATTGCCGATAATGAGGGTACAGTGGCAATGATATTTCAAAGCTTTATTTCATAACTTGTCATTAGTTGTTATTAAACCTATGGGTATATTCTGTCGCTGAAAGAAGATATCGAAAAAAGAGAATAAGTGTACAATAATGTTGACAGGGGTTTTAATCAAAAATAATTCTAGAAAATCCTTCACGTGAAATCAGGAGGTTTTACGAGATCCAAAATTTGAAGCTATATCCTCAAAAAATTTTGTAAGAACTTTGACACCGTCGTTTAGATTGTAACTGTATTTTTTAAATGTTAGGAAGGAAAAATCGAATGGATTTATCTACGGAATCATTGGTCATATTTTGCGCACTCAAGTCTATAATAATCATTATTGAGATTATTGTTATTATTTTGGACAGAAAGGCTAGAAAAAAATAATTAAGAGACTCTCTATTGCTTGATAACATTTAGTTTTCGAATACTCAATGTTAATAATGGAGAATGAATTAATTCGGATTAAATCCACTGAACGATTCCGCAGATTTTTTTCAAAAATTTTTTATTTCCGAAAATCAGATCGAATTGAAATTAAATACTAGGTCGAAAAATAACGAATGAAGGTTCGTGCAAAATAAATGAGAATCCTATATACAGAATGGTGAAACGGATTTGACTCAAGCATTAATTTCATCTTCGATATTTTTCTGGATTTTTTCTGAGTTTCCATTGCCAATATCTGAAGAATGATAAATATTAAATATGAATTGTTATGAATAGAAATAGCCCACGATGATTGCAGCACACAAACTATTCGTCAAGGGCAGTTCCTCGAAAAAATTTTGCCTTTTGACCAATACCCTAATAATGTAAGCGATCAATGAAGTTAACTGTAACCTTTCAAAGTCTATATCTGTCTCCTTCATAAAGAAATAAAGCGAAAATTTGCCGAATTATTGTCTTGCAATACTTTCGTATTCTGAGTACTCTGGTCAAATGAACATTTTCGAAAGTCACAACTAAGCATATTGAATTGATATGAAAATGTTTCTACTTCTTTACAGTGTCCATTTAAAAAATTATCGAATGATACGTTTTAAGGACAGAAGAAAAATGAATGATATAATTTTATTTATAAGATACTGTCAAATCAACTGAATTTCCACAGATTCTTGAGTCAATTTATTTTTATGTTCCTGCCTGTTCCTGTCAGACATCTGGAGTAACCCCCCCCATATTATACTTAACCACCTATAGAGCCAACAGTGTGAAGTATACCAATATCAACAACGTTAGATTTATGCAATTCTCATGTGAATAGTACTGACTTATTTTCAGCTGAGATCTCAAGTCCTTTTGAGAAAACTTTTAAAGAGATATTTGGATAGATTCACAAATTTTATAAGCATTGTTTTTGATTTTTGTGTTTTTCCCTGACTGTCAACATTGTTTATTTCTATATTATTAGTGGGCACTCCTTCTAGGTGAGCGTTCTTCTTTGTAAAATGAAAAAAATAAATAAAAATTAAATGGTCATCAGCATCTCTGTATCAGGTACTTCAATCTATGATTTCCAATGGTCGAACATTCCTGATTTGATATTAGAAATGTTCGTATGTCTCTTATTCGTTTGGTGGTTTTGTGTTATCGTTTTCTGATATCTAACGATCCTGATGGAACTCCTATAAATATCTTTCCACAAATACAAGGAATATCATAAACACAATATCTAGTTTTCTTTTTCTCGTTAACTGTTTTCGTTTTAATCATTCTTCCTTTTGACAACTGTTCTTATATTGCATTCAGCGCTAATTATTCTGATTCCTTTCAAATATTTGATTGTTTCGGTAGTTACTTGACGGAAGTTCATCTTGATATTGATATAAGTAAAGACCGACACAATCATATATTTGATTTGAACTGATACCAGTTTTTGGTCTTATGGTACTCAAAACTACTACTACGCTGCAGAAGATCCACGCAGAATATTTGGTTTTTGCGCTCATGAGCTAAGGGAACAGCCTGCTATCGTTTTGTCCAAATGTCTGTAATTTTCGATGATTGAGCATAAAATGGTCTGAAACGACTAGGTTGGACTCACTGATGACGAAGCCGGTGTCAAAATCGATTTATTCCGACCGGCCGACCGACGACACGATAACTGGTGAACGGAGCCAGCTAGCGACTTGAAACTTATAGGGTAGTTCGCGCATCGGAATGCCAAGGTTAAGTTCATTAATGAGCCAAATTGGCCGAATAGTTTCGGAGTTATTGCCATTTGAAATTTTGAGGTTATTTCCCTCATATTTCAGGAACTACTGGAGCGATTGGATTGAAACTTGGCAGTTGGTTGAAGCATATTGACGCGCAACTTTGAGAGAAATCTCGTGAAATCGAATAGTCACTCAATTAAAAAAAAAATTTGCAATATTTTTTCGAAAAAAAATTTTTTTTCTGAAACTGTTGTCCATATTCGAAAACAATTTCGGTTATAACTTGAACTTCATATTTCACAGCAGTGTACCAAATTTCAATTCGGTACGGCTATCAGTTTTGGAGATATTGGGAAAAAATTTGTAGAATTTCGTGTTTTTCTTCTCGATATCGTTTTTTTTTCGGTATAACTCAAGAAATACGGATTCAATCATGATGAAAATTCGCACCTAGTTTGAAGATGCTGAAACACAACTTTATACAGAATTTCGTGTTGATTGTGTCCTTAAAAAATTTGAAAAAAATTAAAAATTTTTGTTTTTCAAATAAATATTCAATATTCTGTGATCTTTCTATCATATTATCCTCATTGAATTCTGTGTGAACGTTAGAACTGTTTATTTTTCGATAAATTACTTGATTTCAATTCTATCTAAATCCAGTAATTTATTGAAAAAATCTAGAAAAGCACTGCCGTGAAGGCAGCAGTTTTTGCGAGCATGTTCAAATTCGTTGCCGAAGCGTTCATCTACATTGAACATGCAAAAGCTGCTGCCTTAACGGCAGTGCTTTTCTAGATTTTTTACCAAATGTTTACAACTCAAAATTATCCCTGAATCCTTTTAGCATCAATAATTTTATTCAATAATTGTTTTCAGATATTGGAAGCAAAAAACTGGAAACAAATCTGAAAAATAATTATTCATCCTCGTCAACAAAATTCATCATGTCTAATTATTGGATCCTGACCGAACATATCTGACGAACCCAGGTATAGGTACTTAAAAATAATTGAGTTTTGAATTCCATCACATGTTTTATTTGAACGACTTAAATAAAGTCTGTCCAAACCTAAAATTCTCACAACCTCTTCGTAATTCCTGGAATTATCTTAAAATTTTCTCTCATCGGATAAACTTAATAGAAACTCTAAGAAGTTTCTCGAACACTTCAAGCTCGACTTGAACTCCCAATCGTGAATTCAGTTTTGCGAAGTAATTTACATAGGACGTAAAAAAGCTCTCTTTAATAATCGTATTATTTCGTACTGATACACATAATTTATTACCCTTCGAGTTGTTTTCAAGACCGCGCCAACTGCCTGGCGGCTACTTTGAATAATGCCAGATTATGATTATTTGTAGCTCCCACTGCGTTTGAGGAAGTACCTGATTAACATAATTCGTTTCAGATGTAACTATAAATCATCGGCATCTTTATTGTAGATTAATTAGTGCAGCGTAGAGTGGTAGCCTTTAGGATCATCTGTGGTTCTGAGACGGGTCTCAACATGAATCCTGGTGTGGAGTGCAGCTAGGCAGATATTCTCTTTTAATTGGAGGTTTTTGAAAGGTTCTAGTTACCCAGGAAATAGTTAATTGTTCTGACTACGATCGCCTTTGAACATGAGATATTTTCTTGAATTTATATCATACTTTCTACTCAGGGCTGGGCAGTATTTCAATTACTTGTAGTTGAAATACGTATTTGAAATACAAATACGTATTTTGTATTTGTATTTCAATTACTTCTTGAATATGTATTTCGTAATTGGTATTTCTAATACCTGACGCTGAAGTATTTCGTATTTTGTAATTCGATACCTTTTTCTTCGAAATACTTTCGAACAAAAACATTTAGCCCTCTACAGAAAATAGTCCCTGAACCTTCCGTCAGATGGCGCGATGTTCATCTGCTTACTCTAGTTATTCTGCTAGCAATCATGTTTTCGGCGAATGGAAAGAAAGGAAAGGTCCTGTGCAATGGTCATTTCCAAAATACTTGTAATAGGGACAGTTTAACTGTTAAACTGTATTTTTTATTTGAACTTCTTGTAGGGTTTGTTTTTAAACAGTTATTTTCATTAAACTTGTTTGAGTTCTGTGTAATTTGACGAATTTATTAGTGAGAATTTGATGATGGATGATCGAATTCCTTCCTCGGTCCCGGACGACGGCAACGATGGAGACGGAGTAAATGCGGGGACGTATCCGCTAATCTTAAGTGGAAAGTATTTCACAGTGGTCAATACCGATAATAGTATCCACAAATCTTACAATGATAATGACAATGTACAGGCTTTAGATTATCTTCAGGGAAACCTATTTTAATGTCCATAAGAACAAAATTAAATCAGCTGCAGGATTCAAACTCGAGACATTTCCCAGTTACTATATCATGACTTAAAGAGAGTTCAGAACGAAGCTTCGACGAGTTTTTTCAAATGCCACCTGAAGTGAATGGCGCCATTTTGGCGTCATGTTATTATCCTAGCCATAAAATGCGTTGGTTGCCAGAAATCATCACAACAGAAGAGAGTCAGAGAATTCAAAACCTCGCTATTCATGCCTAAGAGGCAAATTCGAAAAAAGATTAATGCCTGGAAATAGCAGTAGTAGACAGTGATCGACCACAGACTTCTAAAATGGAGTAAGAGTTAGTCAGCTTCCAAAAACGATAAAAGCAAAGAGCTTACCACCCTTGAACACTATCCTGATATAAAAAACGTGTTCATACAATATAAAACAAGTTTTTGCTCATCAGGACCTGTAGAAATATTGATTTCTTTAGCCGGTTTTATTCATTCCCCAACAAGAGGCTGTTTGTCGGCTACCACATGCAAAACTCTTGTGTTCCTTTCTGAGAGGAAATTCTTCTTTTAGCGATAAATTGGCTGAGCTGAATTAGTTGAACTCTCTTTACATATTTTTTATTTTATATTTCAAATACCCTACGTGAAAATATTTCGTATTGCAAATACCTGCGAAAAAGTATTTATAATTTGTATTTCAATTAGGACAAGCATGTATTTTGGCCAGCCCTGTTTCTACTAATGTGTAACTTCTTCATGATGTTACGGTCTGCCCATCGAACTCTTCATATTCTCGTTTGTGTGTCTTCGAAAAAGAAAATGAAATGATAAGCGCATTCGCCATTTTGCTATTAGTGTTATTCCATATTCGGAATTATTGTAATTTCAGATCAATAGATCATTTGAATCATATCCATAATTACAGGAGGTGACTGTACCTTGCTGTTGGTGAAAGGGTTTTGTGAATTGACCCAGTTAATACTGAACTGATAGCAGCAGGAAAAAAACTTGAGAATTCAAAATTACCATACCACAATCTCTCGAGAAAATAATTGAGTAATAAGTCATAATTCGATTGTGATCCGAAGAAGGGGAATATTTCTGACTACATATTTTCATTTTAAGCGATGTGAAACTTCAATATAATAGTTACTATTAGGTACTATGCTAATTCTCTCTAATTTTTGTTTGTATCGCATCTAAATGAAAAATGAGTGCTCTTTCGCCATTTTGGAGCTCGTGGCATATCTTTGCAAATACTAAAATTCCAAATCGGAAACGCAAACTCATCGCAATTATCAAAAGGTGAGATCTACATCATAGCGAAGAAAGCTTTCCATGGGTAATACAGTTCTGTAAATCCTGTTACAACAACTGATGACAATATACAGGGTCCTTATCAATATGTTAATATTTGAGGGGTCGATCCTTGGGTTATTTTGAAAGAGAAACTTCCTATGAACCTTTGTCGTAGGCTTTCCAAGATTCGAAATACAAGGTGGTTAAGTTTCCAAACAAAACTTTTTATAATCACAATGATCCTATTGCAGATATTTGTCCAATCGAATTGAAATCTAGATTTGATGCAAAATGACCGTGTAAAGTCTCAGACGAAATTATATGATTAAAGTCGGTAATTAAAGCTACTGTACTGAGTCGATACCTTACCGCTCTGACCACAAATTTGACAAAGCGCGCATAAATATATTGACTTCATAACAGTGTTCTACTGAATGGTTCTCATTTTGACAGAATACATCGAAACTCTTGAATTTGATGTTGCCAGCTCATGCCATTCAAAAACATCCCTGACGTGAAGTCAGCAGCTTTTGCGCGCATGTTCAAAGGAGATGATCGATTGGGCAACGAATTCGAACATGCGTGCAAAAGCTGTTCACTTCACGTCAGTACTTTACTAGGTTTTTTTCAGTTATTTCGGACAAAAACAACGATACCGAGGAAAACACCACGAAATTGACATTTTTTTTTCAATATCTCCAAAAATTATCATCGTATCGAATTGAAATCTAGTACACTGCTATGAAATGTGTGGCTCAAAGTCTGAGCAAAACTTTTTTTAAATACGATTAACAGTTTCCGAAAAAAAAAATTTTCCAAAAAAATTTTTCAAGAAATTTTCTTCAACTCACACTACAATCTCAACAAAATTCTGCGAAAAATTGCGCGTTGTTATTTACTCCAAACGAGTGATCTGAATGTTTCCGCTTCACACAGGTTCTGCGCTTCGAAGCAGAGGAATCTATCGAGTTGTCGAGATGATTGAGCTCCTCATATCACTTGCGTTCATAAAGCTTTTCAACCATCATTGAATACTAGAAGAATTCCTCGCAACTCTTTATCTAAGATCGAAATCTGCATGATATCATTCAGAAACATCGTTTTGGTTTCGAAAAAGCTTCAAAACTAAAACAATAAATATCAATCCGAATCGTTTTCCTTCAAGGTGAATCATTAATTTCTAACTTCAACTCGATTTATATAATGACATCCTTATTTTATGAAATAACCATTCTATATATAGTGGCCATGTTGATTCATAATGAATCAGAGTTCTTGAATTGCCTTCTTTATCAGACATCAAATAGAAAGATTAATATAAACGAATTTCCATTCAGGTTCGTGCACATCCCCCTTCCTACTTAATATATCGTACCAGGCCGGTCCTGTTTAATAAAAAAGAACTTAGGTGAAATCTCGTTTGAAATACGACAGGAAGCGTGGGGGTGGGAGATATTGGGGGATGAAAAGATCGGGGACGCGGGGGTATATCGATCAGATGCAGTGGCGTAACAAGAAAGCATTGAATTGCTTTTTTACCTGTTTTGGTTTTGAAGTTGGGCCCAATGATGATGAATCCGTGGTCAAATTCAATTTTGCTCGGTCGTCCGACCGTGTGCTGAAAATGTTAATAACTGCAAGAGAATTGAAAAAAATATTTGAAATTTATTGAAATTTTTTTTGAATGTTTTTTGGCGGGAATAATTAATCTGAGATTCCAGTGAATTTGACACAGGCCTTCAGAACTATATGTAACAACAGTGTTCCAAATTTTAATTTCATTCGATATTTATTTCCGGATATGTAGTGAAAAATCTTATTTGTGAAATTATTTTGATATCAGAAATTTTGAGGGTATTTCCTCAGTTAATTCAAGAGTTACTGATGAGATCAGATTGAACTTCGTAACGTAGAATACCAACATGCAACTTGTAAAATGTAAAATTTGTGAAAATTGTAAAAAATAATTTGAAAAAATTTCGAAAATTTTTCAAATTTATTCGAAAAAAAATTGGTTTTTTCGGAAATTATTCATCAGAAAATTCCGTTGAAATTTATAAGTGACCTCAAGATTAATATTTAACGAGAATGCCACATATTTGAGTTCGATCAGATCCTTATTTCAGGAGATAACAAAAAATGGCTTGTATGTCGTATTTCATGTCTATTGAACATTTTGAGGTCATATCCTCAATATGTCGATAATAACTCAAGATTTGAATTTCGTTAACAGATTCAAATCACATTTTCCACTGAACATGGAGTTATTAAGCAATAGTGTACCAAATTTCTGTTTTATCCATATTCATCTTCGGAGATATTGAAAAAAATATGTCAATTTTCTTGCGTTTTTCTAGGTATCGATATAATTTCTAAAAAACCCCAAGAAATGCTGTCCCATCATAATAGACCTTCTTGTTGGCGAATGCTTGTGCGGTTAAGTTCGTTGATGGGAGAAATCGGTCGAATGGTTTCGGAGTTATGGTAATTTGAAATTTTGAGATTAATTTCCTGATATTTCTGGAACTACTCATGCGATTGCAGCATAACAACGCACAACTTTTCACAAAATTACGTTGACTTCACACTGTCAGTAAATTCAAACAAAAAAATTTTCCAAATTTTTTTCGAAAAAATTTTTTCTTCGAAAACTGCTCATTGAATCTAGAAAAAACACCGCTCATACCTTGAACATAATGTTTAACAGCAGTGTACCAAATTTCCTTTTGATACGACCATAATTTCTGTAGATATTGAATATTTGAAATTTTCGACCGTAAACACAATAACTTCCGGAAGAAACGACTTAGAAACTCGATATTTGTACAGTAGGTTTGTGGCTTGATTTCGAAGGTGGAATTCTTGAATGGGTAAAATTTACGTAATGATTTCGTAGATAAAGTTATCAAATCAAAATTTTATTTTTTCAGTGGAATTGTTTGGAAATCTCAATCGGAAAATGACGCCAAAGTTCGTGAGGATACTATGAAAAGAAGATCACCGAATCTTTCCATCAGAAAGTAAAGCTGTGTTTGGCGAGGTCGATACTCGAATAGATAGATGACTGCTTTGGCAACGAATTTCAATAAGCTGGTTGAATCTCCTGACCTCACATCAGTATTTTTGTAGATAAATCCTACTTATATTTTCTTTCAGGCTGGACAAAATTAAATCTGATCATTAATTCTGTTTGAAGCCTAAATAACGGCTAAGCGTTCACAAAATGAAATGCGAAATTAACAACTTAGAGTCTCTATATTTGTAAAGCAGATTTGGAGCTTCATGACAAAAGCTAACTCATAAATGCATTAAATCGAATTCGAAATTATATTTTCCCAATATTTCCAAAAATACAGATCTGTTCGCACTGAAATTTAGTACTTGTTCTTGTAATGACAATATAAAGATTCCTGCAAATTTCTTGGGAATTATACTGAGTGTTTCATCATAAACTGGTCAAACATATATAGCCGTATAGATGACATTGGGAAAGTCATTTTTGCCGCATGACATATATCCCGTTTTCGAAGCATAAGCGAGATACAGGGTGTTTAATGTCAACTTTGAGCAATATTCTGATATACCTGTGTTGAGTTATGTGTGACCTTTGAAATAACAGTTTTTGGTCAATTCTTAGTATTTTTTGATGATTTCTTCAATTGTGATGCAGAATTATGGAAAACATATTTCAAAATGGCGATAAACCTACAATGTTGGAATTTTTTGTTTTCGATTGCCAAATTAGATAGCTGTGAAAACATCTTTCAAAAATTCAAACTCAGCTTTTTTTACATGTCAACAGTGAAAAAAATTTCACCGAAAATTCTTCAAGGTTAAACTAACCTTCATTCTGAACACTGGTGTGAAAACAGAATGAAAAAATTACTATTTGGTTTCATTTTATAGTCTTCCAAAGATTCCGCTGAGAGTACTGAAATAATTTTTATTCAAGAAATTGTTGGCCCTACGGAGGCCAAAATTGTGCTAACGGCCCCCTAGAATGATTTGGATAGAAATATGAATTTATAGAAAAAAGTTCCAAAAAAACTTTGGTGCGAATCGAACTCGCTCCACTTACGGACAATAGTCCGAGTATAAATTGGATTTATTCTGATTATAATGATGTCCGTTACCAAGCAAAGGTAGTTCATCGACTTTGACCCTATTTTTCGAATGCGGAGAGAGTTCGATTCCCACCAAATTTTTTTTAGAAAATATTTTTTTCTTGATAGATTAAATATTTATATCCAGATCATTCTGGAGGCCTATTTGCATAATTTCGGCATCCGTAGGGCCACCAGTTTTTTAAACAAAAATTATTGAAGTACTCCGAGCGGAATCTTCGGATATAAAATGAAAACCAATGGATATTTTTTCACACCGGTGTTCAGAATGGAGGTCAGTTCAACCTCAAAAGATCCCAACAATTTTGGGTAACATTTTTTCTTACTGTACCATGTAAAAAAAAGTTGAGTTTCAATTTTGGAAAAATGTTTCCACGGAAAACTTTAAAAAATTGAGTACATTGAAGTAATGCTATCCTAATTTGGCAATCGAAAAAAAAAAATTTCAACTTTGTAGGTTTTCCGACATTTTGAAATATTTTTTTCAGAATTCAACAAAACAATTGAAATGACCGTCAAAAAATACTAAGATATGATAAGAAACCGTTATTTCAAAGGTCACGCTTAAATCACCACAGTTATCAGAATATTTCCAAAGTTGACATTAAAAACCCTGTATCTTGCTTAGTCTTCGAAAACGGGTTCTATGTAATAGGGCAAAAATGACTTTTCCAGTGTAATCTATACGGCTACATATGTTTGACCAGTTTATGAGGAAACACCCTGTATATGATCCACCTTCGTAATCAAGCCCAAAGCAACTCCGCAGACATCGAATTTCTACGGAATTATCTCGTAATCTTATGAATGAATACCAATAAAGAATATTTTTTCAACAAAATTTCGAAATTTTTTTTCAATTTTTTCATCTATAGGACCTCCCTAAATTATTACAGGTTCGCGTGTCTGAATCTTATAACTAGTGGCCAAGTTTTAATCAGATCACATCAGTACTCCCCAACATATTTCAAGAAAATAGCCTGAAAATTTAAAACGGGTCGATCCCTGAAACCATTGAGCGGATTTCTCTCCTTAAAACACTTCTGCGAAATATTTAAAACCCAAAGCTAAGTTTTAATAATATGGTAGTTATTTTTTCTTCGAAAGTTAAAAACAGACTTGAATTTGACTTCGGGTTCTTGTTCAGTGAATTCAACCTAATCGTTCAAGGCCATTTGTGGCAAAAAATTTGATAATTTGCGCAAAATAAACACGCTGTTCCCAAGAACAAGCACGTCAAAAAAACGACCTACGCCCCTGACCGGCGACGACTGCGAGCGAGCGCGCGGTAGCTGGAAAACCTGGGGACCACGCGATGTAAGACGCCCGCAGTCATAGATGGAATAGCAATAAGTGGGTGGCACTGCGCCCCCACCGTATGACGAGGCCGGGGTCGATGGAAACCGAATTAGGGATCAGCCGAACAAAAACAGGGGAGTCAAAATATAAAATAACGTCGTCGTCACGACCGACGACGCGCGCTCTCGCTGGGACGACGCCATTTTTCCGTACGATCCGAGCCGCGTTAACAATGCGGTTCGAACCGGATATTGCGTCGTATGGGCGGAAGAGTGTGAGTTTCCGCGTGGAGATGGAATTTATTCGGGAAGGGGGGTTTATGTGGGGATCAAGGACGAAGATTCCTGTAAGGGAGGTTTTTGGTTGTTAATATTTCGATGAAATATTCGAGAAATCTTGAGAAACTTTCGTTCATACCTGCCCGTTCTCGGAAAAAAGGGTCTTGAGCCTAAATATCTTGGTTCTAGTTCGCTTACTTGCAAAATTGGCCCAACGGTTTCCGAGTTTCGAAGATTTTCCGATAGCTCAAAAAGACCGATCCGATCGTGTTGCAAATTGAAATACCAAAAGGAAGATTTATGCAAAATTAGCATAATATCACTTCATTCAACCTCGTTAGTATCTCAAGGTCAGGCACCTGCCCAAGGTCTGCATGCTTCAACGTTGCCAATAGCCGCAAGAAACATTAGAATTCGCAGAAATTTCGACGCTAATAGAAAAACACTGCAAATTTTACACAAGGGTTTATTATTTTCTTAGTTTAAAAAACCAATATACCGTTGATATGTAAAACAACTTAGATCCGAATGCGATGATTTATTTCCGATATTATTGGAAATTTGCAGCGTTTTATTTATATTGCAGGAACCACTGGTCGGAAATCATCCGGGTAAATTTTTTTTCGTTTAGTTATGCAACAGTAATCAACGTTCAGAGTTTCATGAAGATTCGGTGGTAAGTTCTAGAGAAACAATTTTTTCCCCCCAACACCCCTTTTAGAGCCACAAGGGTACACCGATCCTGCTGAAAAGCTTGGAGGATCAACCACGAGTGACACGCTTGTTCTGAGGAACAGCGCGTTTTCGTTTCGTCACAATGTCTATAATTTTCGAATTTTAAGCTGAAATTCGGTTTCAAACGACTAGGTTGGACTCACTGATGAAGAATCCGTGGTCAAATTTGATTCTGTCCGGCTGTCCGTTCGTGTGTGCTCTAACTTTCGAAAGGAAGGCCCTAGAGTCTTGAAATTTTCAGGTTATGTTTTGATCCTGAGTATCTCGGTTGAGTTCCTTAATGGGTCACATCTGCCGAATGGTTCTTGTGTTACATTCATTTGAAATTTTGATTTTGAATAACTTGAGAAATATTTATCTGATCGAAATGAGACTTGGTTGGAAGATGAGCAGTGTCAATTAGAAGAATTATCCATGTGTTCAGAAAATTACGTGGATTCTATGTTTTACATAATCGTCCATCTCAAAGCACTATTGGTCGAATTATTGAAAAATTTCAAGAGACCAGTTCGGTGGAAGATCTAAACAGTGAAAAATACAGTCGTATAGCGTTCGTTCACAAGAAAATATTGATTTGGTTCGTGAAAGTGTTGCAGAGGTCTCTGGAATGTCCATTAGACGACGTTCACAAGTTGAACTTAGTGGGTCCACAACATGGAGTATTTTACAAGAGGATTTAGCTCTAGAGGTATATAAGGTTCAAATAACACAGGGACTAAAGCCATTAGATCATTTAAAACGTCGTTCATTCGTCAATTTCATCAATGAACAACCAGCTGATTTTTCTCAAAAATCATGTTTCCCGATGAGGCACATTTTCAACTTGGTGGCTTTGTTAATAAACAAAATTGTCGTATCTGGGGTGAGGAATAACCACGAATTATTCATGAGAAACCTATGCATCCTAAACGGGTCACTGTTTGGTGTATATTATGGACAGGTGGTGTAAATAGACTTTACTTCGTTGAAAATGCTGCTGGTGAAGCTGTAACTGTCAATGGTGATCGATACCGTCGGATGATAATCGAATTTTTTTGGCCTGAATTAATAAATATTGATCCAGAGGACATTTGATTTCAGTAGGATGGCACTTCGCCTCACTTTGCAAATGACACAATTGATTTATTGAGAAAAAATTTTTTGTCGACGAATAATCTCCAGAAACGGTGATGTCAATTGGCCACCAAGATGATGTGATTTGAAACCGATGGACTATTCTCTTTGGGATTATGTGAAAATCCAGGTCTAACTATAATAATAATCTACAATCGATTCCTGAACTGAAGGATAAAATTAATTATTCGTGTCATTAGTGAGAGCCTTAATTATGTCAAAATGTCATTGGAAATTTCAACAAAATAGTGGACGTCTGCAGAGCTGCAAGGGGAGGCTATTTGTCAGATATTATTTTTCGTATATAAATGTCTTAACTGATACTTCAATTACCAATAACAAGTTTTTGAAAATGAATGCAAATTATGTGTTTTATTTATCCCCCAAAAAACACTTGCAATTTGAAACACCCTTTATATCGACACAAAATCATAATGTATGCTATCACACAATTCGCGAATTTTCAGTAATTCGGTATTAAAAATGGTCAAAAAGGGACGCAAGGTCGAAGCGGGTGAAACGCGTCAGATTGCCTTCTGCGTCACTCGATATTGCAAGATTCACCGATCGATTCAGCAAACAAGGAGAGAGGGAGATCAGATGTACCCCGGTACGTCTCGGAAGGCACGAAGTTTCGGCAGTTTGAAAATTCAAACGATCGTTTTCTCGTTGAAAATTGAAATTTTTGACAGCAGTTGAAGTTTTTCAGTAGTCTTACGGTTAGAATATTTGATTCCAACGATAAAAAATTCTTGCAAGAGACCTATTGATTTTGGCATCGAAGTCGGTCTAACCTTGTCGTTTGAGAAGAACTTCGGCAAAAAATTTTAAAATTACAGACATTAGGGCAAAACGATAGCATACGTACAAAAAGAAGTACTGTCATTTCTAAACGCCCAATAAATGGAAAACATGATCGTGTATAAGGAGCCTCAAACTTCTACGTAAGGAAAGCTGAACCGTGCATTTAATCTAGACCATTATAGGTCGTCTGTATTCTTGGTTCCACTCTGAGGGGATTTCTATTATATCGGAACCCCGTATTATTTTAATGAAAAAATGATAATCACGTCGAGCAGCATATTGTAATACTGCTACAGAGCTCGCCACCAACATTTATACAGGTGCCTAACAAGACCCCAAAGAGCCATCAAGGTAATATCGTATTACCAGAGAGACTTGTAGTATTAACAAGAAACTTCAGATTTTTTTCAGCCATTCCCAGAACGTTTCATTAATTTTGTCATTAGAGAAGAGTCTGTCGATTTGTTGAGCTCTCTTAAAAAACAAAGATGATTGTAATCAAATCCAAGGAGTCATTAGCGTGACAAAATAAGATATTATATAGCCTCGTATATCGGTATCATTATTGTTGACTGTTTCGAAATGAAAGTAATCATTATCATTTTATGGATTCGCTGGAACCTTGAGGCAGAGGTGGTTGCGACATTTGCTAACTGGACTTCTTTTCTTTAGCTGAATAAGACTCCGAACAGTAATATGGGTCAATTAATTTTAATGATACAAGAACACGATTCTCGATACAACTATCTTCGTTTGGAAATAAAATGTAAACTAATTTTTAACTAGTAAACTAGCATCAAGACAAGAACGAACATTTGTTTTCAAATAAAAAAATATTTCATCTTGATCTGAGCTGATCAACCAATGCTTCTACTCTGAAAAACACAAAGGAATTTCTCGGTCTTACCGATCATCAGAACAGCTCACCTTTTTGAATGCCGAAATAGGTCTAGGAACTTGTTGGATGATGCTTTTGTGAATTAAATTTTAATAACGCAATCTCTACGAAGGAAACTATCACTGATATTCTATTTTCAATCAGATTCACCTAAAAATCACCTTGAGAATATTCTAGAGAAAGTACTGACGTGGATTCAGAAGCTTTCATGCCATCTCTTCACGGAATTTTACATGAACCATCAATTCGATTGAATCCTCAATATTTGGAGAGCAATTTGCAAACAAAGTGCAGGAGTGTATTAGCACATTCAAATCAAATGATATTTTCAAAAACATAGATCGAATCGCCCTTCAATGAAACATGCTACGATGAAGTTTCAGCCAAATAGGTTCTACAGAACAATGAGCAAAATAACTCTCTCCATTTAACAAAATGCAGGAGGACTATTTATTTTTTTGCTCATTGTTCTTTGGACCCTATTTGGCTAAAACTTCAAGGTAGCGTTTTTCATTGAATCTATGTTTTTGGAAATATCAGGTAACTGAAATTTTGAAAGGGTATATCCGTGGAATCATTTGGCCTTCGTAATTAAACTCCAAACTTACTCTACAATTATCAAGCTACTGTCTTTCGGAAGTTATTTTGTTCACTAACAGTGGTTAGGCCGGCCGTAAACACATTAACTTTAGGAAGTATCTACATAGGGAATGTATTTGTAGAGTAGGTCCTCAGTTTAATTAAGAAGGTCGAATGCTTAAATTAGCTGAATTCGCCAATTATTCTTTAGATAGTTATACCCATTCAAAATTTTGGATCGAATTGCAATCCAGTACTTGATCGAAAATTGAGGCCATATGGACCATATGAAAAAATCTGCGTTTGGCAGGGCCAATACTTATATAGATGATCGCTGTGGCAACGGAACAAGCTCGTTAAAGCTCCTGACCTCACATCAGTGCTTTTCCAGTTTCTTTAATCCATGAAGACCAGGTTTTGTCAAAAACTTGAAAATCATAGACACTGGGCAAAACTATAACTCTTTCGTTCCCTAGAACAAGCGTGAAATGAAAGAAAATAACTTTTTACTCAATATGTTTCATTAAATTAAATGAATATCTGATCGAGTTGATAAGTTGTTAATTATTGACTTCAATATCTCCCAAAACGAATATCCGATCGAGCTGAAATTTGGAACACTGTTGTTAAGTAATTGAGATTCCGATAAACTTTCCATGTGTTACGGGGAAGTAACGATAAAATTTCTAGGGAATCACCTCATGAAGCATAGACTAGAGTGGAAACAGACGTCGCTGTTTCGCATAATGTGACTGCAGGATCCAGTAAATGCGTCGACTATTCACCCGTAGATGTCATGAACAGTCGATGCGAAGGAATATTCTATATATCTTATGTTTCGGAAAAAACTAAGAATGCATGTCTGTTCAGACTGAAACCGAGTCATCGAGTTTTCGCTGTCGATAATATTAGAGTAAAATTTCAAAGGAATCGGAGATGCACGTTTTGAAAAATATATGAATTTCTAAAACAAATTTACTAAAATTTTCTATTGATTTGTTCCTCAGGCAAATCAGGAAATTTGATTGTGCTGAAATAATGTACGGTTATGAAGTGGCGGTTTGGAAATTTAAGTGGAATTTAAATGGAAAAATTCGAAAATTTCAAATTTTTTTTATGGATAGTTCTTCATATTGCTACTGTACATCTACCAACCTAGTTTCATCTCGATCAGATAAATATTTTTCGAGTTATTGAAAAATCAGTATTTCAAATGGCTGTTACACCAAATCCAGTTAGCAGATTTGGCCCATTAACGAACTTGACCGAAATTTTCAAGATCAAAACCCAACTTGAAAATTCCAAAATTCTAGGTCCTTCCTTTCGGAAGTTATCGCATGCAGAGATGGCTGGCTGGCCGGACAGAATCAATTTTGACAACGGATTCTTCATCAGTGTGTCCAACCTAGTCGTTCGAGGCCAATTTCGGCTCAAAATTCTAAAATTACAGACATTGTGACGAAATGATAACGCGCTATTCCACAGAACAAGCGCGTAAAAATTGGTTTCAAGCAAATACTCTATGAGCGCAGCAGGACTATAAATAACAAATAACCATACTTATCTAACTTCATCTTTCACATGTCGTAACTACTCGATAATTTATCAATGGTGCTCATTGTTTCAAACTTACCATTATTAATTAAGTGTGAACTTCCCTTAAGAAAATATTCGGCACCATTCATCAGGATTATATCCGCAGCTCTTTCATTTCTTCCCAAGTCACGATATTATAGATATTATCAGTTATAATTCCAGAAAAGCTCATTCCCAAAGAACGAATTCAATCAGCTGAATTTTTCCGACCTGCAGAAAATCTTGATTTATTGTAAAATAAAAAGATTTCATTAATTCTCCTTTCAGAGTCTGGATTAGTTGGCCCGTCAATGATAAATGATCCGGAAGAAGCATGGATTGTTCGATGTCTGCTTCCAGATTCCGAGGTTTCTAACCGTAATTGATTGGACCAATTTGCGAGTGAGTCGCATCTCAATTTTGAGCTGATCGGTCCGTTCGAATTTTAATTACTTCTCGAAAGAGCCGATTGTGGAAAATTGCTTGTAAAATTAATCGTCCTGCTCAGTAGTCTACGTAATTAGAATGAGAGGGGTAATAATAGATGGAGTTGGAATGATTCAACGCTTAAGAAGGTTTTATGGCGATGATGCTTTTGCGCCCATGACCTGGGGTATATCGTGCTATCGTTTTGACCGGATGTCTGTAATCTTCGAATGGTCTTGAATGACTAGGTTTAGGGTTTAGAGAAATCTTGTCTCGAGGGCACTTTCTCGTCTGATCTCGATCGTCAAATTTCTAGCCGAAATGGGCTTACAATATTGGGTTGAACACTCTGGAGAAGAATCTGTGGTAAAATCCAATGGGGGTTTTGCCTGAATTTGGGTTATTACTGGAAATGCAAATTTGAACATAATTATTATGGGTTTGATTCATCATTTTCTCAAATTACCTTCAGAAAGTATTCAAAATTGGGGTTTGGGATTTGTCAGGCATGCACGAAGTGACAACGGTGTTTAGTAGAATATCTTTTTCTGCTATCGAATAAAGAAATATTTATTCCTATTCTGTGGTACACACGTGTTCTTTGTCAATATAACCAAAACAATTTCCGTTTGCGATTTGTCAGTAATATGACAATATGACAGTCTGTGCTTTTCTTTTTCTATTCCTTGGTCGTTGTCTTCTACTCTAACCAGATCGAAGTATAGCTATCTCTGTTTTCCTTAGTAAAGTAACACATTTGACGTCCTTTCTTTTTCGAGAAAGCTGAATTCGAAGTTGCCATATCGTGCACTCAAGACAAATCCCTTCAAATGCAAATCCCCATTTTATTTTTCAGTTTTAGGTGATTTTTTTAAAAATATAATATTGAAATTATATGTTTCAAATATGATGTTCTGAAGGTTTTTCATGAAAATTACTGCATTTTCGTTTAAAGGAAAAACCCCGATTGTGTCCGTCCCGCCGTCCGTGCGTATGTGCTCTAACTTTCGAAGGAAAGGATCTACCGACTTTGAATTGTCAGATTAGGTTTGGAATCCAAGGATCTCGGTTGAGTTTGTTACTGGGTAAAATCGGTTGGATAGTTTCGGAGTTAGGTCCATTTGAAATTTTGAGGTTCGTTCCTAGATATCTCATGAAGTACTGAATCGATCAGATTGGAACTTTGTTAACAGTTTTGGAATACCAAGGCGCAAGTGACACAGTTCACGTCAGTGCTTTTCTGGAGTTTTAATTACTCCTTTCCGACGTATTTAGATCTGTGAGTTATTATAGCCCCTATATATACTCCATTCACTTTTATAATGTAGCCCGGTTGGCCATGATTTAGGTCTATCAAGTTTTTTTTCACTCAAAACTGACGCAGGTTGGCAATCGTGAAATATCAGCAATGTCAAAATAACGCTGAGACGTTACCAAATGCTAATTTTTACTCTCAACCTCAACATAATCATCTTGGAAACTGAAAACGCCGAAGCTAGTTTTGAAGAAGCGCAGGCGAAGTATCGGAAAGTGCTATGTAGAATCGAAATCTGCTCTTTCTTTTAGTAACCCTGATTATTTGGAATCAATTATTTATCACAAGCTATCCAACATTCTCATACTGGGGTATTTTAAGTTGTGCAACAAGGTATTTAAATATCTTCTTCAAGGTTATTTCTTGAGAAAAGTGGGGAATTGCATAGGTTTTTCTGCAGGGGTATTCGAGTACTTTTATATTTTTTTAGAATGAACTGTAACGAAATAACGGACTACTCCATCCATTATTTTTCAGTCAAATTTCAACAAGAATTTCGAGATTCTCGTGAAACACTTACTAGGTTGGACTCACTGATGGTGGATCCGATGTGAATGTAAGGCCGTCTTTCCGTTGCCACCGTAACATCAGAATCGAAAGAGTAAGCGACTCGATAGTTTCAGGGTAAGCTTCGCATCAGATTGCTCCGGCTAAGTTCGGGGACAAATTAGACAAACTGATTTCGAGCTATATTCTAAGAATTTCTGAGTTTTCTTCCTTAATATCTGGATATTGAGGAATAAAATAAGAAAGAATAACGACGAGTAAGTCCTTGAAAATTTTCTCGAGATCATAAATCCGAAACAATTTCAATTGGAAAACTTTCTACGGAAACCAATCATCAAATTTTGATAAGAATTCGCACAGATCTTGAAATCAATACTTTTCAATAGTGTGCCAAATTTTAGTTTGATCCGATTTCTTATTTATGGACACAGAGGAGAAAAACGTGTCAAATTTCATGTTTCTCCCCCGGTATCGTTGGCATTTCTGAAATAACTCATCTTTGTGCAGAATTTCGAGATAATGGTGTCATAAGTATAATTCGAAATGAAAAATGCGAAGGTTTTCTCGCTCATGAATTTAAATATTGTCCCAAAAGCTACTGACTTCACGTCAGTGCTTTTCTAGAATTTTTCTATATCTTTTTTGGCTTATGACAGATATACCATATCATTTTGATAAAGTCAGTCGGTGTGCTATGGAAGTTTAATAAATTCCATTGTGTATGATCAAAAAATGTGGGGTGAAATTTGGACTAGTTTTCCTGTCAGATAACTCTGCAAAGTTGTCTGTTCCACATTAAGTTCGTAGTAATTAGGTACGTATAACACTGAACCATATCGTAGAGTCACAGATGCAAACATGTAGGAATTGACGCCCACCGAACTAATATGACAAAGACGACATTTCCCGAGTTTTAACTTGACTCGATTCTAGTTGAGAAAACTTTAAAAAACTATTCCAAGGCCTATCAATTGTCTACATAGAAGTGGAGTTGCTATCTATTTAGGTTTAAGATGAATATTCCTGACAGTATATATCAATATCAGTTATTACATATATTTATACATACCGACGAAGAATGCAGGCAATTAGCAAACCATTGTCCTAAGGAAGAAGGAGCTTTATATTTTTGTGAACGTCAAATCCAATCCTGTTCGACCGTTGCTATTATAACTTATAACTCGAACGGAATGACAATGACATTCATAAGTTGGTCAAATCCGTTATATATGGATGTAGTTAATATGATGTTCACGTAATTTTGCATGAATGAAATTTTGAATGGACATATTGTAATCGACAAAATACTCTGTTATAATTATAGACAACTTCACACCAAAATTCATCTCATTCAGAGTAACCATCTCAACTCTACAAAAGAAATTTCAACAGTGTGTTTCTCTTTACCGGAGCCAAATTTGGAAAATTGGTAAATGAAAACAAACGCGCAAAAGCTTCTGGCGTCACTTCAGTGCTCTTCTGGAATAGTTTTTATGAAGAATTTGGTAATTTTCTCCAGATGAATTTCAATGAATTTTCTCACTTCACAAAACGTGTAATTGGAAGATCTTGATAAGATAAAATTGAAACCAATTCACTAAGTAATGGTGAAATCTGAATAGATAATTGTTTCCAAGTTTTGTTAAAATTCAAAGGAATGAGCACCTAATTTTCAGGAAGTATTCAGAGCGTCAAACAAATCTAGACGTGTCTGAGCAAACATATCTCTTGAATCTTGAAACACCTAATTTGCACTTCCAGATTAACTGATACAGGACCCCCCAAGTAATGCTTAATTACTACCTGCCTAATCTTGAGGGATCCCCTTGTTGTGTTCTGTTTGGTGTCTTACTCAGCCCTATTAGCATTTTCGTGATTCAAATGAATTAATTATATGCATTTGTGAGGATTCATTTTAACCGAATGTCAAATTGCTTCGCAATAGGTGTAGTTTCCTCATCATTGATTTGGTGTGTTATTTTCATTAGCAGTAATCGTGCAGCACAAGCTATTCTGGTTTTTCTCGAATTCATGTCAGTTTAATTTTCGTGCTCTATAGATTTGAAAAACTTCAAAAATAAAGATACAAGGGTTGCTAATTATAATTTTTGAAACAAACATTTATGATCGGAAATGGCTGCTTCATTCTAGAATATTCTCCATTGAGATAGGTACGCTTTTGCCTGTATTTGAATCAATTTAATAATTCTGCGAAATTCTCGAATACTCTCAGTGAACACCATTCAAAATTGACGGTTCTACATTTCCTAGCATTGACAACATGTCCAATAACCGCAAACGAACAGGCCATCATTTCTTTCAAAGTACTTTATGTGTATTGAAATTTGAATGAAGATTTTCATAAGTAAGTGTAATCACAGATTAGGAGTGCAGAGTATAGAGTATATCTTCTGTGATGGTTTTGCGTAATTTGCGTAAATATGAATCATAATCATAGAAACCTGTTGTTTTCTCTGGTTCTATTCTGTAATCTAGGTTTCAACACTGATGTGACTAAAACATGGAGTGCTCATCAGCAAGATCAAAATACAAGGAAATATAATATATATTTTGTGCTTTGAATTCGCATGTTGATTCATACGTCATCATTTGTAAAAACGATCACAGAAAAACAGATGAGCACACCATGTTTTACTTACATCATGGGTACAACCATGATGTGCTTATCTGAAAAAAAGGTAACGTCAGGAAGATTAAAATACAAGGAAATATATGTCATGTGCTTTGAATTTGAATGAAATTGACGTTATCATTGGTAAATCGATCACACCATGTTTTTCTTTCATTATGGTTGCAACCATGATGTAAAAAACATGGTGTGCTCATCTGAGAAATAAGTGACGTCATCTAGCAGAATATACAAAGAGTTATATATTCTGTGCTTTGAATTAACATGCGAATTCAAAGCATAGAATATATAACTCTTTGTATTTTCTGCTAGCAGACGTCATTCACTTTTCAGATGAGCACAACATGTTTTTTACATCATTACTATGATGTAAGCAAAACATGGTGTACTCATCTGCTTTTCTGTGATAGTTTTCGTAAATGATGACGTCATTTTTTTTCGAATTCAAACCACAGAATATATATTTCCTTGTATTTTCCAGTAACCGACGTCATCATTTTTTAGATGAGCACACCATGTTTTTTACATCATGGTGGCAACTATTTGTTTGACATTGTCTACTTTTCTCCCGCGTTCATTTGCTCAATTCAAGACGATCAGATGTTTTTCCCTAACGATTTTGGACAAACTTTTCGCGAAATCACATCCCATTATAAGAACTCCGAAATGGTTTAGAAAAAACAATAAAAGCATAGAATTCAGTCATCTTCTTTTAGCTCAAAATCATAGACCAGATAGAACTACACTGACTACACTCGTTATCTGTGACAACACTTTACTACACTCATATGCACTGAATAGTGGAATAGTTTGTTTGTTGTGTGTCTATGAGCAACACCATTGTACACCAGTGGAGATAGTGTACCTCTGATATCGTTTGGGAGTTTCGTTTCAAGCTTGCACTCTGTTCGTTGCGGAAATGTTGGAAGTTGGTGTAGATAACAAATAATTAAGTTCTGACTTCGTACTCTATGAGGTTGCACAGAATTTCGGGAATACTGTGGGGAAATGTGTGTTTTTATAATTATAAATAGAAATTTCTCCCACTCTATAACGATTGTACTGGCGTGAGAAATTTCTGGCAATAATTACACAGTAATATGATAATATAAAAATCGTAGGATTACCGTTTTCTGCGAAAAACGTAGGAAGCATTGAAATACGCATATCATCTTGAATTCGCCCAGAATCATAGAACAAATTGAACTAACTTTATAAACTACAACCATTCTGTTATCTGCGCCTACACTTATCTGCACTGACTAATGAAAGTTAGTGGAGTTAGTGTACAATAACATTTACATTCATATACAACGAACAAACCTGTAGTTATTGGAGTGAGTGTAGTTCAAGCATGTTCAACGAACAAACCTACTGAAATGCGGCTTTGTCATGAGGAAATATATTCCTCATTAAATGCAGTTTCTACTCACAAGTAAAAATCATAAAACTATCATTAGTAAGCTGTAAATCAAACGCATGATGCTATCATGAACATTCAGATATTCCAGAAAAGCTTTTAACTTGAGTTTCAGGTAAAAAGGAAATCGAGCAGTCAACTCTACATTATATCAAATCAGTCGAACAAAAGCAAACTCCAGAAGTTTAAATTAGGTCTGATTATGTCGTTGGACAAAGAGTACAGGGTTGTCGCGATTAAGTGAGGGCAGTCCAAAATTCCATACAATTACTTTTTATTACCAGCTATCTGAACGTATCATCAGTAAAACTAATTCTTGCCTACTCTGTAATTGGACGATAAGATTGTCTACTGATGATAGAAAGTATTAATTATGACATCGGTCAATGTCTGATATATGAAAAATTGTGAGGTAGGTTGCTATAAATGTAGGTACTACTGTTCATGGGAAGTCCTAATAACTACAATTAAGCTGAATCTATAAAATAGTAGTAAGAATATATGAGCCTTCCTTCATGAATTGACTCATATTTACTTAGCTATTAAACAATTTCAAGATCTTTTTATCATATTCTGCTCAGGAAGTTTTGCATTTTCAATCAAGTACTAGATTTCAGTTCGATCAGGGGGTCAATTCTTGAATCTGGATCAAGAATTGAAGAGTGACAATTGCCATATGTTTGCGTCGATTTAAAATTAAATATAAACAATAAGTAAACATGACCTGCGCATGAAACCGAATGTCACTCGGCAATCGAATGTTATATCTCCTATACGCCGTACCACTCGTTGCTAAGTTCGGATTTGAAATTTCTCAATATCTTGTATTCAGTTTATCTCTTGAATATTTGCATGAAAACATAGGCGAATGGGCGAATATAACTCTCACAAAGTTTGCAAATACTCCAGAGAACTTAGGAAATCGACATAAACATATGACAATGGGGGTTTTTCCTTTAAACGAAAGTGCAGTAATTTTCATGAAAAACCTTTAGAACATAACAATCAAACATATGATTTCAATATTATATTTTCAAAAAAATTTTGATCACCTAAAACTGAAAAATAAAAAATGGGGATTTGCATTTAAAGGGATTTGTTCTGAGTGCACGTTATGGCAACGTTGAATTCAGCTTTCTCGGAAAGAAAAGGACGTCAAATGTGTTACTTTGCTTAGGAAAACAGAGAAGGCTACACTCCGATCTGGTTAGAGTAGAAGACAACGACCAAGGAATAGAAAAAGAAGAGCACAGACTGTTATACTGTCCTATTACTGACAAATCGCAAACGGAAATTGTTTGGTTATATTGACAAAGAACACAGAATAGGAATGAATATTTCATTATTCTATAGCAGAAAAAGCTATTCTACTAAACACCGTTGTCACTTCGTGCATGCCTGGCAAATCCCAAACCCCAGTTTTGAAACCTGATTTTGAATACTTTCTGAAGGTTATTTGGGAAAATGATGAATCAAATCCATAATAATTATGTTCAAATTTGCATTTCCAGTAATAACCCAAATTCAGGAAAAACCCCCATTGTCATACTCTTCAATTCTTGATCGAGATTCAAGAATAGATCCCCTGCTTTGTATTTTTGGAAATATAGAATTTTGTATCAGTATGCCTGCAGAATAATTGGATGGATTTCAATTAAGCTTTTGATCCAAGCCTGACTGCTCTGTAAATATCGAGTCTTCAAGTTCGTTATTATTATGTTTACCTTCAGCTGATTCTGAAAAAATACTGATCCGATCATGGTGTCACTCAGTAACTAATTCGTGAATACTCATGCACAATTTTGTGCGAAATTTTTTATGGATCATGTCACCAAAACAGAATTAAATGTTTTTGTCGCATATTAATTCAAACATGCTCACACAAACTGCTGAATTGATGCCTGACTTATCCTTGAAGACTTTGCAGAAAGGAAGAAAAAATTTCGGAATAAGTTCCCAAATTACTTCATTGAGTGTCCCTATCTCCTGGCAAGATTGAATTTCAATGCAGTTTGTTAATCTACGACACAAAGATTTTCTGGTGACCGAGTTCCATGCTAGTAACTATTCATATAACAACCCTTAGTCAAAGGTCTAAGTAACAACGTGATGAATAGGTCAATGAGGGCAGCTGATGAATCAGGTTCAGATTTGTTGAATGAGTCCCTATTCGATATCAAGAGGTTTTTCAGTCAGTCATAAAAAAGGAAGGAAAAATTGCTTAAGGTGAATCATTTTTTTTGTTATCTAAGACTTATCATAGAAATTTCTTTATTTTGATATTCTCTTAATGTTTATCTGTTTTTCCGCGCATGTTCTAGGGGAACAAAAAATTTCGATTAGGTATATCTGAGGAATCACTTGGTGAATTTTACCCTGATGGCCGACAGTAAACACAATAACTTCTGGAAGAAACAACTTAGAAACTCGATATTTGTAGAGAAGATTTGGGGCTTAATTACGAAGGCCGAATTCGTGAATGGGTAAAATCTGCCCAATGATTCCGTAGATATACCCATTCAAAATTTTATTTTCCCAATATTTCAAAAAATACATATATCGAATTGAAATCCAGAAATTTATCGAAACAAACCCAGAAAAGCACTGCCGTGAAGGCAGCAACTTTTGCGTGCATGTTACAATCGTTACCAAAGCGGTCATCTCCATTGAACATGCGCGCAAAAGCTGCTGCCTTCACGACAGTGCTTTGCCAAATTTTTTTTAATAATATGTTAAACGGTAGTACCGTTCAAATAAATAAATTCACGCGTCAGCGCTTTCCAGAATTTTCAGTTGAAGTCTTCAGCGTTCATTTTGGGACAGAGCATGAGCAACTTGGCAACATGGTAATATGATCAATCTCTTCAAACTGATGCTTTTTCCATCGAAGTCGGCCCTGCTTCCGGCAGGTAGGGTGTCCTTTCGGCGACAACTCCTATCCGGCGTCCGTCTAAGCATTTTCCTCGTTTCTTTTCTGGGGTTTGTCGGATATTTAATTGGACCTCGCCGGTCTCGCGCCGATGCTCGGATTTATTTATTCCCTTCGGGTTTTGCAGCGACATTAAATTATTTGCATAACGGCAATGAGATAAAATTAACGACCCTTTAAGCGGGCAATCGACACGTTGTACAGGTAATTACTTGTTAATTGCCTGTATCAGTCGGACTCCTATAAAGTTTTGATTTAGGAGGAGGATATCGTCTCGTTTTAATGAGATGATCGCCTCCTCAAGAAACGAGGGGTTGAAAAATTGTGTTCAGTGAAGGAATGAGTTGTTACTTCCTGGAAGTTTTGATTAATATGGGGATTTTTTTACTCAGAAGTGAATTTATTGAGTAACATTCCTTCCCATAGTGTTATGTTATTGCGCCTTGGTTTATTGATTTTTGTGGGTTTCATTACTGATAACTTTAAGATATATTTCAAACTATTGATTTTTTATATTTCAATTACAAAATTCGTTAACAACATGTTAGCTTTTCGATTAAATCGATAATTTTCAACTAAGTACCATAAACTATGACATTTCGTATTCTTTTTTCAAGAAAAATGATAGAAAATTGGGCTTATTCTGTTTGCAAATAGCAATATTGCAAAGAAATTGATATTTCTTCCATTACAAGATAATAAGTATTAAATTCTGAGCAATATGATATATGTCAATTCAACAACAATCCTTCTATCAATATTGTTATCCTAGCAACCTCAAAGTAGTACTTGCTGTGCTTGATAACAAAATGAGTTAGAGGGGAATATGGCAGAGAACAATTGTTTTCATTACGATACCTTCCAACAATTGGGAAACATGGATAAAAGAAAATTATAACTGTAAGCCAATACTGCCACCGGCATAGTAGACACCAGCAATTCTATAGAGTAAACAAAAAAGTTTTTCGAATTATTCAGCCTGGATGAAATTGCTGCATTTGATTTCTGCTGACCAATATTCTATTTGAATCCAGAAAATTGATAAATTTGACTTCCATTAGTTTTCTATGTCGTAGCATTATTGACTTGGTGATATAAAACCTCGTTCACATAAATCACGAAAACCGTATGTGGAGGTTATGTAGTTACGCGAAATCATGGAAAACTGGACAAAACGTTCCTATGAAGTAAGGTTATTTTCTTCTTCCTTGTCGAATGATGCAGTGTTGTCAGCTTTCTAATCACCGATTTTGGAAGTAAATGATTACAATATTGCTATGACAATATTAATATCAAACATTACTATTATACTCGGAACAGAATGCATAATATCATGGGCAGCTTCTATAGATTAGAGAAATAGCAATATGAGTTGAATATCAAGGTGTAAAGCAATGCCCAAACAGAATCGACCTGAATATATTACTTTTGTTCTTGAAAATTGATGAAAAAGAAGAAATTGAAATAAATAATAAATTTAAAAAGAATATTGACTCAGGTCAGAGAGATACAAACATTCCTATTACATGAATTATTCTCCAGAAACACATATTTCATAATATATATGTATTTATGGAATAATGTAATACCTATACATTTTTATCACTTTCAGCTACTTCCAAATTGGCAGATCAAAATGGGTCAGTTGGCAGAATAAATGTATTAATTGAAAATTTGAAAGTGTCAGATATTTATTTTCTTCAGTGATAATAAATATAATATATATTTTTCTGAATTAATAGAGCAAATGAATATTTTTGCTTGAAATGACCTGAATGACATAAGAAATTTTTCGCCAATATAGAAGACCTCTAATGAATAAGTAAGCTTATTCTTCAAACGTATCCAATATAGCACATAGGTAACTTAAACATATTTGTTGTTGCCTATTTTCAGTTTCCTGCGAATTCAGCAGTTTCTTTACACATGCCATTGGTTTGTATCCAATAACTGTTATTATTTCTTGTCAAAGAATGTGAAGGGAAAAGCTTAAATATATTTTGAAAATTATAACCTCTATTGAAGTGAAGTCAGCAGCTTTTGCGCTCATGTTCATGCGAATTCGTTGCCAAAGAGTTCATCATTTCACCAATTGACCCCAAGGTACGCACCGTTGGTGATCTGATCATATTACCCCCATGAAATTCTGTATGAATACCTTCTTGCTGTCATTTTCGGTGAATCACTGGATTTCAATTCGACCTTCTCTGTATTTTTGAAAATATTGATAATCTAGAATTTTGAACGGGTATATCTTAGGAATCATTGGGTGGCTTTAACCCATTCACGAATTCGACCTTCTTAATTGAGCTCCTTAACGGCCGATCCTAAACACAATAACTTCCGAAACAACATACCTAGAAACTCGATATTTGTAGTTTTGAACCTTAATGACGATGGCCGAATACTTGAATGGGCGAAATCCCCCCAATGATTCCGCAGATATACGCATTAAAAATTTTAGTTTCCTAATATTTCCTAAAATATAGATCAGATCGGATTAAAACTTTATCGAAAAATTACAGCTTGAAGGTTCATCGCAGAATACTGAAAAAAAATTGAAATTTGTTTTGAAGTTCTCGGAAGAGTTGGAAATTGGATAAGTATCGGTTCGAGTTATTCAGGAAAAAAACAATGATATCGAGAAAAAAACACGAAATTTGTGATATTTGTCCCAATATTGGAAACAATTATTATCATTGTATAAAACTAAAATTTGGCTAACTGCTGTGTGATATCTGAAGCTCAAGGTATTAGCAACTTTCGTTTCAAATATGATTTTACGGAAAAACGCTACGCTCCAACTAACCAAGTTTCAATACAATCTCTGTGTAGTTCCTGGAATATAAAGAAAAAAAACTCAAAATTTTATATGGCCATTACTCTAAAACCACGTTGCCCCTTAATCAACATAACCCTGAATTCTGATGCACGATCTACCCTTAAAGTTTCAATTCGCTAACTTGCTCCGTTCGATAGTTAACGAATCGATTTTGACACCTGATTCGTCATCAGGTTTCGAGTCCATTTTCGCGAAAAAACTCGAAAATTACAGACATTTCGACAAAAAGATAGCACGCTGTTTTTCAGAAAGTGCGCGCGAAACCGACTGGAAGGATTCATAATGTAACTGTTTCCGTGCGAGAAGGAGAAATCAAAATTGTCTTCGAAAGTTGAAAAAAATTTTTGAATATTCATTTCGAGATATCAAATATCATAGAACCAACATCGAAATTTTTTCGAAATTTCGGCCAAGAAAATATTTATTTTCAACAGGACAGTTATTTCGAAAAATGAAGATTGAACCCACTGATATAGATGTTCGAAATAATTTCAACGCTATCTGTTGCTACATAATACAGATTTGTCCATTATTTGAAGAGATTAATTCACCTGAATATAACTAGATACTTTTTTCAATTACAGCTGACGATTTCTGATTTCCGATATTTGAATGTTTCAATCTGTTAATCGTCTCCTAGAAATTCTCAAAACGTTCAAAACTTTTCGCTACCCTGCCAAAATTGTTCCATCATACCCATGCATATTTCATTGAGTACAGTCATCGAGTAGTTAATACTCAATAGTACAGTTTTTTCTCTGAGAATCAGAGGAATTAATGGACTGAAATCACGTGGCATTCCATTAATTTTAATATCATACAACACACATTAATCAAAAACGTTATCCATTCGCAGGCCCAACATATCACGAAACATCAATATTTAAATCATCGTACCACTTAGATCAACCGAATGGCATAATTGCCGTCCGTTTAATAATTGAAGCTCAATCCAAAATACCGGTATCGAATTAATAAATGAAAATACCATAATTTTCCATTTATGAAACTGACCCTCTGTCGGGCAATCCGCCCTCCACCCTCAAATGCAAACAGCCATTATAAGTACGCTCGCGTGCAAGGGAGTGAGCGCGCACCGCGCATGCGCGAGCACACCCTCGTTTTATTCTATTTCGTAATAATTGGGGTGGCAGAGTCACAAGGCAACGTATGGGTAGGAATATATTTCTCCCTTCGTAGTTATATCAAATTTGACCGATTTTATTTGAACGCTATTCAATAGTTGGGTCGAATAAAATGGCGCAGTGATAGGCTTCGGCAGATTATTGGTGATCGATTGATCGATCGAAATGGAGGTCGTTTCGATTTAAACAACGGTGCTTCCTTCATAATCATATGATAAATAAATCGAAGTAACATAAGCAAACTAGGAGCCTATATACTATTTCGTTTTTACTATAAAATTTTTCAATAAATCAAATCTGCTAATTGATTTATACTTTTGTATTATTATTGTTTATTCTGAATTCGTCTGTAATTGTCTCGTTGTTGTATAGTTCTGTATTTTCTTTCTTTTGTTCCTGTCTGACGTGCCTCAAACATTGTTCAAATGTCCGAAAAGATCAATGAGCTAGCAGCAAGTGCCAATTATGAACACAGTGCATTATTCAGGGTGCTTCAGAACAGGATAATGATTCTCTAGGGTCTGGAAGTGGTTTCAAATAATCCAATGATATAATCTTATCGTTTTATGATAGTTTCGATATCTTTCCAGGTGACATAAATTGCCGTGATGTATTAAGTAAAAGTTCAAATGTTCCAACCAGTGGCGCCTGTGATATATGGAAACAAAATATATTCAAAAAATATATTCAAAAATTATATTCCCTGTAGGATTTGTAATATTATTCTTCAAATCCTTAATCGTTTGACATTATATAAATATTATGAACTAACATATTATGTTTGGGATTTACGTCTGATATGCGACTATCGCGTAAAATAATCAAAACAGTATTTATAGTTGAATTATAAGCTTAAGCTGCCTGAATCTCATTCAGACCACTTCAGATAAATTGTTGGAATTTGATAGTTAAGTTCTCACCATGCATATTAATTTTCAACTGCAACCCTTGTCGTCAATGTCGATAACTTTTCATTATTCAGTAGATAATGTGATAACTATATATTTATTTCGTCTAGTCTAAGGAAAATACAATTCCTCCACCTCTGATAGTTTTATAAATTAAGTTTCGAAGTTTGCATATATTTTTTTCAGGGAAAACGATGCGATTTTGTGAAAAAAAATCGTTTGTTACCCAGGAGTGAACCGCCGAACTATTGAACAGAGTCTGGGTAAAGTAAAAGGTTACAATTATGAAATTTTCGAATTCGTGGGTGGAAACAAAATTGCGGAATTTTTCCTAATTGTCCAAATGACACGATCATCACGAAATTTTGCACAAAAATGTGCATCACCATTGGCCAGCTTGTTCGAAACTCATCGAAATCTGAGAAAAGATTTCCGAAAAACATGAATTCGGAAAATTTTGCAATTTTCTTTCAAAATTCACCAAGGAAAAGATACCAACAACAAGAAGTTGTGCGTCTATATTCTTCAGCTAATTGTCAAGTTTCAAAATGATTTCATGAGTAGTTCCAAAGATGCTGAGCCATTGACCTCAAATATTCAAACGTGCATGAATCTAGAACAGTTTGGCCGATTAGGCCCTTCAACGAAATAAACCGTCGCATTTCAATACTCATCCTATCAGTCGATTGTCGAAATAACAGACGTTTGGTCAAAAGGGTAGAACGCTGTTTGCTAGAAAAAAGGGACGAAAAAAAATTTCAGTAATTTTCACCCTGAGGTTAAGAAAAAATTGATTCATACAATTGAGTGGGTAACGCGCCAAACATCAAATCTAAACGTTCAGCTTGAAAGGTTAGTTAAAATAACTGCATTGTTTCCCAGAATTCAATCCACAGTACACCTTTGAGTAAAATTTTTACATTTTTAAATTAAAGGAATAGATAATCAAAGGTTATCCAATGATGTGTATAACCAGATATAAGTAATAATATTTGTTTTGGTTGAAAAAACATTTTGAAAAACTTAACACAACGAGCGTAATGACGACTGAGAGATTATTATTTAAGAAAATCAATTAATAAACCTTAGTGATCGACAAAAAATCTGTAAATCTCACAGTTTACATTTTGAAGTATGTAGATTTGAATGAACTCATAATAAAAAATAAACCGTTCGTTCGTCGTCCGCCGTCCGTTTTCTGGGACTCTCCTCTGAAAGTACTAACCGAAATCTGTGAAACTTGGTAGAAAATTCGCACCAGATTAATCCTCCAAGCTTTTCAGCAGGATCAGTGTACCCTAAAGGCTCAAAATTGGGGGTTGCAGAAAAAAAAATATTTCTCGAAAACTTAACACCGAATTTTCATGAAACTCTCAACGTTGAAGACTGTTGCATAGCTGAATCTAAAAATTACCACCCGGATGATTTTTGACCAGTGGTCTCTGAGTTATAGAGAAAAACGCTGCCAATTGTGTTGTGAAAAACCAATGAGTTATGAATAATTTATGAGTTTATTAGTTACTTTTTCACGAATTGAGAGACTTTTGGAAGCAACATGAGGGGTTTGAAATTAGGAATAGTTGGAACCATGCCAATTATATTGTGCAATATAACTAGTTCCACTTCTTCTGCATCAGCACCAGCTGAAATTACCGATTCCGATTCCTTTTTCATTTTGTCCAGAATAGAAAAACTAACGCAGAAATGCGAATTATTAAACTTTAGGAGTGTAAACTTAAGTTTGTAACACAAAAATCTGACGTCTCACATAACCTAACCAAACAAGCTGATAACTAACGCAACGGTACCAAAAACGTGTAGCAATACGTCTACTTTTGGAACGACCGTTAAAACCAAAACGTAATATTTAGCTTAACCATAATAACAACGTTTGCGCTATTCAAAAGTTGCAATATTTCTCTATTATTGGTGTAAATACCATTTATTGCCGGCTATGCATAACGGACTAAAAACCTTCAATCTATGTCAACACGAATCACGAATTTTTTAAACCGTTTGCGTTAATTAATGGTTTTGGTTTATTATTTGATAAAATCAAATAATAAACCTTAGTGATCGACCAACGAAAAATTTTAATCCCCCCTGAAGATTTCACAGGTTACGTTTTGGAGTATGTAGATTTGAATGAACGAATAAAAAAAATCCGTCCGTCCGCCGCCGGTTGTCCAGGGCTTTTCTCTGAAACGGTAATCCTTGAAACTTGGTAGAAAAATCGTGTGTCACTCGGGGTTGAACCTTCCAACTTTTTAGTAGGATCAGTGTACCCTAGGGGGTCTAAATGAGGGGTTGGGGAGCAAAAAAAATTATTTCTCGAAAACTTACCACCGACTTTTCATGAAACTCTGGAGGATGGTTACTGTTGCATAACTAAACCTAAAAAATTTTACCCGGATGATTTCCGACCAGTAGTTCCTGAAATACAAAGAAAAACGCGGCAAATTTCCAATAATATCGAAAATGAGTCATCGCATTCGGTTCTAAGTAGTTTAGGATATCAACGGTATATTGGGTTACTTAAGTAAGAAAATAATAAACCCTTGTGTGAAATTTTCAGTGTTTTTCTGCATGCTTTCATCCGGCCAAACCTTGCCTTGTTTTTGCCGGTTTGTTAAGCACTGATTACAAACTTTATAACAAAAATACAAATTCCTTCTTATTTCACAACTCTCTTGGAAATTTGTGTTTCAACCCTATTCGTTCAAATTCTTCAACCTGCTTTAAAATTTTCGGACTGCTTTGAAATTTTTTCAACACCTCAGAAATGCTCGAAAAACCTCTGAAATTTTTCCGACTGCTTTGAAAAATTTGCAAACTCCGTTCAACATTGAGGGGGGATCGTCACTCCCCCATCTTCCCCTTTAGGCCCTTCCCGGCAATGATAATAATTCATTATAAAAATACACAGTTGAATTCCATCTCGTTGAAATCCACTGCAAATTCCTCACAAAAATTCGTTACGGATAAGAAGGACACAAAACAGAATGGCAATCCCCCTGCGGTTTCCACGTAATATAATGAGGGAAATATGAAATGGGCACATTTTCTGCGCAAGAGCCTCTCATACATGAAGCCCAAAGACGTATAGCCCCGGATTGCAGATTCGTTCCTTGCTTGCGATATTAAAGTTTCCAGAGGGGGAATTCACTAATGATCTTCAAAAATACTCTTTGCCGTAACGACATGCGACGAAATGTAAATAGCAAATTGAAGAGACGTGATTTTTCATTGAATTTCAATGCTAGAAGTATATTTAACGTAAGGTCGAACTCGCAGAATGTCTTGATTTTTATTATTCACGAATTGACGATCGCTAATGGGATGTTTCGCGATTTTGCTCAGACCTAACGAGCACTTGATTCTCCTGGTGACGTCAGGAGGAAATTGAAAATGATTTCCGGTTGAAAGAAAAATTGGCGTAGATGAGAAAGATGAAATTGAAGCGATGAAGAAAATAATCTATTAGTTTTTACTTATACGAGGATTCGATTCAATTCATTTTATATCAGAAATTATACAACAGAAGAAATAACAATGAAAGAAGCAGATATTCTAAGCGGCCTAAGCAGGCTTTTTTATCTACTGACATATCCTGCATATAATAAGATTAATTTTGCTGTTCCCGGTAATCACAACTTCACAATTCCCGCATCACAAATACCCATTTTCTACCAGAAAGAACTAGTGTCGCACGAGATGGAAGGTCAAGGCGAAAGCTGAAAAAACCTAGAAAAACTGACGTGAGGTCAGCAGCTTTTGCGCGCATGTACACTTATGGTCATATCCATCGAAATGCGTGCAAAAGCTGCTGACTTCACGTCAGTGTTTTTCTAGGTTTTTTTCGATGAAGTAATGGATTTCAATAGACGACTTCGGCCCAAGTTGCCAACCCACAATTTTCTTCACAAATTTACTATCACTGGGGAATGGGAATTACAGTACAAAATCGACATGACAAGGTTCGCGTTATTTATAAATATGCGTAAAAGATTCCTCGGCTCCTCGAACAAGATCATTCCTTTCAAATATATGTTTTTGTTAAGCTGAAATTTAAGTTGGGATTCCCGACTTCATGTTATTAGTGTCAAGTTTATAAAGGATATGTTCCGCAAATCAACTTGGTTATTTCGGTTGCCTGTTTTCCGTTCTGAAAATATGAAATATTCGGTTGGTTCCTGAAAAAAAAGGTTAATTACGGAATTTGATTGATGAAAATGCAATCTTTCTGTCACCAGCACATAGCCATCTTAAGATGTACCAGAACGACAATCAATGTTTTATGGTAACATATCCATAGCATAGAACAATCTTTATTTACCTTATGATCCATAGACCATACCTAGTAATTTTTCCATTGTTGATTGTTGTCTCGTCTATGTTCTATGGATCATAAAGTAAATAAAATTGTTCTATGCTATAGATATGTTACCATAGAACATTACTGTCGTTTTGATGACAGAAAGAACGTTTTTTCATCGATCAAATTCCGTAATTAACCTTTTTTCAGGAACCAACCGAATATTTAATAATTACGGAATGGAAAACCGGCAAGCGAAATAACCAAGTTGATTTGCGGAACATATCCTATATGGATTTGACACTATTAACATGAAATCAGGAATCCCAACTTAAATTTCAGCCAATCAGAGATCTTAACAAAACCTTATATTTGGAAGGAATTATCTTGTTTAAGGAGCCGAGGCAACTTTTACGGATATTTTTAAATAACGCGAACCTTATCATGTCAAATTTTTCCAGAAATTCCCGTTCCCCAGTAATAGTAAATTTGTGAAGAAAATTGTGGGTTGGCAACTTAGGCCGAAGTCGTCTATTCGATCTAATTTTTTTTTGGAAATATTGGGAAGATAAAATTTTGAATGGGTATATACCTACGGAATCATAGGTGGGATTTCACCCATTCACGAATTCGACCAACATAATTAAGCCCCAAACCTACTCTACAAATATCGAGTTTTCTAAGTCGATTCTTCCGGAAGTTGTTGTGTAACGGTCGGCCTAACGGCCGACTGTAACTGAAATTTGGTACCCTACTGCAAAATATAAAGCTCAAGGCATAAGCAGAATTTCTTTCGAATATAATGCACAGTTTTTGAAAAAAAAATTTGAAATATTTTTTTTTATTCACTGACACGATCTCGACAAAACTCTGCAAAAAGTTGCGCGTTGTTATACTTTAGCTAATAACCAAGTTTCAATTTAAAAGTTTCAGCAGTTTTCGAGTTATCACGGAACTAAAAACAACATTTCAAATCCAGTACTTCATCGAAAAAAATCTACGAAAGAACTCACGTGATGTCATCAACTTTGTACCTGCGCGCAAAAGCTCCTGAATTCACGTCAGTGCTTCTCCAAGTTTTGAATGAAGTTTCAAAATAAGACCATACTGATATGAATATCAAACATGAAATTGTCGTCATAAGCGATCAAAACAACGGTAGTGTGCAGATCATCCTGTATGTGAACTTCTAACACGAAAAAATCTTCTCTGGCAAAAAGCTGGAGGCGCCGGGCATCGATCCCGGTACCTCTCGCATGCTAAGCGAGCGCTCTACCATCTGAGCTACGCCCCCTACGTGACTTTGGGTAGTAAAATGATTATAATAAACAGCAGTGTAATTTCGAATCTAATATTCTGGTGGAGTTTTTATCCTTATGAAAGTTTTTCTCGTTGCGTTTCCATAAACTGCACTATTGTACTTGTGCACCAGAGATGGTAGTGTAGGACTTATACCGTTCGGTGTGTTTTGTTGTAAACTAGCACTCTGTTCGTTGCGGAAATGTTGAAGTTACTATATAGTCACAGATGAGATGAGAATTTCTAATCACCTCGGTCACAGATTTCTAGTGAAGTGCATACAGAGACTAGAGAGAGGTTGTTTTTTGTGATGTAAACTCATTCTTGCATCTTTGATTAAAATGATCTGCACTGGGAAGTTGAAGTCAGGGGAGTAAGTGTGTAATAAAAATTTCATGCATGTACAACGAACAAACCGTAAGGTAATCTTCTATTTTATCTTATATCATTGAGGATAGTAACTATCCCAACATTTTTGGCAAACAGTCAATGTTCTGCTAGCATCTTCTGTTTTGCACCAAGGAGTAGCAACATTTGTGCCAGTTTGGCATTTCGACTATGGAAAATCACATACAATATGAGAGCTAAATAACATTTTCACCTAACTCTCTGTTAGGGGATAACTGGAGAGTACAATCTATTAGGATAATTTTGTAATCCCTGAAAAACTATACCATATGCAACATAATATGCAATTATGACGAGATAAATTACAGAGAGAAAACTATAAAGAACTTCCACCTTTCGGATTCAGAAATTGGTCGGCATATAAATGATGTATATTTTCATGCCTGAAATGGCATCTACATAGCAGGTTTTTGATGACAAGCAAATCGTTGTAACGAAAAAATGTATCGCACGCTGATTTTGAAATTCCCGTGGCTGATCTTGTATGATCGCTCAGTATCTGTATCTCATAAGGTTGAAATTCCAATTCAGCTGCCATTGGATTCATTTCAAGCGGTTTATCCTTGAGATAAGAATCCGGTTGAAGAAACTAAAGATTTCGAACCCTCTATTGAGAGGTTGTTTCATCTCGAAAAAATTTTCGAAATACACCAGAAATGAAATGGTATCGAAGAAAGAAAACAATTTTTCCATTTAGAAATTATACTTTTCCTGTGAACGAGCAACATAATTGAATTTTTAAGTGACATTCCTCCAGAGCATATTATTTCTAATTCAGAATATCCTCCTCTTCATGAGAAACTTAAATTCCATTTCATCCTGTTCCCGGATTGTTCCCGTTTCTCATTCTCCAGGAATGAATTCCCATCAGCAACGAGAATAAAACAGGAATCTAGCCACTGAAGGAGCCAGCCGCAGAAATAGCAGGCTCAAAATGTGAACTGGCAGATGACAGCGCCAGAGATCAGGCGAGATGCAAGGATTATTTTTCATCATTTCGCAGCAAATCTCGAACAGGGCACAAAAATATATTGGAAAAGACAGACAAATTAGGGTGAGGGCCCGACTGGCTCGACTCTTCCAGGTTTCCTTCTCTTATATGACGTCTCTTTTCCCCTGCTGTTCTCCCCCTGCTGAGGAGCCCTCACTGGTGCTTATCTGCAGGAGGAGATGCGGGTGAATGGAGTAAAATGTAATAACGAGAAATTCCGTAGTAATTATAAATTTTTCAGTTGCGGTGTTGGGCTCTCAACAAGTCATCAAGTCATCTTCAGACGGCACAATACTGGAATTGGGGCATGGAAGCTGGACTTGTTTTTTATTTAACTTTTGGCTTGTTATTTCGATGCGTCTGATGGCTTCAACACAACTGAATTTTATTCCGACTATGCTACTATATTTATTGTACATTGTGAATTATAAATTATGTATTGTACTAAGTATCCCCAGGGCTGGGCAGTATTTCAATTATTTGTAGTTGAAATACGTATTTGAAATACAAATACGTATTTTGTATTTGTATTTCAATTACTTCTTGAAAATGTATTTTGTAATTGGTATTTCAAATACGTGACGCTGAAGTATTTCGTATTTTGTATTTCGATACGTTTGTCTTTCGAACAAATACATTTAGCGCTGAGCGCTCTACAGTCCCTGAATCTTTCTTCAGATGGCGCGACGTTCATCTACTTCATCTAGTCCTTCTGCTAGCAATCATATTTTCGGCAGATGGATATGGGGAAAAAGTCCTGCGCAAAGGTCATTTCAACATGGAGTTAGAGTTAGTCAACTTCCAAAAACGATAAGAGCAAAGAGCTTACCATCCTTGAACATTATCCTAATATAAAATCTAGAAAAGCACTGCCTTAAGGCAGCAGCTTTTGCGCGAATGTTCAATGTAGATGACCGCATCGGCAACGAAGCCTAACGGCCGACTGCGTGAACACAATAACTTTGTATTATTTGTAGAGAAGGTTTGGACCTCAATTACGAAGGCCGAATTCGTGAATGGGTAAAATTCACCCAATTATTCCGCAGATATACCCATTAGAAATTTTATTTTCCTAATATTTCCAAAAATACAGATCAGATCGAATTGAAATCCAGTACTTCATCGAAAAATTACAGTTCGAAGGTTCATACATGATTTAATGAGGATGATATGATAAGAAAATCACATAATTTTTTTTCAAATTGTTCTAATGACAGGATCATCACGAAAGTTTACATTGAGTTGTCTTCCAACATCTTCAAACTAGCTGCGAAGTTTTATCACGATTGAATCACTATTTCTTGAGTTATACCGAGAAAAAACAACGATATCGAGAAGAAAACCTCGAAATTTGATATATTTTTTCCCAATATCTCTAAAACTTATGACCGTATCGAACTGAAACTTGGTACACTGCTGTGAAATATGGAGCTCAAAGTCCGAGTGATTTTTTTCTGGATATGATGAACGGTTTCCAAAGAAAAAAAAAATTTTTTGGAAAAAAATTTCGAAAAAAAATGTTTGAATTTACTGGCAGTATGATCCTGGCAAAATGGCTATAACTCCGAAACCGTTCGACCGATTTGGCCCATTGACAAACTCAATCGCGGCATTCCAATGCGCGACCTACTGTGAAAGTTTCAAGTCGCTAGCTCACTCCGTTTGACAGTTATCGTGTGTACACCCGGCCAGCCGGACAGAATCGATTTTGACACCGGATTCGTCATCAGTGAGTCCAATCTAGTCGTTTGAGACCATTTTCGGCTCAATCATAGAAAATTACAGACATTTGGACAAAACGATAGCAGGCTGTTCCCCTAGAACATGCGCGCAAATGTGTTCATACAATATAACACTAGTTTGTGCTAATCATAACATGTAGAAAGATGGTTTTCCTTAGCAGGTTTTAATCATTTCCCAACAAGAGATTGTTTGTCTGATACTACATTCAAAAATCTTGTGTTCCTGAAAGGAAAGTCTTTATTTAGCGCTTAAATGGCTGAGCTGAATTAGTTGTACTCTTTTCACATTTAACGTAACACCTGAATGTATTTTGTAATTTGTATTTCAAATACAAATACTTAAAATACTGTATTTTGTATTTTATATTTCAAATACCCGACTTGAAAGTATTTTGAATTTCAAATACCTGCGAGAAAGTATTTGGTAATTTGTATTTCAATTAAGCCAAGCATGTATTTTGCCCAACCCTGAGTATCCCAAAGTTCACGCAAGCTTTAGATTGACTTAAAACAATCCGACCTCTGACAGTTTGAGGTCACCTAAGTGACACTGTAGAACACCGTGCGCGTTTTCAAGCGTTTGACCTAAAGCTCCGTTTATAGTTACGGTTACCCACATTGACAGATTATCCTTTATCCATAAGACAGTTAGAATAACCGTTACTATGACCGGAGCTTTTGGTCTATCGCTAGTCCGGTAATGGACCAAATCAGTCGTACGGTTTCGGAGTTATAGCCATGTTTCAGAGTTATTTCCCTAATATTTCAGGAAATAATTGAGCATTGGAATTGAAACTGAAACAGTTGGATGAATCATAACATAAGCTGTAGAAGCTGTTTCCAGCAAGAAAACATACTCACACTTACCTGTCTGTACATACTCTCCTGTATTTTTTACATTCACAGCAGTAAAGATACGTTAACACGAAACGGGGAATACCACCATTATGCAACAAGAAATGCAGAAAAGTTTTCAACACCATATCACAGGCTGTCAGCAACTCAGCTGAGCATAAATCATGAAGCCATACAAATCTACAACAGGATTCCTGAGAGTTTCAAAATGATGAATAAGAAAAAACTGAAAAATGAGATGAAAAAAATTTTGTTCAAGAAATCTTACTATACTATGGATGAATTTTGGTTAAGCCATTTTGAATAGTTTGTCCTTAAATGTAATGTTTGTGATATACTTAAGTGTTAATTTATTGAATTGAATTTTACGATATTTTTTGAACACATTTTAAATTCTTAACTTCTTTTGGACGCCCCATGTAAAATTTTGATGGGTTAAAATTATTCACATATGTATTTCTTCTGTGAATAAAGATTATTATTATTATTATTATTATTATTATTATAACAACGCACAAGTTTTGACAAAACTTTGTCGGGATATTATCGCTACTGAAAATAAAGAAAAAATTTTAAATTTTTTTCTCTAGAAACTATTCTGTATATTCAAAAGATTTATTTTGCCCATACCTTGAACCCTGTATTTCACAGCAGGGTTCTAAATTTCAATTCCATACGGACGATACTGTTATAATTTTCAGAGATATTGGAAAAAAATCTGTCAAATTTCATGCATTTTTCCTAGGAATCGTTGTTTTTTTCAGAAATTACTCAGAAAATACTGATTCAACCATGATAAATCCTGGTAACTCGTTTGAAGATGCTGATAAACAACTTTGTTCAAAATTAATAATTGGAACAATTCAATATTTTTTGTTCAAATATTTGATATTCTGCAATTCTCGATCTTATTATCCTCACGAAATTTTGTAGGAACCATCGAGCTGTCATTTTCAATCAAGTACTGGATTTCAATTCGAAATTTTCTGTATTTTTGGAAATATTGGGGAATTTGCAATGGGTATTTCTGCGGAATCATTGGGTGGATTTACTCATTCACGCATTCGGCCTTTGTAATCAAGGTCCAAAGCTACTCCACAAATATTGAGTTTCTAAGTTGTTTCTTTCGGGAGTTATTGTGCTTACGATGGGCCGTTATAAATTGTTCCAATGATCTTTATGCTATTCGAAACAAAATTGAGCATCATCATTTGCATACTAGTTATTGTGTTTGGCGATAAACGAATTCGAGTGTCAAATGAACAAAACCAAAAGTTGCCATGCGGCCATTAGGCTTAGATATCGTGAATGCAATTAGTCAAATCATGTATCAGAATTCAAATTATTTTTTCACAGTTAGTCAGTTAACATCATATCAAGAAGTATCACGAAGGTTCAAAGTATATTATGAAACCTACCCCTAACAACAGAAAATTGAAAAAAAGGTGGTAAGATAGTGTTGGTTAACATGTTCAGCACGACCCGCAGGTGTGATACTTTTAAATGATTAACTTTGAGTAATGACTTTTTGATGGTCTGTTCTTGTGTTCGAGCCCGTTAATGCGTTCTTAATAGAAAAATCTATTTTAGCTGTAATGTATATTTCCGTCGTTTTCTATTATGGATATACCTAACTACAATGCAAGTTTATAGATTTACCATTTGAAGCGACATGGAAGAAATTCTGAACGATAATAAAAATAATTAGATAAAGCAACAATATATTGTTGCTTATTGAATGATTGAATTATTTTTATTATCGTTGAAAATTGACCTTTTATGAATATATTAATGAAAGATCTACTTGTTCAAGTTCAGATTCCACCATATAAAAAATCATATATGTGAGGGCGAAATTTGATTCGCATGTCCTCCGGCCGAAGCAATAATTCAGAAATCTGTTGAATATCACCCCCAATCAGATATCCATTCTTCCATATACCTCTTCAAAAATGTGTTACAAAACACGAGCCCTCCAAAATCCAAAAATTGTGGCCATAATGCCACATGCTATGAAAGCGTAGTGCGGCCACCTGAAAAAAAAATTTATAATTCTGAGAAAAAAGTCAGAATTATTCATAATTCGGAGATAAAATTCCGAATTATTATAATTCAGAGATAAAACTCCGAATTATACAAAATTCTGAGAAAAAAGTCAGAATTATTATAATTCTGAGGTGAAAGCCCGAATTATACCACAGAATAACTCTTCTAGATAATCAAATGATCATAGAATCATAGAAAAATAATTAATATTTCTATGATGATTATACCGTGTCTGTTAGCATGTCACTTCTGCTACACGAATACAAATAAATGCTCCCTAAAAGGGCAAACAGACTAAAGAATAGTGTAGTTTATAACATAAATCGAGAGCAAAGACATGTATGAAGAATAGCAGAAGTGACATGCTAACTGACACGGTATAATCATCATAGAAATATTGAATTTGACTGAAAATTAATCTATCTCAGAATTTTGTATAATTCTGACTTTTATCTCAGAATAATAATAATTCGGACTTTTATCTACGAATTATAAATAATTCTGCCTTTTCCTCAGAATTATAAATTTTTTTTTCAGGTGGCCGCTCTACGCTTTTGTAGCATGCAGCATACTAATGTAATGAAATAAAAAGTTTATCAACCGTGTCACTTCAAAACTCTACAGTTACACATAAGAAAATAGAACCAACATGTAGGCCAGGACAGCATTTTCTAGAAATTTGGTAGATATCAATTTGAGGGCCGGCACTCTTGAGGTTTTAGTTGGTATGATCTGCGCTTATAATAGAATTTGATTAAACACATATAAGAGGAGAACACTATACCTACAAGTTATGAAAATTATTTGACCTATAATAGACCAATGCACAATTCCACAACCCATATTCGAAATTTTATGTTTTTTTTAATATGGACTGCGTGATTTTTCAGGTTTTTTCTAGGTTTAAACTCCTAATATCAGAAAATCAACTATAAAATTTGATGGAAATTATAATTAAAAAAAAACGCCCTTCCGGATTGCGGTATTCAAATCCTCTTTGTCCGTAGATAAATAAACAAATAGATATCTAAAGTATTGAATTGAATTCTGCCAATTTTCTCTTTATTGTCCAATGAAGAATATATAGATGCTGAAACGATTCAGTTCGCTTCATTGATCGTTTACATAATTTCGGTATTGTCAATCAGGCAACATTTTTTTCGAGAAAATGTCCTCTATAAATTGTTTGTATCTCGCAATCTGCGAAGGCGTTTTCTTTCAGTTATACTTTCTATTTAATTTTGTATAATTTTTTTTCAGATATTGGGAGTGAAAATCTAGAAAAAACATGAAAATTAATGCAAAATCCTTCGATAATATCTTTTAATCGATATTCAACCACTGGGTAGCTTGCCTGTAAACGTAATATATGCAGTCCGTGAAATGATTACAATTTTGAAGTCGACTGGAAGATCACTTTTACGCGATTGTTCTAGCGCGTTATCATTTCGTCACAATGTCTGTAGTTTTTTCGAATTTTGAGCCGGAAATAGTCTTAAACGATTGGTTTGAACTCTCTGAAGAAGAATCTGTGGTCAAATTCAATAATGTCCGTCCGTCCGTATGAACTGTAACTTTCGAAGGAAAAGACAGCAATTTGAAATTGTCAGATAAGGTTTGGAGTCCAAATATATCGGTTAAGTTCTTTAATGGGTGGATTCAAGAGGACAGTTTCGGAGTTAGGCCCATTTGAAATTTTCAGGTTAATTTCTCGATATCTCATGAAGTATTATTGACTCGATGAAACTGAAACTTCATGGACAGTTTTGAAATACGAACGCGCAACTAAATTCCATGTGGATCCAGTTTTGAGATAATTTTAAAAAAATTTATTAGAAAAATTTAAAAATTTTTGATGAAAAATTCTCTCTTCTCTCTGAGAACAATAATTAGATTTCAATGGAATTCGGCACAAACCTAAGAGACAGTATTCAACAACAATGTTTCAAATCCCAATTCGATCCGATATTTACTTTCGGAAATAAGGAAAAAAATGTACCAAATTCCGTAGTTATTTGGAATTTTGAAGTTATTTCAATATCTCAAGAAGTACAAATGCAATCAGATTGAAACTTTGTAATCAGGTGGAGATTACTAACACGCAACTAGGTGCATAATTTCGTGTTTATCTAATAGTTAGAATACGAACAAGCGCGTAAAAGCTCCTGACCTCAAACGTCAGTGGCGTCAGTGCTTTTCTTGATTTTTTTTTTATCTGGGAGAACATACCGCCTCATCCTTATACCATTCAAACTTTTGTACCAGAATGAAAATGTCAATTTGGTTCGCAACTAATCTCATTCAAGGAAGATATGGAGCGTAGCATAAGCACGTGTCAGGATGAAAAATAGTCACTCACCGTTAGCGTCTTTCAGACTGCGTCTGCCAACTAATCAGGATTGATCACTTCTGGGACATATATCAGCACACAATTCTCGCAGTAGGCGTTTATTAAAATTTTAAAATATGAGATATACTGAAAGCAAGTCAGGGCATCGCGGATGAGGAATTTTTCATTTTTAGGTCCAATTGGTTCTCTATCTCGATTGGGTAAATATTTTTTTATGAGGAAGTATGGCAATGACAGTATAATCTGAAAGTTTCTCAAAATTTAAAGCGTTAATTGATGATATTGGTTATTACCAATCTCTATTGGTTACCATTATTCCATGTAATGAGTGGAAGATTAGAATGCATTTGCTTGTCCAAATTCAAATTTCAATTTGATTCAGAAAGTATTTAGGTAAATAGTGAAATTGCAGGAAAAGTCTTCTTCTGGCACATGCTTTTGAAATAGAAAAATTTGTTAATTCATATTTCTTGACAATGGCACATTCTCTACAATTTTTGTTTTTCCTAATTCCACTGGTTATTAATCTTGCATAATTATTGAACTATAAAAAATTCTATAAGGGACAGAGATGAGATTGAGTTATCACAGAAATTTTTCATAAATCTAATATAATAATATAATAAAAATATTTTTACGCGCTTGTTCTGGGGAACAGCGCCTTATCATTTCGTCACGATGTCTGTAATTTTCGAATTTTGACCCGAAATTGGTCTCAAACGACTAGGTTGGACTCACTGATGAAGAATCCGTGGTCAAAATTGATTCTGTCCGTCCGGCTTTGTACGTTGTTACTTTGCTTGTCCAAATTCAAATTTCAATTTGATTCAGAAAGTATTTAGGTAAATAGTGAAATTGCAGGAAAAGTCTTCACGTTGTACAGGGTGGGCGAAATTCGTTGTCTACTGAAGGGATCTCGAGAACTATAGCAGCTAGAAGAAAACTGATAACATATTCTCGAGCTCTTTTTTCCTGACTAATCTGAATCTGAAAACAGATCCAGCTTATCGTTCATGGAACTTGAGTTATGAGCGAAAATTGAGAAATTGTCATTTCCAATAATGCTGAATAACTCGCTTGTTTGAACTTGTATTGGAAATCTGTTGATACATTCTACAGGCACTTTTTTAGGAGTAATTCAAATATAATATGACGGAATTTTTCAATCCAGCCATTTTCGAGAAATTAGAAGGATTTTGGATTTTTTAAACGTAAACTATAGTCAAAAGATCTCTTGCTACAAAATTCTTGCTGATTTCAAAAACGTATCATATGTCGCTATTCACATGAATATTACATGAGAAAATATTCATACCTTTTTTCCTGCTTTTCTATTCACTGCTGAATTATGAGTAGGCTGACGTTACCATAGCGACGATTCAACTTTGTGTGAACTTGCGCCTCTATGATTGGAATCAGCGATTGCTGAATGAATATATCTATGGTTAATTTGTCATAGTTTATGAGATCAGCAATATTTCTGGTCATTAGGGATAATAAACAGATTTTCTATTGCTAATCTAAAGAACTATTACAAATTAACCATAGAAATATGCAATCGCTGATTCCAATCATAAAGGCGCAAGTTCACACAAGGATAATGCATATTCAATCGTTGCTATGGCAACGTCAGCCTACTCATGATTCAACAGTGAAAAGAAAAGCAGAAAAAAAGTATTGACAATTTTCTCATGTAATATTCATGTAAATAGCGATATATGATACATTTTTGAAACCAGCAAAAATTTTGTAGCAAGATAAGAGATCTTTCGACTATAGTTTACATTTGAATAATCCAAATTCTTTCTGATTTCTCGAAAATGGCTGGATTAAAATATTCAGTCATATTATATTTAAATTACTCCTAAAGAAGTGCCTGTAGAATGTATCAACAGATTTCGAATACGAGTTCTAACAAGTTATTCAGCATTATTGAAAAAGACAATTTCTCAATTTTTGTTCATAACTCGAAATCTCTGAACGTTAGGCTGGATCTGATTTCAGATTCGGATTAGTCAGGAAAAAAGAGCTCGAGAATGTGTTATCAGTTTTCTTCTAGCTGCTATAGTTCTCGAGATCCCTTCAGTAGACAACGAATTTTGCCCACCCTGTACATGAATTTCAAACTTACTTGTTCTGTGGAATAGCAGGTTATAATTTCACCGAAATGTCTGTAATTTTTTGCCGAAAAGAGTCTGAAAAGGCCAAATGCGAGTCATTGATGAAAAATCTGATGTTGAACGATGGTTTCGGAGGGAATTTCGGAAATTTTTCTGTATTTTGTTGCAAATATATTACTGTTTTTTTCGGAGACTATTATTCAGGTTAAATCAAAATTCGTCATCAATATTTATCAACGGTGTTGCAAATTTTATTTAGTTCAATCGGATATCAATTTTCTGAAGGAATTCGGTCCAATTTCGATATTTACTATCGTTGTTTCTGTCCCAATAGCTTAAGAAAATTAATTCATTATATTTTTGAACTTTGCGGTTGGTTGATAAATGCTGATTTGTGATGATAGTTTCATTAGAACAATTCAGAAAAAAATCCGTAATTTTATCCTAGATATTTTATATTTTGCTATCTTGAAATCATATGGTCCTCGCGAAACTCTGCAGGAACCTTCGAGACATCAATCTTCAAAGTATTTGGATTAATGACGAAATCAGCATGGACCTTCAAGCAATATTTTTTTAATTAAATTCAAGAATTTAATTCGATCCATTTTGTACGTTTGTAAATATTATGAATAGATTTCACCCATTTACAAATTCGGCCTTCGTTGTGGAGGTCAAAAAACTTCATATACAAATACGGAATCTCTAAGTCATCTCATTCGGATCTCAATGTGCTTATGATCGGCCGTTAGGCTTCGATATTTGATGTTTGTAGAGCAGGTTGAGGGCTCGATAAGAATTCGTGGATGGGTAAAATCTGCCAGATGATTCCATAGTTATACCCTTTTAAATTTTAATTTTTTCAGTATTCCCAGTAAAACGGATCGGATCAAATTGAATACTTGTACTTGATAGTTGGAACGCTCATGCAAAATTTTGTAAGTAACATAAAATGTTAGAAAACTTTAGAAGCGAATTAGAACGTCAGTTCTTTTTTGGAATGTTTTTCATTTACTATTTTCCAAGATTTGGCTTGGGTTAAAACGCAAACTGGCGCGTTTGAAATAGAAAAATTTGTTAATTCATATTTCTTGACAATGGCATATTCTCTACAATTTTTGTTTTTCCCAATTCCACTGGTAAAAAAATTCAATAAGGGACAGAGATGAGATTGAGTTATTACAGAAATTTTTCATAAATCTAAATGTTTTACGCGCTTGTTCTGGGGAACAATTTTCGAATTTTGAGCCGAAATTGGTCTCAAACGACTAGGTTGGACTCACTGATGAAGAATCCGTGGTCAAAATTGATTCTGTGCGTCCGGCCGTGTGCGCTGTAACTTTCGAAAGGATGGACTTAGAGTCTTGAAATTTTCAGGTTAGGTTAAGCCTGAATATCTCGGTTGAGTTCGTTAATGGGCAAAATCTGCCGAATGGTTTTTGTGCTACAGCTATTTGAAATTTAGATTTTTCAATAACTCGAAAAATATTTATCTCATCGAAATGAAACTTGGTTGAAATATGAACAGTGTCAATAAGAAGAATTATCCATGGAAAGATTCGAAAAAAAAATTTTTTTCTTAAATTTTTTTTGAAAATTTTTATATTTCATTGAAATTTCACAGAAATTTTCAAGTCACCATTTCGCAATGTGAACAAGTGCGTAAAAGCTGCTGACTTCACGTCAGTGCTTTTCTAGATTTTTCATCATTCTGTATCATTTCGCCCTTTCTGAGATATTCAAGAAACTTCACCGTTTCTGCTCGCATGTTCGAGGGGAACTTTGTTAAAATTTTCCAGTTTGATACGATTATAATTTCCGGAAATATTGGAAAAAATGTGTCAAATTTGGTGTTGTTTTCGTCGGTATCGTTTTTTTTCGAAATAACTAAAAAAACACCTGGAAAAGCACTGACGTGAAGTCAGCTACCTGTTCACTTTTGGTGGTATCCTTCGAACATGTAGTGAGACTTCACGTAGGTGCTTTTTTAGGTTTTTTTGGACTCTTCCCTGATCTTGAAAAGGTCTACTATTCCACCATTGCCTTCCATGGATAATTTGTCTTCTTCTAGTAACAAAGGCCGAAGCCTGCATGATAGCAGTTTGACAAAGCCTTATGAAATTGTCGAAAAGAGTAAACATTAATGTACAATTCAGAGAAATAATATATACTTTTTATGTACCACTGCAAAAGTATAAGCAATATACTTCAAAATAAAATCCCTCTCTTAAGACGGAAAAAAAACTCACTTCAATCTAGCTGGGCAGCGCCAAACTCCTGAACATTCGTTCGATATCTCAAGTTACAAAAATGTCCATCCGTATTTATTCCTTTCTCTTTAGTCCACCCAAACATTTTTCGAACCTTAATCTGAGATCAATCGTTCTTCTGTTACTAATTTGGCCTTTCCTCAGTCCTCATCCACTTTTACTTTGACGAGAAAGGGTTCTTTTCATGACGTCTAATCCTTTTGTCAGCTATCGCTTTGATGGCTTAAAAATACGACGGCGATGAATCAACTCGAAATGAAGATGTTTCAAATTCGTCTATTTGAATATTCATAAAGTTCTTATCTGGGATACCGAAGGGTGCTAGAGGCGGAAGTGGGAGGATGTTCTCATTAACAAAAGCAGTTGGAAGGATTTCACTTTTATGTAAATGTCTCTATTTTGAAATTAGACCTGGCAGCTAGCCGGTCTATAATGGATGATCAATTTAGTGTGCGCAGCCGTCCCGATTCATCATCGATTTATTACGGGCCTGTTTCGGACTCTGTCATCATCATTAATCAGTTTTATTTCGCTGGACTTTCTTTTGAAATTGATACGAAGTGTTACTAAATTGCAGGTAAAGACGAGGGTAGGTAGATGATGTCCATATTAATCGGTCTAATGAATATACATTGGGCCGAAAACGCTTCGTTTCCGAGATACAGGGTGTTGAATTTCGAATTTTTTCAAAGTTTTTTTTCGTATCATATGCATTTCTTAAAATATCTATCAGCTTAAATTCAGCGGAGGTATTACATTTTTGAGTCTTCATGAACTTAGATTCTTGAATGAATTTCAAGGTCCAAAACTTACGCATAAAATTGAAAGATAGGAATGAAATTCTTCGAAAACTATCTGGTTCTTCATGGGGGTTGAGCCTACCACTCTTCGAACCGCAGCTTTTCCTTTGGTTTTTTCTGCTGCTGAATATTGTTGTTCGGTTTGGTTTAACAGCGCTGATGTTACTAAAATTGATGCACAGCTTGATGTTGCCATGAGAATCATTAGTAGGACAATAAGATCTACACATCTACAGTCTTTATCAGTTCTATCAAAAATAGTACCCCATATTCGTAGACAGGTTGCAGTGAAAAAGTCTTGAAATAAATATCATTCCTTTCCGAATTTATTCCCAATCATGTCTTATATTCTGGATTCTAAAATTGCTAGATTAAAATCTCGCGATCCTTTATGATTTAACGATTTTCTTAATTCATTCTTTATGTTTTCAGTTGTGAATTCGAGATATCATTCTGCAACAAAAGGAAAGAAGAAATTATTTTTCGTTAATGAAGAAAAGGCTCTCAATAACAAACTCCGATGCCACTACCCCTGACCCAGTTCTAGTTACAATAACTTGATAGACCTATTACAAGGCCTACCCACTAACTTTATGAAAGTGCATGAAGTATATTCAGAAGATATGAAAAAAAAATCGATCTATGTTTTGATTCTCTACTGTCGCTTTCGTTTGACAAAAGGTTTGTTCCTTGTACCTGCATGAACTACACTACTACACTAACTCCACTAATACCGTTCGGTGTTTTTTCTTGTAAACTCGTACTCTGTTCATTGAGGAAATATTGGAGGTTAGTGTAGTCACAGATTATGAGTGCAGTGAGATTTTCTTCTGTGATACTTATGATTAATGGTAATGCGTTATACGTTAATCATAATCATAGACATCTGTTGTTGTCTCTGGTTTTATTAATAGAACTGTTTTGTATGTGTGATCATTTTTTGACGAAATTAATTTTCATCATATCTTCCAAAATGGAATTCAATCTTACAGAAGAATCTGATTTGGTTGGATCGATAGACGAACACAAAAGAAGCATATAATTCTGTCATCTTGGGTTTGCGCAAAATCATCTATCATATATTTTATTTTGTGAAAATCATAGATCAGATTGAACTAAGCTCACTACACTAATTCTGTTATCTTCGACTACACTCAACTACACTCAGCTGCACTGAGGATTAGCAGTAGTTCATGCAGGTACAACGAATAAACCTTATATGTTGAAAAATGTTTTAATCGTCTGATAATTATAAATGTTCAAAAAAGTTGAAAATAATGGGCCTTTCCTAATGAATTTAGTTCTGTTAGCAACTAGATATGACAGATTGAATAAAACTTATGTTTTTTTATTCGACAGTGAACGTAATGATTAAAGAATATTTTTGGAGGATATTGACTATATTAAAAATTATATAGAATTATATTATTCATAAAAATCTTATTTTCGGATTTCGGGATTTGAAATATTTATTGTTATTTGAAAAACTGTTGCCTATTGGAAAATATTGGAAAAAATTCATCTGAAAACATTTCGCGATTTCCTCTTCTTACGGTCCTCCCGAAATTCTGCACGAATATTCAAGCCATTATTTTTTTTTAGATCATGTACTAAGTTTACATTTGATCCAATTTGTATTCTTTGAAATATTGGATAAATGTAATTTTGAATGGGTATATCTGCGGAATGATTGGGCGGATTTTACCCATTTACAAATTGGACCTTCGTAATTTAGCATCAAACCTGCTCTACAAATATCGGGTTTCAAGGTCGTTTCTTCCGGAAGTTATTGAGTTTGAGGCCGGCCTAACAGCCAATAGTAAACACAATAACTACTGAAAGAATCGACTCATAAACTTGATATTTGTGAAGCAGGTTTCGAGTTCAATAATTATACGAAGGCCGAATTCGCGAATTTGTCACCTAATGACTCCACAGATATACTCATTCGAAATTTTATTTTCCCAACTTTTTCGGAAATACAGGTTGGATAATATATTAAAAAAATTAGAGCTTGAAGATTCATGCAGAATTTCGTGAGAACCATGTGATTAGTAGATCGCAAAATATAAAATATTCAAATACATAATTTAAAAATAATTTTTCTTATGAAAAGACGGTCAGAAAATCGTCAGAAATATCCAAAATATTTTTGCGAAGGAAATTTGAAAAATTTTCCTTCGAAAGTTAGAGTACACAAGGAGTTCAGCCTAATTGTTTTTTGAGACCAGTTTCGGGCCAACTTCAAACAGTGCAAACATTTAGTCGAAACGATAACGAGTAGTCCTTTTATACTCCACCACCGTGTATCCAAAAATTCAAAACCAGTACGGCATAAGTTCCTATGAAGTTTTCTTCTTGAAATGAACCCATTAGTATATTTTACCTTAATGTTGCAACACCATATCATAAGGCTAATTTTCATCAAAACAAGAAGAAGAAACTGACACCATTTCTATGCACCTATTCAGTTTGCCTCTTATTTCGCGAATATTTTCCGATCGAAAAAAGTCTTTCGAAAACCAATCCCCCCACCCTCATATATCTCACCACTGACCACTAGCACTACCCCCCACACTCGACCCGCTCGGACCATTCCGGAGGGCACCACAGAGCACGAAATCGCGATAGGTACTGCTCGATGGTTGTCACGAGAGACGCGACGGATGGCCCAGCGGGTCCTTTCACAAAGGAACCTTGTTTTTGTCTGATTTTTTGTCGCTTTTTGTTCTTGCCTAGTGGCAGGGTAGCTGCCTCTTCATCTGCCTTTAACCCTTCCTTCTCAGGCCTAATAAGTTACATGCAAATCAGGACCTATCTGCATACGCATTATACATATTCATATTGTGAGTTGGCATTCATCAGTAAAGGGCGAAGGTACACGTAATTTGCTCTGCCTTCTATGTTCTTTTCATACCGAACAGGTATTGTTCGGATGCAGAAACAGGCTATGGTGAATATTCGTTAGGTATTAGTATTTTGTGGTGGAATGAAATGAAGAACTGTATAGTCGTAACGTCAAGAAAAAGCACTGCAAATTTTACACAAAGGTTTATTATTTTCCCAGCTTAATGTGCAAATTCTTCAGCGAGATTTTTCACACTTTCATCGTCGCGAGTACCACAAGTGAAAAGTTTGATAGTGGAATAAAACAATTCCTAAGATTGTCCGCCAATATCGGCTAGTAAATATTATAGCAGGATTCAAAGTTTTTCTGAAGAAAATTCTGAAATGCGAGCAGCAGTATCAAGCCTCTTGCATTTCGGAATATTCATTCAGAAAACTGCGATATTGGCGAGAAATCTCTTAAACCGTTTAATTTCATTTCTTATTTCAATTCCTATCTGGCTGTAAAAATTGAAGCTTTCCAAGATTGAATCATAGAACTTAAACAGGTGGATTATCGGCTCCTAACTTAGTCAGAGGCTACTGCCCTTAGTATTAGATTCTCGAGAATTGATGAGTTTTCCGGTTTGTTATTGATTTTTTTGCATAAATCCTTCAATTTGTTTTATCATATACATGCTCATTATCTTTTATTTTCACCCTTATTTCAATTTCTCAGTACGAAAAATATTGGATTTCGATTGAAACCAGTAACGGATATCCACATGTTGACGATAATTGTACTACGCAAACCAAAATTGACGGAAACCTCCGATCAACCGAATTTTTTGAAAATTTGTTAAAGTGGTATTCAGTTATACAATAGTATTTATTGAGATTTCAATGTTTCAAATGAATTTTTTCATGGAATTGGTTTTTTTGTGTTTTTCAAAACTAAAGATTTATGAATTATACATAAGTTTCATTCAAGATATGAATTAGCTTCATGAATAAACTTAATCTTAAATCCCGTAATCCGCAGAGTGATTTCTATAAATAATAATTTTATCCGATTCTTAGTAGTTATGTTTCTGATATTGGGAATGAAGGCCCAAAAATATTTAATTTGAACTACTCACGATTATGAAATTGTTGAGAATATCGATCGGGCATTTGCACATTGTGTTCATAAAATAATATATGAATCCGTTAAAAATTACTCGACATGTGTTGAAAATTCGGTAATCAATCTTTTCATCTACTATTAGATATATGATTCTGGAGGAAAAGTTAACCGATTTTTTCACTGAATTCCAATCTTAGAACCGACTGCGATGATTCATTTTCGGGATTATTGGAAATTTGCAGCGTTTTCCTTTATAATTCAGGAATCACTGGTCGCAAATCATCCGGGTGAACATTTTTAGGTTGAGTTATGCAACAGTTATCAACGTTGAGAGTTTCATGAAAACTCGGTGGTAAGTTTTCGAGAAATAATTTTTTCCCTCCTACCCCCTACATCAATCCTATTGAAAAGCTTGGAGAATCAATATCGAGCGACACACGATTTTTCTACCAAGTTTCACTGATGTTGGTTCAGTACTCTCAGAGAAAAGCCCCGGAGTACGGACGGCAAACGGACAGATTTTTTTTATTAGGTAAATCATTCAAATCTACATACTTCAAAATGTAAACTGTGAATTTTTCAGGGGGGATAATTTTTTGTTTTGGCTCTACCACTAACGTTTATTATTTGATTTCATCAAAAAATAAAGCAATAATTAACTAGTTTGAATTTTCACCATTCATGTTTTGTACATGGTTCGTAGATTTCACTGAACTATGATATAATTCGAGAAAATCAAATATTCCTTTTGCAAGTTATATAATATATGGTCACCTTTTCGGATATATCCCTTCTAAAGTAGAACACTATTTGGCCGTTTTTCGAACTTCTGATCGAATTCTGTATTACCTATGAAGTCTCGATACTTAAGATCCAAGTATATGTACTTGATTTCAACTATCTCAACGTATCTGTACTTGCGGAAAAATTTGGAATATCATATTCCTAGTTTGTATATCTATGTATACAATGGGCGGATTCCACCCAATCACGAATTCGACCTTCTTGATTAAGCCCCAAACCAACGCCCCATCGTGAGCACAAAATCTTTCCGAAGACATAGGACTCAGGAAGTCGATATTTGTAGAGTAGGTTTAGACATTAATTACGAAGATATGCCCATTCAAAATTATATTTATCCAATATTCCCAAAAATACCGATTGGATCGAATTCAAACTTAGTACTTGATTGAAAAGTTTGGCTGATTTTGCCCATCAATGATTTCAGCAGTCGCATTTTGAAATGCAACCTACCCTGAAAGTATCAAGTCGATAGGACTTTTCGTATGCCCGTAATCGTTCCTACGGACGGCCTGCCAGAATCAATTTTGACACCGTATTCGTCATCAGTGGACCCAACCTAGTCGTTTGAGACAATTTTCAGCTCTAAATTCGAAAATAACAGACATTTGGATAAAGCTATAGCACGGTGTTTCCCAGAACATGCTCGCAAAAAATTGTAATTGTGTCGAATCGAATCTAGTACTTGATTGTGAAATTAAACAGTGAGATTTTCAGGATGAAATTCTCTATCTCCTATTTCTATCAGAAAATTGTTGAAACAAAAGAATCATTCATTCTTCTTTCACACAGTTTTCTCTAATTATACCCCAATTTAACATAATTTGAAACCGTTACCACCAACAAATTATAACACCTCACTTTTATATCATCGACGATCTAAAAACTTATTAATTCAACCTATCAAGCTTGTTTTAACTATTCGTTAAAAACGGTTTCAGAATAGAACATCACGAATCCACCAACAACCACAATAATTAAACTATTATTCATAAATCATTTGTGTATTTCGGAACAAACGTACGATCATATCGTGGAGGAACCCAAAGATGTTACAAATGAAGGGGGATGCATAAATTAAGGTCATAATTGTAACACATACCTCGATGGAAAGTTCACACGAAGAAATCAGTCGTTGGGTATGTCTCTCCTCTTCATGTCGTGCGATTATTTCCGAAGGTAACATGTAATTATCATAAATTATTAATGCGACTGTACGAAATTAATTACCTCCTAGTAAGGGCGGGTAGTCAGTCGTTTCAATACTCACCTTTTCTTTATGCAAATCTACCTTCACTCACGTATGTGGGTATGTCGGTGCTGTCCTCTGATATGTGGTAGCACATGAAAGGGTGGTGCAGTGGAATATTTGGTTTCTCAATTTTGGTTTATTATTTGATGAAATCAAATAATCGGCCGTTTTCCAATATTTCCAAAAATACAGATCAGATCGAATTGAAATCCAGTACTTCATCGGAAAATTACAGTTCGAATTTTCATACAGAATTTAATGAGGATGATATGATAAGAAAATCACAGATTTTTTTTTCAAATTGTTCTAATGACACGAGCATCACGAAATTTTGCATGAAGTTGTCTTTCAGCATCTTCAAACTAGCTGCAAAATAGTTTTATCAGGATTGAATCAGTATTTTTCGATTCAAACCGAAAAAAGCAACGATATCGAGAAAAAATCCTCGTAATTTGACATATTTTTTCCCGCTAACTCCAAAACTTATATTCGTTCCGAAGTAAAATTAGGTACAATGCTGTGAAATATGAAGCTCAAAGTCCGAGTGGAATTTTTTTCTGAATATGATAAACGGTTTTCGAGAAAAAAAATTTTTTGTAAAAAAATTTTTTTTTAATTCACTGACAGTATGATCCTAACAAAATTTGGCTCAAATTTGCGCGTTGTTATACTACACCTAATTGCCAAGTTTGAATTTAACCGCTGAAGCAGTTTCTGAAATAAAAAATAAATAACTTCAAAATTTCAAGTGGCTATAACTCCGAAACTGTTTGACCGATTTGGACCACTAAGGAACATAACCGCGGCATTGCAATGCGCGACCTACCCTGAATGTTTCAAGTTGCTAGCTCACTCTGTTCGACAGTTATCGTGTCCACGGCCGGCCGGCCGGACAGAATCGATTTTGACAACGGATTCGTCATCAGTGAGTCCAATCTAGTCGTTTGAGACCGTTTTCGGCTCAATCATCGCAAACTACATTTGGACAAAACGATAGCACGCTGTTCCCGAAGAACATGCGCGCAAAAAAATCCGTCCGTCCGCCGTCCGTTGTCCGGGGCTCTTCTATGAAAGTACTAAGCCGAAATTCGTGAAACTTGGGAGAAAAATCGTGTGTCGCCGAGATTGATCCCAGTTTTCAGCAGGATCGGTGTACCCTCAAAATTGGGGGTAGAAGGGAAAAAAATTTTGCTCGAAAACTCACCACCGAATTTTCATGAAACTCTCAACGTTGATTACTGTTGCATAACTCAACCTAAAAATTTTAACCCGGATGATTTCCGACCAGTGATCCCTGAGTTATGAAGAAAAACGCTGCAAATTTCCAATTATCCCGATAATGAATCATCGCATTCAGTTCTGAGATTGAAATTCAGTGGAATAATTGGTTAACTTCTCATCCAGAATCATTATATCTAAAGGTAGATGTACTGATTGATTACCAAATTTTCAACACATATCTAGAAATTTTAACGGATTCGTTTATTATTATTATTATTTTAAACACAATGTCCAATGCCCTATCGATATTCTCAACAATTTTATAGATGTTAGTAGTGAAAATTAAATATTTTGGTGTTTTCTTCGCAAATATCTGAAACATAACTACTAAAAATCAGATAAAATTATTATTTATAGAGATCACCCTGTGGATGACGAGATTCCAGATTGAATTTCTCCATGAAGATCATCCATACCTTAAATAAAACTTATTCATTATTCATAAATCATTGGTACACGAAAAAACTAATTCCATGAAAAAATTCATTTGAAACATTAAAATCTCAATAAATACTTTTGTATAACTGAATCCACTTTTACATGCAGAACGCGAATTGAGTAGCGTAATTCAAAACAATGAAGATTTCCAAAAATTCGGTTGATCGGAGGTTTCCATCAATTTTGGTTTGCGTAGTACAATTATCGTCAACATGTGGATATCCGTTACTGGTTTGGATCGAAATCCAATATCTTTCCTACTGAGAGTTTGAAATAAGGGTGAATACAAAAGATAATGAGCATGTATATGATAAAACAAATTGGAGGATATATGCAAAAAATTCAATAGGAAATCGGAAAACTTATCAATTGTTGGTATTCATAGCGTGATATATTATCATCCTTGTCCATTTTTTTCATATCCCTCCTTATTTTTTATATCCCTCCTTATTTCAGTCTCCGTAAAAAAAATATTGGATATCGAATCAATCCAGTAAAGGATATTCGCATTTTGAAGGTTGATGTACAGGGTGATTCATTAAGGGTGGCCACCGGCCGTATCTCGGAAACCGTTCATCCTATAACTTCCGGAAAAAAATTCTAATGACATAATCGGCCCCTAGAAAATGATTAAAAATATTTTCAAGTTCGTAGTTCCCCACTAGAGGGCGCAATCTATCACTTGTAAAATATAATCTCATTTTTTACGAAATATTCTCCAGCTAACAGTGGTAAAGAATAATGAAATAAGAAAATACTCTTCCTATTCAACTACTTTTGTTTAAGTAATTTTTCTATATTTCCTTTTTTTCAGTGATGGGATGGAAAAACTTTTCTTCACAAATAAAACACTCTTACTTCTGTATGCGTGAATCGATTTTCACGTTACTTGATTTCATTCGAAGGCCATTAAAAGCAGATCACAGAAAAATATGACAACAACATACCGGGTGATCCAATAAAAAACTACAGGCTGTTTTATGTCACTTCACCCTATTTGCGCGTTTTACTGGAGAATTTCAAATGCAATGCTATGATTCTAACCGACTGAGAATAAGCTAAGCATTATTACCTATTGACTCGTTAAAACCGCAGACAGATATCTCCGGTTATTCCGAAGATATTAACATTTTTGCAGATTTCGATAAGTGATGATCAACTCTGTGAAATTCAGGAGGAATTGAGTTATTTCATCAGCTAAAAAATCAAATGAAAAAAAAAACTTATCAAAAATGTATGCCTCTCACAAAACAAGCTGATCTAGATCCAGTAAGCTTTGGCGTTACTGTTTATTCTCGGTTTCTATAGCTGTAAAATTTATTTAGGTCGATTGCAAACTACTAGTTTATGAGGCCTCATTATTCAAACGGAGAAGCATATGATATGCTTAATGTTTATGCTGAATGTTTAGAAAACGCAGAAGCTGAAAGGGAATACCCGATACGATATCCTGAAAGACGTCGTCATTCCAGAAAAGCATTCAAAAGATTGACACGAAGAGTGCGACAAACTTGGAAGGTTCAATATGTTGGAAGAAAAAATAGAAAACGTAGAAGCCGTAATGAGGATAATATCATAAAAGTTTTGGCTTGTGTTTATGCTGAATCACATTCAAGCATCCGAAAAATTGCAAGTGATTTGGGATCGAATTATTCGCTAGTTCAAAAGATACTAAAGGACCATAAACCGCATCCGTATCATGTTGTCTTGCATCAAGAATTGAAAGAGACCAGAGGACTTTTGCAATTGGTTGAAACGAATGCTGGACGGCGAACCTAACTTACTTCATAGAATATTATGGACTGACGAGGCTACTTTTTCTAGCAATGGTAAAGTAAATTTATAAGACAGCCACTACTGATCATCTAACGACCCATATTGGCAAAAATAAGTCAATAATCAGAATCGCTGGAGTGTTTACGACGTGTGGTGCAGAATTTTTGATGGAACAGTTGTCGGACCATTTTTCTTCGATAGTCTCTTAACGGGACAAAGGTGCTTGAAATTTTAACGGAAAATTTTCGAATTATTTTAGATGATAATGCTATTCAAGACAGAATAGATATGTGGTATCAACAAGATGGTTGCCCGGCGCATTATGCTGCTAATGTTAGGGAATATTAAGATACCGTCTTCTCAAAGAGGTGGATTGGACGAGGGAGTATTTTTCCAGCAAGATGACTCGACCTCACAGTATTAGATTTTATTTTTGGGGGAGAATGAAGACTTAGTTTTCCGAACACCACCAACTACAAGTGAGGATATGAAAAATATATTTCGACAGGCAGCTGAAACTTTTTCTCATACTGAAATTGTGACCAGTATCAACTAAAGAAAGACTGAATTTATGTATGGAAAAAAATGGTAGACATTTTTAATATTTGAAATGATAATGTATAAGGGTTGTTTTTTGTTCAAATATTTTCGTTGTTGCTAATTTTTGTTTCATTTTATCGTATTATTGTTATTTCATGTGTGTTTAGTATTTTGCTGCGTTGTCATGACGAATAAAGTCTTTCCTTGTTTTTTCAAACACGCAGGGTTGATCAACACTAATCAAAATTTACAAAAATGTTAATATCTTCGGAGTGACCTAAGATATCTGTCTGCGGTTTTAACGAGTCAATAGGTGATAATGCTTAGCTTATTCTCAGTCGGTTAGAATCATAGCATTGCATTTGAAATTCTCCAGTAAAACGCGCAAATAGGGTGAAGTGACATAAAACAGCCTGTAGTTTTTAATTTGATCACCCGGTATGTTGTTGTCATATTTTTCTGTATTCTGCTTTTAATGGCCTTCGAATGAAATCAAGTTACGTGAAAATCGGTTCACGCATACAGAAGTAAGAGTGTTTTATTTGTGAAGAAAAGTTTTTCCATCCCATCACTAAAAAAAAGGAAATATAGAAAAATTACTGAAACAAAAGTTGTTGAATAGGAAGAGCCTTCTCTTATTTCATTATTTTTTACCACTGTTAGCTGGAGAATATTTCGAAAAAAATGAGATTATATTTTACAAGTGATAGATTGCGCCCTCTAGTGGGGAACTACAAACTTGAAAATATTTTTAATCATTTTCTGGGAGCCGATTTTGTCATTAGAATTTTTTTCCGGAAGTAATAGGATTAACGGTTTCCGAGATACGGCCGGTGGCCACCCTTAATGAATCACCCTGTACTACGCAAAGCAAAATTCTGGGTAAATCCCCGATCAACCGAACTTTCTGAAACATTTTCATTTTAATACGGTACCTCAATGTAGATTTGGCCTACAGGGGAAACCACCTCAAAAAAAAACGCGCCTTTTACTCTACCTCTTCGAATATACAAGAGTATTTATTGATATTTCAAAGTTTCACATGAATTTTTTCATGGAATTGGTTTTTGTGTTGTGAAAAACCAATGAGTTATGAATACGATATAAGTGAAGCTATCAATTGTATTGTGTTATCTAACTGAGAAAATAATAACTCTTTGTGTAAAGTTTGCAGCGTTTTTTTTTTGCAAATCGGTCGCACTCTATAAAACAATGAACTGTGTACAGTTGCAGTCAAACCCGTTGTATATAATTTAGAATCCCGCAACTAAAAATATTTGAAGGTAGCCTTCATTCAATTCAAACAGTTCCATTTTCATTCCAGAGCCTTCAGGTGAGCTGAAATCTCATCATTATGAGCAACAAAGGTACTCATTACTATGAGCTGCAACAAAATAATAGCACTCTCCAGCTGCAACGCGAAAGTAATAAACGACATTCATAGAAATGAGTTTCCTTTATTTTGCCCCCTTCAATTGTGCATTCAATTATCCCAGGTATAGTTTCAGTTCATTTCATAAAAAAGGTACAGTAAAAAATTAACAGAACAAAGGGAGTAAATACGGGGTTGCATCAATTTCACCCTTCTAAGTTTACATGCTCTCGTCTCTTGGGAACATATCAGTTGTTTCTAGATGTGTTTATGTTGCCGGATCCCTGATGACGTGTTTCACAATTGTTACATATCCGATGAACATCAAAAGCAGAAGCGAGGAAATCATAAATAAACTAGATTTTTGATTCTATAGAAGTTACAACATTCAATTATTGATTTTTCTATTTAGAATTTTCGATATCCAGTTGAATTTCTGAAAATATTACTAAATATTAAGTGTTCAAATTCAAAAGAAAATCAAGTCAAATGAAAAAACTGACCTCGGATGTTCTTCACGATAGATGATTTTACCAAAATGCGTTTTATAACGTATACGCGTTCACTTATGTAAGTTTGTGGAAGAAATATTATACAGTGAGCGTCAAAATTATGGAACAAATTCATTTTCTCAGAAGAAAAATTTTTGGCAAAACAATCCTGAAACAGGTCAACTTTTGTTTCACTTTTACCAAATTTTTATGCATTCTTGAAGGATTTTTGTTGCATCCTGTGCCATCCCCATCAACCCTCTAAATTTCTTTAATAGGGAAAGTGGGTCAGGTAGTACTTGTTTGGCAAGATCTTAGTATCTTCTTCAGAGGCGTGCAGAAATTTTCAAGAAAAATTTTTTTTTTAAAAAAAAGTTGGTTCAAAGAGGTTTTCAGTATGTGCACTTTGTCATAGCTCATTCACATTGAGACGATGGTACCTGATGAAATTTATCACTGAATGAAAGTCGTCCATTACAGTTTTTTTCATGCACAACTTTCAACCCCTACGAACCCTTTGATGAAAAAGTGCACATACTGAAAACCTCTTTGAACTAACTAATATTTCAAAAAAAAATATTTTTTCTTAAAAATTTCTGCACGCCTGTGAAGAAGATACAAAAATCTTGCCAAAAAAGTACAACATAACCTAATTTCCTTACTCAAAAAATTTAGAGTGTTAATGGGGATGGCATAGGGTGCAACGAAAATCCTTCAAAAATGCATATAAATTTGGTAAAAGTGAAACAAAAATTGACCTGTTTTCCATAAATTTGATGCGAACTGTATTTATGTTCAGGCAGCGAAAATGATTTCATACTTCAAAACTTCCCTAGTGTTGAATTTACTTTTTTTCGTGACACCTTTTATCCGTTTATTACTATTCTAATTTTTCATTCGAGTGGAAGTCCTTTTTACATAAGAATGATTCTAATATTAAATAAAGAATCATCCTCAACAACTCTAAAGAAGTCAATACTTTTAGAGCATGTTTAGTTGAGAACATACGCTGAATTTATGAATAGGTGAAATCCACCCAATGATTCCATAGGAGTACCAATTCAAAATTAGATTTCTCTAATATTGACAAAAAAACAGGTCTTATCGTATTGGAATCTATTTCTTGTTCAAAAAATGAAATCTTGAAGGTTAAGGGGATAATATGATCAAGAAGTAAAGCTGCTTTGGAAAGAAGCTCAGTCAAAATATAACATAACTATAATACTTTTCTTCTGGTAGTAATAAGATCTTCATGAAATGTTGCACATTTTCGCTGCTAAAAATTTGCCAAATAATTTCCAGATTTGAATTCAATCGATATTTTTCAAATATGAAAAACTCCGAAAGTTCTCGTAATTATACGATCCTCAAATTTGCAAGTTAGCATTCCACAACTGATTGCCAAATCTCAATTCGATCGGGTCAATATTTCTGGAAATTTTTGAATATAGATTATTTGAAAGAAATCTTATTTTGTAAACATTTTTCTGATGACATCACCACGAAATATAGCACGAAAATGTGTATCAGTAATTCGAAACGAGTTACCAATCATGATTGGTTCAGTATTTTTCGAGGTTTTTCGGAAATAACTACGATACCAAGAAAAATCCTCGAAATTTGACGTTTTTTTTTTCCATTCTACTACTATCGAATAGAACTGACTTTTAGTGGACTATTCTGGAATATGAAGTTCAAGGCCTGTGCAAAATTTTCAAATCGGATGAATAAAATCCGGAAAAAACCTCAGGAGAAATTCTTTTAACATTCAATAACCATACGATATCAACGAAATTTCGCAAAAATTTGCGCATCGTTATGCTTCAACTAACTGCCAAGTTTCAATCCAATCTCAAATATTTCTAGCTCCAAAACTGTTTGGCCTATTTGGTCCCTTGAGGAATTTATCCGTTAAATTTTGAAATTCAACCTACCCTGAAAGTTTCAAGTCAATAGGGTTATCCGTACTCACGTGATCATGTCTACAGCTGGTTGGACAGAACCAAGTCCGATCAGGTCGTTTACTGGGACCATTTTCAGGTCACAATTCCAAAAATTACAGACATTTCGTCGAAACGATTGCAAACGATGAGCGCAAAAGTTGAATCTATATATTTTTTTGAGATGATCAGTACATTTTTATATCAAACAATATGTCTTATCAGAGGAAATGTAAACGGTGTACCATACAATTTTACGTATGATACAAGAGCACAGATGAAAACTTCAGAAAAAACTCTGTCTTCCCGTAGAAGTGTAGTGAAATTGATGTTTGTTATTAAAGGCTCCTTTTTCATCAACAAATTTTCTTCTATCCTATTCGATATTGCAGGTTGATATCTCGAAATCACACCTGAAAACAAAAAAAAAGACGAAAAACCAATATGAACTAGAAAATGATTTATTACTCATTAAATTTATTTAAAGTTCACGATGCATCTCAAAAAAGAATCAGACACCGAATGAGTTGCCTCGAAACCAACGTCAAATTTATATATTGGACAACTATTAACCAAATGTTCTGTCGTTGCCTCTTCTACTCCGCATTCGCACCTTGGGCTTTCGATCGAATTCCATTGGAAGAAAAAACTATCACAGCGACCATGACCGGTTCTAGGTCGATTCAAAATGCACCAAATTTTCTTAGGAAGATTGAAACCACGAACTTTTTCTGAAGGATTGCTTATCAAACCTTTCTTGAAAATATTACACAAATTCCATTCCGAACTCCAATTTTCTTTGTCACTTTTGTTGGAATTAAGAAAATCGTTAATCCATAGAGGTTAGCGAGATTTCAATCTAGCAATTTGAGAATCCGGACTATAAGACATGATTAGGAATAAATTCGGAAAGGAATGATATTTTTCATTGCAACTTCTGTCTGCGAATGTGAGGTGGTATAATATTTGAAAGAACTGGTAACCACAGAGGTGTAGATCTTCAAATCCTACTAATGATCCTCATGACAACATTAAGCTGTGCAGCAATTTTACTAACATAAGCGCTGTTAAACCAAACCGAACAACAATATTCAGCAGCAGAAAAAACCAAAGCCAAAGCTGCGGTACGAAGAGTGGTAGGGTCAACACCCCATGACCCCATGAAGAACCTAGTTTTTGAAGAACATTATTCCTAGATTTCAACTTCATGCTCAGGGAGCACGCAATGCTTCCTAAGTATTTTTATAAGAAATATCTATCTGTATCGAAATCTGTACAAATTACACTCAAGTCGATCGGAACTCGTTCATCTTATTATCATTGAACGACCATTCGCGCCACATGAACAAACTCGCCTACTCGAAAACCACTCAAATTTCAGACGCCGAAGTATTCAAATGAGCACAGGTCGAAGTCATTGTTTCGAAAAAAACTCGAACGTCCTAGCCTGGGTTAACACAAATTCAACAGAAATAAAGCTGCCTGGCCAGGTAGGCCATTCAGAAGCAAATAACTTTTTTGTTATACTTCCGGGTACTCCCCTATACGTATAAGCGTGAGACAGTTCGTTGAAGTAATTTCATCTGTTCTATTTTAATGAGCTCTTCGTATGCATATGTCCGTACAAAAACTGGTCCAGTAGATGGATCCATCCCCTGATCCGGTGAATGAGGAAGGAAAGAATGTGTAAACTGGTTTGACGAGGTTCGGGAACCATGTGAGGAACGTACGGCATATGCGTTATTTCATCAGACACGTAATTCGTGGATGAACAGTGTTGACCACTTTGTGGATATTTCGTACGAAATAATTCTTATCTTCAGAAAATTATTCCGTAAAAAATTTTGTGTCGGTAGCCATTTTAGTGCAGACTTTGAACTGAAATTTTAATTTATGTCAACCAATAAATTTTCCACATCCAGGCTGGCCGTCCGTACGAACGATTACGGGTATACGGAGGAATTTAACGAGTTGAAAATTTAAGGGTTGATTGCATTTCAAAATGCGAAGGTTATGTTCGTTAATGGGCAAAATCAGTTGAATGATTTCGGGGTTATAGCCGTTTGAAGTTTTGAGGTTATTTCCCCGATATTTCAAGAACTACTACAGCGATTGAATGGGGGTTTTTCCTGAATTTGGGTTATTACTGCAAATGCAAATTTGAACATAATTATTATGGGTTTGATTCATCATTTTTCCAAATTACCTTCAGAAAGTATTCAAAATCAGGTTTCAAAATTGGGGTTTGGGATTTGTCATGCATGCACGAAGTGACAACTTTGTTTAGTAGAATTGCTTCTTCTGCTATAGAATAATGAAATATTTATTCCTATTCTGTGGTACACACCTATTCTTTGTCAATATAACCAAACAATTTCCGTTTGCGATTTATCAATAATATGACAGTATGTGCTCTTGTTTTTCTATTCCTTGGTCGTTGTCTTCTACTCTAACCAGATCGAAGTATAGCTATCTCTGTTTTCCTAAGCAAAGTAACACATTTGACGTCCTTTTCTTTCCGAGAAAGCTGAATTCGACGTTGCCATATCGTGCACTCATGACAAATCCCTTTAAATACAAATCACCATTTTTATTTTTCAGTTTTAGGTGATCAAAAATTTTCTTTAAACTATAATATTTAAATTATATGTTTGAAATGTGATGTTCCGAAGGTTTTTCATGAGAATAACTGCATTTTCGTTTAAAGGAAAACCCCCCATTGAAACTTGGCAGTTAGTTGGAGCATAAGAACTTGCAACTTTTTGCGAAATTTTGTTGGGATGGTGGTATCAGTAAGTTTTGAAAAAAATTTTTGCAGAATTTTTCTCGAAAAAACTTTTTCTTTTTGTAAACTATTTTGGTATAGTACTTTGAGTATATTTCACAACAGTGTACGAAATTTCAGTTCGATACGATCATAATTCTTGAAGATATTGTGAAAAAATATGCCAAATTTCGTGGTTTCTCAAGATATCGTCATTTTTTCCGGAATAACTCAAAAAATACTTCTTCAATCTTGATGAAACGAGGCAGCTAGCTTGGCGATGCTGATGGACAACTTTTTGCAGTTTTTTCAAATATTCAACATTCTGTGTTCTTCTGATCATAATTTCTTCTTGAATTTCTGCATGTACATTCGAACTGTCATTATTGCGCGCATGTTCTAGGGGAACAGCGTGCTATCGTTTTGTAATGTCTGTAATTTTGGATGATTGAGCCGAAAATGGTCTCAATCGACTAGGTTGGACTCACTGATGACGAATCCTGTGTCAAAATCGATTCTGTCCGGCCGACGACACGATAACTGTCGAACCAAGTGAGCTAGCAACTTGAAACTTTCAGGGTAGGTCACGCATTGGAATTCCGCGTTTCATTTTGTTAATGGGTCAAATCGGTCAAATAGTTTCGGAGTAATAGCCACTTGAAATTTTGAAGTTATTTATTTTTTATTTCAGTAACTACTTGAGCGATTCGATTCAAACTTGGCAGATAGGTGGAGTATAACGGCGCGCAACTTCGAGCCAAATTTTGACAGGATCATATTGTCAGTAAATTAAAAAAAAAAAATTTTTCAAAATTTTTTTCCAAAAATTTTCTTTTTTTCGGAAACTCTTCATGATATCTGAAAAAAAGCCACTAGCACTTTGAGCTTCATATTTCACAGCAGTGTACCAAATTTCAGTTCGATACGATTATAAGTTTCGGAGATATCGGGAAAAAATATGTCAAATTTCGAGGTTTTCTTCTCGATATCGTTGATATTTTCGGTATAACTCGGGAAATACTGATTCAATCCTGATAAAACGTCGCAGCTAGTTTGAAGATACTGAAAGACAACTTCATGCAAAATTTCGTGATGATCGTGTCATTAGAACAATTTGAAAAAAAAAATTCTGTGATTTTCTTATCATATCATCCTCATTAAATTCTGTATGAACCTTCGAACTGTAATTTTCGATGGAGTACTGAATTTCAATTCGATCTGATCTGTATTTTTGGAAATATTGGGAAAATAAAATTTTGAATGGGTATATCTGCGGAATCATTGGGTGGATTTTACCCGTTCACGAATTCGGCCTTCGTAATTAAGGTCCAAACCTTCTCAACACATGTCGACTTTACGGTCGGCCAACGGCTGACCGTGAACACAATAACTTACGGAAGAAACGACTTAGAAAGTCGATATTTGAAGAGTAAGTATGGGGCGAATTTGTGAATGGGTAAAATCCACCCAATGATTCCGTAGATATACCTATCCAATATTTTATTTTACCAATATTTTTGAAATTACAGATTAGATCGAATTGAAATCCAGCTACCGGAAAAAAATTTCTAGTCCCAACAAGTGAACAACAACAGATAGTGTAAGTAATGAAGAGGCTGCACTGTACAAACGAAATTTTAGGAGGATATGCGTTGATATCGAAACAAATTCAAAATATCACTTCAATAATTCTTATGTGGTTTTGGACGAAACCACCTATACCCAAATACGTAATTACTCAATATATCCCTTATTTTAAAAAGCTCAAATCATAATGTGGGAAACACTCACTTCAATCGAAAAACCCAGTTAATAACAGACATTTAGTTTTTTGAGTAAACGACTATCAAATCTCGTTTAACCAGTTTAAACAGACATCACGCATTAACAATCATAAAAAACCCACATATGTCCCATAGACTGAAGGGTTCGGATGCTTTTATCAAAAAAAAACTCTCAATATCTACCTACGTCCTGGGAATCCACGCAGCGACCAGTATACTATTTTATTAATAGAAGAAAAAACCTATTATGTTCTCTTTATTTTACGAAAGGGTTGTTTCTTCCGGGTAGATAATGTATGCATGCCCGTGCATATCATTTGAAGGTATGGGCGCTCAATCTTATTATGCCACGGCATAGAAAGGTCGTTTGCTCACCGTGAGAGCCGCTGACGATGATAATTGAAGTACAGACCGGATGTTTAATAAATGTGCATCTCCCACCCTCGGGTCTTACCTTCAACCCTTCTGTTCTTGTCGTGTCAAATTTGGTGAGGCTTGTTCAACATATGTAAATTCGGATACGAAACGAGAACAATTGATTAGCATCTTGACGGATACTTGCAACGTGGAGGTTATTCAGATAAGGATGAAATGATACCGGTGACTTGGGTATCGTATACGTTTACATAGTAACAAAACTTGTTACACGATCTGGATTGGAAATGGGATGCAGGCTACTTTACAAGATGACGGTACCAGAACCAGATAATCCAAAAAAAACGCTGCGAATTTTACACAAGGGTTTATTATTTTCTCAGTTAAATAACCGAATACCATTGATATCTTAAAAAAAATTATATATTATTCATAACTCATTGGTTTTTCACAACTGAATTTGCATCGTTTTTCCTCATAACTCAGGAACACTGGTCGGAAATCATACGGGTGAAAAGTTTTAGCTTGATTTATACACCAGTAATCAACGTTGACAGTTTCATGAAAATTAGATGTCAAGTTTTCGAGAAATAATTTTTTTCCCTCTACCCCCAGGAGTTTATGTTTATTATTTGATTTTTCCAAATAATAAACCAAAATGACGAGTCCCCCTGTATTTCGATGAATGGTTGAAATGATTTCGCCCATTGTCCTTTGGCATTGGACTAAAATTGGCCGAATTCACTTAAGAAAAGAGAGAATTGAAAAATTTTGATAATGTCAATTGGACGAAAATTCTTGAAATACGAAAGTATAAAACTCTAAAACATTACAGTTCACTTTGTTGATTATTCTGATTTTTTTCAAGAAACTGCTCACGACAAATATTTTGAATCCTGCAATCCGCAAGGCGATTTTATAAATATTTTTTTTATTTTTAATAGTTCTCTTCGTTGTATTTTTCGGAATAACTCAAAAAAGTTGATTCAATCAAAATGGAACTTTGTAACTATGAAGTTTGAAAATGACAACTTTGAGCAGTTTTTCGAGACGATCGTGTCATTTGAACAACTTGAGAAAAAATTCGAAGTTTTTTTGAAATATTCAATATTCTGTGATCTTCTGATCATATAATCCTCATTTCATTCTGTATGAATATTCTAAGATTGGAATTCAGTGGAATAATCGGTTAACTTTTCATCCAGAATCATATATATATAAAAATAGATGAAAAGATTGGTCACCAAATTTTCAACACATATCGATAAATTTTCAACGGATTCGTTTATTATTTTATAAACACAATGTGCAAATGCCCCATCGATATTCTAAACAATTTCATAATCGTGAGCAGGTAATTCAAATTAAATATTTTTGGGTTTTCTCTCCCCATATCTGAAACATAACTAGTAAAGATCGGATAAAATTATTATTTATAGAAATCACCCTGCGGATAACGGAATTTGAGATTAAATTTCTTCGTGAAGCTAATTCATATCTTAAATGAAACTTATATATGATTTATGAATATAAATCATTGATTTTTCATAACACAAAAAATCCAATTCCGTGAAAAAAATTCATTTAAACCATTGAAATCTCAATAAATACTCTTGTATAAATGAATACCACTTCAACATGCAGAACGCGAATTAAGTAGCGCAATTCAAAACAATGAAGATTTCCAAAAAATTCGGTTGATCGGAGGTTTCCATCGATTTTGGTTCGCGTAGTACAATTATTATCAACATGTATATCCGTTACTGGTTTCAATCGAAATCCAATATTTTTCGTACTGAGAGTTTGAAATAAGGGGGAATATAAAAGATATGAGCATATTTATGATAAAACAAATTGGAGGATATATGCAAAAATATCAATAATAAACCGGAAAACTCATTAATTGTCGAGAATCTGATACTAATGGTAGGAGCCTTACACTAAAGTAGGAGCCGATGATCCACCTGTTTTAGTTCTATGAATCAATTTTGGAAAGTTCTAATTATTCCAGCCAGGTAGGAATTGAAATGAAAATTGAATCAAACAGTTCAAGAGATTGCTCGAAGATATCGCAGTTTTCTGAATGAATATTCCGAAATGCAAGAAGAGGCTTGATATTGCTGCTCGCATTTCAGAATTTTCTTCAGTAAAACTTCGAATCCTGCTATAATATTTACTAGCCGATATCGGCGGACAATCTTAAAAATTGTTTTATTTCTCTGTCCAACGATGAAAGTGTGATAAATATCGCTGAAGAATTTGCAGGGAAAATAATAAACCTTTGTGTAAAATTTGCACTGTTTTTTCAGTAAATAATCATAATCGATTTCGATGTGAGTATTTATTAAGCCCAATAATACTATATAATATCCCTTCAAACTTAGTACATGAACCTAAGATATTCACAAATCGAATTGAAATCGTAAATCCGATCAATAATTCCTTTATTATTATTATTTATTATTTATATGCCTTTACTTTACCCAGAACCAAAACTAACCACCACAAATCATTATTAGAGACGTTCCAATACTGCCTTCTAATAGGGCTATTAAACGCTTTTTTGTCGAGGGCAGGTAGTTTAAGTCAGGTGGTAAGGTGAAAACATCTCCCATTCAAAAGGTGTTACCGATACATCGATTTTGTATTTATGATTTTGACAGCGATTGCCTTTCAGAGGTACCTGCGGCTTGAGTATCGGAACCGGCACGCTTCTCATCTTTGTTAACCCACCCCAAAACTATACAATGAGGAGACAACATTGTGAAATGTAAGTTTGAATGACGATATTTAAAAAGGTGTTTTTTTCAGAGGTATAGAACTGCGAAATGGAATAAAACAAGGATAAATTTTTAAAATTGACATGAAATTGACTTTATTCAAGAGATAATCCTTTGGTATTATAATTTGAATATAATTTCTGGCATATAAATTCAAAACGAAAAAACCTAGAAAAGCACTGACGTGAAGTCGGCAGCTTTTGCGCTCATGTTCACTTGTAGTCATATCATTTAAACATGCGCGCAAAATCTATTAACTTCACGTCAGTGTTTTTTTGTCGATGATAAAATACTGGATTTGAATTCGATCCAATCAAAATTTTCGGAAATATTAGGAAAACGAAATTTTGAATGGGTATATCATGGGAATCATTGGGCGGATCCTACCCATTCACGAATTCGACCTTCGTAATCAAGCCCTTAACCTATACTCTACATAATCGAGTTTCTAAATGGTTTCCTCCGAAAGTTATTTTCTTTACGGTCGGCCTAACGGCCGACCGTTCACACAATTACTTCCGAAAGAAACAACTTAAAAACTGAATATTTGTTGAGTAGGTTTGGACCTTGATTACGAAGGCCGAATTCAGGAATGGCTAAAATTCTCCCAAAGATTCTGCAAATATACTCATTCAAAATTGTATTTTCCCAATATTTCCAAAAATACATATTAGATCTAATTGATCGAATACTCTATCGGAAAGTGACAGTTCGAAGGTTTTTATAGAATTTCGTTAGGATTATATAATCAGAATATCACAGAATATTGAATATTTGAAAAAAAAATTTGAATTTTTTTTTTCAAAATGTTCTAATAAAACGATCATCACGAAACTTTGCATACAGTTGTCAATCAGCATTTTCAAACTGGCTACCAAGAGTCATCATGATTGAATCAGCAATTTTTGAGGTATTTTATAAAAAAACAACGCAACGATATCCACGAAATTATTATTATTATTTCAATTAGAGAGGTATAAAACTCATAATTTCAAACTGAAATAACATTCAAACAAAATATTTGCTTCAGCTATGAAAATAGCTTAGGCCAGCTTTAGCTGGAAAATAATATGAAATAAAATATGGCAGATGCGTCGTTCAATCACCGCCGAGCAAGCCAGGAGTCGTTACCATTCTTGAAGGCATTAGTGGAAGAAACATTGACCAAGTCTCCAGGCAGGCTTTATTTGTTATAAATTGCTACCTCTGGTTTGTTCGGAAATCCTCTCTTCGGAGTTTTGATACATGGCCTCTGAGATTTTTTACATTTAAGGAGTAGAGATGTCGTATATCTTGGCCAAAATGGTCATTAAGGGCATCGAATGTAAATATCAATTCCTCTAGTGATTTGATATATTTTTTCGGAATATCTCCAAAAGCTACGAAGGCGTAGAAGGGCCACTCTTTGTCGACAAAAATTTTTCCACCTAATTCCGACTTTAATCTCGGAATTATACTAATTCCGACTTTGAACTCGGAATTATAGACTAATTCCGACTTCAAACTCGGAATTATACATAATTCCGACTTTGAACTCGGAATTATACTAATTCCGAGTTTGAAGTCGGAATTATAGACTAATTCCGACTTTAAACTCGGAATTATAGACTAATTCCGACTTTGAACTCGGAATTATAGACTATAATTCCGAGTTTAAAGTCGGAATTAGTCTATAATTCCGACTTCAAACTCGGAATTAGTATAATTCCGAGTTCAAAGTCGGAATTATGTATAATTCCGAGTTTGAAGTCGGAATTAGTCTATAATTCCGAGTTCAAAGTCGGAATTAGTATAATTCCGAGATTAAAGTCGGAATTAGGTGGAAAAATTTTTGTCGACAAAGAGTGGCCCTTCTACGCCTTCGTAAAAAGTTGTTTCGAAGAAAATTTTGAAAAAAAAAATTTTTTATTTACTGAAGGTACGATCTCGGCGAAAATCTGCGTTGCTATACTAGAACTGACTGCGAAGTTTTAATTTAATCGTTTCAGTACTTTCCAAGTTATCACGGAAATAACCACAAAATTTCAAAGGGCTCTAACTTCGAACGTCTTGGCTCATTTTGCCCATTAACAAACTTAACCGTCGCATTTCGAAATGCAACCTATTCTTAGAGTTTCGGGTCGATAGAATTCTCCGTGCGCCCGGAATCGTGCATACAGACGACCGGCCGGACAGGATCGATTTTGACACCATATTCGTCATTTTTAGACATTTGGACAAAGCGATATCACGCTGTTCCCCTAAAGCATACGCGCAAAATGGTTTTTTTCATTCGGTACTAAATTTCTTCCCACACGGAAGGCATATTGCTAATGTTATTATGCTATACCAAAATCCGAAACTCCCTTCCGGAGTACTTCAAGAAAAGTTCAACGAATCCTCTTTTAGGGTTCATCAACATGGTCCATATGTTGGTGCTCAAGAAAGAGTTGGAAATTAATCACTCAAAATATACGCAATAACCAACAGTATGTAATTCGCCAACCGCAGTCTCTTATTATAACAAGTAGACCCACTACGTTGTGGTAGCGCAGGTTTCCTGTGTCAGTTTTTGAAACCACGTATTAAATTAGTCCAATGGATTTTTAATGGCAGGGTTCCGATACGAAAATTAATAGTACAACCATCCATATATATTTAACCCGACCTTTTTTGACGTGTTTGGTTTTTTCGGAGGTGGCAGATTGTCAATTATTTCCACGTTTCGCCACCGTTAGGCTGGGTGACAAACAGGCGGTTTCTTGAAAGGCTACCCTCGAAATAATAGGTTACGAGTGTGATCAGGAGAACTGATATTTTCGAAATTAAGCTAATGTTCATCTTCTTCCCACTAATTATTTTTGACGCTTAAGGAGTTTTGGATATCTATTCTTGAATATGTCGAATTCGACTTTTATTGTTCAGTGTAATAGTAGAATTTCAATAACAATTAAACAATACAGATTTCACTGTAGTACCTTCACATAAAATCTTTCGATATCGATTTGATATCTTACGATATACTTTTATTGACTTCGACTTACTACGCCTTCAATGAAAACAATTTATTATATCAACTGACATACAATGATTGAAGGAAAAACTTGAAAAAAAGGTAACATAATGGAATACAAGCCAAAAATAATACTAAACACAGTGTTTCATCTTCTATCTTCCGATTTAGAATCATCAGTAGTATTTATTCTACATTATATGTCAAAAACTCACCAGGTGTACTTCACTTCAACGGAATTCAGTAGATATAAGTCCATGCGCAAGCTTGTTAAAATTGTGCATAGAAACAATATTGCCACAAAGTTTACTTACACCTTCTTCTTTCCTTGACAAACGAAATGCGGTAAAAAATATTTTCACAAAATCTTTAATACTTCAAAAATTGAATGACAGTTGTGTTGACTATTGAAAACTATATGTTTTCTTTCAAATATTAATAAAAGACATCTATTAATGTTAGCTTAATAATGGAATTCCGAGTTAACATAGATTTCTAATATGAATGTTCTTCAATTCAATTTCTGTAATCATTAAAAAAAACAGAGTTTTCTGTAATACCCTTACATAAGATATATCTTTCGATATTGAGATCTTAGGATAAACTTTCATTTTCTTCAACGTACTACGTATTAATAACAAATTTAATTTATTTTATCAACTGAAAAATAAAATAGAAGCAAAAGACTTGAGAAAACGGCAATATAATTAATACAATACAAAAATAATACTAGATACAGCCTTTCATCTTCCATCTTTCGATTTAAAATCATCAATAGCATCTTAAAACGGACTCAGCTGATTTAGAACCTCTGTCAATCAAATGTCAATATTTGTGCATAGAACAATTTTGACAAGTTTCAAACCATCTTCTTCCTTTGATGATTGAGATGTAGTAAACACCACTTTCAAAAATTATAACTTAAATTATATGACAGTTGATACTGACTCCATAAAACTATCTGTTTTATTTCGAACATTATATTAAAACTCGTCTACCTAATAAAGGTTATTAATTCATTTTTTAATGATTGTACCAATAACCTTATTTAAGTGACTTAATTCAATCTCTGTAGTTCTCAAAGAATATCGTCCTTCTTAAAATTCATTATTTTATTATGTCAAATATATACTCCCTTTTGACGATTTTAGGATCTTCATAGAGAATTAGCTTCAATTTTTGTCTTTTCATTTTTTTAATATTTATGCTCGCGTGTAGGGGAGGACTACTTGATTCAGAAAAGTATTGGTAGGAAGTGGAAAAGTATGTACAATTTTATTTCGGAGCTTTATGATGATAATAAACTGATCTAAACTGTTGGAAATTAAATAATCGTTTTTTGTTACCTTCGGACCCAAAACTCATAAAAACATCTGATTGTTAACTTCGAGAAAAAATCATCATACTTAATATATAAACTATTGTCCCATAAACACTGTTTCATTAAAGACTCAACTACTCAATTTTGTAAGTCAAACAAAATAATTCTCAACCTTATCTCAAGATTCTCCACTGCTTATCGATAAATGCTAAAACTTTTCGTGATGACTGATATTGAAAATCTGTGTTACTAGTATTAATTCGAAAAATTCGAGTGAATTAACTAAAGAAGAAAAAAATTAGCAATTTCAGTTCTGTATATCAAATTTCCTACGAAACAGTAGATTCTGCATAAAGATAAAAAAGGATTCATTTTTCATATTGACCAAACATGCCTTCGAACGATAAGACAAAATTATTACTCAATTAATGTTGCTACAATCCCGAACATTCCTTGAATTTTATTCGGAATGCATACTAAATATTCTCTACTACTAACCCTGTCGCCATCTATGCGGAAGCTAAAAAACGACAATTTGCTGAACCTTCGCGAGGGTAGATTTGCAATATCGATAAGGAGGGGTTGCAACCCTTCGTCGAAATTTAGTATAGGATTTTGGTAGTAGATGGCGCCCCGATCGACAAAGCGTAACTCGGCTCCCGTCTAATATGAATCGAAGTGTGAAAGAGCCTTTACGAACGTTGTCTTTTTCTACCTGCACTACGCTTATCATATGAATTGAGATTATGAATACGAAATGGAAACTGTAACTCTTATTCATATCTCCGTTTCAACTCAGTGATGAGATATTCGCATATCACTATCTGTAGTTTATCTGTATGTATGTAGTTGGAATGCTTAATGTTGATTTAGTGTTTGCTTCAAATGAACCTTATTATTATTATTCCTTGAAACTAGTTTTTTCATGGTGGAAATAAACATGTATATTTATATTTCCACCATGGTTTTTTTTCGATATTTCAAAATATACAAATTGGTTGGGATCCTTTCACCTACAATAACATGAAACAATTTTTAAATATATTCAAAAAATCAGCTCTTTTACTAGGTAAAAAAGTGGCATTCTCCTTATGAAAGCTTGCTAAAGAATAAAATTTCAGGTTGTATTTTCATTATATAATAAATACTGTTGAATGTGAAATTATTTGGTCATTTCATTGCACGTGTGTAATTCATTAACATGTCATCGGGCGTTATTTTTTTCTCATTATTACTTCTTTTATATCACAAATAGGTATTTAGAGAGGAAATCCATATAAAACTATTTCTGAAACAATGCAATCTCCCCCAAACTTCCTTTTATCGGTATTTGAAAAGAGTCCTGTCACCTTTCAATATTCTAATTGAAAAGATATTTCGAAGCACTCTGATATTCTGGCAATCTTTTCTTCTATTTTTTTGCTATATCATTGCTCATTTCGGGAATCATTATTATTAAGTTGAATCTCTATTTGAAAAATAATAGTATTTTTTTGAGGTGTTGGGAATATTCATCATGAATTCTCAGTTAAGTTATCTATATACAGGGTGTCTTCGAGATCAGGTTTACTCCCCAAAAAAGTATTTATTTTACAAGATATCGGATTGAAATTTCGTACGTTCATACTACTTATTATTTTTTATCGACTGAGGTGAACAAGTTCTGTCTGTGTGTTCCGGTTTATCCTGAAGTTGACGTAACTTTCTCAATGGAACTAATTTTATTTCAGCATATTTGAATTTCGTACGTTCAATTCTGAGTGAAATGTCGCTAAATCAAATATGACTTCAATTACAGTATGTCTCAGTTCATGGAATTTTGATTCTCCGATTATAGAGTAATGGAAAAGAATAATAATTTTAGAAATTTCCAGATAATTTCATCATGATCCATGGAATTGCAGATAAATTGTTCATATAAGTCAAACATCACAATCGAACCAAAGTCGGAAACAAACAGCAAACTTTTATATAAATTTTTTTTGTGTTTTCTCACATGCCCAAAATATTAAATATTTTTTGTTCCAATTATGGCACTATTTTTTTAATAATAATAATAATAATAATAATAATAATAATAATAATAATATATATTTACCATCAATCATTACATGGTTCGTCATTATAAAACAATACCTTATATAAGACTAAAACAAAAAAATTCTTCTAGAGAATAAAATGCTCCCCTAATTAAAATTTCATGTATCTTCCTTTTGAAAAACTTCTCTGGTAATTTCCTCAGTTCGTCGGGTAACTTGTTGTAAATTTTAATGCCCCAGTAGCTCGAGATATTCTGAGTGTTTTTCTTTTTATGCAGTGGCGTGAGAAAATCGTTTTTGTGCCTGGTGTTGAACATGTGGTACGTTCCATTTTTTGGTATATCAGTTCGATTTTGGTATACGTATTTCAAGCATTCTCTTATAAGTAGGGACGGAAAAGTGAGTATACCGTGCTCTACAAATAATGATTTACATGAATCTCTACTAGCCACATCATACATAATGCGCATTGCCTTCTTTTGCAGGATGAAAACTCTGGAAGCATCCGAAGCAGTTCCCCATAGAAGGATACCATATAAAAGTACGCTTTGAAAATTTGCAAAATATGCAGTCTTTACCATGTCGTGAGTACCACATTTCTTCAATCTTCTCAAAAGATATAAGGTTTTAGATAATTTGGCACAAACATGATCAACATGCACAGTCCAGTTCAATTTATTATCCAGGATCACCCCCAAGAACTTCGCACTGGCCTGATTCTCTCTTCCTCCAAATTTCAATTTAACCGTTTTATCTGAATTGAGTTTCAGTGAATTCTGTAGGAACCATCTCTCTACTTCCTCTGTTGCCAGTTTTACCTTTTCAATAAAATCCTTCTTGCATCTTGAATGTACAATTATGGACGTGTCGTCACAGTACAAACATAAGCAATTACAGTTTATGATATTCAGGTCGTTGATGTAAATCAGGAAAAGTATGGGTCCCAATACTGATCCTTGAGGTACCCCCTGACCAACTTTCTGCTCGGCGGAAACTTCACCATTCCAATAAACTCTCTGAGTTCTCCTGCTCAAGTATGACTCCAACAACGCAAGAACATTACCCCTGAATCCGTAATCGTACAACTTCTTCAGTAGAAGTTCATGTGAAACAGAATCGAAAGCTTTGCTCAAGTCAAAGTTAAGCATCTCAACAAATTCACCATTGTCCATAGCCTCTATGATTTTATTCAAAGCATCCATGAGTGCGGTAGTAGTACTTCTTCTTTTCCTATATCCATGTTGGTTTTTTGTGAAATAATTTTTCTTTTCCATCCAATTGATCATTCTGGCCTTAATAGCTGTTTCAAAGATTTTTGATATACATGGTAGGATTGAAATGGGTCTGTAATTATCACAGTTATTCTTGTCACCTTTTCCTTTATAGATGGGAATTACTTTAGCTATTTTCAACTCGTCGGGGAAACAACCTTCACGAAAACATTTATTAATGATCAAAGATATTGGTTTTGAAATTTCTTCAGTGATGCCCTTTAGAATATCAACAGATACATTGTAAATGTCAGTTGTTTGTTTCATTTTCAATGATTTTATTATTTTTTTAACTTCGATCTCCGTACATTCGAACAAAAAGCATGACTTTTCATCATTTGAATTCTGAGATTTTATTTCAGGTGTATCATTTGCTACAGTTCTCAGTTCATCCAGAATTTTCTTGCCAATGCTTTTGAAGTGATCATTTAGTTCATCAGCTTTGAGTTCTGTCAAATTTCCATTTTTTCTCCTTGACTTATCATTATTTTTTATTAATTTCCATAAAGCTTTTTGTTTATTTTCAGCTTTGTTCAAAAACTCCTCATTATGTCTCCTCATTACTCTATCTATTTCAGCAGCGTATTCCCTTTTATATGCCCTATAGGCTTTAAAAGATGAATCGTCTCCTTTGACTGTTGCTATTGTATGCAGTGCTTCTAGTGTCAATTTCATGTCCTTAATGTTTTGCGATTTCCATTTCTGACTTTTATTATTGCTTTCCCTTCTCTCATTTTTTCTTAGTGGCATTCTCTGGTCTATGACTTCCAGAAGGCTTTCATTGAAAGAGGAAAAAGCTCCTCCAGCGTCCTTCGGCTCCAGTAAGTCACTCCAGGATATCTCAGATAAATCCTTTTTGAGCAGTTCAATATTTTCTTGTGTGACATCTCTGCGTTCTATGATTTTTTTCTTCTCACTTTCAGGTCCATTTACCGTAGCTGAGAAGGTAAGTATTTGAGCCTGATGATCTGACACATGGAATTCCACTGTCTTACCCCTTTCATATACTGAATTACTGAATATATTATCGATGCATGATTTGGTTTTTTTGCCTATCCTTGATGCTTCTGAGAAGCTCCTCCTAAAACCAAAAGTGCTGAACAAGTTTTCAGTTAATTTTCTTTCTTTACTATCTATCATGAAATTCACGTTGAAATCCCCTGCAATCATTATTCTCTTTCCATGCCAGTTTTCTATTACATGATGCAATACTTTTGACATTTGTTCTAAAAATATATCCAGTGAACTGGATGGAGATCTATATAACCCTATAACAACTGTATTGATATTTCTCAAATATATTCCTGTGAATTCTGAGTCTTTTTCAATAGCCATTTCTTTTATTTTGTCTATCGAAATCGCTTCCCAATTAGATCTTGTAGCAATTAATATACCTCCACATTCTTTTGTTTTTCGACAATAATGTGCCTTCACTTCGTAACCATGCAAATTTATATACTCTAATTGCTCATCCCGCAACCATGTTTCTGTTAAGCAAATTATATCTATTTCCTGTCCATCCATTTGTAAGTTTAATTGTTCTACCTTGTTCTGAAGTGACTGTATATTATAATTCAACAATGAAAAAACTTTCGGCCTCTTAAAATTTTCCCGGAATTGTCTTTGTGTGCCGAAAAAACCGAAAAGGTCGTACTATTACATTCTCAGGCCAAATCTCCGAATCTTTCATCCTTTCCAGCAACGAATAAGGACATCCAACTTTGTACGATTTATTTAGATTTGTGTTCAAATCATGTTTTTCTAATTCCTCCACTTCAAAATTCTCATTTGGAAATAAAGATTTCAAATAACTCACCAATTTTGCTGTATTGGAGTCCTTAGAGGCCCTACCAACATATAACCAAGCCCTCTTGCTGGCTCCCTTAAAGCCATCTTCGTTTCCTACCTTTGCTTTACCCTGTATAATACTTCTATTTTCCTTGTTCATCTTTGATTGTTATTGTTATTATTATTTTTATTATTATTATTATTTTTTTCATTATTATGTGAAAATATACTTTCGGTTGCACCGGAAATCATAGACACACAACACTTACCTCAATCGATGGGAAACTCTCTTTGATAATAACTCCGAAAATATCAATATGATATCTTGATGAATGCATATCCAAAGAATTTGCAGAAACAAATTCAACTTTCATTTGAACACTTTTCGAATAAAATTCAATTCAAATCTCATTATTTTTTATTAATGTCCAATCACAAAATGTTATCATTGAATTAATGGAACACTAAATTCCATATATAAACATAACATTTCCGAAACACCCATTCAAATCCTTGTAATATTTAAGCTTTGTTTAACTCCAAAGCTGGCATTGGTCGAATAGTTTCAGCTGAAAGTTATCCTTCGGGGTAGTATTGTTTTAATTCCATAATGGTTATTTTGTATTCCGTGATGAAAAACGGTCGGTATATACCAGGGACAGGCTTCGACCGGCGATTCGTTCCACTCTCGCAGTTATCCGAGGTGAGAATACAATTAAAAAGGAAACAAAAACATTTGCATACTCTGTTTCATGCTGTACAGGGTTGTATCTACCCCTAATGACATTGTAGAAAGATCTGCCATTGCCTCGGATGCAAAGAGAGCACTACAAAATTTGTTATTCAACTAATTATTCGTATATTAATTGCTTAATTTACATAAATAATTGTCCTTCGACCTCATTGAGAATGGAATAACACTTAGAACACTCTCCCAATTTTTCCTCAGTCTCTGGGTTTCTGGCTAATTTATTGTAATATGTTTCATATGCCATCAAAGTTTGTTGTAAAGTCCTTTTTTTTGGAAATTTCATTCTCACATAGTCCATCTAGAAAGTATAAGGAATGCTTTATTTTTCGTAATTTTAATATATTTCTTTTCTGGAACACGGTTGTGCAGATAATTGCATGGAAAGCACTATTGGTCAAAAACAATTGATTGTGAATAGGTATACAATTCATGAAATAATGTCGCAACTAAAAAAATAAAAACTGGAGGAATATTCATGGAAAAGATTTTCGAATTGGTAAAAATTTGGTGCAAACAACTGAACTATGAAAACATGCAGTATTTCAGACAATAAAGAGGATAAAATGGTAGATAGGAGGCATAGACTAGTTGCAGGAAGTCGCTTAAAATTGAAGGAAACAATTTAAAGGCTTTATTAGCCTTAGGACGCGCCTAGTATGGCGCAAATAGGCTAACAGATCTGGAAATGAACGAAATATAAAAGTATGTCCAACACCCTTCTCGTATGTCATTAAGTACAAGGATCATTATGTAATAAGAAAACCAAAAAATCCCTACAATGACACCTCAACAAAGGATAGAATATTGTCAACGTTTTCAAGAAGAAAATTATAAAACTGTCTTCATATCTAATGGAAGTTGTTTTCAACCTGGTGGACACCACTTAGAAATCCTTTCAAACCAAGCTATTACCGTTCAAATTCTGGTTTGGGGCAACGTCGTGCTACGCCTCTTTGTATAGTTGATGGTACCATGGTACCACTGATATTGAAAAGTTTTGTGGCATTCTAAAAGATTTCAAACTTGAAACGGAGCATGCCACCAGAACACCAAGTGACAACCCATTTCATAGCCAGCAACTTCACCAGATCTTACTCCCATTGAAAACATATGGGAACTAATACAGATTGAAGTTGAAGGGCGAGCGCCACGAAATAAAGATGATTTCATTCACTTAGTTTTACAGTCCTGGACTTCCATGATCCCATTTCCGAATATAATGGAGGTGATTTAGTTTCGGGTGTACCTCGATTTTTAGTCAAGTATTTACAGTTGAATGGAATGGAGTTGTATAAGTAAATAAGATGAATGTTTCATTGTGATTTTCTAATTCATGAATTAAAAATATCTAAAATACAATTAAGCTTTGTTTTTTCTGGATACTTTCTTGAAGTAGATATTACATTATATTCTCTATTCAAAAAATAGAATTCTAGGGGGGGTTGCTATATTAACTATAGTATGTATATTGAACTAGATAGTGAAATAATAAAAAAAAATATCGGAATATTCCAAGTGAATGATTCTTTAATTTATGTTCCTTCATCCGAAATTCTGTATTTTAATTCGTTAATGTACAAAATCCATCCAATAGGTTTTGCGTGATTCCCATGGGATTTTTATTCTCTCAAAAACTCAAAATATATGTATGCGATCGAATTGTAATTTTTTGTGGAATTTTGAATACATTTTTGAAAACTCAAATTTTTTTTAACTATTGTTCAGACTGCTGAAATTATGCATACACCTACAAGCTAGCTAGATACTAGATTTCAGTTTGATCGGATATATTGTATATTCTAGGAAATGTTGTAATTAAAAATTCAAAAAGGGTATGACTGCAGAATTTTTGCGTGCATTTCACTAATTCAACTCCTATCTTCTCAATTATCGAACTTCGACTCTGTTCTATAAAAACATCGAGTCTCAAATTCTGAAAGTATTTTGTTCAAGATCGGCTGCTATGCAAAATAATACTCGATTGAAAAATGATGAGATGAAGATTAGGACAAAATTCTATCAAAATATCATATTATAATTGTTTTATATTCACGAAATTTCACATGAATCAATTCAATGAATCTACACAGGGAGTTCAGTTTTCAGTTCAATGGAATCTGAAGTTTTGGAAATATTCGGGGAAAATAAAATTTAGAATTTATTTATCTCCGTAATCGTTGAGTGGAAAATAACCATTACCGAATTAATCTGATTGTATCTTCTAGTGAGATCTTTCCATATTTCGGTTGGAATAATATGAAATAGAATAGCACTTACTTGAAGTAAAGTGCTTTTACGCGCTTGTTCGAATTCATTGATATAAATCTATCCCAGTCCAATGCAGCATTAGATTTCCTGATGGAGATTTATCGATTTTTTTTTATGTGGCCCCCAAAAAATTCTACATGAACCTTAAGGCTATCATATATCCATCATTGAGCGAATTTTGCCCATTCGGGAATTCTTCCTTCGTAATTAGATTCCAAGCCCATACAACGAATATCAATTCCGTTAGTAGTTTTTTCGGAATGGTGTGCCTGGTCCACCTAACCGCTCTATTTTGTATAATTTGGAAAATGCATTGGCTCAATTGAATTTCCACTGCTTCCCCTTGATTCATATATAACAGAGGGTGTTAGTTAAATATATTTTGAAGGCAAGTAATAGACTTTATTTGAAAAAAAAATTTATTTCTCAGAAAGTGAAAAGAAAGATTATGAAAAAAAAATCTAGAAATAGATGTTCTCTAATATCGCAATTTCATATGTCCTTGCTGATCATGATCCACCGTGAGCCTTATGTAACATCTTTCAATTTTTCAATTTTCAATGCTTGTAAAATTCAATCAAAACTTTTCGATATTTTTCAGATTTCTACAATTCGCAAAAACGACTCTAAATATGAAATTACGAAATGAGACACTGTAAACAAACTTAATGTCCGATAACTCTCAAACTACACGTGTTCATAGACATATAGACAGTTGTGCCAACTTATCGACGAGATTCTTCAAAGATTAAACTCTCGGTATACTTCTATACTTGCCGATAAGTAATCCTTCGAGATGAGTTATCAAGTTTTTCTCCTAATTTAAAAATTCAATTTTAACTGAAGACGTTATCAATTCCGTCATAAGACTCGATGCAGCCCTGTCCATTGACCTATTCATGTTTTATTCAAATGAAATTAGTCTCGCATATACTGACAGCGATAATTATACATCTCAGAACTGTTCCTTGTTCTTACGGTGCCAAGAGGCGTTTTGTCACCTGCTTAAAAGGGTAGTTCCGATACCTTAGGGCAAGAAGTCCGTATGCTCGCTCCTGGTAAGCACAAAAATTTGCATACGATCTCTCTGGCTCGTTCCCATAGACCTCTCTTAATAATCATATGCAAAATATGGATGGGTTGAATTTATTACTGATTCATTTTGCATTTGTATTAATGCCAACGGATAAACAGAGGGTAGAGGTGTGACTGACAAGATTTTCTGAAAGAATGGTTAGGAGAGGAAGCTGCAAGCCGGTTAGATAACAGTCAGTTTTTTAGATGTGACTGTAAGTGATGTGTGAAGTGCGGAAGTTTTTTTTTCGGTCGACGCTGCATTGTGTTCAGATTTGCGTTAGCCGGTACTGGATAGGAATTACTCAGAATTTTCGTACGTAAATGAATCTTTTATTTCTAAAATTCGCTCTACATGTTTCGCCCTGTTAAGGCATCTTCAGGAGTTCTGTAAGTTGAAAATAATATAATGACGTTTTCTTAAGATTATACAATTTTTACTCGTCCAAATCTACAGACTTAAAAATGCAACATGCACTCTCTGGTTATACAGGGTCTTTCACGAGGAACCTCACCCATATTTATACGGGAAACTACTGAACGTATTTTCATGAAATTCAGCACTTATAAGTATTTCACGATGCTGATGAAATCTAAAATATTTTCAAGGCATGAGCACCTCCGGTTTTTCCGGAAATGACGTCAACTTCCGTTTTTCAAATTAGAACACCATTTTTTTATTGCAGAAATAGATTCCTTAGAAAATTTCAATTTACTTTGATGTAACATTTTTCAGTTTTGTTTGGAAAATTCTCTCTGAGCGGGAAAATTCGAAAAAAAAATCGAAAATAGAGCTCCGCTGAAACAAGAATAACTTCGAGGTTTTTGGATGGAAAATTTTCATTTTTGGGATTTTTCAAGATGTAAGATTGATGTATCCACTTTAAAAATCGAAATCGCGATTCATGATACAGGGGGTGGAAAAATCGCTTAGGGATGACAAAATCGTGAAAAATCAATTTTTTCAAATTAGAACCCCATTTTTTTATGGCAGATATTGAATCTACGTTAAAAAATAATGTGAGTGTATGCATCACACCCTTGCCCTAAAGTGGATATTTTCTGAGTTATTCACAAAAAACTGTTTTTCGTCTTGAATTTTCAGCTATTTCTTTTCCCTTCACGCCAAAAAGATGACATTTTCAGAAACTGTTACTTAAACCATGTTTTAGATTTTACTACCCTAATATGCAAGAGAAAAAAGTTACAGGTTGTTCCTAAATAGATGGCGAATTTGGATTCGAATTTGTATCGGAAACCTCTTTATTTCAACTAATCGGCCATCGGTTTTCTCTCCAGTGATAAATAAATAATTCCTTATGAACCATATGCAAAAACTTACCATGTTTTACATTATTTTTTTTTAATGATAGATATCATTAATTACATCTGCCAAATTCCTCTTTATTTAGTAGCATTTTGTGTTTACTATTAATTTGGTGATAATTCGTATTAAGTTATAAAATCGTTTATTTATCACTGGAGAGAAAACCGATGGCCGATTAGTTGAAATAAAGAGGTTTCCGATACAAATTCGAATCCAAATTCGCCATCTATTTAGGAACAACCTGTAACTTTTTTCTCTTGCATATTAGGGTAGTAAAATCTAAAACATGGTTTAAGTAACAGTTCCTGAAAATGTCATCTTTTTGGCGTGAAGGGAAAAGAAATAGCTGAAAATTCAAGACGAAAAACAGTTTTTTGTGAATAACTCAGAAAATATCCACTTTAGGGCAAGGGTGTGATGCATACACTCACATTATTTTTTAACGTAGATTCAATATCTGCCATAAAAAAATGGGGTTCTAATTCGAAAAAATTGATTTTTCACGATTTTGTCATCCCTAACTTTGAAAGCGATTTTTTCACCCCCTGTATCATGAATCGCGATTTCAATTTTTAAAGTGTATACATCAATCTTACATCTTGAAAAATCCCAAAAATGAAAATTTTCCATCCAAAAACCTCGAAGTTATTCTTGTTTCAGCGGAGCTCTATTTTCGATTTTTTTTTCGAATTTTCCCGCTCAGAGAGAATTTTCCAACCAAAACTGAAAAATGTTGCATCAAAATAAATTGAAATTTTCTAAGGAATCTATTTCTGCAATAAAAAAATGGTGTTCTAATTTGAAAAACGGAAGTTGACGTCATTTCCGGAAAAACCGGAGGTGCTCATGCCTTGAAAATATTTTAGATTTCATCAGCATCATGAAATACTTATGAGTGCTGAATTTCATGAAAATACGTTCAGTAGTTTCCCGTATAAATATGGGTGAGGTTCCTCGTGAAAGACCCTGTATAAAATTGAACTTACTTGAAACAAAGCTGCTACAATACCAACTTGACTAAAACGTATAAACGTTAAGAAATTCTGAATACTCAAAAGTGATAGCGTCAGATTTCAGGATACAATTGACAGATTAGACAGACATTGACAAGACATTTGACATACACATTGGTTGCGTTCTGTTTCTTACAAAACAAACTTTCGACTATATCAACCTTGCAAATACAGGGTGATAGCTGAGTTGGGATTCTATTTATGTGTTTAAACATTTGTTTGGGTAAATTTTTGAATTTTTTGCTATCTCATAAATTTCCATTAAATCAACTTTGTTACCTTTATCTAGATTGTGTAGGAGTGTGACATTTTCCTAACATTTAATAACGTTTATACGTTTTAGTCAATTTGATATTGTAGCAGCTTTGTTTCATGTTAGTTAAATTTCATTGAGAGTGCATGTTGCATTTTTTAATCTGTAAATTTGGACGAGTAAGTATTGTATAATCTATATACATCTATAAAACGTTATTATATTATTTCCAACTTACAGAGCTCCTGAGGATGCCTTAACTGGGCGAAACATGTAGGACGAATTTTAAAAATAAAAGATCCATTTCCATTCCTGTTATTTTATATATTGACAATGTATTATGGTCGATTGGTTGATAGTTTGTTAAATGAAGACAATATATGTGTTGATTTCGATTTCCTACTACATTGACGTTTCATCAGATGCTGTAGGACAAACTGGTCCAAGAATTTGTTGCCAACCGTTTTTAAGGGAGTTTCTGGTGTGAGGATACATGGTATGTTATTTTTGGAAAATTCCACTGGGCTCCTAGAAGACTATAATCGAGAAAATAGATTAGGAAATGATTTCTGGTGAATTCGTAGTGCTTCGCAAAAGGTGTACAGGTATAAAATTTCAGGTCAATTTTCATTACATTGGAGAAACCATTGTCTTTAGGTGAACAGACATAAAATGGGTGGTTTCGGTTTTTTCTGGGTTTTCAATCTCGATATCTGAAACAGAACTATTGAAAATTGAATAAAATTGTTTTTTAATGGAAAACGCCCTAACGGATAGCTGGATGGAACTATTTGTCAAGGGCAGTTTCTTTGGAAAGCAGATTGCCTAATGATCAATACAGAAATAATATAAACAATAAACAAAGCGAACCGTGAGGTTTCAGAGTACAAATCTGACTCTTTCATCAGACAAACGAGAACATTTTTCGGATTATATTCTTTCGATGTTTCGTTTTGAGACTTTTGTCAAATTGACATTTTTATGAAAATTTTTCAATTCTACCTATTTGTTTGGATAAATTCAGCCAAATAGGGTCCATTTCTACAGAACAATGAGCGAAACTACTCTCTCTATCTAACAAAATGCCAGAGGACTCCCTAATTTTCCTTTCCAGATTATCTGATCCCGACATCGGTATTTTTGTATTATCCCAATCTATCATGTAATTTCCAATAGTCGAACATACATGGTTCGCTATTCGGGATTTTTGAATGTCTCTATTTCTTAGGTTGTTTTTGTGCTCTCGTTTTCTAATATCTAACTGTCGAGATGTTTCCCCGGTATATGTCTTCCCACAAATACAGGAAATACTATAAACACAATTTTCTGATTTGTTTTTCTCGTTAATTTGTTTGGTTTTAGTAAGTATGGATCTCAAAATCATTTTCTTTTATTTGAAAACCGTTCTTTTATTGAATTTAGCACCATTTCTTTTGATTTTTTCTGAAAGCCCATGTATGTGATAGATTGGGACAATACGAAAATACTGATGTCAAAATCAGATAATTTGAAATGAAAAATTAAAGAATCCTCCTGCATTTTGTTGAATGGAGAGAGTAATTTTGCTCATTGTTCTGTAGAAATGTACCCTATTTGGCTGAATTTACTCAATAAAGAAATAAAAAACTTTCAATCCAAGTATATCTGTGTTGCTGTGATTCCAGAAAAATGTCAATTTGACGAAAATCTCAAAAAAAAAATAAAAGGAAAATAATTCTGAAAATTTTCTCTTTGGCATTTGCACTCTGGAGCGTTACAGTTCGCTTTGTTTATCGTTTATATTATTCCTGTATTGTTCATTAGGCACTCTTCTTTTAGAAGAAACTTCCCTTGACAAAGGGGTATCCTGCAATACGCAAGGTCGTTTTCCGTGAAAAAAAATTGTATTTAATTTTTAATAGTTCTGTTTCAGATATTGGGAGTGAAACCCAGAAAAAACATTAAAAAAATATGCAAAATCTTCCCAAATAAGCTTTTATCGATACATAAAAGGAGTGATCTAGATAATTTTCTCATTAATCTCTCAGTAATCAGTATTCCTCGTCCGATTTATTTCTGAACTTTATATTGAGTTCCGGTTGAGGAATACTTATTTTTATATATTCATTATACTTAGGAATTAACTTATTGGCTGGAAATACTTATGTAGTACGCCTGAAAAAATGTAATATGAATGAATGTAATGTTTTACCTGCACACCTTTTGCGTAATACTACGATATCACCAGAAACTATATCTTAGTTTGATTTCTCGATCGTAGTTCTTTTGGAGCTTATTTTTACAAAAATACCGGATATATAATGTTTCCTGGTCCCAGAAATTTCTGGCTCAAGTACGGTTTGAAATCAATTTCTGAACCAGTTTTCTAATATCATCTGAAGAAGCTACAATGTATAGCGAAACTCGTTTTGTTTCGACTAAAAATAAATAGAAAACAACACATATGTGTTTTCAAGTAATATTGCATGGTTTTCGTCGAACGTTCGGGTGCCGTACCAGTGAAAATCCAGCAGATTGTGAATGCGTTTTGTTTAAAAGTTTGTCTCATATGATATTCCGAAATTTTTTATTGGTTGGCTTACAGAGTGTGGATGTGGTCATTGTTTCACAGCGATTATAACTTCCGATTTGAATTATTCAAATAGCGTTCGTTTGAATTCATCCTTTATTCAGTAATTAAACTCACATCAGAATCGAATTAACAATATAGAAATTGTACAGAGAGTTCTCATCGTAAATTTTAGGATGTTCAACATTATGCAAAGTGGATTCATGGCTTAACTTCGGTACAATGACGTCAATTGAAGTTTTTCAAGTGCAGTTTCAATAGATCAATTATGAATTAATACATATGTTGCCATATCTTTATATAGATTTTATATACTGCTCAACGTGAAGGTATTGTTGATGAAGTGTACACTGAAAGAAAAATCTCAGTTATACTGAATAAACCTTTGTTTCTTCCGAATTTGTTAAGAGTAAGTAAATAATATTCACAATCAATATGGCTGAATCATTAAAACTGTTTGTAATATGTTTTGATATTATCTATAAACAAAGCATTTGTTACAGCGATATTCAGGTATTACAAAGAAAATACGTTAACGATAAATAATTTGTCCGTTACAAAGATTCAAATATTTCTCATCAATAAGTTTTGGTAACTATCCATATATAATGGGGTGGCTATTAATAAATACATATTCACGTTTATTATGATTCGGGGCTGTTCAGAGTCACCTCAGGTCGTGTTCAGACTCGTCGATTATCGTGTGCGTGGTGTCAATAATGTTATAGTATCCGATCGTTCCATCGGGTCTGATTTTTGTGTCGAGGCTCTCAGCATTCATAGTGATATTGAAATGAAACATTGGAATTGTTAAAGAAAAGGAAACAAATCAGGTATGTATACACTATTAATTTTTCCTAACCTATATTCGACATAGGTAGTTCGTGCATCAAAAACTTGATAAATGTAAATTTTGCAAAGGCAGGTCGAAATTAGGTAATACATTGATTATGACTCAGGTATATAAAAGCAGTATTGTAAACCAATGAATATTAAGATAACTGACTCTGATTATATTTGCGAAACATGTTTCAAAAATGATTCATTTTTCAGAAAATGGAATGAATCCCTTCAAACTGCCAAAGGAGATATATGAGAAAGAAGAAAACTGGATGAGATAGTGCCTCGTACAGATAATATGGTTCAAAAAAGGCTTGAACTCAACGAAACAGATTTCTTGTGCGGATTCTAAGCAATTTGAGTTGATAAGAAAAACTTAATTCAATTCATTCTATGTACGAATTCTCTAATATTCTCTCCTGACGTGTTGGAACTATTCTTCAGGAAAAAAGTGAGTCAGTGATTGAATTAATTGTTTATTGTTATTTTCAGAATAGCTCTTATTTCTTGTTGCAATACTGTCATTACATTTTATTCCAAACTTCGTTGTATGTAGTAAATAGGAAGATGTCAGTTAATTATTTCATAAAAAATAAATATATGTACTGCTGCATTTATTTAGTAAATGGACTCTTCAATTAATGCATAATATTGAGCATTGTTTCAAGTATAAAAAATAATAATTATTTTTGATTTTGAAAATAAATGATTTGCATGAAAGATATATTGCTTCATTGCTACCAATACCCACATATGAAGAAATCCAGCTACATGTTTTTTCCAGTGAAATGAACATTGATTAATAATCACAAAATATTTGTTCATTACTAATGATAAGTAATTTACTTTCAATATTCGTAAATATCCGAAGAACAAAATTTATTTATAGTTATGCCATATTGAGCATAGACCACAAAATATTTATTCACTATTAATAAATGAATAATATGATGAAATAAATGTATGATTACCTTAAATAAGTCTTTATTTATCAAGGCGTGAACAAATAATTTGTTTATACAAAACAAATATTTGATAAGCCATATTTCAATAACGGATTAGGTGACTATTAATAATTTTTACTTAATGTAACCAAACTGTTCTTTCAGTGTATAGAATTTTTTGTCGGAAATATGAGTAGATACATAATAAAATACAACTTCTTCAAATAAATGACCAAATCTCGAGATATCCGAGATATGACAACAAGTCATAGTCATCGAGAACAATTTATTTTCTAGAAACTGCAATACATGAATATTATTTATGGAACTCAATACCAAAGAATTTCAGTTTTACTGCTTTTTTACGGAAATGAGTAGACCTTTGGGACAGAATTGTGTTCACAAGTATATTTGTTTTGTATTAAAAATAGTTATTAATTGTAGGAATATATTTATTATTTATGACAATGTTTTCATTTTTCTTTCCGATTTATTTATTTTCTACCTTACACAATATATCTAAGTGGTGGCTTCAAATTAATGAAAATATTAGATCCAATGTGGTTTTTAGTCCAATCAATCCAATATCGTTAAGAGTTTGGATCGAAAATAGTCTTTACGACGATATTCACTACAATTTTTTTTTAAATAACACTAAATGTTCACAAATCAAAACAGCATCATGCGTGATATCAATGTTTTAAGCTATTTCAAACTTGTATTTCCAAACGTTTGAGAACTATACACATACTTCCAATGGTATATTAATCTCTCATGTTTGAAATTCCCACCTCGTGAATATATTTTGTTGAGTAGATAAAAATTTATCAGAACGAAAAATAAATATATAGTCACAGATAATAAATTGACTCGAAATTAAATAATTAACTCCTTTCCTATAAATTTCCGATACCTTTGTTTAAATCGTCGAGTAATAAAAAAATTGACTCAATCATATCAGTGGCGGAGATAATAGGGATGGCTTCAGATCTTATCGAAATGTTAATTTAAGCAGAGAAATAAACTCCTTGAAATTGTTTTCAACAAAATAGGTACGCTTCGCTGGAAGCGATACGAAGCAGCATTCTTGAGAAAAAGGGTTTTGTGATGATATGCATTCTAACTGAAAATGAGCCATGGACTGTTCACCCCAAAAAACAAAATGAGCGTTTGTTACTTTGAGAATATTAATAAAACGGTTAGATTAAAATGCATAGCATCACATAATCACTTTTTTCTCGAAAAGGGCACCCGTTTTGATGAAAAATCACTTACTTAAAAATAAACTGTGGTAATGTTAGCTCCCGGCCGGCCAGCTCCACAGGAACTTTTCATTCCACCACGGTCGAACATATGTTCGTAATTGTTATGATTTCTGAGCGGGCGAATGTAATAAAATTAGGCTCATCTTATAGAGGAATGAAAGAGGAATACACAATTTTTCATTCGAATAACTGTAAGGACCAATTCCAAGATAGAATTGTAGGTTTTCATGCCAGCCTAAGGGGTATTTGTGATTTTATATTTTCTTAATGAGTGGCCTAGTATAAACCCTAGTCCTTATAGATGAAAATCACGAAAATCTGATGATCTGATTGTGTTTACGGTCGGCCGTTAGGCCGACTGCGTAAACACAATAACTTCCGAAAGAAACAACTTAAAAACTCGATATTTGTAGAGAAGGTTTGGACCTTAATTACGGGCTAAATTCGTGAATAGGTAAAATCCACCCAAAGATTCCGCAGGTATACCCATTCAAAATTTTATTTTCCCGATATTTCCAAAAATACAGATCAGATCGAATTGAAATCCAGTACTTCATCGAAAAATTACAGTTCGATGGTTCATACAGAATTTAATGAGGATGATATGATAAGAAAATCACAGAAAGTTTTTTTTCAAACTGTTCTAATAACACCATCATTACAGAATTTTGCATAAAGTTGTCTTTCTGCATCTGCAAACTAGCTGCGAAGTTTTATCAGGATTGAAGCAGTATTTCCTGAGTTATACCGAAAAAACAACGATATCGAGAAGCAACCTTCGAAATTTGACATATTTTTTCCCGATATCTCCAAAACTTATGATCGTATCGAACTGAAATTTGGTACACTGCTGTGAAATATGGAGTACAAAGTCCGAGTGGAATTCGTGTTCGGATATGATGAACGGTTTCCGAAAAAAAAATTTTTTTAAATTTACTGACAGTATGATCCTGACAAAATTTGGCTCAAAGTTGCGCGTCGTTATAAGCCACCTAATTGCCAAATTTTAATCCAATCGCACAAATATTTTCTGAAATAAAAAATAAATAACTTCAAAATTTCAAGTGGCTATAAGTCCGAAACTATTCGACCAATTCGGCCCACTAACAAACTTAACCGCGGCATTTCAATGCGCGACCTAAAATGAAAGTTTCAAGTCGCTAGCTCACTCCGTTCGACAGTTATCGTGTCCACGGCCGGGCGGCCGGACAGAATCGATTTTGACACATCATCAGTGAGTCCAATCTAGTCGTTTGAGACCATTTTCGGCTCAATAATCGAAAATTACAGACATTTGGACAAAAGGATAGCACGCTGTTACCCTAGAACATGAACGCAAAAAACAAATCTACTCAATTGATTTATTGAAATTCTCCACAAAATCAACTATATGAGTACCGCACGTTTATGAAATGAAAACATCAGTCTGTTAGAAAATTTAGCCACTTCAACAATTCACCGCCTATAACCATTGTTTCCGTAACTCCCGCAGTCCATACCCCACCCCCTGTATAAGCCACCTTGACATTTGTCAGCTCCCCTCATGGCCCTCATCCATTTGCTCCACCCAGTTCAATTAATTCGGTCACTGGAACATGACGATAGTGCTCGGTAACTATCAAACCGACAAACGTATTTTAATCATTCCGTTTAACGTTAATTGGACCTGCATACCGGCAATAAGGCGTGAGTTTAGATGGCCGATTGACTCACCTTATATATATTCTTTTGAGAACGACCATTACATTCTTTAATATATCGAAGTGTTAGCAGAGGAAATGTGAACGGAGAACCATACATTTTCACGGGTGATTCAAGAGCACACCTAAAAACCTCAGCAAAAACTCTGTCTCCCCGAATAAGTGTTGGCATTTGTTTTAAGAACATGGATGGCATCTTTTTCAATGGAAAATTTTTTCGTCATCTTGAATTGATATTGACAAAATATCCGGACAAAATATCTGAAAGAGTAGGAAGGGCAGAAAACCAGCAGGAAGCACTAAATAGTTTTACCTACATTTGCTCTCTGACCGGGAGGGTCTTTCGACCAGGTCCGGTCCTCCAAGTGATGATATTTCAGATCCTCAGATAAACTAAGAACGCTACAGGCCCTTTATACTGCGGAATCATCATAGATCCATATTTCCAAATTTATATTTTAGTCAGAAATTTAAATTAATGAGGCTATAGGTACAATGTTTCTGTTAAAATTGAGAAATGATTCCAATTGTTCATACTAGAAGTTTTTTGCACGCATGTTCTGAGGGACTGCGTGCCATAGTTTTGTCCAAATGTCTCTTATTTCCGAATTTTTTCCCGAAACTTGTCTCTTACGACTAGGTTGGACTCATTGATGACGAATCCGGTGTCAAAATCGATTATGATGTCTAGGCCGCTCGCCGACCGACCATCCGTAGGCATGATTACAGGCGAACGGGAAATCCTATCGAGCCGAAACCTTCAGGGTGGGTTGCACTTGGCAATGTAACAGTTAGGTTCGTTAATGCAAAATAACTCTGTCTCCCCGTATACGTGTGGTGGTCTTGGAATTTGGTAAAAGAACATACGGACATACTTCATTATGAAACGTATCATTTCATTGGAACAAAATTTCTTCTTCTTTTTGAATTAAGATTGACAAAATATCTCGAAATAATATCTGCAACGGAAAAAGAAGCAAAAAACCAGCAGAAAGCAGGAGGGTCTTTCGACCAGATTCGGTCCTCCTCGGTTTTTTCAAATCCTCAGGTTTACGAAGAACTCTTAAGGCTCCTTATATTGGGAAATCATCTCCTTAAATACATAATTGGTTATTCCCCACAAAAAATCTCATACAGTTTCGGAAATCAACTGAAAAAAATTCAATTTCAGAATTGAATCGAAACTCTTGGAAATTTCACATTCAACTCAACAAAAAAACCTAAAAAAGCACTGACGTGAGGTCAAGAGCATTTGCGCGTTGCCAAAGTAGTCATCTATACTACGCATATTTTTTTATATGGTCCTCACGAAATTCTGCATAATCGTCAAGCTATAATTTTCGATCAAATACTAGATTGCAAATCGATCCAAAATTTTGAATGGGTAAAACTATCTAAAGAATAATTGGCGAATTCAACCCATTCAATTCGACCTTCTTAATTAAGCTGAAAACCTACTCTACAAATATATTCCCTATGTCGATTCTTCCTAAAGTTAATGTGTTTACGGCCAGCCAAATCACTGATAGTGAACAAAATAACTTCCGGAAGAATCTACTCAGTAGCTTGATAATTGTAGAGTAAGTTTGGAGTTTAATTACGTAGGACGAATTGGCAAATGGGGGTTTTTCCTTTGAACGAAAATGCATTAATTTTCATGGAAAACCTTTAAAACATCACATCTCAAACATATAATTTCAATATTATATTTTTAAAAAAATGTTTGATCACCTAAAACTGAAAAATAAAAATGGGGATTTGCATTTAAAGGGATTTGTCTTGAGTGCACGATATGGCAACGTCGAATTCAGCTTTCTCGGAAAGAAAAGGACGTCAAATGTGTTACTTTGCTTAGGAAAACAGAGATAGCTTTACTTCGATCTGGTTAGAGTAGAAAACAACGACCAGGGAATAGAAAAAGAATAGCACAGACTGTCATACTGTCATATTACTGACAAATCGCAAACGGAAATTGTTTGGTTATATTGACAAAGAACACGTGTGTACCACAGAATAGAAATAAATATTTCATTATTCTATAGCAGAAAAAGCTATTCTACTAAACACCGTTGTCACTTCGTGCATGCCTGGCAAATCCCAAACCCCAATTTTGAAATCTGATTTTGAATACTCTCTGAAGGTAATTTGGGAAAATGATGAATCAAACCCATAATGATTATGTTCAAATTTGCATTTGCAGTAATAACCCAAATTCGGGAAAAACCCCCATTAGTAAAAACTTTCGAATGATTCCGCAGATATACCCTTTTAAATTTTCAGTTTCCCGATATTTTCAAGAACATATATCGAATCGCCCTTCAATGAAGAATGAAACCTTGAAGTTTCAGCCAAACAGGGTCTACAGAACAATGAGCAAAATAACTCTCGCCATTCAACAAAATGCAGGAGGACTCTTTAATTTTTTTTTGCTCATATGTAGACCCTATATGGCTGAATCATTTTTCATTGAAGGGCGATTCGATCTATGTTTTTGAAAATATCGGGAAACTGAAATTTTGAAAGGGTATATCTGCGGAATCATTCGATTACAGAAATCGTAACGAAATGATGACGCGCTAACAGAACAAGCGCGTAAAAAGAATCTTGTCCAACAAAATTGATATTATAGTTTTATCCCAAAGTATAACTCTCCAAACTAATGGAGACTGAAATGTTCCGGTTCGTCCCATAATTCGATATCCACTTCGAATGTATTATTCATTTAATGGAACCTCATATTAAGTTTCAACTCCTCGAAAATCCCATTCCTTCCGACAATTCAATTCCCTCCGTCTCAAGAAAAACCATTTCCCATATATTAAGGCATATACCGAGCGAGGCCAGGCAAAGCCTTCTGCTGTGCGAAATAAAGCACGTAGCGCAAAACAAATTTAATCACGAAGACATTTCCATCAATCCATCTTATTTTTTCTTTCGTATCTGGTTCGCTCCCCTGATGGCTTTCTTTGCCATTTTCCATCGTGTGAGCGCCGCGACGGAAGGCGAGCACATCCATCTCTGCCTCGCCCCCGCCCTCCTGCTGTTGTCCCCGCGTCGGGACGCCCGTCGAGGCCGAGGGGACGCTTAGTGTGTGGAGTTCACTGGGGCGTCACATGTGTTCACCCGAGTCTTCCATTACTTTTAGCCAAATGGAGCCTCGCACTTTATATGCTAAACTCGCGGGCCTCGAAATTCTACTTAGGAGAAGTTTCTTCCTGAAGGAATAAGTTTTCCTGGATACGGAATAAAATAGAGGGATACCTTTCGTAGCAAATATGCGCATATTGATTTATTGATGGGTTCTGCATTCGTGTATTGGAAGTGAGCTGAATCTTGGATTGGAGTTTGGGGGAAAATACTGTCTAAAATTATTAAATACGAACTGTAGATGACATATACAGGTTTAAATTTCTAGGGTGGATGTTGAGGTTTTCTAAGAAATCATAAGTTAAGAGAGGACAACGGTGTATGTAGCATGTAGTCTGTAATCTGTGACTATTACCCACCAAAATTTTGGGTCCAAAACGCGGTCCTAGAATTGTCAAATGATGTCCTACTTTGCTCGGTAAACGATGATGGCGCTAAGGTCGCTTTGTCCATACGATTAGTTCCGCTGAGTGAACATGAAATGAGCTATAATCTGATTGATCTGCTGAAATTATTTCCCAAAGAATGAATCAGATATTCGAAATTATGAATTCTTACTAATATATAAGAGGAGTGTAACATGAATCAGTGGAATATCTATTAATTAATAATATGAAATATGTATAAGGAAATAAGGAGCAATATGTGGTTTATTGTTAGAAGACTTTCATGGCTCTTTTATTCACCAGTTAAGTTCAGAAAATGAAATGATCGAGGATTCAAACAAGTAACATTCGTAGTCAAATGATTGGAACAATTTCAATTTTCAGCTTTAACTGAATTATTTTCAGATTGTATCGTATCCCTAGTAGTGAAAACTGGACACAATTTTTTTTTCGGAGCACTCCCTCAACTTGTGCTCTGCTTTTCAAGTCAGGGTCGATACACTGTTCGAAACAGTGTGTTTGGAATATCTTTTTGTTTTATGGCATTTTCAAGCTAGTTTAATTCAAATATTATACACGAATCATACTGTGGAACGTTACATTTACGACCAAATTGATATTGTATCAATTGGCATTTAATGACTGGAATTCGAGTAAAAAATTATACTAGAAATATACCACAACTACATAGTGTCACATTAAAAAAAAACAAAGGTCCTTTTCAGTGGAAAAATCAAGATTTCAGAAAATCGCTCGGACCCAACAATTTTGTTCGTTAGGAGAATATTTTCTATCACAGAATTTACCAGTATCATAAGATCAGAAGAAGATGATTACCAATTTCAAAGGGACAATTCAGGAGCCTAACAGCTGATCGTTAACACAATAACTTCCAAAAGAGATAACTCAGAAACTTGATATTTGTAGAGTGAGTGTGGACCTAAATTACGAAGGCCAAATTCGTGAATGGTTAAATTCCACCAAATGATTTCTCAGATATACCCATTTAAAATTTTAATTTCCTTATATTTCCAAGTTGTAATATTCATTTATTTTACTCATTTGATCTCAAGGAATGGAATTAGTGACGAGACAGTTTAAATATTTTCTTTATTCTAGAAAATAGTGGGTGGCTCTTTGAATGATAGTATTGTAGAATTAACCAGTATGTGAAACCCGAATATGATTTTTCAGAAAAGTCAACATGTTTCGAATGATTCAATGTTTTCCTAATGCAAATGACAATTTTTAAAGCATTCTTGGTATTCCTGGTATACTATTATACCTGGTGAGTCTTTGAGTTGTACCTTAATTCAAACACTAGATTCCTCTCATCAAATAAAACACTATTTTCATTTACCATTTTTCAAGATTCGGCTCCGCTAAAAAGATTATGGCTGTTGAAAATTCCAAAAAATATTATTCTTCCTTTTGTAGCTTTGACATAGTTCCTCCGAATGAAATGAATTTTGATGTGAAGTTCTCTATGACTAAGAACCGTACTCTATAGTGATTAATATCATTCAAGTTCAAATGGTTTTCTGGTTAAAGAATAGACTCCCCCATTCATAAAACTATAAGAAATTAGCATGAATAATGCAGATAAAGTTTACCTTTAGTCATCATAAGAATCCTCGATCATTTTAGAATACTTAATTATTCCTTATTATTTCTTCTCAAACGAACCGTTTTCAAGATATTCAACGTGAATGTTATAAAATCTGATAAAGTACGAGAAATTTCCTTATTGTCGTGGATCCGCCCCTGAGCTAGTTAAGACTATTAATCTAGCTCCGCTCACGTTAACCCGGAGCATAGAATACACATAAATACATTTATTTATCTATTTCGCATAGACGAAATATTAGGTCTATGCTAAGGTGCATTTCTGTCTATGCTATCTCGTACTAGACCACAGATATAGTCGATGTGTATGGACCAGAATTTTTAGATTAGTTGAGTGCTTTCATATAACTCATTTATAAATTTGATGAAAATTGGGAGAATTATGGAATATTCAATATAAGAATGGGCAAGAATGAAATGGCGTAGAATCTCAAGGTGGAAACAACTGGGTATTGTACGAATATGAAATGGAAGATTAGTGTTTCAATTGTCAAGTGAAGTGAAATATTTTTTTCACAATAATACCTCAGAAAGTACCAAATCATAAGAATCAAGTGAGTAAATGAGATTATATATCTTTAAACTTCAAGCATTGGATTGATAATTCTGCACTACAGAATTACAAATCACCGTAAGAGATATCTGTGTTGAACTTACAAACAAAGTGCAGGAGTGACCAGGAAATATTTAAATGCTTATTCCTTTTTACCTGGGCCGAACCTGGAAAAATTTAAATTGAAAAAAGGGTTTTATTTGACGAGAGGTATCTATAGTTAAAATTAATCTGGAAATACCGTTTAGAGCGAATCAGTGGAAAAACAGGTAAAAAATTGATAAAATTGTTACCAACCTGTTATCATTTCAGTATCGGTTAAAGCTTATTTTTTAGATTTTTATGGTTTTCCCTTCCAATATTTGAAATTTTCATATATTTTTTCTAATAGTTCTGTTTCAGGTATCGGGAGTGAAAACCCATAAAAACCTAAAAAATTATGTTATCATTTCATCGGCATACAACAATTCCAGTACTTTTATCGAATCTACACTTTTATTTTCCTCAAGAACATTTCCTCATGATAGGAAATTTTCGCAAATTGAAGGCAGTATATCACTACCGCCCGTCTGAAAGAATAGTAAAGTTTTTCATCATATGCACAGTCGGCATAAATTATTATCACCCAATTCTGATTTTGCTATTAGTTTCTCAGAAATGGATATAAGATAAAAATAACGAATCAAATCCTTTTAAAACTTCAAAAAACTCAACTCCCAGCATCCATTTTTCGGTCGGCTTGAATTTGACGATTTAAAGAGCGGTTGACAGTCAGATTAACTACAACAAACTCAAATACCGATATGATGCAATTGTCATGTTGTTTGGTAACTACAATGACATCTGTTATTGATAGAAAGAATTAAAATCTAGGACTCAATACATTGGATGCCTTTTAAATGGACTGTAGTAACATCTGGGATAAAAATGACATGGTGCATGTGCATGTAAAGTTTCGTTTGAAACTGAAAAACTCCTTATTTTACCTCAGTAGTTTGCTACAATATTTTATCATGAGTATTTCTATATGCTAGCTGAAATTCGTCTTAAATCGAGAATTAACAAACGTTTGTAAAAATAAGCTGCATATTACACTGATTGAATATTCTGAACAAAGAGAGGTTGATAATGAAAATATCCTAGATATTTCTTTCGGGGGACAATGTATAAATACATCCACTTATTCGTTTTCCAGCATATTTGAATACGTAAATGACTGAAATTTTTCAAGGGTCCGCTGAGACATCTTATACTCCAGCAGGAAATAAAATTTCTTGTTCGGAAATATATCAGCAGGGCTCGTAAGCGGAAAAATGTATGAAGAATTACTCAAGCCTGCGAAGCGTAAGCGAGGGGATTTAGGGTGGAAGAAGGAAGAAGGGATGCCAGCACACAAATCACCAGAGAAAATATATTATAATAAAATGAGATGTTGTGTACAGTCCACACAACATGCTCACACCGCCTGCATTACCTTATTTCCTTCGACTTTTTCCTCAACGTATACGGTTGCATTGTAATTTAAAATTTAATACCATCCCGAAGCTTCATGGAAAAGTTTGAAACGGGTAATATTATTCTAGAATTTCATCGTTATATATTGCAGTAAGATTACGTTCTGTGTGTATTTGAAATTGAATTTCTTTACTCCCGTTGCAAGGTTGAGGCAAGTTGTTCCTACCTGGATGATGAGAACGGTTGAAAGTAATATGGTGTGGTTCATTTCACCTCGAAATTTCTTTGACATATTTAAGGGCAGATGGATATATAGATAAATAGATACATTCTTCAATTCGAATCAGCATTTACAAAGAGAAGACGAAATGAAACAGTGTCATAAAGCAATTCGGATCTACATGAAATAATCCCTCATATACGGTTCAAGATTTATTAAGAGCTGTTTGGTTTTAACTTTGAAAAGTCAATAATTTTGTATCATTTTTAAGTTATCTGGCGATTTATTGAAGATTTTGATGTACACATAAGATGGACTTTTTTTCTGTTAGTGACAATCTATGCTGTGGAAATTGATATTGGCAGTTCTTGTATAGTATGCGAAATTGATGATATTTTTGAGAAATTCTGTTTTGTTTCTATGTAGGTATAGAAGGCACTCATGCAGATAGAGACCATAGACTGTTAGTAGTCCTCATGACCTAAATTTTCCTCTACAAGAATTTCGGTACCCAATGTTTTCAAGGATTCTAAGTATTCTTTTCTGGCTAATGAAACCGACTGTGTTGAGGTACTTACACCCCAAAATATTATCCCGTATCTCATTAAAGATTCATAGTTAGCATAATACAAGACCTTTTTTCATTCAGGTACTTGTTCACTACTCTAAAAGCAAATAAAACTTTATTAAATTTTTTAAACAATTCTAAAATATGTGGAGTCCAATTAAGGAACTCATCAATTACTATTCCTAAACACTCAGTTCTCTCTTAAGGCTTATTTCTGAAGGTTTTTCTCTTAGATTACTTGCTCTAAATACAATTGTTCTGCTGGTGTTTATGATCAGATCATTTTTCGAAAACGCCGAATTATATAATGAATTACACCTCTCCTTTAAGCTGTCAGTGTTTTTTCCGGCAACAAGAGCTTTAGTATCATCTGCAAAATTCAGAATCTCAGAATCTACTACGTCATCTGTTACATCGCTCAGGGCATTTATGTGTCACTCCTAAGATACTACCCTGTAGTACACAATATTCATTTTCTAGCCATTCAGAGAAGTGAGTTTCATTATCTTTTGTGATTTTGACACACTGCCACCTGTCGGACAGTTAGGAGGCAAGTCAGCTCAAAGTACTTCCCACTATTCCATATTGGTTAAATTTATGTATGTAATTTATGTAGTCGTACGACTCGAAACTGCTTGTTTTCGAAATGAAAATGATCAAAATACATTTATTATTTTTCGAATATACTTCTACCTTTTTGACAACAATCAACTCTAATTGAGCGATTACAATCTATCCAATAGTGTGCACGATATATTCTTCAAATAATTCATAGGGTTTTCCTGAATGTAAAAATCAATTGATTCAAAAAAAATTCCAAAAGGAGAAATGAATGTTAAAAGAAGTGTACAAATTTCAAACAGTACCTAATGAATAAATGGAAATTTTCAAAATTTACATATCAGGTGTCTGTAAGATTCTTACACGAAAAAAAAACACGAAGAAAACCAGAGCAAAAATTAGAAAGAGCAGACACCAGTTTATTTCAGAGGAACTCTCATTTGTGTGTGAGTTTCTTCACACTTCATGCTAATGTACAGATGTTGAAAAAATATTTTGATTTGTGTAGTATCCAGGTCGACTATTTCACAAACATCCACAAGCAAACAAATCAATGGAGAAAATCATATGGGCTAATTTATCGTTAAATTTGATTATAGGTATATTTATAGCTTAGTTCTGAGACTTCATGGGAACGCTCGTCAAGATTCCAATCTTATTTTCTATGAGTATCCATCAACATCGCTGAAATACCATCAGGTTGAGAAATTTTCCAGTGGGAGTCAACTTGTTATAGAGGTATTTTGTCAATTTGAAACATTAAATAAATAATTACTACTGATTACATGAGAGCTTTTTGACGCGGCCCAGAATTCCCCTGTTTAGGTAAATAGTTTTCCTAGCACTTTTTTTTCATTTCAGTAATAACGAGTAATCTTGAAATGAAAATTTTGAGTCTACCTAAGCTTTGGTTTGATTCGGAAAGATATATTGTAAGTGCAATGAAAACTGATGTCCATCTTGTGAATTTCGAAACGATTATTTGCACTAAAGGAGCTGAAAATGAAGTCGGTGATGAGGTTTTGAAATTGAACTCACAGATATGCAATCATATCTTTTTGTATGCATGGCTTGTGTTCAAGAAACTGTTACTTGAAAAGTCTGAAATGAGCATGCCCAAAACAATCAATCAGAAATCCTTTTGTTCTCTATAATACAGCACAAATGAAGTCCGTGAATAAATAACGCAAACTAACTACTCCTAAAGAAAACGAATCCATCATCAACGGAATTTCAAAATTAAATATATTTGTTATAAGTAAATTAATGATAGCGCTCTGGATGAGCAATTTTATGAATATTATGACAAGGCGTAGAAAATCTGCTGGTATGGTTGCCCAGAGATTCAATAAGTTAAATATACTTGGTTGACATTTGAAAACTCTTTCCCAACACGTATTATTTCCATAGGCCCTCTTGCAAGTATTGTACATAATATATAATTAAAATTGCGTTTTTTCCTTCATTTCCTGCTGCATGAAATGGGGGTTTTTCCTGAATTTGGGTTATTTGTGCAAATGCAAATTCGAACATAATTATTAAGGGTTTGATTCATCATTTTCAAAATTAGGGTTTGGGATTTGCAAGGCATGCCCGAAGTGACAACGGTGTTTAGTAGAACAGCTTTTTTTGCTATAGAATAATGAAATATTTATTCATATTCTGTGGTACACACGTGTTCTTCGTCAATATAACCTAACAATTTCCGTTTGCGATTTGTCAGAAATATGACAGTATGACAGTCTGGGCTCTTCTTTTTCTATTCATTGGTCGTTGTCTCTTACTATAACCAGATCGAAGTATAGCTATCTCTGTTGTCTCAAGTAAAGCAACACATTTGACGTCCTTTTCTTCCCGAGAAAGCTGAATTCGACGTTGCCATATCGTGCACTCAAGAAAAATCCCTTTAAATGCAAATCCCCATTTTTATTTTTCAGTTTTAGGCGATCAAACATTTTTTAAGAGTATAATATTGTAATTATATGTTTGAAATGTGATGTTCTAAAGGTTTTTCATGAAAATTACTGAATTTTCGTTTAAAGGAAAAACCTCCATTACCCCAGATGCGAAAAAAAAGGAGAATACAGATCAGGGTGGGTTCATCTAGCCCCTCAGCCTCGGTCGTAAGCGTCTTTGTAATTTAGGATCTTTGAGCGGATCCCAGACAATGGATCAGGAATAGTTGCACCAAATTTGTTATCTTGAACTTTTTTTAGTATTTTTAGTATTCGCCCAAAATTGTGTTCATACACTACACCACCACTCTGAAATATGCATAAAACTTGAAGTGAAAAAGTTATTTTAAATGCATTCTTCGTCACCCCCTAAACCCGGCTCTGGGTTTTGTAGTCTCTTTTCGTTTAAATTTGTTTATGGAACATGAACAATAAAATTACAAATTGAAATATTCCATAATCGATAATTAACTTCGAAAACAAATCTTGCTTGATCCTTTTTATTCTGAAATCTGGCCAGGAACCAACCCGCTAAAAACAATCAACTGGAAATTATATTCTTTCTTATATCAAATGAAGTCGGTCAATGAATAACACAGACCGACTTCTTCGGAAGAGAAGGAACAAATCTTGTATGTATTGACTGTAATCTCGATGTATTGTGGCAGTTATTGTATAGACCGCCGGCAGACTTCGTGCCAACCCCAAATTTATTGATTCCCACTTCTTTTTCGTGTATATTGATATAAAGGGTGCCAGCGGCAACGTCGATTCACAGGCACAATCTTTGACTAGGCAGAAGACGGACGTAGATTGAAATTTGATAAATCGCTGTTTAATCCGTTCTTCAGGAAGTTTGTTTGCCTTCGGTTATTATCGGGATTAAGAGTAAGAATGATGGTAGCATCGTTATTAAAACGTCACGGACCTCGGAAATGAATGTTTAATCAATCGTAATAGTAAAATAAATGGAATAAAATATAATTAAAAGAAATTAAAATATAATTTTCTTATTTTACCATATGGGGCTAAGGGCCGGTATTATAAAACTCAACTGGAAGTTATCTTTAACTTTAACTGACAGTTTTGACAGATATGTCCTAACATAACTGTCAAAACTGTCAGTTAAAGTTAAAGATAACTTTCAGTTGAGTTTTATAATACCGGCCCTAATGCTAGCAACCTTTACTATCTTAATTGTAATAGGTTTGATTTGACTCAACTGGAAGTTATCTTCAACTTTAACTGACAGTTTTGACAGATATGTCCTAACATAACTGTCAAAACTGTCAGTTAAAGTTAAAGATAACTTTCAGTTGAGTTTTATAATACCGGCCCTAATGCTAGCAACCTTTACTATCTTAATTGTAATAGGTTTGATTTGATGCAAATTGTTTCATTGTTGGAAGAAAAATTGGTGAATGATCAAAAAGTCGATCCTGCAAAGTTAAGCCAACCTTCGAAGAATTTAAAATTTTAAGAAAGACCGGTTGAGTCATTTTTCGATGCAATTTCGACAGATTGAATTTGTGAGCGGAAAAAAACTCTATTTAGATGCTTGTTCTAAAGAAGAAGAGCGTTATCATTTTAACCCTCGTTTTTTTCGAATTTCAAGTCGAAAATAGTGTACAATCAGGTCGTTTCCATTTGCATATTTGCTATAAACTTCGCTATTCAAGTCATATTGCTATATTTCCAATTTATAGCAATATGGCAATGGTATAACGTATTCTGTTCCGAGTGTTATAGCAATGTTTGTTATGAATTTTGCTATAGCTACAATGCTATCATGGGGTTCCATAATCGGTGATTTTAGAGCTGACAATATTGTTCTTGTGACTTAGGAGCTACAAGGAAGAATAAAGTAATCCTACTTGATAAACATTTCGTAAGTTTTCTATGATTCAACAAACATAACCTCTATCTACAGTTTTTGTTATTTATGTAGATTGACTCACATTCAAAAATGTTATGAAACAGAAAATTCAATTTCCTGGATACCAATAGAAAATTGGTTACAAGAAATCAAATGCAGCCATTTCATTCAGGCGTTAATAATTTGAAATTCGATGAAGTTTTCTGTTGGCAACTCAAACGAATTACTGTTGTTGAGATGATTAAAATAATCTTATCTCAGCCGGTATTTTTGTCTAAGAATTACCTTTAAAATGAAATATTCTAGGGAACCTTGAACACATTTCCATAAGCACATACTTCCCTATTTTCAATATTCTCGAATTCTTGGAAGCAATAATACTGAAACGAATGTATCTCTGCAATAATTCCTGTCCAACTTATCTTGTTATCAAACAGAGCAAGTACTATTTTGAGATTGCTAAGATAACAATATTGATAGCAAGATTCTTGGTTAAATGACAGATTATGTTGCTCAGAATCGATGATCAGAATAGCAATATTTCTCATCTTGTTATGGAAGCATCTTGTTAATTTTTCCGGTCAATACCGCTATTTGCAAATAGAATAGGCCTGAATATTTATATAAGAATCTTTGAAGAATCAAATGCCAAATTGCCTGCAGGGCGGTGTTCCATATGTGCTCTGACTTTCGAAGGAAAAGATCAAGAAACTGGAAAATTTCAAGGTAGTTTGGGGGCTTTAGCTTCGGATTGAACCTTCGTAATTTATTGTGAAATACTGGCGCGCAACACTGTGTACATTGAGGAATGTATCGTAAGGAATTCGAAAAGAGTCATTTTCAAAAATTTATGAGATACTTTCCAAAACATTTTCCTTCTGAAACTTGCCATCAGAACTTCATGTAATTCTGCACAGCCATCGAAGTCAACATTACACAACAATGTACCTACTTTCAGCTCGATGTGATAGAAATTTTGCGACATACTGATGAAAAAATATCTATACTCTTGTTGTTCTTGTCGAAGTGATTTCTTGAAATTCTTTAAGGGCTTGTTTTAAAATACAAGAGCCAAAAATATCTGAAAATGGTCTCAAACGAGTGGATCGTAAACACAACACTTGTTTCCTTCTTAATTGTCCGCTCAATATCGTCCCTTTCTATTATCTAATTTTTGTGTTTCCCTTCCTAACACTTCCATTTCTCTTCTTCTTATTTCTTCTACTGGTCCCATGTATTCAATTTTTTTTATGTATTACTTACGTTCTTTATAATTGCTGATTCTTCAAAGTTTTCCATACTTTCATACCAACTTCCTTTGTGTTATTGGTGTCTTTACTGTCTCCTTCAAGTTCTCGAATTTCAATTGATAGAATGCTATTCAAATTTGTCCAACTTTGTTATTATCATTTCGTATTTTACGACTTTGTTTACTCCAGATGGGGATTAGCGGAATGTATATCTGGGTGTTTTGTTTTATCTTAAATACAAACTCTTGTTCTGCTCATTTGAAAGGTTGAGGTTGACTCTTCGATATCTCATTAAGTAATGATTTGATCCGCATTGAACACGCAGCTAAGTGCGAAATTTCTTGTCGATCTAGAAGTCAGAAAATATTAAATTAATTTTTTTATAAATTTTTGTTGAAATTTTTTTCAGATTCCAACAAAATTTGGCACAGACCTTAGAGTTAGTATTCAACAACAATGTTAAAAATTTCAATTCGATTCGATTCTTACGTTCGGAGAGATAAGGGGAAAGATATGTCAAATTTCGTTGTAATTTGAAGTTTTGACGTTATTTCCACAATATATCAAGAAGTGTAGGTGGCTGCTTTGGCAACGAATTTGAACAAGCGTTTAAAAGTTCCTGACCTCACGTCAATGCTCCTCTATAATGTTTCATCGAAATTTTCACCTCATAAAGAATGGAAAAGAAGGGTGAAAATTTAGTATCGATTAGTGGGATATAGAAATATGTGAAAATGAATAAAATAACCTGGGAGCAAACACTACCGCGAACTGATAGTGTAGTCAGGCACCTGCCCACGGTCTGTATGTTTTAACGATGAGAATAGCGGGGAGAAATATTAGAATTCTTCTTCCAATGCATATCCACTAATGGATGTTTGCGAAAACATTTTCCATCGCTTCTCTATTTCTTGCGGTATGTATCAAGGACTGTATATCGTGCAGTCCTGTCCACTGCCTGATTTTTCGCAGCCAGGACATTTTCTTCCTTCCGATCCCTCTTCTTCCCTCAATTTTACCTTCGATCAGTAATTGTAAAAATTGATACTTGTTGTTCCGCATAATGTGTCCTAGGTACGCCGTTTTTCTCTTATTAATCGTTTCAAACAATTCACGTTGTCTGTCGACGCGTCTCAGAATTTCCTCATTTGTCAATCTAGCCGTCCAAGGCACCTTGAGGACCCTGCGGTACAGCCACATCTCGAAGGCCTCTAGCCTGTTAATCGCAGTCTTCCTCAATGTCCAGCCTTCCATGCCGTAAAGAAGCACCGACCAGATGTAGCACTTCACGAATCTCAGTCGCAGGTTGAGATCAAAATCAGGACAAGCAAGAACTCTTCGAAACTTCAGAAATGCCTTTCCGGCTTGTTCAATGCGACATTTTATTTCTCTGTCTGATGTCCAATCTTCAGAGAGCCAGACACCCAGATATTTGAATTTATCTACCCTCTCTAACGGCGTTGCATTGAATGTTATGATGGCGTTTCTATGCATATTTGGGTTTCTTGAAATAATCATAAATTTCGTCTTCTTGGTGTTAATGTTTAGACCCATTGATTTGCTCTGTTCTCCTATCTTATCAACCAGTTGTTGTAGGTCGTGCATATTTTCAGCGATTAGGACGATATCGTCCGCATAACGGATATTGTTAATCCATGTCCCATTTACTCTGATTCCCATTTCCACATCTTCAAGTGCTACTCGGAAAATTGCCTCGGAGTACCAGTTGAACAGGAGTGGAGACAACACGCACCCCTGTCGCACCCCTCTCCTGATTCGTATGTTGTTGGACATATTGTCGCCTAGTTTTATTTGCGATGTTTGGTTCCAGTAAAGGTTTTCAATGCATCGGATATCCTTCTGATCTATGTCGAGTCTTTTGAGGAGCTGCATTAATTTGTGGTGCTGTACTCGATCGAATGCCTTTTCATAATCAATGAAGCAAAGGTAAACGTCCTTCCTCTGGTCATAACAGTTCTGGACAAGCACCTGTGTTGCGACTGTTGCTTCTCTTGTGCCTAACCCTTGTCTAAACCCGAATTGAGAGTCACTTATATCTCTCTCACACTTTCGGAATATTCTTTGGTGTGTGATTTTAAGAAATATTTTTAGGGTGTGGCTCATCAGGCTAATAAGTCTATGATCTTCGCATCTTTTTGCATTTGTCTTCTTAGGCAAAGGAATAAATGTAGAGCTCAACCATTGCCTGGGATAGTGACCCGTCTCATATATAATGTTAAATATTTTATGCAGTGCTGTAATACCTCTCTCATCGAGGAATATTAGAATACGAGAAATTATTTTGTTAGAATTCGTAATGTTTTTTTTTATTTTTCACTCCATTTCGGTCTTTATTTTCCGAATATGCTCGAATATAAATAAAAAAAGTGGCAACATTTTTTTGATATCCACGACGTTTTATTTTCGGAAACAACAAACCGAAAGAATTTCCGGAATCTCCTATTTCCCCTGGCTAATCTCGGTTCTGCCAACTTCCGTCATCTCCAAAAGTGTGTCAAATTTGTTGTAATTAAGTCTCACTAACACCATGACACTGTTAACGAGAATTTCGTCGCCCCTAAATGAGTAAACGTTTGCGGTGCCGTGTGTATATTGCTCCGAATCGGGAAAATCGCGAGAGGGTGAAGAGAGTGCCATGAAAGTCGAGAAAATGAGTGTAGGGGTAGAACGGATCGATGCGAGGCGGGCAGGAAACACATCTCTTCCAAGATGGAGGGAACAAACAGAACAATACCTATGTGAAGTCATGCGTACGCGAAATAATCTCGCAGGGCGAAATGAAAAATGGAAAAAGAACATAGCGCCCCGGAAAAGATGCGTTCATATATCATTTCATCAGGTATCAGCTTCCACCAGAAGTCCAATTATGTCCCTGAGCTTTCACGGCCCTTTATGCTCCTTGGGATTGGGGTATAATAACGAAAATTTAATTTTTCCGGAGTGGGTTTCTTATTATTATGGTTGTTTCGAATCAGGAGGCCTCATGAGAGGAATTCGAAGACAAAAGTGATCATTTCTTGAAGGTTCTTCATGGGAAAGGTATACAGTATGACACTCCTAAATGTCATTATACATGGTATTCCAAAAATTCTAGAAAAGCACTGACGTGAGGTTCGAAGCTTTTACGCACTTGTTCGAATTCTGAATATTAGATCAACACGAAATTTTGCACTTAGTTGCGTGTTGGTAAGCTGTATCTGATCACGAAGTTTCAATCTGATTGCTTTCGTACTTCTTGAGATATTGCGGAAATAACGTTAAAATTCCAAATAACATGGAATTTGACACATTTTGTTTCTTAGTTCTCTGAAAGTAAAAATCGGATCGAAATAAAATTTGGAACTTTGTTGTTAAATACTGACTCTAAGGTTTGTGTCAAATTCTATTGAAGTCTAATCAGTATTTTCAGAGAAAAAACATTTTTCATCAAAAATTTGAAGAATTTCCGAATAAAATTTCCTTTGAAATTTTCTAACAACTGGATCCACACGAAATTTTGCTCTAAGTTGCGCGTTGGTATTCTAAAACTGTCCACGCAATTCCAATCCGATCGAGTAGATGCTTCATGAGATATCGAGGAATTAATCTCAAAATTTCAAATGGGCCGAAAGTATCCAACCGATTCTACCCATCAACGAACTCAACCGAGATATTCCGACTCCAAACCTAATCTGACAATTTCAAGTCACTAAGTCTCTACCTTCGAAAGTTAGAGTACATACGGACGGACGGACAGAATTGAATTTGACCACGTATTTTTTCTCCAAGGAGTTCAATTGTTAAAGACCATTTTCGGCTGAAAATTCGAAAATAACAGACATCGTGACGAAATGATAACGAGCTGTTCCCTATAGAACAAGCGCGTAAAAACGGTGACCCCGTCTATAGGATAAGTAGAAAACTGAAAAAAAATAAGGTGTTGAAATTTTACTGAAAAATAATAGATAGAGTAGTCTCACTTTGTGATAGTTCATTCGAAAAAAAAATAAAAGTACTCGAATAACTCTGCAGTAAAACTTCTAATCGAACAGACGGACCTACTTCCCCACTTCTCGAAATTCTGAAGAAATAAGCCTACAGAAGATACTTGAATACCTTTTTGCACAACTTGAAATACTCCAATATGAAAATGTTGGATGGCTTATAATAAATTATCGATTCCAAATTATCATGGTTACTATCAGAAAAAGCAGTTTCCACTTCTACATAGCACTCTTGATACTTTGTTTCTGCTTCTTCAAAACTACCATTTTTAGTTTCCAAGCGTGATGATTATGTTGAGATTGAGAGTAGAAATTGACATTGGCATTTGGCAACGTCTCTGAGAATTATTTTGACATTGCCGATATTTCACGAGTGCCAACCTGCGTCAGTTTCAAGTAAAAAAACTTGATAGACCTAAATCAAGGCCAACTGGGATAGTTTATTGAAGTGAATGGAGTATACATCCACCGAAATGAGGCAAAATCTGCTGGTCTAGATTCACACCAATATGATCTACTTCTATACCATTTAACCGAAGTTCATCTTCGAACTCAAACAAATCAGAAAAGCAGTCTTAGAAAAGACGCATAACACCTGTTGTTACATTCCTTCGTGTGGTCTAAATCAGATGCATTATTATGTAAACATCCACCGGAATGAGGCAAAGTCCACTGGTCTAGATTCACACCAATATAATACACTTTTATACCATTTAATCAAAGTTCATCTTTGAACTCAAACAGATCAGAAAATCAGTCTTAAAAAAGACACATAATACCAGTTGTTACATTCCTCCGTGTGGTCACAATGAGATGCCTTATTATGCAACCATCCACCGAAATGAGGCAAAGTCTACTAGTCTAGATTTACACCAATGTAATCTACTTTTATACCAATTAACCTCAGTTCATCTTTGGACTCAAACAAATCAGAAAATCAGTCTTAAAAAAGACGCATAATACCAGTTTTCACATTCCTTCGTGAGGTCTTAATCAGATGTATTATTATGTAACTATTCACTGTAATGAGGCTGAGTCTACTAGTCTACATTCAGACCAATATAATCTACTTTTATACGTTTTTGAACTCAAACAAATCAGAAAAGCAATCTTGAAAAAGACGCATAATACCAATTTTTACATTCTTTCGTGTGGTCTGAATCAGATGCATTATTATGTAACCATCCACTGGAATGAGGCGAAGTCTACCATTCTAGATTCAGACCAATATAATCTACTTTTATGCCATTTAACCTCAGTTCATCTTTGAACCCAAACAGATCAGAATATCAGTCTTAAAAAAGACGCATAATACCAGTTGTTACATTCCTTCTTGTGGTCACAATGAGATGCATTATTATGTAACCATTCACCGGAATGAGGCAAAGTCTACTGGTCTAGATTTACACCACTATAATCTACTTTTATACCATTTAACCTCAGTTCATCTTTGGACTCAGACAAATCAGAAAATCAGTCTTAAAAAAGACGCATAATACCAGTTTTCACATTCCTTCGTGTGGTCTGAATCAGATGCATTATTATGTAACCATCCATTGGAATGAGGCAAAGTCTACTAGTCTAGATTCAGACCAATATAATATACTATATCTAATCATTTAACCTTAGTTCATTTTTGAACTCAAACAAATCAGAAAAGCAGTGTTAGAAAATATGCATAATACAAGTTGTTACATTCCTTATTATGTAACCACCACCGAAATGAGGCAAAGTCTGTTGGTCTAGATTCGCACCAATATAATCTACTTTTATACCATTTAACCTCAGTTCATCTTTGAACTCAAACAAATCAGAAAAGCAGTCTTAGAAAAGACGCATAATACCAGTTGTTACATTCCTTCTTGTGGTCTAAATGAGATGCATTATTATGTAACCATCCACCGGAATGAGGCAAAAACTGGGAGAAATTAAGAGTCATTACCATTCCGCATTATTTGGTCATTTATCTCGGGCTTTCGAGGCATAGGGGCGGTGGCATCATTAGCAATGAAAAAGTAAGAAGGAACGAAGCGAACAGCGATTTGAGGAGAACGGAGAGGAAGAGATTAAGCTCGCGTAATTGATAATCAACAGGAAAGATTCGGAAAATGCAGAGTCCCACGGACTACATAATAATGAGTGTCGTAATCCATTCGCTGTGTTCCTGGCAAATAGGGTGCCATGGAAGAATGACAGATTCCATTTTGTCTTGTTTACAGTTGATGAAGTTTTGCAATTTTTCTAACGTTCTGCTTGGGAAATTAGTTTCGTATCGGAAGCTGCTTCTTCCGGCTTTCTGATCATGTTAAGGAGGGGAAGGAATATTTGTACTTCACATGACAATATCCTTCCCGTTAATTATTCAAGAAAAGGTTAAATACTTGGCATTAGTTGATGTATCTGAAGGTATTAATTCTTATCCTATAATCAGATTTTTAGTTCTGAAAATTGATAGAAACATATATATTTTATGAATCTGAAGTCGAGTGTAACATTCACTTCAATAATTCTCAAATGATTCACCTAGGTTTTCTGGGAAATATTCGTTAAAAATCTTCTAAAGAATTCAGACATGTAAATAGTTGTTATATTGCTTAATGTTTCGTCCCATGAAAGCAATAATAATAATGATGATAAATTAATTGACCCAGTTGGACATGAAAATGTATAGGACTAGTGAGTGTTACTCAGACAAGGAGTAATTTACACTAAAATACTTGTATCTCTAAAATATTCCATCACAACATAATACGCCTTTTTTATCAGTAATTGCCCGGACCACCGATGGTAAATGATTGTACAGTTTTATTCCACTATCAATATAGATTATTGGAATTTGGTGGTTCTGTGCAATGGAATAAGAGAGTATCAGGATTTCTGGTGGAATAGCTAGGAAACTGGACAGTCTCTCAGATTAACTTTGATTTTTCCGCATGTATATTAAAGCATTATAAACATATATACAAGGTGCAATTGGTATATTGTTATGCAGTCGAAAGAACGGTAGAGGTCAAAAAAAGACCTGCCACATAAAGACCCCTATCTAAGGACTCATGGACGTATTCAAAAAAATCAATTCCTGCTGTCTGAGTCGACCTCTGTGATCTGAATTCATACTGCACATAATAACATCGTTGAATATCCACCATGTCTAAAACGCCTTATGGGATTAGATACATTTTTTACATAGTCCGGTAAATATATGTGGTATTTCTATGTCTACCCCATTTTTCATTCCGTTCACTATTTCAGTTCCACTAATAACATATTTTTGTTGAGATGAACTGAGCTTTGAAGATTCGTTACGTTTCATATTTGACGCGTATTTGAGCGCCAACGTTATTTTGTTTTGGTCCATTACAAACGGCCAACTCTTTGAACTGAAAATAATTATGCAAGCTCTACAATCTGTTTAAATGAAATATGAAAGCAGATACCTGAAATTCACTCTGGCCGACTTCTGAAAAAAAATCAAAAAACACGGATGTGAGGTCAGGAGATTTCACGCGCTGATTCGAATTTGTTGCCAAAGCGGTCATCTATTCAGGTATTGACCCTGCCAACGGCAGCTTTACTTGCTTATGAACAGATTTGGCGATCCTCATTTCGTAATAGTCCTCACCAAATTTGCATGAAACTTTAATCATTTTTTAAGTGAGAACCAGATTTCAATTCAATCGGATCTGTATCTCACAAAATATTAAAAAATTCAAATTTAAGAGGTATATCTTCTAAATCATTGGCCGGGTTTTATCCAATCACGAATTCAAGCTCCGTAATTGAACATCAAAAGTACTCTACAAATATCGAGCATTTAAATCTTTCTTTCTGCCTATTCACGATCGGCGGTTAGGCTTCCGTAAACACAATAACTCCCGACAGAATATACTAATAGACTCGATAATTCAAGGGCCTAATTTGCGAATTGCTAAAATCCACCCATGATTCCACGAGCACCTATACCTACGCAAAATTTTATTATCCCAATAAATTAATAGAAAAACAAGGACGAATATCTGTCGATTAGTCTACAAATATTCCCACTTGATCTGAGCTAATCATCCAATCAACTAAAACATCTACTCTGAAAAAAAAGATGTCCAAGGAATTAGGTTCTTGCAGTTTCACGGTAATTACCGATCTTCAGACCGACTTACCTTGGAAACCACAGATACGTTCCGTAACCTTCCAGCATCCTTTCCGTAAAATATTATAAGGTGTGCATGAATGGCACACCATTTGTTAGTTCATGACCAACATGTGTTCAATTTCTCACAATCGACGAAAATATCTAGTTTAGTATTGCAAATGTAATTTAGTGTTCGATTTTTATCGAAAACAAGTATTTACACGTGGTTTAGTGTATTTGAAAGCGGTCGAAATGTGGTGAAAGATTTGTTTCGCTGTGTGCGGCCAACATTGACTTAACCGAGCTCATTATCGCTGAAAATCGTCGTGTAAGATGTTAAGATAGCCATCAAATTTTTTGTAAATGCACTTTTAAATTAGTATCAATTCCAATGATGGTTTGAGCAATAATAAAATTGCCACCAAACTGCTACCAAAAGGATAGACCACCTCATTGAGGAATTTTGGATGACTCACTCACACAGTATGACGTATACCTCGAGACAAGAGATCAAATTGTGCGAGTTAGATCATTTTCCATTTCTCTTCCCATACCCAATAGCATACCGGGTATTTGTATCGTGGGATATACTGAAAATATGAATTATAAAAGAATCCTGATTTACGTCCAATGCTGCACTAACAGCATTCGGACCCGAATTTTTACCTGTGGAAATATCCATCGAAAGGAAGAATTCAGAGAAGAAAGAAGATGCTAGATTCAATTGGTACCGGTTCCCTTACTACTGAAAGTCAACATTGAAAGTGATCTTTGAATATCTCGTACAAAACTCCATCCAAAAACCTTCCTTATTCCACTTATATGGCTTTACTGGATTTTTTTTTTCTTTAAAACTACTGAAAGTGATACAATGAATCTGGATAAATTTTAAATTCCTATATTGTAAATCATCGACTTATTCTCTGTCTTTTTCGCCCTGTTACCATGTTATAATAATATATATATAAATTATGTGGAGACAAATGTTCTTCTTCAATTATTTATTGTTTTTCAGCCTTCACGATTCAACAAAACAAGAAAAGGACAAACTAGCCGTTAGAGCGACATTCATGCCAATAATGCTAAGTAGGTGAAAAAGTTGGAAATTAATATTTAAGACGTGTTTACTGTACCAGCAACTGAAATCTCAACTTAAGTTTCAACATTTTCGATATGAAATGGAATTCATTTTGGAACTTCTTTAATAATATGAATACATAAATAGAGTGTTTTTTTCTTTGACATTCCACAATCCCTCAGTTCCACTTCATTATGGAAAACAATACAGTTCGTTTGGATGAGATAAATGATAAATAAATAGACACGAATACGAAATAACAGATATTTAGGTACGACGATCACTTTAGTTCCTACCTATATTATTGCATGTAATTACATACATGCTTATGATAGACGAATATTGTTCTTTTCAGCATCTTTTTAATCACTTGAAGTTTTACATTTACTGAGATAATGCAGTGGCTCTTATGAAAGAACTTAGATTCGTTTTTGGAAAAATATTTGAAAATTACAGGCATTCGGATGAAACTGTAGCAAACTATTTTTCAGAACATGAAAGCAAAAATGAGCTAAAGAATTCTGAAAATAAATAGTCAACAATCTATTTGACACAATAAAAGATTTTTTTCGTTATTTCGGCGATTAAATTATTGATAAGAAATTTGCGAAAAAATCAAAATTTTTTGACTCGATTCCTTTAGTTTACTTTCCTAAAAGTTCATGAATATTATTAATAAAATTAGAAACTAAATAACCCATCAATAAAACACACAATCCTAAACTGTCGATATATCTGCATCGACCCCCCGTACAGATCACATAATAAAATAGTAATATTTCTTCCATCAAGAACCCAATACATCCAATAAATCACGGGCACATAATTTCGAGTATCGATTGTGAAGGTACAATACATAAACACTCAATATAACCTAAGTCAGAAATCTAGAAAAGCACTGACGTGGAGTCAGCAGCTTTTACGCGCTTGTTCACATTGCGAAATGGTGACTTGGAAATTTCAGTGAAATTTCAATAAAATATAAAAATTTGAAGAAAAATAAAAAAAATAAAAATTTTTCTTTCGAATTTTTCCATGGATAATTCTTCTTTTTGACACTGTTCATATTCCAACCAAGTTTCATTTCGATCTGATGAATATTTTTCGAGTTATTGAGAAATCAAAATTTCAAATGGCTGTAGAACAAACACCATTTGGCAGGTTTGGCCCATTAACGAACTTAACCGAGATATTCAGGATCTTAACCTAACCTGAAAATTTCAGGACTCTAGGTCCTTCCTTTCGAGAGTTACAGCGCACACGGCCGGACGGACAGAATCAATTTTGACCACGGATTCTTCATCAGGGAGTCCAACCTAGTCATTTGGGACCAATTTCGGCTCAAAATTCGAAAATTACAGACATCGTGACGAAATGATAACGCGCTGTTCCCCAGAACAAGCGCGTAAAAAATTCGAATGAATATAACTTCAAAACCGTTCGGCCGATTCAGCCCATTGACGAATTTTGCTGGCGGCACATTCTGATGGATAACCTACACTCAAACTCAAAGTTACAGGTCTCTAGCTCTCTTCATCGTCAAGCTATCGTTTGGCTTGTTAGAATCGATTTTGACGGCTGATTCGTTTTTGGGAAAAAATTGGAAAATTACAGACATTTGGGTAAAACTAAAGCAAGCTATTCTTCAGAACATGAATGAAAAATGAGGTTACGAATTCTGAAAATAGTCAATCAACAATCCATATGACATAATAAGAGATTTTTTTATAATTTCGACGATTAAATTATTAGTAAGAAGTGTTCGGAAAAGTTAAAATTTTTGAATCGATTCCTTTAGTCTACTCTTTTAAATATTCATGAATATTATCAATAATATTATAAACTTAAAAAACCCATCAATAAAACATACAATACTACATGACACCACATCCTAAACTGTCGATATATCTGCATCGACCCCCCGTACAGATCAATTAATAAAATAGTAATATTTCTTCCATCAAGAACCCAATACATCCAATAAATCACGGGCACAAAATTTCGAGTATCGATTGTGAAGGTACAATACATAAACACTCAATATAACCAAAGTCAACAAGAGCCATCTACAAACCATATTTATCCTATAACAAAATGATAATTTATATTCTACACGTTCAACAGAGCGTCTCGAATGAATTGGGTTTCTTTAGACGATATTATTCTTCCAGTGACACCTCTGCTTTGTGCCCTTTGGAAATGGTCTTATTCAGCCTGTTCAGCTAACCCTTCGGACCTTTTTGCTACCTGTGCCACTTGGAATCCTTTCCCAGAACAAATTTGAATATTTATATTCGGCGTATTTGAATATCGGATATGGAAGATACTTTTTATTGGTTTTTTTCTATTCAAATGTAGCATCGCGAAAATTCCCACAGTGTCTGCTTTGGGATGTTACGCTTGAGATGCTAGTTTTAGCGATTAACCCTATGAATAAAATAAGCAATATTTTCATATATTAGATATACTTATGCAGATTCGTGAGGAGGTAAGTTTACCTATCGTATTGTTGAATGTGACGATGTAACACCTTTGCTGGAGAAAAAGAAAGGGTCCAAAGTCCCATATTCAGATGAGATCAAGAGGATCCTTGAGAAAAGGATCTTCGGTGGTAACTATGAGAAATTTTATACTTTTAGAATAATCAGAATTTCAACAATATTTCTTTTGAAATAAGAATCACATAACGATTAATTATTGGTGAATAGATGATTCAAAAATTGTGGAATTTAAAAAAAAATGGTCTGATTCATCTAAGATAATATATTTCACCAATCGATAAATGGTATAAAATAACCGATAAGTTATATTTTATCATCGATTACAACAATTTTCCGGAAATTTGCACGAAATCATACCAGTCTTTTGTTGGTTTATTATTAGATGAAATCAAATAATAAACCTTAGTGATCGACCAAAATTATCACACCCCCTGAAAATTTCACAGTTTTCATTTTGTATGTAGATTGGAATGAAATAATGAAAAAATCAGTCTGTCGGCCGTTCGTTCTCCTGGGCTTTTCTCTGAAAGTACTGAACTGAAATCCGTGAAACTTGAGAGAAAAATTGTGTGTCGCTCGAGATTTATCCTCCAAGCTTTTCAGCTGGATCTGTGTACCTCAAGGGCTGAAAACTAGGGATACAAGGGAAAAAATTATTTCTCGAAACTTAGCACCGAATTTTCATGAAACTCTCAACGTTGATTACTGTTGCATAATTCAATATAAGAATTTCCACCTGGATGATTTCCGACCTAGGTTATGAAGAAAAACGCTGAAAATTTCCAATTATCCCGGAAATTAATCATCGGATTCGGTTCTTAGATTGGAATTCAATGAAATAATCGGTTAACTTTTCATCTAGAATCATAGAACTAAAATTTGATGAAAAGATTGATTACCAAATTTTCAAGACATATACAGAAATTTTTAACCGATTGGTTTATTATTTTATAGATACAATGTGCAAATGCCCCATCGATATTCTTAATAATTTCATAATCGTAAGTAGCTCAAATTAAATATCTTTGAGTTTTCTCTCCCAATATCTGCAACATATCTACTGAAAATCAGATAAAATTATTATTTATAGAAATCACTCTGCGGATTACAGGATTTAAGATTGAATTTTTTCATGGAGCTCATACATATCTTAAATAAAACTATTATTACTCATAAATCATTTGTTTTTCAGAACACAAAAGAACCATTCCATGAAAACCTTCATTTGAAACATTGAAATCTCAATAAATACTCTTGTATAACTGAATACCACTTTTACATGCAGAACACAAATAAAGTAGCGTAATTTGAAATAATGAAGTTTTCCAAAAAATTCGGTTGATCGGAGGTTTTCATCAATTTTGGTTTACGTAGTACAACTATAGTCAACATGAGGATATCCGTTACTAGTTCCAATCGGAATCCAATATTTTTCGTAATGAGAGTTTGAAATAAGGGTGAATATAAAAAATAATGAGCATGTATATGATAAAACAAATTGGAGGATATATCCAAGAAAACATCTATAACAAACCGGAAAAATCATCAATTGTTGGTATTTATAGCGTCATATTTCATCATCCATGTCCATTATTTTTTATATCCACCCTTATTTCAAAGTCTCTGTAAAAAAAATATTGGACATCGATTCAATCCAGTAAAGGATATTCGCATTTTGACGGTTGATGTACTACGCAAACCAAAATTCTGGGACCCCCGATCAACCGAAATTTCTGAAAATTTTCATTTCAATACGAGACCTTAATGTGAATGAGGCCTTCAAGGAAAACCACCTCAAAATAACGCTCCTTTTACTCTACTTCTTCGGTGGTGTGGAAAAGAGTAAGTTTTTAAAGAGGTGAAACGACTGTGGAGCGTCTCTTCTCATTCAAAATATTATTTTAAATTATGCTACTCAATTAGCGTTTTGCATGTGGAAATGTTTATCAATTACACAAGAGTATTTATCGAGATTTCAATGTTTCACACGGATTTTTTTATGGAATTTGTTTTTGTGTTGTGAAAAACCAATGAGTTATGAATAATATATAAGTTTTATTTCAGATATCGATGGTTTTGGGTTATTCAACTGAGAAAATAATGAACCATTGTGTACAATTTGCAGCGTGTTAGATATAAGGCAAAAATCCAGACAAAACTGGATAAAACGGGAAGAACAAGATATCTTAACACAACAGAAATCTTAGTTATGATTATTTGTCATTAAATGGCTGAAATTTCGTATAGCCCATGAACAGACAATGCATTCGAACTATTCGAACTAATTTCAAACTATTACTGTTTTCAACATAGCAGATATATCGTCAGAAACATAGAACAATTCAGTCCTCCCGTAGTCATAAATATACAATTCTCAGATGAAAACTTTTCGAGATGTGAGAAAAATGACAATATTTCCCTTAATATTAAAGGACTCATCTAAGCGAAACAGAAAGAGAGGCGAGCGAAGCCTGCCATTCCAACAGCACCGAATTAAGATAACAAAAACCCGTGGAGCATATCAAAACAGGAACATCGAAGTGAAATAGCAAACAGGCATTCGATGGCAAGACTGCAACACTGCACGACACAGCCATCCTTCGTAATCTGTAAAAAGCTCAACTTCAAAGCTCAGAGGGGAGACAAGGAAAGAATGGAGGCTGGAAACTTTAAATCAATACTTCACATATTCCCCGGACTTCTCCGTGTGTTACCCCGAGACAGCTTTCTTTCTCTTTTTCTTCCGCGAATTCGTTCGCAGTGTTTAGGGCTTTTCTTTTTCTTTCTTACTTTCGGCAACTAGGAGTCGTTTTTCACATCCGCGAAATATTGATTCGGGCCGGTGCCAGGACGATTCCTTATTTGGTTTTCCTCTATTGAATTAGGTGGGGGGCTGATGTGTTACTGATTGTGTGCTGCCAGTGTGGCAGTTTGGCAAAATGAGTGTTAATGGGAAATGGCAGATGACACAGATGAATATTTATGCTGCTCTACAGAGTTACATTGTGTTATGTTTTAATGTTTCTTTTTGGAATTGGTTTTTTTATATTTCGAATTTGATGATGGTGGATAAAGGATACGAAATCATCAAGATCGCATCAACGAAAACGATAACTGATTGAATATTTGCAAATAATACCAAGTGTTCCTCGTATATTACCCACAATTTTTGTCTGAAAGACGGAACTAGAATTGTCAAATATTTTTCTTTTTCTCTCTGTAAACGCTGATGGCGGTAAGGTCACTTTATCAGGTACATGCAAGGAATTCCGCTGAATAAAAATGAATTGCGCTATAATCTGATTTATCTGATGAAACTTTTTCTCCAAGAATAAAGTAGGAATTTGAAATGATGCTTCTATCTAATTCCTACGACAAATTGCCTGTTCCTATTTTGTTTCCTACTATAAGTGTAACAACTATGAAAAATTATTAACTGTTATTGTTAGAAGACTGTCATGAATACAAGATGTAATTTCGAAGCCAGAATAAGTGGTGATTGCTAATACCATAAGTTTCATTTTGATTGTTCGGATCTCAAAAAACTCATTAAGTTTGTAGGAATGTATTGATAATAATTCAATTCAGAAGTTTTGAATTGAAATATTTCGAAGAAATGATTAAGTTTATTATTAAATAAATTATGAATTATTAACTGTTCTTCATGTTACAAATTCGTCATGAGAATATTAAACCAGAGGAACTTATCGTTTCTAACGTTGAAGTTATTTGGCATAAGTGTTTCTGGGTACAGAACTATGGACGACTCCTTTTCCATGAAATGAATAATGAAATTACTTCCGAAATAAATAATCAAAAAAATTGAGTTTCAAATATTTTGATTAAGAGATGAAAGGTCCCTAGTATACATTTTCGCATTTCTTGAAATATTTATCAAATTCCAATGAGATTTGGCACAAACTAATATGTTCCATAGGTGTGCGAAATTTCATTTCGGAAATATTTGGAAAAAACTTCTAGAAAAGCACTATCCTGAAGTCAGTAGCTTTTGCACGCATGCCAAATCGGTCACCTTTTAACGCACGTCACCAAACGCAGCTATCATATTATCCTCACGAAATTTTCAATAATAGCTTCAAGCTATCATTTTTCAATCAAGTCCCTCATGATGATGTTCATACATACAGGGTATATTTGAATAACCCCGAAAAAAGTGTAAGGGGTGATTCTGAGAAGAAAATTAAGGTAGTTGGTATGAAGTTCTTTGAAGAGTCTCTCCCCGGAAAACTTACACCCCTCCGAAAATTAACAAAAAAAAATGTTTCTCACCTTATGTTTCCTGTATACTAAGCTGAATACACGAAACTTGAGAAATATTATTTGTCGATAAAACTACATATTTTGAAATTTTTTCAACCCTTAAGTATACTCAGAAGGGGTTGAAATAGTCAACCCCTAAGTATTTTTTCTTACAACTCTTTTTTGGATGTAATTTTTTTCAAAAAAACATGGCTTTACAGCTCAATTCATCAACTGTCTTTTCAACCTCTACAAATTTTTTCGAAAACCTAAGCATTAACGAAAAAAATATAACTCAAGTTAAATAAAAAAAGCATTTTATTGAATAACAGCAGACCAAATTATGATTCTACTAGGCTAAGACTTCTACAACAAAAACAATGAACAAAAACCTTTCGAATATCTACAATACAATTATATAATCGATGTTGAAAATGACCGCCTTTAGCTTCAATACAAACATTTACTCTTCTCCTCGTTGAAATGCCTATGCGATGAAATATGCCTGCTGATTTTTCATCGTTTCATACCCTGCTAATACTTGAGTTTTCGATAAAGCTTGTGAAAATGAGAATGTTAGTTAATGAAGTTAATAAAGTTGTGAGAAAAATATCTAATGGGTTGACTACTTCAACCCTTTCTAAGAATACTCCAGGGTTGAAAAAATTCCAAAGTGTGTACTTTTATTGACAAATAATATTTACCGAGTTTTGTGTCTTTAGCTCAATAAAAAGGGAAAATAAAAATGAAAACAATTTTTCTTGTTGATCTTCGAAGGGGTGTAAGGGGTTTGTTTAAATAGTTTTAATAATTGTTGACAAAAATTGCTTGTTGGACACTCCGTTAAGCAGGCAATGCTTTCAATTTGTTCGTACACCTGTTTTATTTTAATGTCTCCGTGAAAAGGGATTTCGAAGGTACATACTTAGATGTTTTCACCGTAGGCTTCACATTGTAATTTTGAATATTTTAGCCTTGAAAAGAGGACAATTTTCAATCAAGGGGATGAAATAAAGTCTGAGTCCTGATATCCTGTTCTCATTGAAATACAATGTATGAAAACGATAATCAGAACTTCTCAAATATCGAGTTCCTGAGTCTTACGAAAGTTATTTTGTTTATAGTTGTACTCCCGACCGATTATAAACACAATAACTTCCGAAAGAAACAACTTAGCTGCTCGATATTTGTAGAGTAGGTTTGGTCCTTAAGGCCGAGTTCATGATCAAAAATGATGGCTTGACTGTTCATGCAGAATTTGATGAAAACCATCACGTGGAGTTAATAATAGCTGCGTTTGGTAGGGCCAATGAGTGAACAGATGACCGCTTTGGCAACGAATGTGAACATGCGTGCAAGAGCTGCACTGATTTCACAATTCTTTCCACAATTTTTAGTTCTTTAAATTAAAAAGAGTAGTTCTGAAACTTATTCTGATAATCAGGTCGATTCTGTTTGTGTATTGCTATGAACCTTGCTATTCTAGTCATATTGTTATCTTTCCAATTTATAGCAGTATGGCCATGATGTTACGTATTCTGTTCAGGGTGTTATAGCAATGTTTGTTATGAATTTTGTCATAGCAATATTGCTATCATGGACTAATCGGTGATTTTAGAGCTGACAACACTGTATTTTGTGACTTGAGAGCTACAAGGAAGAAGAAAATATCCCTACTTCGTGAGTTTTTTTATGATTTCGCATACATAACCTCTTTCTACGCCTAAACATGGACATAAAAAGTGTTAGGAAACAAAAAGACTCAAATTATCCACCAACCAATTTCCTGGATACCAATAGAATATTGGTTACCAGAAATCAAATGCAGCAATTTTATTTGGGTGTTAATTATTTGAAATTATATGAACTTTTTCGTTGGCACCTCAAAGGGATTTATTGTTGAGATAATAAGAATAATCATCTCAGCTGTTGTCTACTTTACCTGTAATTTAGTCTAAGAATTTTCCTTGAAATTAAATATTCTAGAGAACCTTGAACACATCTCCATTAGCATGTTCATGTGAACTTCGACTTATTCAAAACTATTACGAAACAGAAAAACCAATGTAAATCAAACTGACCAATTTCCTGGATATCTACCAATAGAATATTGGTTTCCAGAAATCAAATGCAACAATTTTATGCAGACGTTAATGATACGAAATTTGATGAACTTTTCTGTTGGCAATTCAAAGGGATGTTCGTTGTTGAGATGATTAGAATAATCATCTCAGCTGTTGCTTATTATGCAGGTAATTTAGTCTAAGAATTTTCCTTGAAATTAAATATTCTAGAGAACCTTGAACAAATTTCTATTAGCACATATTTCCATATCTTCAATATTTTGGAATTCTTGGAAGAAATAATACTGAGAGAAATGGATCTCACTAAGATGTCCTTTCTAACCTATCTTGTTATCAAGCATAGCAAGTACTATTTTGAGGTTGCTAAGGTAGCAATATTGATAGCAAGGTTCTTGTTAAAGTGACAGATGATATTGCTCAAAATCGTTGATCAGAATACCAATAATTCCAATCTTGTTATGATAGCAATATCTTTTTCCTAGCAATATTGCTATTTGCAAACAGAATCGACCTGAATATCAAACTAAATACTTGTAATTAATGTAAAGGCTTAAACTGTTCAATATTATTCAAATACACCAGTGTTTGTCATAAAATGATAAAATGAACCCAATATATCCGTGACTCCATCCTGAATCATTCCAGAAAGTCTACTCCACTTACTCAACGAAAATTATCGGTGTCACCAAGCAAGAGAGAAAATTAACAATGAAAAAGCGCAGCTGACTTGAGCGCAATGGATGCTGTAATTGATCAGGGGGTGGTTGCAAGGAATGATTAGCGCCTCGAAAATATCACTTAGGAGGAAAATGATTCCCACAGAGCCCATTTGATTAATGAGTGACATCTTTCTCGGTGACATCGCCGAAGAAAATAATGGAAGGAAATTTTCGACGGTGATTTGCCCCAGGTCCTGTCTCGCATCAGGCTAATGATGCGAAGCTGCGGTGCTGCCATCTGCAGCCTTCGGATGAAACATTTTCGATATTTATTAAAATTCTCATCGGATGATGTGGAGTGGAGAGAGGAAAATTTGGAAAATGTCGCTCTCTTGTAGCAAGTAATTACTTGTCGAACAGGACTTCTTCAACAAGCAATCAATCAAATATTTCGTTATGTTAATTCAATGTCAACTCACAACTTTTGTAGAGGTAATCTCATTGAGAGTTGAACATTAAATAAATGGAGGAAATTCAGCTCAAAATACGAAGATTCAACCTGATACGCTTCAATAAAATATTCTTCCTTACTGAGATGCAGTCCTTTGTTACGAATATTCTAAAGTGAGCTAATTGTTTTGACATCTTCCAATATTTTTTATTCAAACTTGGTAAACAGTTCACGCATGTTAGGATAGTTCAAGAAGGTCTTAAAGATAATTTTCCCTCACTACAAGAGGCGTGCTAGAGGTTAAGATACTTCCATATAACCATATAATCGATCTAGACCATTATCGATTATCAGCAAAGGGTGAATAAATAATTACAAACACTTGGGTCGGATTGCAATGCTCATTATCTCTAGAAGAAGCTCGTTAAAATAAAAAATTTAATCATAAACTGGTATGACAACCAGCAAATGCTGAAGATCTTCATAAAATTATTTATTTGTAACTAGCAATACATTTGATACAACATGTGCTTGGCTTATAAAGGATGGAATCGCTAAATGAAATACTTCATATAAAATAATATCGTTAAGTTAATCGAACTTTTTCCATTCATACTGAATGTTGTATATTTCATTATAATATGATGTATGATGTTAACTCATATTCTGTCAAGCTGTAATTTATGCTCTACAGTTACCATTTTATTTGATTTTTCATAAATTAACTTTTTCAAATTATTCAACTATAAATGAGCATACGATCAATTGCGGAGATGCATACATAAATATTTGGAGTATCAAATTTGCAACATGAATATAATGAATAGTTCCATTCAGGTTTTTTCCATCCGAAATTAGTCAGGAATTAACATATATTGAACATGAATAATAAACAAATTGCCCCCAAAGAATGTACTTTTAATATAGAAAATGCAACATGAAGCCCGCAAAAATAGTATCAGGTATTTTTCCATTCAAAATTATGGTCAGAAATCAACACAAAGCGAATATAAATGTTATATTGTTTAAGGAGCCTCCAAATTATTTACTTTAATATCTACTAACTACAACGATTATATGATATTGATATGTTGCTACGAATCATATATTATATTATTTTACATTTGAAATATTACTGTATCACAGAATAAAAACTGACACATAAGCATAATTCAAATAATTTCTTATAATTTTCATTACGAATTTGAATTAGTTTCAGGATACTGTAGTATCCTGATAATTTTATTCTGAAAAAAAGGTTTGTTTATCCGTAATCGTAACTTTTATGAAATCATGTGAAATTTTAAATAGAAAGGGTATGTTATTTGATTAACCATTTCATTCATTGCGAAATATGTTTTGGATTGTATCATCAATATATTGATCCAATAATTTTAATGATCCTTGTTCTGAAACCTCTAAGAGCAACAATACGTATATAGCTTTTACAAACATTACAACAAAATTTTACCAATAGTTTTGATATTGAGGATAAATTATTTATATATTAATTCCCCATATGTCTTAATATTAAGAAGGTTATATAAGGTATGTAGGCATTATGAAATTTTTTCTGGTTACCAAATCACAATAAATTAATTCTATACCATCTTCACACGTTTTACTTCTGCTGGAAAACTTCAGCAGCACAAAACTTAGTTTTTATTGCATCCGTTGCATGTTGAATACGAATCGAATACACAGAACTGTTCAATCAATGAATGAATAAAAAAGGAACATTAAATTAAGAATGAACAAATGGAAACTGATAATAAGAGTCATTCTCTTCTAATCAGAAAATCTTGTGAATTCTGTTTATGTCTATTAATCTGCTTAGTTGATTATCAATACCTCTCTCCTTCTGTTGATAACAGCAGACCTGAATTTACTTAAGTACAGGACTCAATTTACTAAATCAGTAATATTTTCGTTGATAGGCGGCAAATTAAATTTTTCCTTGTAAAACCTAACCAATTTCCTTTTAATCGAAAATTTATGCTTCATGAAAACCCGAAAAACCTCCAGAAAATTAAGAAACAATTTCGAATTCATAAAAATGTTTTGAATAATTGTAGGTGGGATAGTTGAAATTAGAACTTCAATAATTTGTTTGAATATAATTTATTTCGATGATTTTCTAGAAATTGTTGAACGAAAGTATACTAGGTATGTTTGATATAAAAGTACTCACAGAATTCCAAAAACCAGGAAAGATGCTTGATTATATAATGAAAAATGTTTCACAAAATACTACGAATATAAACTCCAGTCTAATCGAAAAAATATATCGACAAATCCATCCACTGATCAATTCCATCGAACGGTTAAATTCGATTGTCTATATTCAGCCGCGTTTCTCTCAAGCACAACACCACATAAATTAAACTTTCACTCCTTCAAATTGCACGAGTATGAAGAAAAAGTCGGAATTAATGATCACTGACAAATAAGGACACAAACGTTCACACATAAATACGAGATAGGTAACAAAATAAATGATGAAAGGTAACTAATTCATCGCGTACCTACCTCTTTTTCCTATTCAAAACAGGTATTTTTCACCCCTCGATTTGTGGTTGGTGGCGCCATCTGTGGTAGAGTAGAATTCTTTACCTGTAGAGCTGAACTATATTCCATGCTTAGAATGTGACCTTCTCGCGTTGAAGAAACCTACTATATCATTTTATCGGTGTCGATAGTCAGGGGTGAACAAAATAGCCAGGATGCGTTATAATATTAGTTGTATGTGTACTCTTTCGAAATTTAACCGACGGACTGAGTGAGGAACGAGATACCGAACGGACATGACATGATTCTTTGCTGGTATCAATATGGATGAATCACTTTCCAGTAAATACAGATGAGTGCAGAATGAACTATGCCAATTTAGCTGGTAATATCTGTGTATGTATGGAAGACAAAAAGTTGAAATTGTTCTTGAATATTTGTTGGTCATTTCTTTTCCACTTTGATTGTTAATGAAAAAAATCTTTTCATTTTTATCGTATCAATTATTTGCCTTTGTTAAGATCCCATACTAAACGTTGGCATCTATATTCAAACTCTTGTATTATATTGCTATGTATATATAAAAATTGGTTTTTTCCTGACCAAGTAAGTCGGACAGTCCCCGACACTGCTGGTCCGAAATCTGCCTATTAGTGGAAAAATTAATTTTTCCGAAAATTGAATTCGAATTTCAATTGGAATGAGTAGTCACAATTATTAATGAAGCTCACATTCATTCAAGCCTATTTTTTTAACCCCAGTCCTTCGCTACATGACCAACTACTAGATTCTAGCTTGATCGATTGCTCACTTTCGTAGTTATTGTAAATAAAATATATATTGCATAATCATACCATACATATACCATAAACGCAGGAAGTGTAAGTGAATTTGAGAGTTTACGCACAGTATTCTATCCTACCGGCCAACCGTAAACACAATAAGTTTCGAAAAAAAACAAACTCGATATTTGTAAGGAATATTTGGGCCTTAATTACGAAGGCCGAGTTCATGAATGGGCAAAATCTTCCCTCTATTCCGCAGATACACCCATTCAAAATTTTATTTTCCCAATATTTCCAAAAATACAGATTAGATCGAATTGGTATCCAGTACTTTATCGAAAAATTGCAGCTCGAAGGTTCATACAGAATTTAATGAGGATAATATGAAAAGAAGATCACAGAATATTGAATATTTGAAAAAAAAATTGTTCTAATAACACGATGATCACGAAATTTCGCACAAGGTTGTCCTTCAGCATCTTCAAACTAGCTGCAAAGTTTCATTATAGTTGAATCAGTTTTTATTGAGTTACACCGAAAAAAACAACGTTATCGAGAAGAAAACCACGAAATTTTACATATTTTTTCCAATATCTCCAAAACTGATAGTCAAATCGAAATGAAATTTGGTATACTACTGTGAAATATGAAGTTCAACGTATAAGAAAATTGTTCCTCAATGTGATCAATAGTTTCTGGAAAAAAATTTTTTCGAAAAAAATTATTTTTTTAATTGAATGATCATACGATATCAACGAAATTCTGTACAAAGTTCCGCGTCATTATGCTTCAACTCACTGCCAAGTTTCAATCTAATCGCTCTAGTACTTCCTGAAATATGGGGGAAACAACCTCAACATTTCAAATGGCTATAACTCCGGAACCATTTGGCCGATTTGGCCCATTAACGAACTTAACCACGGCATTCCGATGCCATGAGACCATTTTCGGCTTAAAATTCGAAAATTATAGACATTTGGACAGAACGATAGCACGCTGTTCCTCAGAACATGCGCGCAAAAATTGCTTTGTCAAAAAATGTTTATTCGAAAATTTCTGAAATTTTTGTTGGAATTGTTTTTCCTCGGATTTAGTCCAGCCGGCCGGACAGAATCAATTTTGACACCGGGTTAGTCATCAGTGAATCCAACATAGTCGTTTGAGATCATTTTCGGCTTAAAATTCGAAAATTACAGACATTTGGACAGAATGATAGCACGCTGTTCCCCAGAACATGCGCGCAAAAATTGCTTTGTCGAAAAAATGGTTTTTTGAAAATTTCTAAAATTTTTGTTTTTTCTCGGATTTAGGACAGACCTCAAAATAAGTATTCATTAACAATGTTTCAAATTTCAATTAGATACGATGTTCACTTTCGGAGATATATGGAAAAAATATGTCAAATTTCGTTGTTGTTCGAAATGTTGAGGTTATTTCCTCGAGCAGCCACGGGCAGCTTTGACAGTTGGGAGAGACTGGAGGGCCAACAATAACCTAAAATACTTATTTACTTTTGGAAAAAGCGATTTGGCTTGTGATTTTGTATGAATTTGGACACTTAGGACTGAAATATTAAAATAAAATAATAACAGTTCTTTATTGGAAAATCATTCCAAAAGGCCATCGACCGAAGTCCTTCAGCCTGTTTATAACAAATGATTAAGAGTATGGATTGATACATGATTGAATGATAAACAATTGGATATACACAATCATACAAAAAAAAAAAAGAAAAAAAACACTTATATACATATTAACGATAATAATATTGGCTAAGTAGATAGTATTGAAATTATGAACATTTATTCTGCAACACTTCCCAAATGGTGTTTAGAGGAGTCTTTCTGTGAGGTCTTAGTTCCTGGTTCCTGTTAATGCAGAATTCCCTAAGAATTTTTATGTTATATTCCCGCTTTGAGAATTTCGTCGACAAATAATCCAATCGATCTGAAATTCACTATTGCATTATCTAGGAACTATATCCTAAGTACTTGATATCTTGTAGCTTTACTAAACTTATGGAATTTTTCGAATAAATACAATTCTTGCTGGTTGATGCTACTCTCTTGTTGCATGTTGCTTGGTTTAGTAAGGCAGGAAATACAATTCAAAACTTAAGTTTTTTGAAGTGTATTCAGGTATTCAAGCTCGAGTAATCAACATCGAATCGATGAAAACTACCAATGAGTTGTTGAAGTATTTTCATTTGAATGGTAGGTTCTAACCGGATGTGGAGTGGAACTCAATTTATCCATTATAAAAGAGAGAAATAAGAAAATTTTATCGGTTGTGAAAGGGAAAATCATTTTTTCTGATGATTCAATAAAGAACTGCGCTCTAAAACGAAAATCCACAGAATAAATGTTACGCACACAAAACTTGCAACTTGTCAGTTATCTCGGCAAAGAACAAAAGAAAGGATGGAGATTAGTGTCCACAATCAATAAAACTTCAATTAGATAGGATTGATTCATACCATTGACATTCAGGTATGTAATGACATCGAATTTTGAGCTGATTCTCATGTTTAGTCGAGTAATATAATGTACTTCATTTTGTTAGGGCATACTGAACGATTCGGGGTATAGAATATTTGAAAATCATAAGTTCTTAATAAGCATTTCTTTATTTCTTGAACAAGACAGGATTTATAAAAGATATTTCCATTCAAGTATTCAATGCTCGTGACCTATATTTCAAGAAGTACATATGCGATCACATCGAAACTTTGTAATTAGTTGAAACATATCAACGCGCAGCTTAATGCAAAGTTTCGTGCGAATCAAGTTGTTTAAACAGTTTCAAAATATTGTTTTTCAAAAATTATCTATATCCTTTTAGAAAATAAAATATTTTTTCTGAATTCATTGACCAGATTTCGTTGGAATTAGGCAATGACCTCGAAGTTAGTATTCTACAACATTTCTTCAAATGTCAATCTGATCTGATCTTTATTTCCGGAGATATCAGGAAAAATCATGTCAAATTTCAAGTTTCAGTTCGAGGCGATATTCATTATCGGAGATATTGAAAGATTGAGGTTATTGTTCTTCAGATTTCAATGAAATAGGCAAAAACCTCGAGTCAGTATTTAACAACAGTGTTTCAAAGTTCAGTTGGATCCGATATTTTTCTTCGGAGATGTTGGGAAAAAAAATTGTCAAATTTCTTTGTTATTTTAACTCAAAAAATACTGGAATAATGAAATTTATTAACGGAACTTCACCGTTTCGCGAATTCGGCTTTTGTGATTGAACAGGTTCAACAAATATCCAGAGATGGATTTTCATTCTACGACTGACAATTAGGCCGACCTTAACCACAATAACATCCGAAAAAACGACTTAGAGACTCGATATTTTTTAAGCAGATTTGGAGGTTAACTAAGAACGTCGTTCCCGTGAAAACTTGAAATAACAATGATGTATGAGTTTATTTCGAAAATAAACGATTCGTATATATTTCCAAAATTTTATTTTCCAATATTACCAATAATGCAGATGTGATGGAATCGAAACTCTGCACTTAAAAAACGACACTGATTAGGTTCATAAAAAATGTCTTGAGGAAATGAAAATGTGACCTCACGTCAGTGCTTTTCTAGGTTTTTTTTGCTCGTAGTGGAACGAAAAATGACTCTGAGCCCTTAAACATGCTGACGCGTTTGAATTGTGCAACTTTTTTTTATGATCATGCAGTATTAAATCACTCATTGCATATAGAGCGGCGAAACAGACATAACGTTAGATTCTTGACACTAGTATAAGTTCTTTTTTTGGCTAAAATAAATTGAGAAATGCAGTTTTGAACAAATCGACTATTGGTCAAACTGTCACTGCACCAACGAAAAATGATTTTCAGCTGCGAGATATCCAAATTTTTCTTCAAAAGATTGGAGCTGTCGGACAGAAACCTCATCCCAATATTGATATAATGTCAAAATATTGAACTGAAGGTATCTGATTCACGTGTTTTGACATCAAAATAGCTAGTCTTTTCAGCATTCTTGAAGGAATTCGAATTTATAATGATCAGAACGACTCTACTAGTTGAATGCTGAAACTCTTTTCGATACTAAATAATGCTTTGGTTGATTAGCTCAGCTCAAGGTGAAATATTTGTCGATTTATTGAAAAATTAATTATCCACATTTTTTTCTGATCTTTACTCCCAATATCTGCAAAAGAGTTATTAAATATAAAGTGAAAATTATTCTTGTCAGAAATGGCCCATTTGTCGAATTTGAAAAAAGGTAATAAATACGAAAATAAAAATATTTCTTAAAATTTTCGGCTCATTGTCTTATTGTGGAGTATAATATAATATAGACTCTGAAAGGTTACAGTTCAATTTGTTGATCGTTAACACGATTCCCATATTGTTCATTCAGAATTTTAAGAAACTGCCATTGACAAATAATTTGAAGCCCACAATCCGCGAGCGCCATTTCTATTAATAATAATTTGTATTCAATTATATTATATTTTTTGGGAGTTGAAACATACATAAAAACCTGAAAAATAATATAAAATCTTCCAAAATATCCTAATCGTTATTAGCAAGTATTTGGTCCTAGTGTTTATGTTAGTTCATTATTGAGAACAAACAATAACTCGAATATATAACATGGTGACCTTTGGAGGCCAGATTTCGTTTTTCTCAAGAAATTTCAGGGTGCAAATGGTTGAAAAAAGAGTCAGAATGCGCAATGTTGCCAATTTTTATATTCATGAACTTTCGGTATAATAAAAACTGATATGTAGTGGAAAATGAAAAAATTGAAAATATTGCGCATTTTCACAAAAGAATAAGGTACATTAAAAAAATTGCCAAAAAGTAATCAATAAAGTCTGCAGAACAACACCCCATTTTTTCCTAAACGTCGAAATGTCACGCATTTCTAACAGTTCTCGCGGCTGTTGGCAACGTTAAAGATGGGTGCGGGCAGGTGCCTGACCTTGAGATATTAACTATATTTTTTTGAAACTTGAATGTGGCTTTGTTGCCGAAATCGACGAAGCAGTAATTTATCAGCCGATTGAAGCTCATTTTGGGAGGATTTGGCATTATTTTTTTGGATTTCATGGGTTTTCACTTCCAATATCTGAAACAGAACTATTAAAATTATATAAAAATTGTTTTTTTTATGAAAAAAGTCCTTGCGCATTGCAGTATCAAACTATTTGTCAAGGGCAGTTTCTTGCAGAAAAGATTGCCTAATGAACAACACAGGAACAATACAAACGATAAAGAAAACGAACTGTGACGTTTCAGAGTACAAATATGACTCTTTCATCAGACAAAGCAGAAAATTTCAAGAATTAATCAAAGCAAAACTAAACTTATTCTTGATTTTTCGGCTTTCATTACTTTCAAAAGTTCCTTCAATTCTGAGAAAATTTGGAATTACTTTATTGTTTCTGCATCTGCACATGAAAGTGAGGCTGTTTGCTGTGTGTGATAGTTTCTTATATAATTCTTCCAATTTTCTGAAACGAACGATCGAAAAAGGCCCATACCTTTCCAGATTTGTACTCTGAAACGTCACATTTCGTTTTCTCTATCATTTGTATTGTTCCTGGGTTGTTCATTAGGCAATCTTTTCTGCAAGAAACTGCCCTTGACAAAAAGTTTGATACTGCAATCCGCAAGGGCTTTTTTCATGAAAAAAACCATTTCTTATTTAATTTTTAATAGTTCTGTTTCAGATATTGGGAGTTAAAACCTATAAAACCTAAAAAATAACTTTATAATTTCCTTGAACCATTTCCTTTTATTAATTGTATTACATTCCTTTTTGTAGATCTGCCTGACCGTCTTCAGAAATTTTCAGAACTATCCCAAATTCGAAATACAAATTGGCCAAGGTTGATAGTAGTTATGTGGTCACATGTTCCATTGAAAAAAAACACGAAACACTATAGCGTCTCTGATGTAATGAGACTATTTTCACTCAAAAACCTTCTCGAAATGACAGACATTTTGACTATAAATCTTTTTCTTCAAAGCAAGAGCGCATGAAGCTACTGCAAATACCGATAAAAGGATATTTTGGGAGGAGAGGTATTATTTTTCAGGTTTTTTTTTCTAGGTACTCGCTCCCAATATCTGAAGAAGAACTCTTAAAAACTAACAGAAAGTCATCGTCTGTAGAAAACGCCCTTGCGAATTGAGGGATTTAAACTGTTCGTCAAGGGCAGTTTTTGGAAAAAATTTTGCCCAATGTGCAATATCGGAATACTCAATGTAAATGATAAACCAAGTGAACTGAACACAATTACTTTTTTTCAATACTTTCATATTTCGAGAAATTTCAATTCAGATATCGGGTGTGAAAAATTAGAAAAACCTGCAAAAAAAGCGTCTGCAAACAGAACAAATTCAAATCTTTACCCATTATCCCTAGTGAAAAACTCTGTTAATATTTAAGTCTCAAATTCTCATTAACCATCCAAACAATCTCAAATTCTCGAACATTCAAAACTCAGTATTCCGAAAAGTTGCTGACTGCTATCGCGAAAAATATGCACAACGTTCAGAGGGGTTGATATACCCTCATAATGAAAACACCACCTACTCCAAAAGAAGAAACGCTCGGGGGTGCTCAACCCTCCGAAATTTAATAAACCGAACGTCTTTAAGCGGAGATGATGAGGTGGGACCGCCATCTTGAAAAAAAATCGGCATCAAAAAGATTTCCCCCTTGTGCACGTCGCGGGGCTGCTTTTTATTGATGGAAACTTCCAGGATCCATCCCATCGGGAAAGTCCCGGAGGATGATGATTCACTCTTCATTACAAGATGTATAATTGAGTAGCAACTATGGCTTCCAACGAGGGGGAGGAACCAATTTTACAACGAAAAATTTGCATGTATGCCTCGAACAAATTGCCCTAATGAGAGGTCTTCACTTCTTTGAGATTTCAGAAGTTACTTCGGGAGTTTGGCGAATGGAAATGGTGGCAAATTTCCACTTCATTGGCTTCTTTATTCGTGAGTGATTTTTCATCAGAGATTGGAGAAGAACCAGAGTTTTCAATTTTGTTCATTCTTTGACTTGTGTTATGGAAAATTTATCATAATCATATTGAAGGACGAAGCTGTTCAGTATTAAAATGGCATTTTTGGTTTATTATTTGATAAAATCAAAAAAAAACCTTAGTGCTCGACCAAAAAAAAATTTACCCCCTCCCCCTGAAAATTTCACAGTTTACTTTTCAAATGTAGATTTGAATGAACTAATAAAAAAATCCGGTAAACCCGCAAGATTTCCCGTCGCGAGGTTATAGGTAAGATGTTCACATCATTGTAAGCAGTGTGAGTTCCTGAACAAAAAATATGAAGGGCAACATAGGCGGTCTCTCTTTGTTTGGAAGATATGGGCCCCCAAAGTTCAAAATTGTTGCATTCTCAGATCCTTTTTTCCGCCATAAAAATGATCTCTCACTTCTCAAATCCAGTTCATAAATCATCTTTGAACCTTCAACCAACGAATAGAGACACTTTCTTTCAAGAATATTCATTATTTAAAGGAAGAAAGGTGAAAATATTAGACAACAACTTAACCTATATTTCTACGAAATACTTCTCAATGTTAAAGCGGAGCTTGGCAACAGCGTCTTTTCATCGCTGGCCAACGTATTATGACCGAAGCATAGAACTCTATATTACTACTAGGTATATAATATAGAGTTCATTGGACCGAAGGGTAGTTGCTGGCGGTAAATATGAAATGATGAACAGTTGAAGGATATCATTGTAAGGAAAATGCTTCTGTCACTGAAGAAGAGGTGGTTATTCTAACATCAAAAGAAAATCTCTCATATTTCTTCAAGGTTTCACTCTCAATATTTTCGTTTGAACTTTCTTTCTATCCCCTTCAAAATAGGGAGGTTTCTTATCTACTTCGTTTTTTGTTGTGTCTTCGAGATGGTCCCAGTTTAGAATGAGATTCAGGGTATTCCAATAAAATGGGTTATATAATAACCTCGATTTCATTGGAAATCTGGGAAGGGCGAGACCTATCACATATGAAAAAAATGTACGTTGAAATATATGTCAGGGTGTATTCTCATTCCATTTCTATGTGTGTCAACCTTATAGATTTCATTAGAAACGAATTCTCCTATTGGAAGATTTAGAGTTTCGCAGTAAACAGTAAGAACTAAGAACATATTTCATTTTTCTCGCCAGCAATAACCTGTCATTCACGAATACGCACGATGATGGCACGATTCCGACCGATGAAATTTGCGCCATTGCCAAACTTCACTTTTAGTCTGAGTCGAAATCAGAAGGAATAGAGGTTGAGTGGTTGTCCAGTAATTTCATTATTTCTTCATTAAATATTATTTATTCTTGATGAAAAGTGTTGCTTATTGTTGGTTTAAGGTTCAAAGGTGGTTTGTGAACTATACAGATGAAGTGAGAGGTCGTTTTTATGGTGGAAAAAGGGACCTGAAAATGACTCATTTTGGAACTTTGGGGGCCCATATCTTCGAAATTAAGGGAGACCGCCTATGTTCGATTTCACATTTTTTATTCAGAAAATCACACTGCGTACAATGATATAAATATCTTTTCAATATCTCGGCGACGGGAAATCTTGCGGGTTCACCAAAAATCCGTCCGCCCGCCGTCCGTTGTCCGGGGCTTTTCTCTGAAAGTACTGAACCGAAATCCTTGAAACTTGGTAGAAAAATCGTTTGTCGCTCGATATTGATCATCGAAGCTTTTCAGCAGGATCGGCGGATTGCTCGCCAATATCGCAGTTTTCCGAATGAATATTCCGTAATGCAAGAGGCTTGATACGGCTGCTCGCATTTCAGAATTTTCTTCAGAAAAACTTTGAATCCCGCTATAATATTTACTAGCCGATAGTGGCGGACAATCTTAAAAATTGTTTTATTCCACTGTGAAACTTCTCACTTATGGTACTCGCGACGATGAAAGTTCGATAAATATCGCTGAAGAATTTGCACATTAATCTGAGAAAATAATATACCTTTGTGTGAAATTTGCAGTGTTTTTTATATTGCGAGTGTCCAGTGTTATTTTCTTTTTTTCATAAAATTATGAATTATAATATATATTTTTGAGAAGGAGCAGTACATTTTTTTATCGAACAATATGTGTGGAAACTATACAATTTTACGCATGATACAAGAAACAGGATAAAAACCTCAGCAAAAACTTTGTCTCCCCGTATGAGTTTAATGAAATGGTTGTTTGTTATTAAAGGGCTTCTTTTTCATCAACATTTTCTTCTTCTTTCCTTTCGATGCAGTCTGATAACTCGAAATCACACCTGAAACCAAAAAAGAAGACGGAAAATCCAAGATGAACTCGTGAATGATTTATTACTCTTCAAATTAATTTTAAGTTCACGATCCACCTCAAGAAAGAATCAGACACCGAATGAATTGCCTCTGAACTATCATCAAATTTATATATTGGACAACTATTTACTGAGTGTTCTGTTGTTTCTTTTTCTTCTCCGCACTCGCACCATGGAATTTCGACCGAATTCCATATGAAGAGGAAATCATTACATCGATCATAACCGGTTTTAAGTCGATTCAAAATGTACCAAATTTTCCTAGAATGATTAAAACCATGAACTTTTTCTTTGCTAAGGATCGCTTAGCAAACCTTTGTTGAAAAGATTACACAAATTCCATACCGAACTCCAAATTTCTTTGTCACTTTTGTTGGAATAAAGAAAATCGTTAATCCATAGAGGTTGACGAGATTTCAATCTAGCAATTTGAGAATCCGGAATATAAGACATGATTTGGAATAAATTCGGAAAAGAATGATATTTCTCCCAAGACTTTTCCACTGTAACCTGTCTGGGAATGTGAGGTGGCCGAATATTCGAAAGAACTGGTAACCACTGTAGAGGTGTAGATCTTCAAGTCCTACTAATGATCCTGATTGCAACATTAAGCTGTGCAGCAATTTTACAAACATAAGCGCTGTTAAACCAAACCGAACAAAAATATTCAGCAGCAAGAAAAACCGAAGCCAAAGCTGCCGTTCGAAGAGTGGTAGAGGGTCAGTAGCCCATGAAGAACCAGCTAGTTTTTACGAAGAAGATCATTTCTATATTTCAACTTCATGCGTAAGTTTTCCAAAGAGACCTTGAAATTTGAAGAAGAATCTAATTTTACTTCAAGATATTTAGGAGTGAAATTATGTTTCAGAGCGGCATTATTGGAAGTAACTTTCAAAGTTTACAACTTCTTTTGATTATTCAAATAAAAACGAGAAGCTTCTGTTTTATTAGGATCTGCACATAAACGCCACTCAATAAAATAAAATAAAATACTTATATTTAGAGTGTTTTCAATAATTTGAAAATCAGAATGAGGAAGAGCAAGAGCAATATTATCTGCATAGATGAATTTTTCTGAAGAAGTTGTAGCAATATCACATAAATATATATCAAATGAAAGGGGAGCTGGAACTGATCCTTGTGGGAGTCTATTATTCAAAGTTTTGAAACTACTACTGACATCATCAACAAAAATACGGAGTCTTCTGTCAGATAACATATTTTTAATCAGTCGAATCACTTTGTCACATTTCAGATGACTATGGAGTTTGAATATTAAACCATATTTCCACACCGTATCGTGAGCTGAAGAAAGATCCAAGAATGCAGCTCCCGTTTTCATCTTTTTATTGAAACCTGTTTCAATGAAAGTAGTAAGACTAAAACCTGATTTTTCCTAAAACATCGTGATAATTTTGCAGAATATCTTCAACACAGGATTCTATCTAGAACAGAATCAATCTCTCTAAAATTTCGAAAAGTACACTCAATAAACTTATGGGTCAATAACTATAAATAAATATAATAAATACTTGGGTGTGATGAATTTTCCCAATATTTCAGAGCTGCTGTTACTCTTGCCTTGCGACATTAAGTTGAAATATTTCCAGAATTCAAAATATCATACTACTATATTATTATTATTATGACTTGCAGTGAAGGAAATGAACCAATTTTTAAACGAAAATAAACTTGCATGCCTCGAGCAAATTTCCCCCAATAAGAGGTTTTACTTCTTTGAGATTTCATAAGTGACTTCCAGAGTTTAAGAAATTGAAATGATGGGAAATTTCCTCTTCATGAGTTCCTTTATTCATGAGTGATTCGTTATTAGGTAGATATTGGGGAACAATCAGAATTTCCTTTATGTTCATTCTTCGACTTTTGTTTTTGGAAAATTCAACATATTCTTATTGACAGAGGAAGCTGTTCAACTTCAAAATGAAGATTCCTTCATTGTCAATGTTTCTGTTTTTTTCGTTGAATTAATTCATAAAATTGCGAGTATAATGATTCACTTCTCATTACAAGATCTATAATTGAGTAGCAACTTAACCTTTCAGCGAGGAGTACGAACCATTTTAAATTTGCATGTAACGCCCCGAAAAACTTGAAATGGTAGGAAATTTCCTCTTCGCACTAGCTTCTTTATTCGTGAGCAATTTTCATCGGAAATTGAAGTAATATTAGAGCTTTATTTGTTGTTTTTTCTTCAACTTTTGTTTGAATTCAAACGAGTCTACTTGATAAAGGCTATCATTACATTCATTTAAATACATATTTTTCTGTAATACCTTTACATATACCTTATGATAGACTTTCATTGTCTTCACGTCTTCAAGACATGGTACGTTGAAGACAATAAAAGTTTATCGTGAGATATCAATATCAGAAGATATTATGTGAAGATATTACAGAAAAATCTGTTATTTCAATAATTTCATTAATAGCCTTTATCAAGTAGATTCGTTTAAATGTAATATTTGAAATGAAACAAAAGTATAAACTGTCATTAAATTTTTGAAGTTATAAAGATAATTACAAGCTTGCCAAAAGGTCTATGCCACCCTTGTTCGTTTGTAATCAAGTTTTCGTGAATGCACGTGGTAAGATTTTGACATATAACATAGAATAGATGCTACTGATGATTGTTAATCGAAAGATAAAAGATGAAAAACCGTGTCCAATGTTATTTTTGTATTGTATTTTACTAAGCAACCGTTTTCATAAGTTTTCGACTTCAATCATTATATCCCAGTAGATATAGAAATTAACTTGAATGTTTTTTCAAACTTTTCCATGGATAATTTATTTATTGACACTGTTCATCTTCCTACCAAGTTTCATTTCGATCAGATGAATATTTTTCGGGTTATTGAATAATCAAAATTTCAAATGGCTGTGATACAAAACCATCTGGTAGATTTGGCCCTTGAACGAACTTTACCGAGATATTCAGGATCAAAACCTAACCTGGAAATTTCAAGACTCTGGGTCCTTTCTTTCAAAAATTAGAGAACACACGGCCGGACAGCAACAAATTTGAACACGAATTCTTCATCAGTGAGTCCAACCTAGAACAAGCGCGTAAAAAGGATTTTTTGAAATTTCAACAGCTTTTATTCTGTTTAACAATGCCAAGTTTGTATTATTCTATATGATGAGGAAAAATTTCGTTAAAATCAACATGAACTTTCAAGAATCATCTGGGATCATGTAGGATGTAAATAAGTAGGTATCTTAATACATAGGATATTCAGACTAGGTAGTGAAAATAAAGAAAGTTTTTTATACTTTATGTAATAATGATTCAAGAAACACCTCTCTATTTTCTAGAAAAGTATGTGTACTGTCATGATGAGTAACCAAGTGGTAAGTTTACGTTTAGAACTGATATTTTTCACCAAATTCTATCCCTCGACTTAAAATGATTTCTAGAGAACATACTAATTGCTTAAGTCATTAACATCTTCTAAATTTCAATAATTTTGGAAAGAACTCCGGCATCTCTGAAATGATATTAATATCAATTGAAAAATATCAAAACTTTTCTTCCTTTACAATTGCAATTCAGCAATTCATAAGGAATTCCCCTGAAGGAAAATTTTGAGTTTTTCCCAAAGTATGTCAAAGAATATTCTTTCCTTCAGTAGGTTTTATACCGATTATTATATCTTTTTTTCATTGCTCTTTATTCATTATTTCGATCCTACTTGAGTCATCATGATCGATTTCAATCATGACAATTTCTTTCGTATTCTTTTTTTTTCGCTATTGTAGGATGATTTTTATGTTTGGCCATTTGGATTATTTCGATATACTTTTTATTTTCGAAATGAGAATTCTCTGTCGGTTTTTTCCCCCTTTCTATCATCTCCTTTGCAAATCTATTCACCAAATTCTGAATGCTTCAGAATCTTCACCATTTTTTTTATATTCCTTAATATATTCCAGACTTATACCAAATCTACTTCTTTCATAGCAAGATTTCAAGTTAATCTGTCCATTCATCATTTCTTCAATAGGTCTCCTCTTTGGGTTCCAATTATTGTTACAACGTTTGAATATGTTATGTATTTTTCAATTAAAATCATTTTAGATGAAATAACTGAACCCCAATTCAAGGAAGATTCGAAGCTCTCTCGACAAATTTTGTTATCTGATCGGACAATAATTTTCTGCATTTCATATCGGTATATTCAGATTTTAGTATTTTAAAGAGATAACAAGACATCGACAACGTTAGAGAATTCGAAAGATTTTTTCATCAACACAATATTCATTCGTTAACCAATAGGAATACACCTACCTGATAATTATGAATAACTGTAGATATAAAAAAAATGTAATGCTCATCTCAAAAGAATATATATATACTGTAGATGCCGAGCCACTCAATATAGCATTATTTTCTTTTAACAGATATCTAAAGATTGAACTCACAAAACAGTAGAAATCATTGGAATATTATAAGTGCACAAAAATTCCTGTGGTCCTACTTCTTTCCACAAATCTATTCATTCCCATCTCAATAATATTCGATGAAATACAACTTATTATAGTAATAATAACTGTTTCACTAAAAAACCCTCCTCCAAAAACAGTTTTTCATCTCTCTAATGACTACATGCTGACACCTGGATGCTGAATATTGACATCAACCCCAACTGACCTTCGCCATCTGCACAAAATAATAGACCAGCCATTCCTCAAAAGAATGTTTGTGGATATAACTAGCCCTTACGTACATTTTTCTTGTTTTAGGACCCTGCTAAAGGTGCGTGGTCCCATAAAACGGAAGGGGAAACGCTCTCAGTGACCTCACAAAAAGTCCTGCATATAATCCTTTCCTATTTTTATTTCAGTTAATCTCGGTATTCAACCCTGACAAAAGTGGACCGCAATTTGCGTACAGGAAACAATAAATACTTCCCTTTCATTCACTGACCAGGCCATCCAAGGGATCCAGCTAGGGTCACTTTCAATCCTGATATATGAACATTAGAATGCATACGACCGCTTGCAGACCTAACCCTTTGAATTGTCCTGGTAGAATCTTTTATTTCGTCCATTGTTTTCGTTTGCATATGTTTAGGGCCTTTGTTATTGGTACAGGGTCCAGGGAACGTTGGATGGACAACAAAGTTACCTTGTTTTGAAGTTGAGATTCAGTCGTTGAAAATAATCCAAAGTATGATAAGCTCGATGGAAAGTATCGTAGTTGCTGGTGCTTATTGGATGTTTTGTGGTAGAGAAGAGAGTAAATTTTAGTGGGATGTTCAGTTACAGTGTTTAATATATATTTCTGTGGTGTCTTTTTGTTAAATTTGGAATCATCATTTCGTTCAATTTTCGGCAGGTTTATTTGGAGAACTAATCACTTGTGGGGGGTGATTCGGCGTGATGGCCTTAATTCATCTTAATTTATTCTGAAATTTTAAATAAAGGAGTTTTTCACAATGAAATTTCGCCCTGAAATATTTTCAGGAGTTTCCAACTTACGGTTTTACCGGAAACAGCCTATCACGTTCTTATTTCAAATAGCACACACAAAAAATTGTTGAATCATTAAACAGCTTGTTTGGTAAAATTCAAGAAAGTGTACCATATCCTGGATTATTTGAATTCTTATGAAAAACACTGCAAATTTTACACAAGGGTTTATTATTTTCTTAGTTAAATACCCAATATACCATATCTTGAATAACTTAGAACCGAATGCGATGATTCATTTTCGATATTATTGGAAATTTGCAGCGTTTTTCTTTATATTTCAGTAACCACTGGTTGGAAATCATCCCGGTAAAATTTTTAGGTTTATTTATGCAACAGTAATCAACGTTCAGAGTTTCATGAAAATTCGGTGGTAAGTTTTTGAGAAATATTTTTTTTTTCCCCAACCCTCCATTTAGAGCCCGGTACACCGATCCTGCTGAAAAAATTTGAGGATCAACCTCGAGTGACACACGATTTTTCTACCAAGTTTCCGTCCAGTACTTCCAGAGAAAAGCCGCGGACATTGGTCGCCGGACGGACGGGTTTTTTTATTCGTTCATTCAAATCTACATACTGCAAAACGTTAACTGTGAAATTTTCAGGCGGGGTTAAAATATTTTTCTGTTGGTCGATCACTAAGGTTTATTATTAGATTTTATCAAATAATAAACCAAAAAAAGGTGACTACGGGGAGCCAACTTTTTCTGTATATTTCTGCAGTAAAATTGCCTTTTTAAAAAATCTGTTTCATTTTCAATTTCTCCAATATGAATATTTTTTTACTTTCAGTTAGAGTCAGATTTTTGTGAATGAAGAAGGGTTGCTCAAGCAAACCGTCATGAAGGGGTCCTTTTTTACTTGAAATTGTTTATAAGTTTATGATTAAAGTAAGCCCTGAAGAAGGAGTAAAAATTTCATCTCCAAAACGTCGGCATATCGATTAAAGTTGAGAGCAAAAAATATATTTCCATATTCCTGAAAATTGTTTTACTTATATAATACTCATGGATGAAAACCAAACTGATTTATGATTAAAGGTTCCAATTTGAAAATCTTGAGTCTCAATTGATTTGATCTCTACAAGTTTATGATCCTTTCATGAATACCATGTGCATTTTTGGTCCATATAGCAAACATTGTTGTGAAATTTCATATTGGAAAATTGAAATTGAAAAAGATTTTTTCGAAAGACGCTTCTTCTGCAGAAATATTCAGAAAAGTGTGAGTCGCCATCTACAACACTTTTCTCATAAATATTCGAATTACTCAGAAACCGAAGAGTTTTCTCCAGAAGCATGGCATACTGTTTCAATTTTATAGTTTTTTCTTGGGTTTTCCATTCCCATTATCTGAAACAGTAACAATTTCTAGGAAAAAGATTGCCTGATGAAGCAAGCCGGAACAATGCAAACGATAAACAAGGCAAACTTCGACGTTTCAGAGTACAAATATGACTCCTTCATCAGACAAACGAGAAAATTTGCAGAATTATTTTCTTTTGATTTTTCGTTTTTGGAGACTTTGGTATAATGGCATACTTTTATGGTTCGCTTAAAGTCGAGATGGTTTTCCTGTAATACAGAAAAATCTATGAACACGATTTTTTTATTTCTGTTTCTCTTTAATTGGTTTGGTTTTAGTTGGTATGGATCTCAAACCATTTTTCGATTCGTAAACCTTTTCTTTATTGAATTTAGCAACAATACTTCTGATTCTTTCTGAAAGGTCAAGTATATAAGGAATCACATTCTATGAATTGGGCTTTTAAGGATGGTTGTTCTGGTGTTGTTCCTGTAGATTTGGTTAAGAAATATAGGAAGGTTTGTTTGTCTGAATTCGAAAAGGTTTTATTTATATTCCCAAAAAAGTCTCGTGAAACGAAATATCAAAAAAAAAAATTATTCTGCAAATTTTCCCGTTTGAAGGAATCAGATTTGTAATCTGAGACGTTTCAGTTCGCTTTCTATTTTTTTGCTTTGTTCCAGTATTGTTCATTAGGCAAACTTAAACCTAGAAACTGTCTTTGGCAATTAAACCTGCAATCCTCAAGGTCGTTTTACATAAAAAAAAATTATTTTTATTTAATTCTTAATAGTTTTGTTTCAGAATTGGGTATTTCCGTATTGGTGTCAACAGGGACTCACACAGTTGTGAATATAATTGCAGAAGAAGTATTCTGAGAAAAAATCTTTTCCAATTTCAATATTTCCAATACGAATTCATAACAATGTTTGCTATATGAACCCAGAAAAAACCTACTAAATGATGCAAAATCCTCCCAACAAAAGTTTGAATCGATACACTGTTTAAAATTTCACCAAACAAGCCATCTAATGATGCAATCACTAATATTCTGGATGGCTGGTAGACTGTTTTCCAGTATGAAAAAACGCTGCAATTTTTACACGAAGGTTTATTATTTTCTCAGTTGATGTGCCAATTTTTCAGCGATATTTATCACACTATTATTTTATTGTATGTATACAATAACTTTTGAATTTAATAAATCTACTACTACTACTACTACTACTATCATTGTCGCGAGTAGCACAAGTGAGAAGTTTGACAGTGGATATAGCAATTTTTAAGATTGTTCGCCAATATCAGCTAGTAAATAATATAGCGGGATTCTAAGTTTTTTTGAAGAAAATTCTGAAATGCGAGCAGCCGTATCAAGCCTTTTGCATTTCGAAATATTCATTCAAAAAACCGCATTGGCTGGCAATCACTTAAACTGTTTAATTTCATTTCTTATCTCAATTTCTACCGGGTTGGAAAAAATGAAGTTTTCCAAAATGGAATCATAGAACTAAAACATGTGGATCATCGGCTCCTACCCTTAGTTCTAGATTCTCGACAATTGATGAGTTTTCCGGTTTTTTATTGAACTTTTTGCATATATCCTCCAAGTTGTTTTATCATATACATGCTCATTAGCTTTTATATTCACCCTTATTTCAAACATTGGATTTCGATTGAAACCAGTAACGGATATCCATATGTTGACAATAATTGCACTACGCAAACCAAACTTGATGGAAACCTTCGATCAACCGAATTTTTTGGAAATCTTTATTATATTATATATTAGTTTAAATTACGCTACTCAATTCGCGTTCTGCATGTAAAAGTGGTAGGTATTCAGTTATACAAGTGTATTTATCGAGATTTCAATGAATTTTTTATGGAATTGGTTTTTTTGCTGTGAGAAACCAATGATTTATGAATCATATATTGGTTAGTTTTATTTAAGATATGAATGAGCTTTATGAAGAAATTTAATCTCAAATCCCATAATCAGCAGGGTGATCTCTATAAATAATAATTTTATCCGATTTTCAGTAGTTATGTTTCGGATATTGGGAGAGAAAATTCAAAAATATTTAATTTTAACTACGATTATGAAATTGTTGAGAATATCGACGGGACATTTGCACATTGTGTTTATAAAATGAAAAACGAATCCGTTAAAAATTTCTCGATATGTGTTGAAAATTTGGTAATCAATCTTTTCATCTACTTTTAGATATATGATTCTGGATGAAAAGGTAACTGATTATTTCACTGGATTCAAGTCTTGAACCCGATTACAATAATTCATTTTCAGGATTATTGGAAATTTGCAGCATTTTTTTTTATAGCTCAGGGACCACTGGTCGGAAATTATCCGGGTGAAAATTTCTAGGTTGAGTTATGCAACAGTAATCAACGTTGAGAGTTTCATAAAAACTCGGCGGTATGTTTTCGCAAAATAATTTTTTCCCCCCTTACCCCAGTTTCAAGCCCTTAGGGTACACCGATCCTGCTGAGAAGCAGGACATGTTCAGTACTTTCAGAGAAAATCCCCGGAGTACGGACGGCGGACGAACGGATTTTTTTTATTAGTTCATTCAAATCTACATAATTCAAAATGTAAACTGTGAAATTGCCAGGGGGGTATTTTTTTGGTCGATCAATAAGGTTAATTATTTGATTTTATCAAATAATAAACCAAAAGTAAATTTTGCATGAAAACTGCAACCAATATCTACAACTTACTCTGAAGCTCCGATCCAATCGAATCACAACTTCTTCTTGAGATATTGAGGAAATAATCTCCAAAGTAGTTATGCTATTTTTGCCATTAATCTTCATATTATGATACGAAACCTGTTCCGGAAGTTCCAAGTTGCTAGTTTGTTCTGTTCGAAGATAATCGTTAGAACGAACGGTCGGCTATGGTCGGGCAGAATTAGTTTTTACACTGGATTCTTCATCAGTGAGAACAACATCACTTATGTGAAGTCAGGAGTAAGTAGTAGTACGTGTTTAGAATTTGATAAGATCTGCGATTCAATAAATTATGAGGAATTAAAATTATTACTTTCTTTCGATTTTTCGTTTTGTGAGACTTTAATCAAATTCACAATAACAATAACAATAACAATAACCTTTATTCAATTCATAGGACATTTGAATGTACAAGAATAAATGTCAAAAAAAAAGCATAAAAGTTAAAGGGTTACATTCCTTTCCCTCTTACAGAAATCCATAAATTCTTCTATATTATATGGTTCACATTTCATTATAAATTCATCTAATTTTCTAATAAACAAAATTTCCCTATTTACATTACGAAATTGCTTTGGTAGGACATTATACAATTTAATACACATATACATAGCATTATTGTGGGTCACAGTTAAAGAGTGTACTGGATAGAGATATTGATCAATTTGCCTTGTTTTTAAATTATTATTTTTGAACTTCTCGAATAATTCTTTGTGCTGCAGAAGAAATTTTATGCAATTATAAATGTAAAGTCCAGTCAAGGTATGTATTCTGTGAGCACGGAAAACACCCCTGCATGTTTGCCTGTATTTCATACCAAATATAGATCTTATCATCATTTTTTGCTTAACAAATAGGCTTGATATAAATGAACTATTGCCCCCGCACACAATACCATAAGACAGGTTAGATTGGAAACATGAAAAATAAACAACCCTCAATGTAGGAATATCTACAGACTTTTTCAAAACATTTATGGCATACAAAGACGAATTTAATTTCTTGTTCAACTGATCTACATGATTTTTCCAATTCGCTGTCAACATGAATACCCAAAAATTTAGTAGAACCAGCAATTTCTACATTAGTGTTCTCTAGAATTATGAAAAATTACACATTCCGTTTTTCCAGCATTTAATTTCAAGCCATTCATGGAACACCAGTCCTTCACATCGACAAATGCGTTATTCAATCCTTCAACCAATTTTATTAGATCATTTAGTAATTTCAGTATATTGGTATCATCAACATACAAAATCATATTAAGCAACTGACTAATATTGAAGGGCAGATCATTGATGTAGAGAATGAAAAGGAGTGGACCTAAAATGCTGCCCTGTGGCACACCACGAGTGATCTCTTTTTCTTCAGATATAAAAACATTGTTATCAACATTAATACGCACTTTCTGTTTTCGGCCTTTAAGATATGATTTCATTAACTTGAGTTGATTGTCTCGAATTCCATAAGCTTTGAGTTTCTTTAAAAGTATATCATGATCAACGCAATCAAACGCTTTAGATGAATCCAGAAATAAACCAATCGGAATTTTGCCTCTCTCTAAAGCTTCTATAACTTTTTGAGTTAGTTCAAAAACTGCAGTTGTTGTATTTTTCTTATTCATGTATCCATGTTGGGCTGGGCAGAAAATTTCGTGTTTTCTGGAAAACTTAACTAGACGATTGGCCAAAATCTTTTCAAATATCTTAGAAAAAGTTGTTAATAGATTAATCGGTCGGTAGTTGCCAAGATCATCCTCAGTACCAGACTTATGTATAGGTGAAACAATTGAAACTTTAAGTGCACTTGGAAATATACCAGTTATAAAGGCCTTATTAATGATACACTTTAATGGCTCAACAATCAAGTGAATAACCTTTTTTATGACAAAATTAGGAATTTGATCATGACCTGATGATAAAGAATTTTGCAATTGCTGGACTACTCTAATAATCTCCTCTGATTCAATTTCAAAAACAAAGAAGGATCCACTTACGTGCTTCAATCTACCATTGTATTCTGTTTGTGGTATCATTACATTATTGGAAGCAACATTGACAAAATAGGTGTTGAAATCTTCCACTAGTAGTTTTGGATTGACAGATGGTAGAGCTTCTTTTTTGGAACTACCTTTACCAGTTAATGATTTAATCAATTCCCAAGTTGTTTTAGTCTTATTATCAGAGCAATTGTTCCGGTATTCTTCATTATAGGCAACCTGCTTCCCAAGAAACTGCCCTTGACAAATTCTTTAATCCGAGGTTCAATCCTACAATCCGCAAGGGTGTTTTTCATAAAAAGACAATTTTATTCAATGATTTCAGATATTAAGCGTGAAACCCCAGAAAAAAACCTACATAATGATATATTTTTTTTATTTATAGATATTTCCCTAGTATTGTGATAAAATATTCATATGACTCATTGGACCGAAGGAAAAAATCCTAATCAATGCGGACCAGCCAAAGTCAACAGTTCGTTATCGAAACATGCCAATCCACCATTTTCTGATTCATCAACCCCAACACGAAAAACGTGCAAACAATCGAATACACAAACAAAACGTGACATTTCAAGACCGCTGACTTCATCGATCCATCTAACCTCAAATGCCTTGTCGTCGTAGCCGATGCCTTCATTTTCAATTTCTTCGTAATTATTCGACTGTAAATGCAAACGAAGGAGGAAAAAAGTGAGCGCGACTTTAAAAATGGAAACTGCGATTTAACGCCAATATCAGGGGGTGGTTAAAAGAGTAAGGTCGCTAGAAAAAGGGTAACCATAGTAACGGACTAGGGTGAGAGTCAGTTGAATTGAAGTTGAAGAACGTGGGAGGGTGGTAGGTGGCAGGACAACGCCCTATTTACGCCATCTCAGTTTTTGCCTCAATCTCGTCCTTCGATATTTCAATTACTTCGGATTGAATTCCATGACAACACGCCCGATGCGATGATTATTGAATATTATCGTTTTTCCAATTTCGGCGTTCGATGTTTTTCTCTTAGGGGGATTTGATTTGATATAAAGCGAGTTTTTAGAATATTCAGGGAGTATTGCTGATTGTCTTTCTCAAAAATTTCAGATTTTATTTAGGCTAAGCTATATCAACACATTCAGGCCTATTCTGTTTGCGAATTGCTATCAGAGCTCAGAAAAAATGAATCTTAGTTACTTACAGTTTACAGTTACTTAGATACTTAATGTATCTAAGGTACTGTGCCTTAGTTCCTTTTTTTGTTGGCGAAAAGTAACTAGTGATCTTAGAAACTTCTCAAAAGGAACTGTATCTTGTTACTTAAAGGAAAGTTCCTTTAGACGAATGTGTGTGAAGATGGCCCAGCACTTTGCGGTTTTCGAAAACATTTTTTTGTGCTGAATGGGGGTTTTTCCTGAATTTGGGTTATTACTGCAAAAGCAAATTTCAACATAATTATTATGGGTTTGATTCATCATTTTCCCAAATTACCTTCAGAAAGTATTCAAAATCAGATTTCAAAATTGAGGTTTGGCATTTGGCATGCACGAAGTGACAACTGTGTTTAGAAAAATAGCTTTTTCTGCTACAGAATAATTAAATATTTATTCCTATTCTGTGGTACACACGTGTTCTTCGTCAATATAACCAAAGAATTTCCGTTTGCGATTTGTCAGTAATATGACAGTATGACAATCTGTGTTCTTCTTTTTCTATTCCTTGGTCGTTGTCTTCTACTCTAACCAGATCGAAGTATAGCTATCTCTGTTTCCCTAAGCAAAGTAGCTCATTTGACGTCCTTTTCTTTCCGAGAAAGCTGAATTCGACGTTGCCATATCGTGCACTCAAGACAAATCCCTTCAAATGCAAATCCCCATTTTTCAGTTTTAGGTGATCAAACATTTTCTCGAAAATATAATATTGAAATTATATGTTTAAAATGGTATGTTCTAAAGGTTTCCCGTGGAAATTACTGCATTTTCGTTTAAAGGAAAAATCCCCATTGTTCTTGGTTTGTGCTGCTTTATGCCGTTGAGATTTTCCTTTGTTCCGGTTCTCAAGATATTACACAAATGTCCAAAATAGTCCAACCCGACTCTTTTCGAAAAACTAGGTTACAAACGGCTGAAATAGATTGTGCTTTACCTACATATACTGAGTTGTACCGTTCGAATTTTTTTGAAAGTTCCTCTAATTTCTCCAGAAATCATAAATGCAGAACTTTCCTCTCAAAATAAAGTTACAAAATTTGTGTTATATTTGTGGCAAATTGTGTCATAAATTTTTCCACGAAATTTTTTGGGGTTTCTCATAAAAAAAAATGCATAAACTTATAATATGTGTAAGATGATTCTTGCCGTTGAATTGTTCACAAAAATCCTGCTAATTATTCAAAAAAAAAAAAAAGATTTGGGAAGTAGGTTAGCCAAGTATTTTCGTTTTTATGAGTCAAAAATTGTTCAATATAGTTGTGCTACATTTATACCGACTTGTGCCGGTCAGATTTTCAGAAGAAACTCTCCACTTTTCCTTCGAATCAAGAGAATTAGAAAAAAATAAGTTTTGTTTTGAATAGGTAAATGAACTATTATCTATTATTTTAAAAATCATTTATTGGTTGTTTGAGGTTGTTGTATTTTACGAAGGTTGCTTTTAGGCTATCTTAAATTCCAATCTCCAATTCTGACGTCAATGAAATTTGAGCATACAAATTCTCCTTTTCTCTCTAATTCTTTCTCTAATTAAGTCAAGAAAAAAAAGAAATATATTACTTCATCTAAAACGTTAAACAATTCCAACCTTATATATAGAGGAACTTCAAAAGTATTTTATCTTTTTTGAAAAGGAACATTTAGATACGTATCTGAGTTAATGTTTTTAAAGAGTATCTCTATCAAAAAATAACTTATTCAGTATCTAGATCCTTTATCAAAGTATCTTTGATAGCTCTGATTGTTATCTTAGCAACATCAAAATAGTACTTGCTATGCTTGATAACAAGATAGGTTAGAAAGGGAATATTGCAGAAATCCATTTCTTTCAATATTATTTCTTCCAAGAATACGAAAATATTGAAAAAAGGGAAGTATATACTCATGGAAATGTGTTCAAGGTTCTCTAGAATATTCAGTTTTGAGAAAACTTCTTAGACTAAAATACCGGCTTGTAGAAAACAGCTGAAATGATTATTCTAATTATATCAACAACAGCAATCCCTTCGAATTGCAAATAGAAAAGTTCATTGAATTTCGAATTATTAACGACTGAAATAAATGGTTGAATTTAATTTCTGGTAACCAATATTCTATTGGTATCCAGGAAATTGTTTATTGGTCGATTGGACTTTTCTGTTTCGTAACATTTTTGAATAAGTCTATGTATATCTAAATAACGAGAACCGTTAATAATAATAATTGTTGTCAATTTTTTTTATCAGTCAATAAAATCAATACTATAATGGCGAATAAATTTCATACTTATTTTTATTATCCTGGGTCCTAGTCACCTTGTATTTCAGCTATGAAGGGAATTTTTATTTTCTTGGAATTCCGTGAAATCTTTCCTATAAAAACTGAATCTTCCTGTATACAAATTTTATCTAAATCTAGTTAACAGTTACGAGGTATATCATGTTAATCCTCTCTCCTATCAAACCATGAATTGCGAAATCATCTCTATGTATATTCGTAACCTCTACGAAATAGAATGAATATTTTTATACTTAGGTACAGGTGATCATTTAATCCGAATAATCTCCTCTGATACTATTGTCTGAATGATTGATTTTGAATACAGGTGGTACTGTAATGTAAATACATTGTATTATATTGAGATTCTACCTGATTTATGAAGGTACCTATTCTCCTATAGAAAAAGCCACATCCGTATCCTAACGCCGTGAACTTGCTTTGGAATTCTTAGATTTGTTATGCAAATTCAAGGAAATAAAAATCGAATATTACTATTGACATGAGATGGCTTTATGACCCCTACAGATAATACCCACATGTTCAATTTTTGTCGAGAGATTAATAAAGTTTTCATCTTTTCCAAAATGGGGTCTGAACGCCGGATATCTATATCTATTTTAGAGTTAGTTGTCTTGAAAAGTTTATTGTTGATTTAAATGGTTTATCGAGATTCGATGTAAAGTAAAAGAACAGGTCTCTTGCATAATTTTTTTTTTCATTGGAATCAAATATTCTATCTGTAAGACTACTGAAAAACTTTAATCGCCGTCAAAAATTTCAATTTTCAACGAGAAAACCATCTTCTAAATTTGGTTCCACATCTTGGCTGTTCAAACGGATGAAACTTCACTCCTTCCGTGACGTACCGGGATATCTCTCTTTCTTCTCGGGTACTTTTCTCTTTAGCAAGCAAGTAGACAACGTCGGCTGAATCGATCGGTGAATCTTGCAATAACGAGAGACGTAATAGGCGATCTGACGCGTTTCACCCGCTTCGGCCTTGCGTCCCAATCTGATTATTTTCAATACCGAATTATTTAAAATTCGCGAATTTTTGAATTGTGTGATAGCTTACATTATGAATTTATATCGACATAGAATGAAAAAAACATGAAAATATGATAATTCGTGTTACATGCAAGAGACCTATTATATACGCGTTCAGGTGAAGACAGAACAAGATACTAACACACTGTTTTGCTGGGTTCAATTCAGAGTTTTGTCCAATGTCTGTCATTTTCGAATTTTTTTCTGAAAATGGTATCAAACGAGTAGGTTTGACTAATTAATGACGAATCCGGTGTCCAAATCGATTCTGTCCGGCCGGCCGTCCATATGCCGCGGACAAAATAAAAAATTAGCCCATCGGTTTCAGAGTTATAGCCATTAAGATTACATCCCTGTTATTTCAGAAACTGCTGAAGCCATTGGAGTGAAACTTGGCACTTATTTGTATCTTAAGGTGGCGCAACTTCGAGCGAAATTTTGTTGAGATCGTACTGTCAGTAAATTCGAAAAAAATTCCTTCAAAATGTTTTTAGAAATTTTTTTTTTTTTAACTATCGACTATATGTGTAAAAAGTACTGCACGAACCTAGAGCTGTATATTTCACATCAGGGTACCAAATTTCAGATTGATAGCCTCATAATTTCCGGAGATATTGGGAAAAAATGTTAAATTTCGAGGTTTTTCCTTTTGTATCGTAGTTTTTTCTGCAATTACTAAAAAAATCCTAGAAAGCACTGACGTAAAATCAGCAGCTTTTTCGCGCATGTTCAAATTCGTTGCCAAAGCGGTCATCTTCTTCGAACATGCGCGCAAAAGCTGCTGAATAGGTTTTTTCGAGTAATTACAGAAAAAAACACCGATACAAAAGAAAAAACCTCGAAATTTGACTTGTTTTCCCAATATCTCCGGATAGAAATGAACCAGTACCCAATAACACAAATGAACAAATAGAACCCGGCAAACGAAAAACAATATTGAAATAAATCAAAATTGACTTAAGGGGAGGAGTATTCAAGGAAAAACTAATCTCTAATTGATACTAAAACCCCAATTTCAATAATGTTTCTTCTCATAATACCAATTAAAAAAGCTCCCAATTAACACACTTCTTTGATGAACCCCCTAAGATGATTGGACATTAACGGAACCAAAATAGTTTCCTCGTCGCCAAATTAAAAATATTTCAATTACAACACTTCATGGCCTCAGTAATAAGCCGACTAATAAAGAAGACCCCGTAAAAATGGCAAATGAACTAAACGATAAAACCGACGCTATACGGCAAATACAATGTCCCAATAAATTGAATTTAATCGTCGACCGTCTTATTCCTCGTTTAATTCGTAACTTATTCATTATCCGAAAAAAACATCCCCGCATCGAGGGGGCGCCCATACCCTCGTCTTAGGGTAATTTTCCGTTCTTCTATCCATAATTAGAATCCTCGCGAAATTTCCTATGAGCATTCATGCCGTCATTTTTCAATCAAGTAAAAGTAGGTGTATTCCATTCACATCCAAAAATGTCAACCGGTAGGCCGTGTAATAGGTTTATCAAGTTTCTGTAACTAGAATTAAGCCATGGCACTAGTAAAATGTTGTGAAGTTCGAAATCGCTCGAACGGTTTCGGAGTTATTATTTATTTCCTGATATTTCAGGAATTACTCCTACGATTGGATTTGAACTAGACAGTTTGTTGGAGCATAAATTTTGAAAAAAAATTTTTCGAAATTTTTTTTCGGGAAACGAATCATCGAATCCGAAAAAAACTTCTGCTTGTATCTTGAAAATCATATTTACAGCGGTGTACCAAATTTCATTCCGATACAAGCATAATTTCTGAAGATATTGGGAAAAAATATATAAAATTTCGTTGTTTTCTTCTCGATATCGATAGTTTTTCCGGCTCAAAAATAGTGATTTAATCGAAATGCAACTTGGCAGTTAGTTCGAAAATACTGATGGACAACTCTGTGCAGAATTTCGTGATGATCGTGTCATTAGAACAATTTGAAAAAAAAGTTTCAAGTTTTCTTCAAATATTCAATATTCTGTGATCTTATTATTATATCTTTTTCAGGATATTCTGTATGAACCTTCGAACTATCATTTTTCGAAAACCTAGCGGCCGACCGTGAACACAATAACTTCCGAAAGAAACAACTAAGAAACTCGATATTTGTAGAGTAGGTTTGGACCTTAATTACGAAGGCCGAATTCGTGGATGTAATCCACCCAATGATTCCGCAGATATACTCATTTAAAATTTTATTTTTACAATATTTCCAAAAATACAGATTAGATCGAATTGAAATCCAGTAGTTTGTCGAAAAAAACCTAGAAACGAACTGCCGTGAAGGCAGCTGCTTTTTCGCGCATTTTCACATTAGTTGCCAAAGCGGTCATCTCCATTGAACATGCGCGCAGAAGCTGCTGCCGTCACGGCAGTGCTTTTCTAGGTTTTTGAATCAATAAATATTTCAATAATTGGCTACAGAAAAACCCTGTTTAATTTCACACAGATATCATGGGCTCTTATTGAAACACCTTTTTACGCGCTTGTGCTGGGGACCAGCGCGTTATCATTTCGCCACGAGGTCTGTAATTTTCGAATTTTGAGCCGAAATTGGTCTCAAACGACTAGGTTGACACTGATGAAGATTCCGTGGTCAAAATTGATTCTGTCTGTCCGGCCGACCGTCCGCCTTGTGCGCTGTAACTTTTGAAAGAAAGGACCTAGAGTCTCGAAATTTTCAGGTTAAGTTGAGATCCTGAATATCTCAGTTGAGTTCGTTAATGGGCCAAATCTGCCGAAAGGTTTTTGTGCTACAGCCATTTGAAATATTGATTTTTCAATAACTCGATAAATATTCATCTGATCGAAATTAAACTTGGTTGGAATTTTTTTTTCTAAATTTTTTTTCGAAAATTTTTCTATTTCATTGAAATTTCACTGAAATTTCCAAGTCTCCATTTCGCAATGTGAACAAGTGCGTAAAAGCTGATGACTTCACGTCAGTGCTTTCCTAGATTTTTAGTATCCTCGTCGCCAAATTAAATTAAAATATTCCACTTACAACACTTCATCGCCTCAGTAAGAAGCCGACTAATGAAGAAGACCCCGTAAAAATGACAAATTAACTAAACGATAAAACCGACTCTATCCAGCAAATACAAATGTCCCAATAAATTAAATTTAATCGTCGACCGTCTTATTCCTCGTTTAATTCGTAACTTATTTATTATCCGAAAAATACATCCCCGCATCGAGGGGGCGCCCACACCCTCGTTTTAGGGGGTGGCGTTCTTTTAGGGGTGCCAGGGACTTATTAGGGCCGCCCCCAATATATTTGCGTGGTATGGAAGAGTGACTAAGTGAAGATGGCAGAAAAATCTATTTGTAACCCTGACAACACGTTACGTTGAGGAAATGGAAATCTGGGGAGAAGATCGCTGCCTGTAGGTTTTCTTCCCTTTTTTAGGGGAGAATGCACGGCATCGTTGATTATGGTTCCGATTTGAGCTGATTTGGATATTGATTAAAAGATGGCATCTTCGTGTTTGTAGGCTTTAAAATTCGAAAAAAGAACAAAAGTGAAATCATAATAGATTTTATGCGTTCGTTGAAAATGGTAGCCATAGTTCCATCAGGGTATTGGACCAGCAAAACCTATACATATAGAGGATATTGTGACATTAACATGAAATTACCACGAAAATCATCTCTTGCCTGTAACAAACGGTTTTCGTGGTAAATCTTAGAGAGCTTGTGTGAATTTCACATATTGTACAGTGGTTCTGTGACGGTACTTATATATTCTGAATTTCACAATGTCTTATGTAAAATCGACTAATTCTTGGATAGACCGCCTGGTTCTCTGTTTACTGTACAATTACAAAAATATGTATTTTCTGAGGACCGCAATGAGAAATTACGTTGTAGTTCCTCTTGATTCGTGAATCATTCCGTACATAATAGCTTTCACAAATACTCTGTATTTATAGCAATAATGTAATTTTACTTAGGTATCGATTGAAGCTTATTTTGGGAGGATTTTGCATTATTTTTGAGGTTTTTATGGGTTTTCACTCCCAATATCTGAAACAGAACTATTAAAAATTAAATAAAAATTATTTTTTTCATGAAAAACGCCCTTGCGGATTGCAGTATCAACTATTTGTCAAGGGAATTTCTTGCAGAAAAGATTGCCTAATGAACAACACAGGAACAATACAAACGATAGAGAAAACGAACTGCGACATTTCAGTGTACAAATCTGACTCTTTCATCAGACAAAGCAGAAAATTTCAAGAATTATTTTCTTTCGATTTGAGACTTTTTTTTCGAAAGAAAATAATTCTTGAAATTTTCTGCTTTGTCTGATGAGAGGGTCAGATTTGTACTCTGAAACGTCACAGTTCGTTTTCTTTATCGTTTGTATTGTTTCTGTGTTGTTCATTAGGCAATCTTTTCTGCAAGAAACTGCCCTTGACAAATAGTTGATACTGCAATCCGCAAGGGCGTTTTTCATGAAAAAGACAATTTTTATTTAATTTTTAATAGTTCTGTTTCAGATATTAAGAGTGAAAACCCATAAAAACCTAAAAAGTATAATTTACCTCTCTAGGTAAGTGTAGAGACAGATGCATATTCACCCATTTGATTTTTATTGTTTTCGCACATGCTTTTTCACGGAAATTATTCACTTTCAAATTGTGTTTTATTCAATTATTTATAATTTTGCACATACATTCCAACAAATTTTGTGTTTTAATCAAAGTACAAAAATATTCGTATAGATTTTGTTTTTACCTATGAACTTCATCCAATAGTCTGTGTTTTGAAAGAAATTGTTCCATGAATATTGTGTTTTTTTTCACGGGAGTACTTCGTGAATATTCCATACTTTCACATATGTTTTTTCATGAATATTTTGTTCAATTTAAGAAAGATTTCATGAATTTAACTTCTATCAATGAAACTATAAAATATTGAAATGAATAATTTAATGACTCATTAAACGAGGGTTTACCTCGGAAGAATTAATTGGGTGATCTTCTAATCATATCAAAGTCGCGAAATTTTGCATGAGCCTTCGAACCGTAATTGTTTCAAGAGATTTCAATCCAACCGCATTTGTATTTTTGGAAATATTGGGTAGATAGACTTTGCAGAATGGCGAATTTTACTGATTAACTGATACGAACTTCGTAATTGAATCCCAAACCTCCTCTACAAATATCGAAAATCACATTTGTTTCTTTTCAATCTGTATTTTTGGAAATATTGAAAAAATGAAACAACTTGGCTGCTTGATATTTGCTGGGAAGGTTGGGGACTCATTTAAATTGGGATTGAAATGAGAAACAAACCTATTGATGCTATGAGTTGTGAAATGATAATGAGCAGACCTCTGTCCAAGGTGCCAATACAAAATCTTTGAAAAAAGGCCTACCACTGGCGAACCGAAATTTCAGATAGAATAATTTCTGTAAACTGCACTCTATCTATATTTGTAGAGATCATGACTGATTGGATGAAAGTTGTGTTGGCGCTCCTGATTTCACGTGAATTATGTTAATATAATTTTTATTGGATATGTTCTGTAACTCAATTTGGTTACTTCAGTTGCTAGTTTTCTGTTCCGTGAATATGAAATATTCAATATTCTATTCTGGGATTTTTTGTCGCAAAGCAAACATGGAACTCCATAGAACGTATAAAATCAACTGAAACGAACTGAAAAGACACACAATATCAGTTTTCGTGTGAACGTTTTCGTTTCTGTAGTAATTTCATCAGTAAAAGCCATTGATTCACTTGTTCACCTATCTATTCCATTCTAGAGAAGAATTTCGGAACTTATATTTAAATTCGATAATTCTAGACATAAGAGCAGACATTAAGAGCAAACAATACCTCGAATATAACGGGGTACTTATGGAGGTCAGAGTTCGTTTTTTCCGCAGAATTTTCCGGGTGCAAATGGTCGAAATAAATGTTGTCACTTATTTCATATTAAAACTTTTCACTAGTAATACCACTAGAGGTCAAACAATTTTCGGATTTAATTTGACTTCCTGTGGTACCTATTCGGTAAGAAAATTCCACACCAAATGTTTTTATTTCCAACAACATCAATTTTCGTCTTCATCAAGTACTTGCAAAACATAGAAGGTTTTGTCGACTTGATTAATTTAGTTACCACGGCAACTCAGTGAAACTCTAAGGGCCGTATTTATAGTTGTTCCTTGAGGCTTCCTTGAACTGAAGGCCGCCTTGAATTTGCTTTTCTATGTTTCTATGCAAACAGACTTGTATTTGTTTCCATAGAAAAGCAAATTCAAGGCGGCCTTCAGTTCAAGGAAGCCTCAAGGAACAACTATAAATACGGCCCTTAGCTAGAAATTATTTATGTTTTGAATTTGTCAAAAACTGCACGACTTCAAAAATATCTCGCTTCGGTCGAGAAAGTAAAGAAAATATTCGCCAGAATATTGAGCAGTTGACACCCGCGAATACAAAGAAATCAAAGGCAAGTGTATGGAAGCATTTTATAAACTTTTGCGCAGAAAACGCGTATGATTTCGACAGAGCGAATATACCTGTGGAAGAACTGGCGCTTATTCTTGAAGACTATGCCTTCAACATGCGAGAAAAGAACTCGGAAGACTACAAGTCGAGAGTGTTATCAAAGTTCTATGGAACTCCATAGCTAAGCAGTTGCAGGAATATTTTTTCGAAAGGTATAATCGCAAATTTAATCCATTCTCTGACATAGAATTTGTCAACGCAAGAGCTGCAAAACATGCTAAGCGTCGGAAGCTACGAATAGATCCAACCAAGAGAAAGAGGAGTTCATCCGCACTTTCAGCAGATGAATTGAGAAAATATTCTGTCATTATAAACGTCAAAAAAATTCCAGTATAATTCATCCATTGCGATGGTTATCTGTCAGAAACACACGTTCTAATTGGTTAAAAATCACATGTGTGGAATTTTGGGGAAAATAAAAACTGAAATGGAGAGAAAAATGGAAAAATAACTAACATTACGCGTTGAGTATACCCAAAAAAAAATTTTCAAAAAATAATCACTGAAGCCTGCAGAACGCCACCTCGTTTTCTCCTATTAATGTTGAAATTCCTAAGAGTTCTAATATTTCTCGCGGCTATTGACAACGTTAAAACATGCAGATATATTTGTATTCTGTGATGCAGGTGCCTGAGTTTGAGATATTAACGACGTTTAATGAAACTTCAATGTGACTATGTTGCCGAAATGGCGAAGCCTTAATCTACGAGCACATTGTAATGTATGCTATCCTAATGCTCCTGTTTCATAGAACTGTTGGAAATTATCAAGTAATCGACAACCATTTAACGAAAACTCGTTATTTGTGTTTGCTTCAAGATACACGTGTCTACTCGCCTTCTTGAACGTATCGTTGGGTGAGAAATACAATTTTAATATTCTCACTATCTTTCGTTTTAATTAATTTCCACCCACTGAGCATTGAAAACTCATCAAAGGATTTCAACTTTCCCTATTAATTCTGAGCTACTTTCATAAAAGTATATTTCCGATACCTCCGTTTTTTTTATTTTGCTGGTTCTAAGATTCCAGTTAATTTATGTTCCAATAGTCGTTAGGTATCTTTAATCATGGTATATTTTTCTGTTGATAATCGAGGAATTCCTGAAATTAATCCATGGAAGGAAAATTATTGAAGACATTCTGAAATAGCAATGGCGGGATGTCAAGAGACTTTAATCGCTTGTTCAAATTCGAAGCCAGGACCCAAAACTGAATTACATTTTCTTCAGGTTTTTCTAGGTTTTCTGCAAATTTTCTCTCCGATGAAAGAGGCAGGCATGGGCTATGATCACTAAGTTGATGGTTTGCACTATTAATTTTGTTCATACTTATACGTATATAGCAAGATCAATCCAATTTCATAGACAAGATTTCAAATAACCTTTTTTTTCCAAGTTACCACTCTATATCTGAAAAAGAACTATTAAAAATTGAATGAAATTCATTATTATTTATGGAAATGGCCGTTGTTGATTGCGGAATTCAAACTATTCATCAAGGGTAGGATCTTGAAAGTATGTTACCTTAAAAACAAAATTGGAATATTGTAAACGATTGACGAAGTTAAATGTAAAGTTTCAATCTATACCTTACCCCTTCATCAGACAATAAAGCGAAAATTTGCAGAGTTAAAATTTTAGAAAGTTCTTGGGATACGAGTATATTGCAAGCAAATTTTCGCTTTATTTTCTAATGTGAGAGTCAGATATACACTCCGAAAAAAATTACGATTCTCTCGTTGGTCGTTTACATTGTTCCGATTTTGTTCACTAGGCATCATTTCTTCTAAAAACCGCCCGTGCAACCCTCAAGGGCGTGCTCAATAAAAAATTTGATTTAATTTTAAATATGTAGTTTTTTTCCAGATCCCTCCAAAATACCCTTTCATCGATGTTTGCAGTTCTGCTCTCTCATCAAACCAAGGGGCAGTTCACGGTTGAAAATAGACAACCTCAATCTGTCGAATTCGTTCTGAAATTTCCCTTGTCCAGAGATACAAAATTTTCGACATTTTTGGATAGGCAACTTGGACCGAAGTCTCCTGTCAAATTTGATCGATGAATTTTCAACTTGTTATGTCAATATGACAGTTGTGATTCAGATTAAGAATAAACCAAGAATATTTCATTAAAAAGTCTGACTAAAAAACGCATACATTCAGGAGTCAGCAGTCTGATTCAGAATAAGGATTACTAACACTCCTGCAAATATGAAAAAGAAGCTCCAAAACCTTCTGACCTCAGATGATATAACACTAGATTTGTCTGAGACTTTTCCATTATCCTACACTCCGTTTCCTGACATCAAATTACGAATCAGTTATGTAGTGCTTGCACTTGTCATCGTTTTATTAGCATTCATATTGTACAAGTACTCCTCCAGATGAAATTCAGAAATGTTAAGCAAAATCCGTCTATAGAGTTGAACATAAAGGAATAAAATACTCACATGAATTGGAATGTATCTAACACTACAAAAAATTATTTAAGAGTCGCTCCATGCTAATTCAGCCAGGAGCACCTGTTTCTATGATTTTTTTGCATTAAGTCGTATATTACTAGTTTGTGGCATTTTGCAACACCTGCTTATTTGTACTCTATGTAAATTAGGCAATGATAGAACCATTGGTAAAATGTAAATGCGATTGGAAGATAGTATCTTCATATTACCTTTTTCTACAAATATCGCATATGCTCCTGACATTGATCAAACATCAAGGATGGAGGTTGAAATTCATATACCTTCATGTAATTATGTTTAAATAAAGGGTTTTTGAAGTAGAAGCCTTATTTTGGTTCGTAGGAAAAATTTAATATTTTGTGGGATATAATTTTCTTAACTGATATTTCATTCAGTAGAGAAAGGATTGCCACTAAGAATGAAAGACCGTATCAGTTGACGGCTTATTAGGCACATGTTCTCACGCGCTTCTTCTAGGGAACATCGCGTTATCATTTCGTCACGATGTCTGTTATTTTCGAATTATGAGCTGTAAATGATTTTAAACGATTGAGTTGAGCTCCCTGAAGAAGAATCCGTGGCCAAATTCAATTGTGCTCTAACTTTCGAAGGAGAAGACTCAGCGACTTGAAATTGTCAGTTAAGGTTTGTAGTCCGAATATCTCGGTTGAGTTCCTTAATGGGTGGAATCGGTTGGATAGTTTCAGAGTTAGGCCCATTTGAAATTTGGAGGTTAATTCCTCGATATCTCATGAAGTATTGACTCGATCGAATTGAAACTTCGTGGACAGTTTTGAAATACCAACGCGCAACCTAGAGCAAAATTATGCGTGTATCCACTCGTTTGAAAATAAAAAAAAAATTTTGTTCGAAAATTTTTTAAATTTTTGATGAAAAATTGTTTTTCCTTCAGAAATATTAATTAGATTTCACTGGAACTTGGCACAAACTTTACAATCGGTATTTAACAAGAATGTTCCAAATTTCAATGCGATCCGATATTTATTTTCGGAGATATAAGGGAAAAAATGTGCCAAATTTCGTTGTTATTTGGAATTTCAACGTAATTTCCGCAATATCTTAAGAAGTACAAATAGTACCATCAGATTGAAGCTTTGTAATCAAGTGGAGATAACCAACACACTACTAGGTGCAAAATTTCGTGTTGATCTAACAATTAGAATTTGAACAGGTGCGTAAAAGCTCCTGACCTCACGTCAGTGCTTTTCTAGATTTTTTGTCTATTATGCCTTACACTCTCTTCAAAATATCTTTCATGTGAAGAAATTCATGCAAGTGCGGGTTTATATTAGAAAACCTACTTTGAATTAACGTGCAAATTCAAACATATAACTCCTCGTATTTTCAACTAGCTGACGTCACTCATTTCAAAGATGAGCACAACATGTTTTTGCGCGCATGTTCTAGGGGAACAGCGTGCTATCGTTTGTCCAAATGTCTGTAATTTTCGATGATAAAGCAGAAAATGGTCTTAAACGACTAGGTTGACGACCTCACTGATGACGAATCCGTTGTCAAAATCGATTCTGTCCGGCCGACCGTCACCACGATTACGGGCGTACAGAGGATTCTATCAACTTGAAAATTTCAGGAAGTGATTCATTTCGAAATACGAAGGTTGAGTTCGTTAATGGGCCGAATCGGCAGAATAGTTTCGGAGTTATAGCACTTTGAAATTTTGAGGTTAAGTTCCTCATATTTCAGAAACTACTGAAGCGATTGGATACAAACTTGGCAGTTAGTTGGAGCATAACGGCGCGCAACTTTGAGCAAAATTTCAATTCGATACGGCTATTAGTTTTGGAGATATTGGGAAAAAATATGTAAAATTTCTTGGTCTTCTTCTCGATATCGTTGTTTTTTTTCGGTAAAACTCAAGAAATACTGACTCAATCTTGATGAAATTTTGCAGCTAGTTCGAAGATGTTGAGGGACAACTCTGTACAAAATTTTGTGATGATCGTGTCATTAGAACAATTTTAAAAAAACTCAAACTTTTTTTTTCGAATATTTAATATTCTGTGATCTTCTCATCATATTATCCTCATTAAATTCGTTATGAACCTTCAAACTGGTACTCAAGTACTGAATTTCAATTCTATCTAATCTGTATTTCTGGAAATATTGGGAAAATAAAATTCCGAATGCCGGCCGTTCGGCCGACCGTAAACACAATAACTTCCAGAAGAAACTCGATATTTATAGTTTAGGTTTGGGGCTTTTATTACGAAGGTCGAATTCGTGAATGAGTAAAATCAGCCCAATGATTCCGTAGATATCCCCATTCAAAATTTTATTTTTCCAAAAATACAGATTAGATCGAATTGAAATCCAGTAATTTATCGAAAAAAATCTAGAAAAGCACTGTCGTGAAGGCAGCAGATTTGCGCGCATGTTCTAATTCGTTGCTGAAGAGGTCATCTACATTGAACATGCGCGCAACCGCTGCTGCCTTCACGACAGTGCTTTCCTAGATTTTTACATCATGATCTCAACAAAAACCTATATTTGGAAAGAATTATCTGCTTTGAGAAGCCGAGGTACCTATTACAGATATTTGTAAATAACGTGAACCTCATCATGTCAAATCTGTGCTGTAGTCATAGACCTATAAAACTATAGAGAGTTTAATATGTCTATGGCTGTAGTACACCTTCCCCAGTCATAGAAAATTTGACGAAATTTGTGGGTTGATAACTTGGACCGAAGTCGTCTATTGCCGCATAGTTTTTAGTTTTCATCGTTCCGAAAATGACAGCTCTTTAAATGACACCTGAAAAATACCAGGTTATTTTAAATGAAATCCACAACTGGAAAAAAAATTATACCCATGATTGACCTATACATGGAGAGAATCCGAAGCACCCTGATATTAATGAGAACACACTTCCCCACCGAAAATAAGGGCTAAATCCACTCTTATATTCTTAGCCATTTTTGTGAACAATTTCAGAGCAAACTGATATTATAGTTAATCCATGAACTGTGTCCATATCCTATATTTCTAAAATGAGAAAGGCTACTCTATTGCGTTATTCCATGGAACAACATTTTCCAAATAGAAATTCAGAGTTCCAAAAAAAATCATTCCCCATTGCCTTTTGCATTGAATATTGAATAGGATATGAATTTAAATCACCTGCGTGTCATGCACCTATTCAAAATATTAATTTAAAACAGAACATCCATAGGGGATCGCAAGTAGCACCCTAGTAACAGTATCCAATTGTTACGAATGATTAGTAGACGGTCTACCTTGGTCGAGACCTTTTCTATTTATGTTATTTTTTTTCTCTAACAGCTGTACGAATTCAAAACCGGACATGTTCTTGATTCGCCAGTCCACGGCTCTGAGAAAGAGTCCGTATTCCCTTTCAGTTCTTTCGAAAGACAAAAGGGGCCTTCCTTCCCCTAACTGCACCCTCCTCGAACGAATCGTTAGCTATGCATGTTATGCAAATGCAGAAGACTTTTTTTGCTTTAGTTTTAACTGATAGGAGTTTTTATGTGTGATTCAATGCAGTGACAATTGTTTCATGAATGAGCTGCTCCTGACCGGTAACAGTTTTGGCCTGCGAACTAAAGTAACGTTCCCAAGACAAAAGGGAATGAAACAAAAAGGATTTGTTGAAAAAATATTACAACAGAAATTCAATTAGTTTTTTTCACTCGTAGGTTACATATTGTTTCTACCACTTCCTGTAGGAATATGTTAATTCGATTGTTTTAGGTATGAAGGTAGTGATGAAAACGTTGCCGATTCGTGTTTTGGGGAATGAAAAAAATTATAGGTTCGGATTGGTTGATCTTGGGGTTGAGAAACTGTCAACTGATTTTTAGATGTTTAATATGTTAGAGGCTGCGGGAATTTACAGTTTGCCGCACAATAACTTCCTGTTTTTGTGATGTTTAAGATTTAGACAGTAAAAATTGTTAAGTGACATGAATATACAGGGTGGTGCAACAGTGGCACGTTGTTCCATATCTCTAGTTAGGAAACAGATGAAAATCCAGTTTTCTATGATATCACCTTATTGCTCGACCTCGAGAAATTGAAAATGTTTTCGGTTACTCAGGGTGTTCCCCTTTTTCCGGGCGGATCAGAACTTTGCTTTCTTAAATGGCAACATGTTTTTTCATTACTTTTTCGGTTTCTACATGTAAAATGAAATACAAAATATCAACGATTTTCGAGGTATTCTACTTGTCATGTCTTATTTTCCAATATTCGTCACTCAGAATATTTGAAATTATTAAGGTGTGTCAAGTACTAGGGGAATTTATTTCTGGTCAAATATTGTACATTGGTTACTCTCTCAAACGCTATATTTGAAATGGAACTGGGATATACAGTGTATGAAAAACAGCCTGCCACATATTGGAAATAAATAAAAATTGGAAGAAACTTCCTTATTTCAAATGGAACACCCTTCCATGAGAAGCACCAAAAAAAGCATTTCAAATTTCGTACAGTTGTCCTTATGGTTAGGTTCACTTGTTTCACATCAAACAGCTCATTTTATGAAAAATCGCAATTATTCATATTTTTTTTCATTATAATACGTTTATTAGCAATCAGAATACAGAATCCTATGAGCTAATTTGTTAACTATGGAGCTAGGGCTCTAAACATATCATTATAAGGTCTTTTCCAGTGAAGAGACCTTTGTAACTCTATTTAAGGTCGGCTGTATTTAACTGGAACTTGGTACAAACTTTAAAGTCCGTATTTAACAACAATGTTCCAAATTTCAATTCGATCCGATATTTACTTTCGGAGATTTAAGGGGAAAATGTGCCAAATTTCGTTGTTATTTGGAATTTGAACGTTATTTCCGCAATATCTCAAGAAGTACAAATACAATCAGATTGAAACTTCGTAATCAAGTGGGGATTACCAACACGCAACTAGGTGCAACATTTCGTATTGATCCAATAGTTAGAATTTGAACAAGCGCGTAAAAGTTCACGTCAGTGTTTTTCTAGATTTTTTGTCTATTACGGCCAGTTCCTCTGGAGTCTTATATACTGTGGTTGTAGTATATTGTTGGAATGGCTTTCCAGTTTGTTATGATGATTCGTACTCTTTTCTCTTATGACATCCTTCACATAAGGAATTTCCAGGTCTTCGTGAAGTGTCTGGTTAGAGACATACCAAGGAGCATTCGTTATTATTCTCAGTATCTTTGATTGGCTCCTCTGAATTATAGCTGCGTTTGATTTGCTGGTGCATCCCCAGAGTTCAACACCATAAACCCATATAGGCTTCATAACTGTCTTGTAGATAAGAAGTTTGTTTTCTAGAGACAATTTAGATTTTCTACCTATGAGCCAATACAATTCTCGGATTTTTAGATCTATCTGTTTCCTTTTTTAACTACGTGTTCTTTCCATGTGAGTCTTTTATCTGAATGCAAGTATTTTGTACTTGGGGCCTCTGGTATTTGTATATCATTGATATATATAGCAGGGCATTGTTCCCTGCGTAAGGTAAAATTGACTTGTACAGATTTTGTTTCATTAATTTTTATTCTCCATTTTGGAGCCAATTTTGAATTATATTAAGATGACTCTGCAACTTACTGGTGGCATTTCCTGGGTCTTCGTCAATTGCTAGGATGACTGTATCATCAGCAAACGTTCCCATCGTAGTGTATCATCACTCGATATAAGAGTTTCAACTGTGGTGGCCCGCTAGATCACCTTATTTAACAGAACTAATTTTACTCAATGGGATGCATTAAATATGGTTAAATTCGAGCCACCAACTTCTTCCGAAAAGATGCGGCATAGAAAAACGAATACTCTTCGCAGATTACACCAGCTATAGGGTAGAACAGTCGAAAATAGACTTCATTCAAGAAAATGCTCAACACATGTTCAACATATATGTTTCAATATCAACCTTCATTAAACTTATGTACTCTTAGCGATAGTTATCCTATTTTGGACAGATCATTTGAGATGTAGGTGCAAAGATTTTAATTGCAAAAGGAGCAGGAACCGGGATCGATCGCTTGCTTCGTCAATTTTGCGAATTTTTTTAAAATACTCGGCAAAGTCGAAACCACACGATTTTGAGTCTACTGGTTAGCTTTATCTCGCAAATTTCTCCCAAAGATGTCGAAATGTCGTCCGAATTGTTCTCTTTCAAATTTAAGCTCTCCACGATTCACATCTTATTAAAATATTATGGTATGGAAATATTCTTCAGAAAAAGAGATGTTTTAAGGCGAACTAGTGAAATTAGCCAGAAGGACTACTAGACGAAATTTGTAGAGCTTTTTTTGGTGCTTCTTATGGAGCGAAAAAATATAGGTTGTTCCATTTGAAATGAGGAAGATTCTGATTAATCTTTATTTCCAATATGTGGCAGGTTGTTTTTCATACCCTGTATATCCCCCTTCGATTTGAGATATACCGTTTGTAAGAGTAACCAATGTTCAACATTTGACCAGAAATAAATTTCAGTCGGACTCAAGCAGAAAGAATATCTCGAATACCGCTGATATTTTTGGGATAAAGATATATATAAAGTGTATTTCATTTTTCATGTAGAAACCTACAAAGTAATAAAAAATACATGTTGCCATTCAAGAAAACAAAGTTTGGACCCGCCCAGAAAAAATGAAACACCCTATATGTAACCGAAAATATTTTCAATTTGTTCGAGCAATAATTAAACATCATAAAAAACTAGATTCCTATCTGTTTCCTAAATAGATATGGAAAACCGCCCGCACTTCCTAAGTATCATTTTCTGAATAATTGTGGAAATATTGAAATCAGCATTTATATTATTTTGTTCCATCTTGATACAAATTTCTGATTTTGATACACTTTTTATTCCATTTTCATCCAAAAATAATAGTCGTTTGTTGGCTCATTCGAAATCCAGCTACTCGGAAATATTCTCAACCAACATTAAACATTTTCCGAATTCATTGCTCATTACAAATTTTTCATTCAATTTATCATGGGGCCAATGTTTTCTTATGTACAGTTGCAATGGAATCATCATTTTATGCGAAATAATCAGCTTTATAATACGCTGCAATGAATCTGAGATTCCACAACAAAAATATATTTGAACAAAACGCTAACACCCTCTGTTTCTGGCTTATGTTGCTGAGTTATTTTCCTCAAAAGTAAATAGAAACGACATTTTTCGTTAATCGTTTATTGAGAAAATATAAGTATAGTAAAAGTAAAAAAGTTCTTCAGTAATAAAATTTCCAAGGCACAAGTAAACATGCAAAGCTTTTGTCATTTCAAAGATACATGGCAGGCAGTTATGGCACCCCAATCAAGCAGTAGGGTAAAAATCATTAAAAATATGGCACTAAAATCAGGAATTATAACATTGAATTCGAGGAGATTCATAAAAATAAAATTACGAAGAAAAAAATATTAAACAGTTAATGGCAAATTAAAGAACAGTTCTGAATCATTCAAATGTATCCACATCATGCCTCAACACAATTTCATTTATTTTAAAATATAAACTTAACAATACGAATTTACTCCAACAAGAAATCTGTATTTTATTAATGCATGATTCAGACTTCACAATACCACTTCTAAATAAACTGTACATTAGAAGATCACATATTGATTGCACATGAATAATTTACAGTTTGGAACTTTCAAGTGTTTTCATATAAATTCCTCATTCACATTCGATTGAACTTGTTTGAAACCGAGTTTTTCATTTACTTAAATCAATAAAGTGAATATTTGCGATTTCTGCTATTCTCTCACAGTTCGTCTCTTCCTGGTCTTTTAATGACTTTAGAATCTTCTGTGTCACTAACATACCCATCTTCGCCGGTGTAGTGCGTTGGGTATAACAACAATGGAGCTACAGATAAAGCCACAAGATTTCTCTGTGGGAAATATTTCTTATAGTTTGTCTGTGGATGTTTATCAAACAGAATAGGTAGGTACTCATCCACTGGTACTAGACGTGATAATGGATCACCATCTAATAACTTCTGAGCTCCTCTGAAGCTGAGGGCATACCCTAAAGTCCAGTACGAATAACCAGCTTGGACTAGATAGTATGAGCCTTCCACCCAAGGCTCATCGTTTTCTTGTAGTCTCTTCCTACCAAAATATCTGCAAATGCAAGGTGAAATCGATATACAGTGCTGAATACTTCATAACTTTCAACTAAGCTGTTTAAAATTGTTGGTAGTACCGATTCCATATTGTTTCAGCCTCGACAAAGATTTGAACATGGGCGCTAGTTTAATTTTATTCCTGTAGAGGGCTAAGAATGGCTGTGAAGTGTTCATTTGAGTTTTGACTTTGAATTCAACTTCAAAATTGCACTAGGCAATGTTTATACGATGGACGCGTCATTAAAACATTGGGTTCGTTTTTTCAATCGTAACGATGGATCAATGTATTTTCCTCTCCCCCTCTTCTCATTTTCTTTATAAAAATAGAGGTTAATTGATGAAAATACCAACAATTCCAGATTCTGAAATTTTGCTAGTCGGCATCATAAAACTATACTCGCATTCACTTTTATAAAGTCAATCGGTAGACCCTGGAAGTTTGACATATTCCACAGTGTATTTGAAAAAAGTAAGGTTAGATACAATTTCATATTAGATAACTACGCGACGGTGTCTGTTGTAAATTAGCGACATAATTATTACGTATGAAACAAAATAAAAACAAAAAGTTTTTGATAGCAAACATGACTCTAGGCCAATTGACTGACTTTATGGCAGAGAAATGATCAGTATTTTTTGAGTAAATGAAGGAACGAATATTCGAACATTTCAGACATTTCCCCAGGCAACACAGAGAGATTCTAAAAATGTCCCGGCGATATCGTTCCAGAACATTGAGAGAAGTTTTGCTACTTCTCTTAGAGGTCACAGGGAGCGCCATATCTCCTCCAAATGTCCACCACAACGGTAATCTCAAAGAGATCCTGAAAATATTGCATGTATAAATTCTCAAACTTCCCGTAATGGGATGTCTATGGGAAATTAGCTCACATAGCTTCATGGCTTAGAAAGGCATTCTGAATTACTGCTCACTGCAAGATCCCTGGGAGCACGCCATGTGATATTTTCAGGAAGCTTCCCAAGTAGGAACTTTCGGGAGTTCAGATATATAAACATATGTAAATTATATTTCAGGAAAGTTTCTTGTTGAGATTTTTTTGATCGCCTATGTGGACTAACTAGGTGAAAATCACAGACCGTTTTTCTGCCGACACAGATCTACTTGGCCCCAGATCTGCGAGATGGCGAGGTCCATGGATAAGATATACCAGCCGAGATCGAAAACAGATTCTGTGAAGTATCTTGGTATAATAATCGATAATTATTTGAAATGAGATGAACATATGATTTACTTAACAAGAAAATTGAGGGGTATTATATACAGATTTAAATATATAAGACAAAATATAAATTGTTCTAAACTAAATATTTTGCATAATGCTCTTGTCCAATCCCAGCTTTCCTATGGAATAATAGGTTGGGTGGCGTACTGGATTGCCACAAGAAAAGGTTGGATGTTATACAAAAATATTTCCTCAAAATTATGTACAAAAAAAAATAACTTACCCCACTAAAGGACTTTATGAGTTAGCTAGAGTACCCGACATGCGACAAATTTATGCCATGAAAATAATAATGAACATTTATGACAATAAAGTTAATATCCGAACTAAGGAACATAATTACCAAACAAGAGCTACCGGAAAAAACTATGAACGCCGAAGAAGCAAGAAGAAAATAGGGCAAAGATGTTGTACCTATATTGCTCCCAGATTATTCCCCATACTACCGCAAGAAATAATAAACCTGAAGAATAGTACATCTTTCAAGAGAGAACTGAAGAAGTGGATATTGGATCACAAAGCCAAAATACACAAAATTATCAACCAATAATGACTACCCAGAATTGACACTGAATATGACATTAAATGTAATTATGATGATGAAACGCACGTTTGGAGCAGTTTGGTCCGAATATATTTTATGTTTGTTTTTTCGATGAAGCCTTTGTTTTATTAACTGTGCACAGGTTATATTTTAGGAAATTAAACTCAACAGTATCTTAGAGTTTGTTTGTACAGATCTCTTATTATTATTATTATCATTATCGTAATAGGAGCGCTTAGATTGTCGGTTCTTACGTCTGGTGCCTAAATGGGTTTGAGTATTGCGTAGGGCGGTCTGAATTGAATATTTATTTGTATTTCATAAACGATTATCGGTTCTTGTAAAATATATCCATATTACTATGAAGGGTATATGGAGACAAAATATTGATTTGAAATCCCTGTTTGTATTTGAATGAGAAGGGTGTTGTTTTCTTGAGGAAAAACGTCGGACCTCATATTTGACGACATGCTGATCCATTTCTTTAAACAAATATGGAGCAGTTTCGATTGAATTTTGGATTTTCTTTTTTTTCCGAGAATTCTGGGAATTTTTCATAATTGAGAATGTAATTTCCACTTGCTTCAGCTGAATAATAATGCTCTTATTGTAACTTAGAACAATTGCGTGAGAATGTCTCAATAAAGTAAATGCATATTATGTGGCATTGAATTTTTGAGAAAAGTACAGAGGAACACTTACATTAAATCCCAATCGGGCCTTGAATGGATTTCATTCATGAGGTTCCTCACTTTCGATCGGAAATAGGGTTCAAATCTTATATCATCTTCTAAGACTAGAGTCTTTTCATACCTGTTGGCTACAATCTGAAATATATCAAGGAGTAGTTTGCATGATTCGAGTTTTTTTTCATCATACCTCTTTCCAGATGTTATAGTGACTCAAGAAGCAGCCTATCTCACCTAAGGTCATTGGCCTGGAAGATTTTCAATTTTATGTTCTTTAAAAGTCACACATAGTTTCTAGTTAGTACTAGTAGCAATTGTGAAATTTTAAAATGTCAGTAATAAACATGAAATTCAAGGATTAGTAGAATCTTTTAAGACATGGAATCAAAACGATAAGTCAAGAAATTCCAAGGATTAGATTATTATCTTCGTCTAGAATTCAGATATAGTAATCTGTAATAAAATTTCTATTTAAATCATAAGTTTTTCCAATCAACAGGATATTTTCTTTCATCTTGAATCCCAAGCAGAAGAAAACACTGCCCAGGAATAAATTTAACCGTCGCTTCCAGATGCATGATCTATCCTGCAAATTGAAAAACTCTAGCTCATTATGTTTGATAGTGAACATGACAGCGGAAGTTCGGCTGAACAGAACTAAATTTGTCCCTAAATTTTTCATTCATGAGTAGAGTTTGGGATCATTATTTTTAGCTCAAAATTGCAAATAGTAAGGCCAAATGAAATCACATTTTAGAATCATGGGAGCAAAAAACAAAGAAGGGTCAATAGAGAACATTTTGGTTTAAAACAATGTTTATCTCTGACTCATTTGTAAGTGGTTGCGCTGCTTAAGAAGGCATAATTACAATTCCTAAATATTGTTCATTACACTAAATTCACACAATTTAAAAATATCTTGCTTACTAAAAAATTGAAATCTTACCTTTTATGATAAGGATCTATAAAATCTGGCATGAACGAAATGCTCTTCAATGTACTATCATTCAATTCCCTGAGGATAAAATTATGTATAAATATGCTCATTTAAATATTAAAAAACCTAGTGAGCTCACTGGTATCTGGCACATATGGCTTCCTTTTCATGATTCCATATACATTTTTGATGAAAGTTTGACAGCGCCCCCTGCAAACGGGCAAATACAGTGGCATCAAAGCCTCCGTTTTGAAAAGTATCACAAGTGTGATACAAAATAGATTCAGTGAGCACACCATAGTTTGAGGCATTTTGGGTTCATTGAATTTGAAGCAAAGTACAACAAGCATGCACTTATATTGCAGAAGGTTCTGTTCACCTTAAACTACACTCACAAGCAAAAAAAACAGCCACCAAAACTAGCCCCAATTCCAAAGTTGACCCCTTGTGAACCACTCATTTGATTTTGATGTGTTTTTCTTCAATTTGTGGATTCATTTCTGAGTAATAATGCTATGTCAGGAATTTTTATTCACATTTGAATTCGAGTATATATTTTAAACATCCTGTGGAATGTGGAGTGCAACAGCTATTATCAGCTGGAATCGCATTGAACCCTGATCAATTCCCAATTTTATTTTTCCAATCACGACATTATCTCAGATGTTAATGCAGTTACACTATTTTAAAGCGACACAACACAAAAAATAAACATCGAAACATAAGTTTGATTGAAAAAAATCAAAAACATCGAATTTTGAAAAAATAACAAAAATTAAGGTGCTGATATCTAGTGAGGGCTACTGGAGCTGAAATGACTATATTCAGTCCATACTGCAAGGACTCAATATTTGGATAGGGTAATCCATTACTTTGTAATATTCATTTAAAAATAGGAACAGGTACTAAATCACTCCACAGCATGTTACAAATATCAAGAAACAATCTTTGTTTCATTGTTGCACCCTATGCATTATTACTGAGGACAACTAGAATGTGGAAAAAAAACCTCAAAATTGAATGAGCCGTCCGAGAGGAAGCTAACTTCGAAATTATAAGTAGCACGATACTTATGAGTGAGTGAATATGAATTGAGAAAATAGAAAAATTAATAAAAACCAATTTTCTCACCTGCCATCAACAGCATCAACGATAGTCACATCCACTCCTAGCTCATTAAAACACTGGATCATCCTTTTCCTCCTTTCGGGTCTCCTCAACAGATTAATCATAAAAATCTTGTCAAAACCCAACAAATCTTTCGAAGGCATTGAGGTGTATTTCTTCAAAACTTCTGACATAATTAACTTCTCTTCCTGAGTTAGTATTTCTAATTTAATATTAGTGACTTGTTCTTTATCAATGTTTATATCATCTTCTTTCTCTATAGGAGTTGTTATAAAACCAAATACTTCTTCATTGCATAATTTCAAAGGTACATTACTTCGATTTGCACTTATGGCAAATGCTATTATATCATCTGTAGGTCCATCGAAATGTGGTACTTTATTAGGTATATAAGTCAAAAAATCAGATTCTGTCTTTTTCAAATTGATGAGCACACATGAATGAATCATGGGAACATCAAAACAGCCTTTGTTTTCCCCATAGAGAATTGGTTTGTATTCTTCAGTTCTGTAATAATAGTAATCACTTGTCATACCATGCCAAAAGTTCGAATATAATTCGGCTGATCTGAGCATTGGAGCGGAGACAACAAAGTCTTTCGATAGAAGGTAATTCAAAGTTTCAGGATTTGTGAGAAAGACATCACAGTCTATTGTCTGAAAAGAAACTCCCTTATTATAAGATGTGAAAGACTCATTCTTAATTGTATATAAAAATAAAGGTGCAGTTATGAAGCAAATAAAATTAGAATTAGGAACAACCAATCAACTAGCTGACTTTACGAAATCTTATCATTTGATTGGTTCATTCTAAGTTCATATTTCATTAACAGTGTAGCTGCAGGTTCAATTCATAAGTAGTTTTTATTCAGATATACTAATAACATTTGTTAGTATATCCTAAAAATTAATAAACCAAAATCAACAATACCTCTGATATTATCATTTTACTATATAGAATGTTGGTGCTGCCATCTTACTGTTGAAGGTTGAACATGAAGCGAAATGTAGCATACACAACATGCAAAGCACATTATTGGCATTATTGTCTTTCTCATAGTTTATACTGATGTGAAAATGATATAACTTGTTTGACAAGCATGTATTATCGAATTAAAGTGCAAAGTTTTACAGCAAATGACATCAAAAACTTATACAGCTCCAAGAATCGTAAGCTTAATTTCAAAATCGATTTATGTGAAATTATTAGTAAGTGAAGGATTAAATAAGCCTTAAGGAGAATTTGTTACATAACGGGAAGAATATTTTCATAATTAAAATATGTGCTGTTATAATAGATTTGAAGAAAACCCAGTGAATCATTAAAGAACTCTATAAATATATTTGAAAGGTTAGCAGTTGGTAAAAAGCAGCATGCGAATAATAGGTACATGCCCCCAGATCTGCTCACCAAATAGTAATCAGCCCAAATGTTTTTCGCGTATTCAAGTGCAGATTCTCTCAAAGAAATAATGTGCTGAAAACGTTCTTCGGTCCAATGTGCGAACCCTATTTCTCCTTCATATCGTGTAGGAGTGGCAACGAAATCTGTTTTGATTGAATGATAGCTGTTTTGAACTGAAGAAATCCAAGTTTCTAGTATTTCAATAGTTTCATCATTGTTGTGATCACTTTGAATCCTTTAAAGGCAAGTTCTTTCATTGTATGTTCACAATACAAGTATTTGTTATACTTACCAAAGTGACATACGATGTTTTGGATAATTCAAATTTTCCAGATAACTCAAGAAATATGGCAGAGTGTGAGCTTTATTTCTGGCTAATATCGATATTAAAATGGTAGGCTGTTTATTATCAGCGATTATTGCATGTGGAATGAAAAATAGTAAAAACACCTTCAGGAACAGCATGATTCTTACTAGATGGAACTAACGAAATAAAAACCTAATAAAAAGTGGGACATAAACTTAATATTCAATACATCTAAGTGAGATTATCTCCAGCGAGATAATGAGAAAACCAGCCACAGCATTTACTGTAACGTAATCAAGTATTTGTTTTGATTTGAAAATACTAGGTTAACAGTACTTGTCACACTGACATTTGACAAGTTAGTGATGTCATAGAGATCAATAAAAGTCAAATGAAGAGGAATAGGAATGTGTTCCATGTTCCATCCAATGATCTTATAATAGTAATAGCATTGTTTTCTCCTTAAAAAATGGTAATAGCATTGTATAAAGATCCCTCTTTTTACAATGGTAATAGTTATTATTAGATCATTGGTTCCATCACCCAAATTGACCAAAACATAGTTTTTGTCATTTTTTTGAGCATTAATGCAGTATTACGTTTTTGCGAAGGTGATTTTTAAATGTCCTTCACCATTGCTTGAGGACAAACAATGCCTTCACTTACCGACTTACCTATATCGCGTACTATATAAAAGTCTAGTCTATATATTAAACCTACAATGATAATGACATATACAAAAGCAACTGTGGGTAACAAGATTTCACCGATTTATTCGATCTCCGGTCTTCTATCTTGATTCGATTCTATATCAAACATGAATGATAGTAGAACGAATATAAAATATAAGCAATCCTGATATATTGATCTGTTCAAAATAGAGATCCACTAGGGAGAAATAAAATAACATGTAATAGTATTGAATTAAAGGATATATTCATCTGTTCTCTTATAGTAAATAATTTGTACAAAGTGGAGTAAATCATTAATAACTTATGGATATAATGAAATTCTGGCAAGGATCTACAATTAATATAGTAGAGCAATAAATATTTAAGAACTACATTAAAATTTTCTCTGACAGAAAATACATGGTTGCACGAAAAATGGAGAACCATATTTCAGAACTGAATTAGTTTTAGATAGTTTTTATTTGTTTACGTTTGCTAAACTTTCATCAATGAGATGAAGTTTTCAAAACATATGCTCGTTATTTTGTTGCAAAAAATAAATTCTCTTTTGGACCTCCATATTCGATGAAAAATTTCCTTCTGTCAGAGTTTGGCACCTTTTCGAATAGGAATAACGATTAAAAAGCTCAACTAATACATCATTTAGAACAAATCAAATATTAACACTTTGTTTCAACTCCAAGAACTGGAACGGAACATGTAGAGTAGTATTATCGTGTTCAACTATGAGGTGCCCTCTTCTATGAGAAGCACCAACTACTAATACTGTATCACCTTTTGCAAGTATAACGCCACTACTACTGTTATTTTCTGGAAATGACATTTTCATTATACGCGTTTGGGGGTAACCTAGCTTGGTATTTCCAGCAACTGTATATGAACGACTTGGCGGCACTGGAGGGGGTCTCTCCAGATCAAGTCCAAACAGGGTACAAGTTTGTTGAATGATTTTAGCATCACATTTCTCGTTCATATCGGGAGGAGGTGTACCAGCTATAGGTTGCGGTCGAGGTCGAATGGTACCATTATTGGTCGATCTATTTATAGCCTTCTTATTGCTTTGATTGTTTTTATCACGTTTTGTCGTGGATAACCTCAGTCTACATTTGTAACCTCGCCAAACTGCTTGTATGAGATAAGCAGCTTTTTGACGTGTTTCCGTACGAAGATTTTCGAGATATTGCCTCAAGCCTTCACTCAAGAAGATGTGTCGTTTTCCCATAGCCCAACTAGTGGACATAAGTTGTGGTTTCCCGATCAATTCTATCACGTGTTGCAGAATAAGGTTACAATCCTCTAGTATCTTATCTTCAGTTCTGTGCATTCTAGTGAAAGGTGCGAGGAGTCTATATCTAGCGCAGAAAGCTTTGAAACGCATTCTGTGCGGATATCCTCCCGCCATTAGGTTAACAGTCTCAAGAACTTGAAGTGACCTAACCTGCCGAACCACCACGTGTCTGTCGAATCTGTTCGGAATCTCCTGTGCGTTGCTGCGAATACATCTAACAAAGTGGGGCCTTGCGTGGACGAGAGTTCTCAATAAGTTATCCAAACGAGTATGGAAATCTTGTGTTAACGTTGATACAGGTTCATCACCATTCAAAAGATCAGTATGTGATGTAGGCGATATTCTAAAACTAACCCCTCTGGGAACATTTTCTGCAGCGTATAAAGCTTTCAATTCGCTGCCGAATAAGTGAGTGGCAAATCCAAAATTACAACTATGCTTATAAAAGACAGCAACCAAATCATCCGGCACCACATCTTTGTTGGTGTCAAGGAATAAAGAAGCGTCATAAACAACGCGATTTGCAAAATGTTGTATACCGAACAATCGTGAACTTTTCGGATCGAACAATCTTGTATTCTGTTTGTGTTGTACCTTTATTTTCGATACATAGGATTCAGCTGTACCTCTTATAGAACATTCAACGTCCAGCATACTCAACAGACCAGTGCGCAATGAAGATATCAAGTCGATACAAGGAACGTTATCGATATAATCTACTTCAATTTCACAGTTGATTCCTTCGTCTCGGCAAGATTCTATGCTAGATTTGAAAATGTGAGTATTATAAAAGTGCTGCATCGTCTCGGCGCACAAGTTGATGCATAAATGTTCCAGCTGACTCGGTTCTGAATCTTCAAAGCCGAACATGTCAAGTATACCGATGAAACCGTCTGTGGCATGTCGCACTGCGTTGTTCAGAGCTGCCATCGATTTGCTTCCAGCGTTGGTGCTTCCTCCAGATGTTGACGCGTGTTGACTTGTAACTTCCGCTTGGTTATGGACTGATTCGTTCGAATCTGAACTGAGCGTTCCTAGTGTAGAACCCAATTTTTTCAAACTGTTCGCCCTTCTCACGATGGTAGCTACAGTTCGACAGTACAAGGCCTTAGCGAGAGAGTCTCTCGTCATATTTGACATATTTGCATCACATATAGATTTGACGAGTTGACCTCTAGCATTGTGGGTTCTTGAGGTGAGTCCCTTGAAAAGAGTGGCTCCAGAAACACCTAACAGACCAGCAACAGCGTTTAGCTCGGATTCTCCTTTAACATCAACTTCCAGTCCTTTACTATCGATAAATTGCACATTACCCAACAGCAAGACTGCTGCAAGAACTCTGACTACGTCCAGAAATGGGATTCCTAGAATACCAAGACAAGCTTTCCAAGCCTGGAATCTGCAAAATCAGAAGAAAATTCATGAGTTAATTTCTTTGAAAAAAAATTCAAATATCTTTTACCTGGAAGCATCTTCTGCTAGATCTTGTCGAGTATCTCCACTCATCAAATACTTTAGGGTGGATGGTTTATGACCTTCAAGGTTGAGTTTCGCCCTCTCTTCATTGGATAGACCAGCTAACATTTGGTAAAATATATGGTAATTTTTCTCACCCGATAGGGGCTTGATAACTCGTGTTTGGTCCAAAAAATAACAATGGATTTTAGTTCTATACAGAGCACCATCGGTAACTTGTACTTCAATGAACTGACCCTGAAAAAAGGAAATTATTGAACAAAATATCGCAAATTCACACAAAGGTAAGGTACAGATTTATATTCAACCATGCTAAATCCTATACTGTTCGAGTACAGTCAAGAAATTTTAGCAGCTTGAGTGAAAACTTGAAACAATAAGGAATGTCACCTTCAAACTCGGATCTATAACCCTGAAATTTATGTAACTATAGCTCATCTCGTTCGAAAGATATCCTGACAACGGACATATAATCATATATATATTTTATGCTTTGAATTTGCATGTAAATTCAAAACACAGAATATATAAAAGGCCTATTACACTATCCAATCTCTAGGGCTCGGTATGCCGGGTGCCCGATTTGCCTGGTAGGGTGTCGCTTATTACACTACCCTAGATACCGGTCTGATTTCTGTCATCTGAACGTCAACGTAGGGATATTTACAAATATCCAATCGTTATGTCCCCGAAATTATCGAAAAGACAAAAAGTTGCATTAGTGGTGAGTTTGGCGGTCAGTACGTCGAAATCCATATTTGCTCCTCAGAGAAAAACTCTCAAATATGCAAATACTTCGTTGTTTAGACCAAACAGATTCACGAAACTACTTGAGACTAGGAACAAACCAATTTGAAGAGCTACTTAACTAAGTAGCTTCGTTAATAAAAGATGATACCATTTCAAGAGAAAGCTTAAGTCAACAACAAAGACAGGTTATCACATTGAGATTTCTAGCCACTGGAGACTTTTATCAAGATTTGAGATTTAGTTTTGATATCTCAACCTCTCTTATAAAACATTATAACCTTGACTGTTGCCGTTTCATCGTAGTTTTTATATATTTTCTTAGATTTCTAAGAGCACCTTATAGCCATCAGTCCTCAAGTCTTTATTGACATAGTCATAGGCATTTCCCTGTATATTTCTATTATATTAAGTAAGATTGCTTTTTCTCTTGCGCACGACATCTCACAGAATAACGCATTCAGGCTTATGACACGTTTATGTGTATTGTACGCTATGCGACTGAGCTCCCTAACTCCCTAGCGCTTATTACACTGCACGGTATGCCGGGTCCGGCAGATTGGGTCTACTCAATCGCCCTAGATCAGGAACCTTACTGCCGGTTCCTTATTACACTACCCGGTCCCTGCCTGCCGGGCCCTGGAGATTGGATAGTGTAATAGGCCTTTAACTCCTTGTATTTCCAACTAGCTGACGTCACTCATTTCACAAATGAGCACACCATGTATTTTGCATCATAATATCTGACTGTTATCTGACAGTAAAATTACTATAACCTTACATTTTTCAATTATACAGAGTGAAAAATGTCAAACTCTTATAGCCTACCGACTGACTTCATAAAAGTTAATACCCACATGTGCCGTGTCCACAAGCAAACTTCAACTTACAATTCTACTAGATTCGGAATTGGCCCTGGTCTTAGCAGAGCCTAAGGAACGTAATACTGTGAAGGCAGCAGCCAGATGTTTGAATGCGTCAGTTTCTGGTCCTCCTCCAGCTACTTCGAACAGCTGTCGCAGGAGTAACATGGAGGCATGCGTCTTACCAGATCCACTGGTACCTAAACGAAAGAATAGAACAATTATCAACTTGAAGCCAACTGATTCTGAATTAGCCGGAACAATAAAATATTTAATATTCTCATTCAAAGCAAATTAGTGCTTTCTCAAGCATGAATTTGCTTTGTAGGTTCTTATGATTCACATAGTTAGAAACGGCAAAGTGAAATGATTTATTAATGCTACTTGGATTCGTTTTTATTACTCACCAGAAAGTATGATGGCTTGTGGGTACCCTGTTTCTGATTGTTGTCTTATGGCCTCTTGAACTACGCTACTAAGTTGACTGCTTAAAGCTAATCCTCTTGTACTGCTTAAGGTAAGTGGGTTGCCTACATCTCGGTAAGGGTTGATGCATAAGAGAATGGGCCCCACATTCGTCTGAAGAGAACAGGGACATGTCAATAACTGTTAGTGCTAGTTTTCATTACCTAATTATGAAACGACAGAGAAAATTTCAACCATCAAAAGATGCGTATACAGGTTTGGACAAGTCTGTAGGTAAGATGCGAAACCCAGTGTTATTCTAACGAGGGTCAGAATAAAATGGACTAGTGGAAGAATCAAAATCAGTTAGATTATGAAAGGGCAATTATGTTTCCCTCTATCGTGTCCAGCATCCCAAAAAAAAGCCAAATATCTTACTCGACGATAGATTTTCCATTTTGTTTCGTTCTAGAGTAAAGTTATCCAAAACTCTATTTGCAGCTGTTTTGCAAGTCGGGAATTCCTACATATTTTGATCGATGACTTTGTGGTTCTGTTTAGTTACCTACGTAAATACTACGAGCTTTGAGTAGAATGCGCAACGTCGCGGAGTCATCTGACAGGAAAATTACTATAACCTGACATTTTTCAGACAGGATGGAATGTGTCAAACTTTCAAAGCATGCCGACTGGCTTTATAAAAGCGAAAGGAGTATACATATCAATATATTTGTATTGAGGTTCGTGTTATTCATAAATTTTCGTAAATTGCGCCTTTGATCTTCAAAGAAGGTTATTGGATTTAAATATCGATACTTGTGAAGATCATGTCTGATTGGATGAAAGTTTTATTAGCGGTCCTGATTTCACGTCATGTTAATGAAGTTCATGTATGTTATGTTCCGTAAATCGACTTGATTATTTGGGTTTCTTTTTTTCTTCAGTAAATATAAATTGTTCGTTTAGTTCATGAAAAAAGGTTGGTTGGTTTTTCAGACTGAAACAACTTCTGATTCCCGATTCAGTCAGACAAAAGTCAGCAATGGTCAATAACAACATACTCACAATAGATGTGTTTCGTTAATAAACCAAAGTTACCATAGAAAATTGATGGTTGTTCTAGTCATCATCCGCTTTCAAATTCCGTGAATAACTTTTTTGTCAATAACCAAAAAAACAGCAACCCAAATAACTAACTTGATTCACGGAACATAATATCCTATATGCACTATATTGACATTATATGTCCATAAAGTTAGCAGAGCCACTTGCACGGAAATCAATAAAAACCATCTCATAAATTGTCGTATATTTGTCGAGAATTTGTCGTGAAGGAAAAAAAATTGTCGCGCTTCTAGTTTTTTTTTAGGGGTGACTCTGCCAATTTAATATTAAGTTAGCAGAGCCATTCTTAAATATGCATCGAATTCGATCAGAAATGTTATGAATAATAGGAATTGGTTTCACGGAGAAGAACTTAACTTGTCCAAGTTGAGTTGACCTGACGATCAACAACAATTGTGAAACAGCTGTAGTCATTCTACTTGGATCCGCTTCTTCGGTGTAGGTGTTTTGGTTGATTGGATGATTAGCTTTGATCAAGGGGGAATATTTGTTGATTTATCGACGGATATTCGTCCTTGTGATTATGTTAGTTAAGAATAATTTTTGAGTATTTGTCGTAGACCATCTAACCTGAAAAACCCAGAATAAATCATTTTTTATAGCTTTTTTATAGGTTTTAATGAAATGTTCTGGTTTCTCAGGAAATTTGTCATATCCGGCAACACTGCATTGGTAAATTGATATTTCAGATATGTTTTTCGTATCATTATTGACTGATATTGGGTTGTATATGTTAAATCTTCTATTTCCCGAGATGAACAATTTTCGTTTCAATGCTGAATAATGGAAATATTCAATTCTCACGGATATACATCGACGTAACTTTATGATACAAGAAAGTTAATTAGATGGCCGTTTTTTCTTCCGGAAATGAGCTGAACGATTGACGGATGACCAAAACATATTTGTCGTGAAAGAAAAAATTTGTCGCACTCTTTGTTTTTTGTAAAAGGGGTTGCTCTGCTAACTCAATATTGAGTTAGCAGAGCCATTCTAAAATATGTATCGAATTCGGTCAAAAATGTTATGAGCAATTGTCGAGTATTTGTCGTAGACCATCTAGCCTAAAAAAAAACAGAAAAAATAATTTTTTTATAGCTTTTTTTTATAGGTTTCAATGAAATGTTCTGGTTTCTTAGGAAATTTGTCATATCCGGCAACACTGCATTGGTAAATTGATATTTCAGGTATGTTTTCCGTATGGGTTCGAAACTTGGACTGAAGTCTCCTATCGAGTTGAACTCAGCTATTTATTGATACAAAACGTTGCAGATACCAATACAGTTGATAATTTCCTTAGTTTATATAGATTCCTCTGTATTCTCCATATACAACATACTGGTGAAAAAAATCGAGAAAAATATTGATGTGAACTCAGGAGCTCTGGCGACCTGTATTCATGTAATGGTTAATCTTTGGGGGAAGCAAGGTGTTCGCTTGAAAGCGTAAGTTAAGGAAATCTTTATATACTCACATAAAAATTCGAAACCGCAAACCTCGCTTGAAGACATTTCATAACAGCGTCCTCCGTCAGAGGACCCTGAAGATGTATCAAGTCATCCAAATCGGATCTTCCATTAGTCACTTGCTCCCTCAGCTCTGGTATGGAAGAAAATAGAGGTGTAGCCAAACGTGATGGTACTATCGGTTGCGTAGCTGTCAAAGGAGGTGAGGGCTTCAAGGTGGTTGGTGTTGGAGTAGTTGATCCTTGAACATGTAGACGGTTTCTCAGAGTTAACAATTCCGTGCTGAGACTCTGGAGTCGCTGTTGTAGGTGGACGGCTTCGTTTGAAGAGGAAGCATCTGAAAAAATAGTTGAACTTAATTGTAGCCTCGAACGATTTGGTGGAGTTATGTTTTTCGGTAAGTAAAACCCTCAGATGAAAAAGTAAACTTCTTCCTCTGAGGTATAACCCTGTTGTCACACCCAGAACTTAGCGGAATTCATCTTTTGGCAACAGAACAATCATATTTAAAGCATGCTATGATATTGTTTTAGTTTGTATTTTTTGTTATTTTGTTTGTGAAGGAAGCAGTTGATGAAACCTGAATACTACAGTTAATTTTAGTTTTTTCCCGGTAGCTGATGTCTTGTTTTAATCCATAGTTATATAAGCGTAACAAAATGCTTGGAGTTCACAGTCGCAAAAATTATCACAATATTATTGATTTGGACAAAAGTAGGATTGTTATTATATAAAATTGTTATTTATAGAAAACTTCTTGCCTCGAATTATAATTATGACTTTATTAAAAAAAATACAATTATGTGATTAACACTGAGAAAACGATCACAGGGTGGAGTTCTGATTGTGACAAAGCACAATCTGCCCTTCCACTCAAAATCCTGTACCCCTGATATATAATCTAGTTTCCTTGCAGATTGCAGGATTCACACAATTTGTCAATGGTAGTTTCTAGGAAAAATGTTTCCTAATGAACAATATTGGAACAATGCCAGCCATCAACAAAGTGAACTGTAATGTTTCAGAGTCCACATCGAACTCTTCTTCAGACAATAAAAGAAAATTTGCAGAATTAACATCGACAATTTCATTTCTTTTACTTTTGTCAAATGACCACAAAATTGACATTCTCAAAAAACCCCACCAACATAGATTCAATAGACGACTTCGCTCCAAGTTGCCGACCCACAAATTTCGTCCAAAATTACTATCAATGGGGAAGGGAAATTTGGGAACAAATTCGACATAATAAGGTTCGCTTTATTTATAAATATCAGTATACGTTGACTCGGCTCCTCAAACAAGATATTTTTTTTTGGTTAAGACCATCTCCGATTGGCTGAAATTTAAGTTGGAATTCCTGATTTCATGTCGATAGTGTCAAGTTTACATAGGATATGTTCCGCAAATCAACTTGGTTATTCCGCTTCCGGTTTTCTGTTCCGTAAATATGAAATATTTGGTTAGTTCCTGAAAAATAGGTTAATTACAGAATTTGATTGCTGAAAAAACAATCTTTCTGCCACCAGAACGACTGTGAATGTTCTATGGTAACATATCCATGGCATAGAACAATCTATATTTACCTTATGATCCCTAGACCATACTTAATAATTTTTTCATAGTTGATTGTTGTCTCCTTCACATTCTATGGATCATAAAGTAAATAAAGATTTTTCTATGCTATGGATATGTCACAATAGATCATTGACTGTCGTTCTAGTGACAGAAAGAACATTTTTTCATCAATCGAATTCCGTAATTTACCTCTTTTTCAGGAACCAACCGAATATTTCATGTTTACGGAATGGAAAACTGGCAACCGAAATAACAAGTTGATTTGCGGAACATATCCTATATAAATTTGACACTTTTAAAATGAAATCAGGAATCCCAACTCAAATTTTAGCCAAGCAGAGATGATCTTAACAAAACCCTATATTTGGAAGGAATTATCTTGTTTGAGGATCCGAGGCATCTATTACGGATATTCATAAATAACGCGAACCTTATCATGTCGAATTTGTCCTGAAATTCACGTTTCCCAGTGATAGTAAATTTGTGAAGAAAATTATGGGTTGGCAACTTGGGCCGAAGTCGTTTATTAATCTTCTTTTTTGCGCGCATGTTTCGATTTAGTTCAGCGAAATATGGCCCATTTCTGTAAAACTATGGGCGATATTTGAAGTTTTTCCATTTTTCTCAGCTTAAGGTTTCGTCCAAGTAAAGATGGACGACAATTTCGTTCCTCAGCATATGATGCCTCGGCAGGAACTTCAAGAATTGACCAATCTTATAATGAATAGTTGAATCCTAGAACTTATGGACAACGATTATAATTAACATCATCGGATACACGCTGGATGAGTGAACCGTTAAATGGAATCGTCAATAAATTAGGTTGTAGAGTGGTTAATAGAATTTGGATTCAACATTAATGGAACGGATATCGGATATGGACGAATATACGCATAAATAAAATTTTGGGATAATGGGTATTTCTCACGTATGTCGCAACAAATTTGAGAGCTTAAGGACATGTGAAATTATGGAACAGCTTTGTAGGATGTCCCTTGTCTGTTTGCCTCATGATAACTGTAGGTATAAATAGGCAAGTATTTATGTCATAAATTTCATTTATTTAAATTGGGTGGTCATTTACAGTTCATGGCCATAAGTGTGAGAATTAACTTTCCAATATATTGGATTTGATTTGATGATCACTGAAGCCGAAAATCAAAAAATTGAATAGACAAATATTCGATATCAATTAAATCATGAGTTTAAGTGGAATCGATGAGTTGAGTTCAATTCATTTATTTTCTAATGTTCCTTTGGCAAATTTGCTAGGGAGAATTCGGTTTTGAACGAATCATTTCACTCAAATGTAGTTTTCGATTTTGAAGTAAAAGAATGAACTAAGTAAAAAAAATCCGTCCGTCCGCCGTTCGCCGTCCGCCCTCCGTTGTCCGGAGCTTTTCACTGAAATTACTGAACCGAAATCCGTGAAACTTGGTAGAAAAATCGTGTGTCGCTCGAGATTGATCCTGCAAGCTTTTCAGCAGGGTCGGTGTATCCTAAGGGCTCAAAATTGGAGGTTCGAGGAAAAAACTTAGCATCACCGAATTTTCATGGGACTCTCTACGTTGATAACAGTTGCAAAACTCGAGCTAAAAATTTTCACCCGAATGATTTCTGACGCGTGGTGCCTGAGTTAATAATAAAGCAAAACGCTGCAAAATTTGGGGTGAAAAACCAATGGGTTATGAAAAGTATATAAGTTTTATTTAAGATATTAATTATTTTCATATACAGTGCGCGTCAAAATTATGAAACAAATTCATTTTCTCAGAAGAAAAATATTAGACAACAAAACCCTGAAACAGGTCAATTTTTGTTTCACTTTTACCAAAATTATATGCATTTTGAAGGATTTTTGTTGCACCCTGTGCCATCCCCATCAACCCTCTAAATTTTTTGAATAGGGAAAGTAGGTCATGTGGTACTTTTTTGGCAAGGTCTTTGTATCTTCTTCACAAGCGTGCAGAAATTTCCCAGAAAAAAATTTTTTTTTGAAAAATTACTTAGTTCAATGAGATTTTCAGTATGTACACTTTTTCATGGCTCATTTACTTTGAGACGATGGTACCTGATGAAATTTGTCACCAAATGAAAGTCGACCATTACAGTTTTGTTCATGCACAACTTTCGACCCCTTTCAACACCCTCACGTGATCAAATTTTTTTTTCCATTAAAGGGTTCGTAGGGGTTGAAGGTTGTGCATGAACAAAACTGTAATGGTCGACTTTCATTCGGTGACAAATTTCATCAGGTACCTTCGTCTCAAAGTAAATGAGCCATGACCAAGTGCACATACTGAAAACCTCTTAGAACTGAGTAATTTTTCAAAAAAAAAAAAAATTTTCTTGAAAAGTTCTGCACGCCTGTAAAGAAGATACAAGATGCCAAAACATTACCAAATGACCTCTCCCTATTGAAAAAATTTAGAGTGTTGATGGGGATGGCACAGGGTGCAACAAAAATACTTTAAATATGCATAAAATTCGGTAAAAGATAAACAAAAATTGACCTGTTTCAGGATTTTTTTCCCAAATATTTTTCTTCTGAGAAAATGAATTTGTTCCATAATTTTGACGCGCACTGTAAATATGATATTGGGCAACTAATAAACCCTCGTGTAAAATTTGCAGCCTTTTTCCTAAAAATGTTGGTAATGATAAAATAAAAAAGAAAATCATCTTCATGAAAATTAATATTTCTTGTAGAAAATGATCCTTCACCCGCTGTTTTCGAGCCAATAAAGTATAATTAAGTTCACATATCCTCGACAGCATGTTATGCCATTTGCAAAAATCGCTCCTAAGTAATAAATAAGTATATTTTCCATAATAATAGTAGGGATTCACTGTTTCTTCTCCTGAGGCTGAGAATAATTATTATAGAATATCCTACGGAAGCTTTACAAGACGAAGAATTATTTATTTATATCTAGGAATTCAGGAAATGTTTGCATGTCACACCAGAGGCCTCTCGACAACATTAATCAGATATATAATTATGAACTCAATAACGTAAAATAGTGCAGTTTAAAACTAGAATTACAATTTGAAGGAGAGAATTAAGATGAGAAGAATAATATGTTGAAGAATTCATAATTGCATTCATATTTGCAGCATTAGAGGGAAATAAATAATTATATTTTTCAATTGAAAAGCTCAATGCACAGAAATGCTCTTCTTCCATACCATCCATCTTTGCCGAACATTTTTATCTATAAATTTAATCATAGGGCGTGTTTTTACGCGCATGTTCTGGGGAACAGCGTGCTATCCTTTTTTGTGTAATTTTCGATTTTTTTCCGAAAATGGTCTCAAATTCTTTTTTCGGAAACTATAAATCGGATATTCTGATGAAATTCCGTACATGCCTTCAAGCTGGTTTTAACAACAAATTTCAGTTTGATCCGATAGTAAGTTTCGTAGATATTGCGATATTACGTTATTTTTTTCTCGGTATCGTTGATATTTCTGGAATAACTCGAAAAGTACTGATCCAATCATGATGAACCTTCGGTACTATATATGGTAATTTCTGATGCACAACTTTGTGCAAAATTTACCGATGATCGTTTCTAGGGCTGAGAACATTTATTACAAAAAAATTCTACGCCTTACTAGACGAAGAAGTATTTTATATCTAGAAATTCAGGAAATATTTGCATGTCACACCAGAGGTGTCTCTGCAACATTAAAATTCAGGTTAAATGTGAATTCCGTAAAATTGAATTCTGTTATTTACGAGGAGAATAATTAAAATATTAAACATTAATTATAATTAAAATTTTTGTTGAGATACGCCCGTTTACTGAATCGAGGGATGCCGATAAAACAAAGTTTACTATTTAAATGGAAGGAGAATTCGTTAATTTAAAATGAGAAAAATGTCAAGAGATTAATGTGATTATCTTAAGATTATTAGCCGCATCGAATCCTTCGTAATTGTAGCTAAAGGTGAAACTAAGTACTTTTATTTTCCCAATATCAAGCATAGAATTATACAGAAAATGCTTATCTTCCGTACCATCTACTTTTGCCGAACATTTTTTTTTTTTTTTTGAGCGCCTGGTTTAGTGAACAACGTGATATAGTTTCGTCCGAATGTCTGAATTTTCGAAATTTGAACCAAAAATGGTCTCAAACGACTAGGTTGGACTCACTGTAGCCGTAGACACGATAACTATGGAACGAAGCAAGCTAGCGACTTGAAACTTCCAGGGTAATTCGTGCATCGGAATGCCGCTGCTAAGTTCGTTAATGGGCCAAATCGATCGAATTGTTTCGAAGCTATAGCTATTTGAAACGTATTTGTACAGGCTATTTCCCTGATTACTACTGGAACGGTTGGATCGAAACTTGGCAGTTAGTTGGATGGAGCATAACGACGCGCAACTTCTAGCAAAATTTTGTTGAGATCGTATGGTCACTTAATTTCAAAAAAATTTTTTTTTTAATTTTTTTTCGATGTGTTTTTCGGAATAACTCAAAAAATACTGATTCAATTATGACAAAACTTGGCACTTAGTTTGAAAATGCTGATTGACAACTTTGTGCAAAATTTAGTGATGATCGTGTCATCGTGTCATTATATTCATCAGAATAATTTGAAAAAAATACGTTAAATTGTTTTTTTCTTTTGAGTATTCAATATTCTGTGAGATTCTGATCATATTATCCTCATGAAATTCTGTATGAGCCTTCGAACTGTTATTTTTCGATATAGTATTAGATTTCAATTCTATCTATTCTGTATTTTTGGAAAAATTGGGAAAGTGAAATTTTGAATGGGTAAATCTTCGGAATCATTGGTCGGATTTTACCCATTCACGAATTCAGCCTTTTTTATCGGAAACTATTCATCAGTTTCCAACAAAATTGGAAAAAACCTAGAGTCAGTATTTTGCAACTGTGATTCAAAGTTCAGTTTGATCCGATATTTATCTTCGGAGATACTGGAAAAAACTATGTCAAATTTCTTGGTTATTTCCTCGGTATTGTTATCATTCACAGAGAACTCGAAAAATACTGAAATGATGAAATTTTGGATGGACATATGCAGAACTATTGGATGATTTTACCAATTCGCTAATTCGGCTTTCGTAATTGAACCGGTTCAACAAATATCCAGTCTTTGAATGGATTCTCATTTTACTGTTGGGAGTTAAGCTAATCCCAACCACAATCACATCCGAAAAAAATGACTTAGAGACTCGGTATTTTATAGCAGGTTTGGGGGTTAATTAAGAAGGACGAATTCGTGAAAACATGAAACACCTAGTGATTTCGAAGATATATCCGTTCGAAATATAATGAAAAATGACGGAAATGACTCCTGATCTCACGTCAATGCTTTTCCAGTTTTTTTTATTACTTGTGTTTCAGGGTAAACCCGCAAGATTTCCCGTCACCGAGATATTGAAAAGATATTTACATCATTGTACGCAGTGTATTTTTCTGAATAAAAAATGTGGAATCGAACATAGGCGGTCTCCCTTAATTTGGAAGATATGGGCCCCCAAAGTTCCAAAATGAGTCGTTTTCAGGTCCCTTTTTCCACCATAAAAACGATCTCTCACTTCATCTGTATAGTTCACAAACCACCTTTGAATCTTCAACCAACAATAAACAACACTTTTTTCCAAGAATAATCAATATTTAATAAAAAACAAAGAAATTGCTGGACAACCACTTAACCTCTATTCCTTCTGATTTCGACTCAGTCTAAAAGTGAAGTTTGGCAATGGCGCGAATTTCATCGGTCGGAATCGTGCCATCATGCGTATTCGTGAATGACAGATTATTGCTGGCGAGAAAAATAAAATATCATGAAATATGTTCTTAGTTCTTACTGTTTACTGCGACACTCTAAATCTTGCAATAGGAGAATTCGTTTCTAATGAAATCTACAAGGTTGAAACACATAGAAATGGAATGAGAATACACCCTGATATATATATTTCAACGTACATTTTTTTCATATGTGATAGGTCGTGCCCTTCCCAGATATCCAATAAAATCGAGGTTATTATATAACCCATTTTATTGAAATATCCTGAATCTCATTCTAAACTGGGACCATCTCGAAGACACAACAAAAAACGAAGATAACAACCTCCTTATTTTGAAGGGGATAGAAAGAAAGTTCAAACGAAAATATTGATAGTGAAACCTTAAACAAATATTCTCAATGATTTTGTTTTGATGTTAGAAAAATCACCTCTTCTTCAGTGACAGAAGCATTTTCCTTACAATCATATCCTTCGGCTGTCCATCATTTCATATTTCCCGCCAGCAACTACTCTTCGGTCATAATACGTTGGCCAGCGATGAAAAGACGCTGTTGCCAAGATCCGCTTCAACATTAAGAAGTATTTCGTAGAAATATAGGTTGTCTAATATTTTCACTTTTCTTCCTTTAAATAATGAATTTTCTTGAAAGAAAGTGTCGCTATTCGTTGGTTGAAGGTTCAAAGATGATTTATGAACTAGATTTGATAAGTGAGATATCATTTTTATGGCGGAAAAAGGATCTGAAAATGCAACAATTTGGAACTTTGGGGGCCCATATCTTCCAAGCAAAGAGAGACCGCCTATGTTGGCCTGCATATTTTTTGTTCAGGAACTCACACTGCTTACACTGATGTGAATATCTTACTTGTAGCTTCACGACGGGAAATCTTGCGGGTTTACCCTGTTTCAGATATTGAGAGAAAAAATCGAGCAAAATTTAACAAAAAAATGCAAGCTCCCTCCAAATTATCCTCCCATAGATAATAGATCTCTAGCATGTAACACGAATTGTCATATTTTTATGTTTATCTCATTCCATTTCGATGAAATATCATAATGTATGCTATCTCACTTGTCAACAATTCGCGAATTTCGAATAAATCGGTATTAAAAATCGTCAAATCGGGACGCAAAACCAAAGTGGGTGAAACGCGTTAGATCCCCTCCTACGTCACTCGTTATTTCACGATCGATACAGCTGACGCTCCCTATTGGCTTGCTAGAACGAAAGGTACACGAGAAGAGGGAGAGAGTGGATATATCGCGGTACGTCACGGAAGGCGCGAAGTCCAGAGTATTTAAACGAACAATATGTGGAGCCTTATGTTAAAGATCGTTTTATCATTGAAAATTGAAATTTTTGACGGCGATTGAAGTTTTTCAGTATTCTTACGGATAGAACATTTGATTCCAATGACAAAAAAAAAACATGCAAGGGACCTATTGAAACAATGCCGTGGATCTTTGATATAAATACATCTCCCTTGTTAGTTTTCAACTAAAAGTTGACATGTATTCAGAAATATTCGAATATCAACTCATCTAAAGATAGATACTTTCAAAACTATTAATGAAGCGACATGAGTTTCCTCATGAATGGTTTTACATCTCGTTGATGGCTTCTCACTTATCTTCCCGAGTTATCTATTCAGAGTTTACTTAATTAGTTTCGGAATATATCGAATAACGGTCTACGTTCTGTTTCAATCTGATCGGTTTTCAGTGGAATCAAATAATTTATGTTTGTGAATGCCAAATGCTCCCCACAAAATCAATTCCAGGTAGGTTTGGAAGATGTTTAGTTTCGAAATCAGAATCAAGCTTGTGGTTTTTCCTCATTCAGATGATTAGCGTGATTTGAATCTTCTTGCTTCACTGATGTTTTCGTGTGGAGAAATTGAGATTCAAAAATTCAGAAGATGTTGATTCTGCACCAAGGAAACATTATGATCCTTATCTACAGTGCGCGTCAAAATTATGGAACAAATTCATTTTCTCAGAAGAAAAATATTTGGCAACAAAATCCTGAAACAGGTCAATTTTTGTTTCACTTTTACCAAATTTATATGCATTTTTGAAGGATTCTTGTTGCACCCTGTGCCATCCCCATCAACCCTTTAAATTTTATAGGGAATTTTAATAGGGAAAGAAGGTCATGTGGTACTTTTTTTGGCAAGGTCTTTGTATCTTCTTTACAGAAGTGCAGAAATTTTCAAGAAAAAAAATTTTTTTTTTTGAGAAATTAGTTAGTTCAAAGAGGTTTTCAGTATGTGCACTTTGTCATGGCTCATTTACTTTGAGACGATGGTACCTGATGAAATTTGTCACCGAATGAAAGTCGACCGCATTATATACAGTTTTTTCCATGCACAACTTTCAACCCCCTCACGAGAAAAAATCTTTTTTCTCCATTAAGGGTTCGTAGGGGTTGAAAGTTTTGCATGAACAAAACTGTAATGGTCGACTTTCATTCGGTGACAAATTATAAGTTATAACATATTTCAAATTGTGATGTTAATTCTCTAAATGTATAGAGAACCATTGTGAGGTTAATTCTCTAAATGTATAGAGAACCATTTATGCGATCAGATTGAAACTTGGTACCCGATAATAAGTTGCGGAACGCAGACAACCAAAGAACAATTTCGTGAGGATCTTATCGATAATAAAAATGATCTATATGCATATAATGAAGATAAATTTGAGATAACAACTTTGTTGCATTTTACTGACGTATGAAATAGAACTTCATTATTTTGCTCCTTGCTCCTTTAATTTTCGTAATCACTTCGTGAATGTACCAGATGCTATACGGATGATCCCATAAATATGATGGTCACGAAAATTTTAATGTACAGTGCATCCCATTTTGGGTGAGACACCCAGGTTTCTCGCTTGTTATTTGAGATAGAGCCTTGCGGTTTTTACGTTCCTGTCCTACTTTTTTGTGGAACTCAAGTTGGCCTAATCAGATTTCGCATAACTGTTTCCGTTTATGAGATACAGGGTGATTTTGGAAATTGATACTTTTCGGACCCCTCCTTTATCTCCGAAGTTATTAGAAATAATGATCAGGTAAAAATTACGTCTGATACAGAATTCTGCGTAGAGTCCAGTGGTGTACTCGATTTTTTTTTCCGGGGTATGGTTTTGAAGATACGACACAAACCTATATTTTTTTCAATGGAACACCGTGTATCTCATTACTTCATTGAATTTGTAATTTTTTTCCCTTCAAATTGATGTATAATACTATATAGGTAGGATGTTCAGAAATGCTGAAAACACTAAAATATCCTTGTTGTTATTATAGCTACTTTGTATTGGGAGTTTTATCAAGCAGGCATTGAAAAAAAAAACAAATCTGATCCATCTGTCATCGCTTTGAATTATTTTTGGGTTTCATCATGTTTTGGTTTTTGAACCATGCTCAGAGAGACATTGATTTTGCGAAAAAAGTTATTTGGTCAGACGAATCACATAGTGGTGGTGCTGGTATATTCAACAGGCAGAATACAAGGCACTGGTATGATGAAAACCAGCACATAATTTTTGAACGACAACAACAGGGTCGATTCAGTTTTAATGTGGCATGTTTCATATTAGGGACAAAAATCATATACCGCATTTTTGAAGGATCTCTTACCGCAAATAAGTACCTGACAATTTTAGAAGACGTGTTACCGGAGTTACTGGAAGATGTTCCCCTCGCCTTTCTGAATTACATACATTTCCAACAGGACGGCGCCCCTGCCCATAATTCAAGGTTGATCGGGCGGTTTTCAGATAATAATTTTCAGGGTTGTTGGATTGGAACTCATAGACCCATCAGGTGGCCTCCAAGGTCACCTGACCTGTCTATATTAGACTTTTTCTTGTGGGGTTATTTAAAAAACAAAATATACAGTAACAGAAACAACAGTCCCGAAGAACTTCGTGCATCAACAGAGGCAGCCTTCCAGGATTCACAAAACCACCCTTTTGTAATATTAAATGCACTCAGACGTATTGAAAAGGTTTGTCAATTATGTATTAGGAAAAGTGGACAGCAATTCGAACAGTTTAATTCGTAAGATATTATGCAGTGTTGAAAATTTGATCAATGATAAATATTTTATTGTGTATCTTCTGTATTTGATTTGTATTATGAATTTTTGTATTATTTATTTGTTGCTATCAGGTAGGTATTACTTTTGTTTTTCGTGTTAGTGGTGAGTGTATTATCTTTGTTTGCTTACTCTCCTATGAATCCAAATCGCAAATGAAAATTATCCAATTGATTCTTTTTTTATTTGGGAAATCCATGACCCACTAACAAAAAATCATCATTATGTGATGTTTTAGTATTTTTTAGCATTTCTTAACATCCTACCTATATAGTATTATACATCAATTTGAAGGGAAAAAAATTACAAATTCAATGAAGTAATGAGATACACGGTGTTCCATTGAAAAAAATATAGGTTTGTGCCGTATCTTCAAAACCATACCCCGGAAAAAAAAATCGAGTACACCACTGGACTCTACGCAGAATTCTGTATCAGACGCAATTTTTACCTGATCATTATTTCTAATAACTTCGGAGATAAAGGAGGGGTCCGGAAAGTATCAATTTCCAAAATCACCCTGTATCTCATAAACGGAAACAGTTATGCGAAATCTGATTAGGCCAACTTGAGTTCCACAAAAAAGTAGGACAGGAACGTGAAAACCGCAAGGCTCTATCTCAAATAACAAGCGAGAAACCTGGCAGTCTCACCGAAAATGGGATGCACTGTACATTCCTGACTGAGTTTAACATTTCTTTTCGACCGAACCTGTATTTTTGGAAATTTTGGGAAAATAAATTTCGAATGGAAAAAGTGTGGAATTGATTTTAGTTCTTCACGAATTCGGCTTTCGCAATTAACCTGCTCTACAAATATCCAGTCTTCAAGTTATTATGTTTTCAAACGGCCGTTGGTCTCGATTTCTTAAAATCCACCCAATGATTCCGCAGACATATCCCTTCGAAATTTTATTTTGCCAATATTTCTAAGAAATAAAAACAAATTCGATCAGAATGAAATTAAATACCTACTCGGTGGGAAAATAACGGCATGAAGATTATTCATGTAGAATTGCGTGAGAAAATGGCTACGGAATTGAACAATTGTGGACTGCACTGAATTTTGTCATGTTCACTATGATATTGTTCGATAATTTGTTGCAAAATCGCAAACTAATCAGTCTTATCCAAAGTGATACAAATGAAGAATTCAGAAGCGTACCCAGAAATAGGCCCCGAGCGCAATAAAAAATATTAAGGAATAACTTTACTATCTCGGGAACGTTTATTTGAATATCTCAACTTTGGATTTGTATATATTGGGATCCTCCTATTGGGGATTTATACAACTAATCCCACCCTGGGTTACGCGCCTGGAATAATTAAGTCCAATCTTGCTACATTGAGAGTAAAACCAAGGAAATTGTTTGATATCAAAAATGAGTATCTCACGAACATAGATTGTTGAAGTTTGAAATATTTCTCATTAAATACTTATTTCTCAAGATGTACAACTGAAATTGAACTAAGATAACAAATAATAATAAATCATAAGAAAATGTCAGATTATTTTCAAGAAATTTTAAGTTACTATGAGATTTACAGTTAATCCAATCTTATAGATATATTTTTCTGGCGTTCGAAAAATGAATTCGGGTCCCAAACCTAGTATGTTTTACATATGAGACACCTCTGAGAGTTAGAGCCTCTTGAATGTGTTGCAAACAACCGGTTCTTTCTACATTTCTCATTCAACGACAATCAGATAGAAGCATATCGTTTAGATGTTATCCAGTGGTTGTCATCCAAGTTTTGAATTTCTCGAAACCATCTCAATCTTTCTCTGTAATTTACTCTGCAGAGTCATATGAAGGAGTGTCCCTTTGAAATGTTGACTATTCTGGTAGCTAGAATGTGGAAGATATCCTACTTTATCCTGCAAAAGGTCATTCCTTTTCATGTTCATACAGAATTACATGCGAGTACCTAATCTAATAGTAGTACCCGTTTCGCAGATATTTCCTATTCACTGTGTAAGTATACAACATACGAAGGGTAACCAGAGAAGATAGAATAATTAATTAATTCTATTCTCAGTGAGAGTAACATCCAAACGGAATAATTTACGACTTCTTGTCAACAAATTGACCATATCTAAGCATACTTTGATAACTATGTCAACGTTTTAGATTGCACAAACGAAGTTTTTTTCATCATTTGTGGATAAAATTGTTCATGAAACCTGGGTATACACAGTATACAGTAAATTTTGCGCGCATATTCTAAGGAATAGCGTGCTTTCGTTTTGTCCGAATGTCTGTGATTTTTTTTTTTTTCAAATATTACATATTTCGTGATCTTCTGATCATATTATCCTCACGATATTCTTGATGAATCTTCGGACTATCATTCTTCGGTAAGTACCTCCTGAATTTCATTTCGATTTAATCTGTAGTTTTTGAGATATTGGAAAAATAAAATTCTGAATGGGTATATCTGCGGAATCACTGGGTGGATTTGTCCCATTCAAGAATTCGGCCTGAGTAATTGATTCCCAACCCTACTCTACAAATATCGAGTTCTAAGTTCAAAGGTCGAATTCGTGAATGGGAAAGATCCGCCCAATGATTCCGTGAATATAACCATTCAAAATTTATTTGCCCAATATTTCCAACAATACAGATAAAATCTTATTGAAATCCAGTACTTCATCGTCAAAAACCTAAAAAAGCACTGCCATGAAGGCAGCATCTTTTGTGCGCATGTTCAAATTCGTTGCCAAAGTGGTCTTCTCCATTGAACATGCGCGCAAAAGCTGCTGCCTTCACGGCAGTGCTTTTTTAGGTTTAGGTAGCAGCTTTTGCGTGCATGTTCAAATTATTTGCCAAAGTGGTCATCTCCATTGAACGTGCGCGCAAAAGATGCTGCCTTTACAACATTCCTTTTGAGTTTTTTTGTTGTTATTCGATCGACGTCCGCGAAATGAGCCGTCGTGTTGTAGTGATATGACAGTAATGCGTATATCTCGTATATGGGCTAATGAAGGTAGACGGACACGAAGAAGACCAACTGGTCAACCTAGGCGTACCACAGAACGTCGAGATATGCGCTTTAGGCAACTCGCTCAGAGACTGTTTTGCTACTACGCGTCGAATCGCTGATCATTGGTTAGAAAAAACGTTGTTTCTCTGAACTCTGTGGCGTCCACCATAACTATGAGTAGGTCATTAATTAAAGCCTAATTATTGGTAGATCTATTTATTGAGGACTGCAAAATCTTGTCTGCTCGGCTAGTTTCGATGACTTATATCATCATTATCAAGAGCTGAGAACTAGACAACTGCAACGAGAGAAGGCAAAATTAACGGATAAAAAAGGTATTTATAAAGAAACAATAACTCACGCTGCAGCAGAACCTAGAACGGTTCTCCAGTAAGGCCGAATTGACCAGGACAGATTCTCAGAAACATATTCTAAAAGTCAAATATATAAAATAAACAAGACTCTTCAGTGAGGAAAGGGGAGATGAGACGTCCCAATTTTGACGCCTCGGTGCTACAGCGGACAGTTCCTGTCCTTAAATATATGAAACTTTCATATATAGGCCCTTCCAATCTACCAATAATAAGGCTTTAATTAATTACCTACTCATAGAGAAAACTTACCATAATCATTCGAGGCAACTACGCGTAATGTTGACGATGTCCTAAAAACCACCCTACTGGCTTAACTAAATGGGCGTGCAGACGTCCTTTTCCATATTGCTCGTCGGAGCATGGACTTTTCTTCAAGAAGCTGACGTGAATCCATTGGAACATACGTGAGGTATATGACGATGAGGAAAACGTCCAATTTGAATCCACATTATTCCACATCTATAGATACTGGCATAGTTAATTCAGGAAGTTCGAGTTATCACAAGCAAACATATACTATATAATTTCGTCGATAGTTCAATCCTGCAATCCGTAGTGGCGTTTTCCATAAAAAAATGTATTTAATTTCAATAGATCTGTTCAAGTTATTGGGGGTGAAAACCCAGAAACTAACCTTAAATGATTCAAAAAATTTCAAAAAGCACTGCCGTGAAGGCAGCAACTTTTGCGCGCATGTTCAATGTAGATGACCGCTTCAGCAACGAATTTGAACATGCACGCAAAAGCTGCTACCTTCACGGCAGTGCTTGTTGAATTTTTTTTCTGATAAATTACTGGATTTCAATTCGATCTGATCTGTATTTTTGGAAATTTTGGAAAAATAAAATTTTAATTGGGTATATCTACGGAATCATTGGACGGATTTTACCCATTCACGAATTCGACCTTCGTAATTAAGCCCCAAACCTACGAGAGCCGAATTCGTGGATGGCTAAAATCCACTCAATGATTGATATACCCAATCAAAATTTAATTTTTCCAATATTTCCAAAAATACAGATCAGATCGAATTGGAATCCAGTACTTCATCGAAAAATAATAGTTCGATGTTTCATACAGAATTTAATGAGGATGATATGATAAGAAAATCATAGAAATTTTTTTTTTCAAATTGTTCTAACGACACGATTATCACGAAATTTCGCATAAAGTTGTCTTTCAGCATCTCAAAACTAGCTGTGAGGTTTTATCAGGACTGAATCAGTATTTCTCGAGTTATACCGAAATAAACAACGATACCGACGAGAAAACCTCGAATTTTGACATATTTTTTCCCGATATCTCCAAAACTTATGACCGTATCGTACTGAAATTTGGTACACTGCTGTGAAATTAGAAGCTCAAAGTGTGAGTGGAATTTTTTTTTAATTCACTGACAATATGATCCTGACGAAATTTGGCTAAAAGTTGCGCGTCGTTATACTCCACCTAACTGCCAAGTTTGAATCCAATCGCTCGAGTAGTTTCTGAAATAAAAAATAAATAACTTCAAAACTTCGAGTGCCTATAACTCCGAAACTATTTGACTCATTTGGCCCATTAACGAACTTAACCGCGGCATTCTGATGCGACTACCCTGAAAGTTTCAAGTTGCTAGCTTGCTTCTGTCGACAGTTATCGTGTCCTCGGCCGGACAGAATCGATTTTGACAACGGATTCGTCATCAGTCAACCTAGTCGATTGAGACCATTTTCGGCTCAATCATCCAAAATTACAGACATTTGGACGAAACGATAGAACGCTGTTCCCCTAGAACATGCGCGCAAAAATGGAAGAGTTAGGGAATTTATTCTTTCTGGAGGTAACGCTTCAGTATATTTCGTTATGTTTATGATCTGTGACCTCAGCTACCGTTCGAATTCAACAAAATAACGGATGCAAAATTGAGGATTTGTTATTTCAACCTGCTTGCTCTATTTTTTCCAAGAAATGCCTAATTTTACGAAGAGAATGTTTTTCATCAAATACGGCTACTTAAGTTCATTATCCGATTTACTATCCACAGTGATTCTTTGGAATGAGAACTCCATTTGTGACTATAGTAGGGTGTGGTAACATGTGAGGTACAATAAGCCAACTATTACAGATGTGAAATATGCCTTTACTCGTTAAATATCTCCTGTACAACCACCAACGTGATTATTTTGATAGTAGGCATACCTACATTGGCGTAGGTAATATACGTTACAATTGCCAGAAGATATTAAAGTAGGTAGTAAGAATTTATACTGGCCATCAGATATAGGTCGTTCGAGGAAATTTTCAGTAGACTTTATGCGCCCAGGGCCGGATCTAGGACGTGGCAAAGGTGGCACTTGCCAAGGGCACAAGCTCCGAAGAGGCGCCAAAAAATATCGAAAGATGAAAAAATAAGAGCGCCAGGCATAATAATTCGAATTTCTCTTCTGGCGGAAAAAGTATATTTCAAACAATGTTGCTTAGTGTGTTTTCGAGTTTCTAGCCATAAATCTAATTTATTGTTTTATATATATTTTGACTTTTGACCATAAAAACAAATTGTGGTATATAAGGTATGAAATCTGTAGGTATTTCAATGGTTTCAATAGATATAAGATATAATATTTATAATATTGTGTATTATTTCAAAACATTAACGAAAATATATGACTAAAAATATAAAGAAAAAAAACTATAAAAAAAATAATTGATTAAAAAATCTACGCAAATGGGAAGGGAGCTGTCTAATATTTTTCCACAGGCGCCATAGTACCTAGACAGCCCTGCATACGCCTGTTATTGGTGAAGAAGTGCTAAAAAATTTTATCGAGTAGGTACTAGATTTCAATTCGACTGGATATGTTTGTGGATGGAATTTTCAAAATAGATATCTTAGGTAGGTAACTATTCAAAGGTTCATTTTCAATAATATTTCCAAAAATACATATAGAATCGAATCGCAATCTTGTATTTGGTTTAAAACGATATGGTATGATGGCAACATTTCACCGAAATCTGACTGAGAGTTTTCCGAAGTAACTTCATAACACACAGTGGTTTTTGTGTACATTTTGACTTCCTTCTACACAGAGCAGATCAAATTGAACTCAGAAACTCAGTTGAAAAATGACGACTTGGATACATTCATGCATAATATCCAAGGGATCATATATAATCAATAAAATGTTTCCTAATGAAGTAAAGCTGCCTAGAGCAGGTTTGATACGCGAATGGGTGACCGCTATGGCGCGTAAACGCTCTTGACTTCATGTAAGTGGTATTCTAGAATTGTTTGAAGTACGGAATATCATATTTTATGTTTTTCCGAATCTTCTTCGATACAAGATCATAATGTCTGCTATCACACATTTTTGCAATTTTTTAATTTTGAACAATCCGGTATTCAAGATGGCCAAGTCGAGATGCAAGAGATTGGCTGAAACACGGTTGGTCGCTTCCCACAGCACACGTCAAGGCACGATTCTACGATCGATACAGCCGACGCTGTCCATTGGCTTGGCAAATGTATATGACAATCTACGTCACGGAACGCCGCGAAGTTTCGACCGTTTAAACAACCAATAGGAGAAACCAAATTTAATAGACAGTATTCTTGTGAAAAAAAGACATTTTTAGAGCGCTTGAATTGTCTCAGCATTCTTATGGATAGAATAATCAATTCCAAGAATAAGAAAAAACATGAAAAAGAGAAGATGGAATACATAACTCTAATGTTACGGTGGTAACAAGCGGAATTATTTGAGAGAGAAGTTAGTATCGATCTTCGTCGACTAATAAGGAATATTTCTGCATTTTTCCTCATGAACGAGATGTGCAATTAATTTCAATTACGAATCATTTCGCAATATCTCATTTTCTTCAGAATAATTTATCCATAATTCAATCCCTCTGGGTTTCCTGAACATTCCCTGTAATGTGTTGCCTCATAACGATCAGAATTATGGTTTTTGCTAGTGCTGTGTAAATTATTGGTTCCAAAACCGCCTTCTATGTTTTTTGCTAGAGTAATAGAGGCAAAGATGAGGAAACCAACAATTACCTACGTCGTAGTTGTAATACTCGGAAAGCAAGAAGTGCTCATGCTCATGCAGATTCGCCTACATATCATCATTCAGATGCCTTTAGAATCATCAAAGAAGTATATTTTTCGGTCAACATTTGTTATATATTCATCTGTCTTCAGCAATTCTACAAACGGCCGTACCGTAAACACAATAACTTCCGAAAGAAACGACTCAGAAACTCGATATTTTTAGAGAAGGTTTGGACCTTAATTACGAAGGCCGAATTCGTGAATGGGTAAAATCTACCCAATGATTCCTCAGATATACCCATTAAAATTTTATTTTCCCAATATTTCCAAAAATATAGATTAGATCGAATTGAAATCCAGTACTCAAAATGACAGTTTGGAGGTTCATACAGAATTTAATGAGGATAATATGATGAGAAGATATGACAGAATATTAAATATTTGAAAAAATTTTGTTTTCAAATTGTTCTAATGACAACATCATCACGAAATTTTACATGATGTTGTCCCGCAACATCTTCGAACTAGCTGCGAAGTTTCATCATGATTGAATCAGCATTTCTTGAGTTATTCCGAAAAAAACAACGATATCGAGAAGAAAACAACGAAATTCTACATATTTTTTCCCAATATCTCCAAAACTGATAGCCGCATCGAATTGAAATTTGGTACACTGCCCTAAAATATGGAGTTCGAGGTATAACTGGAATTTTTCTTGAATATGAGCAATGGTCTCAGAAAAAAAAATTTTTTTCAATTAAGTTATCATTCGATTTCAACGAAATTTTGCATGAAGTAGCGCGTCATTATGCTCCAACTAATTGCCAAGTTTCAATCCAATCGCTTCTGTAGTTTTTGAAATATGAGGTAATTAACCTCAAAACTTCAAATAGCTATAACTCCGAAACTATTCGGCCTATTCGGCCCATTAACGAACTTAACCTTAGTATTTTAAAATGAAACCCTTCCTGAAATTTTCAAGTTGATAGAATCCTCCGTACGCCCGTAACCGTGGTTACGGCCGGCCGGACAGAATCGATTTTGACAACGGATTCGTCATCAGTGAGGTCGTCAACCTAGTCGTTTGAGACCATTTTCGGCTCAATCATCGAAAATTACAGACATTTGGACAAAACGATAGCACGCTGTTCCCCTAGAACGTGCGCAAAAAGACAGTTCTAGCACTATGGCTTATTGACCCTCTTGGAATCTGATTCAGCCCCCCAAATCTTATCACCTATTTAATATGCGTTCATTATCCTTCAATGAACATAGTAATCTGGAAAATTTTGATATTTATTTCAAAAATTTGTCAATAAACATTTTTTCGAAACTTTTAACAACTGGATCCATTCGTATTCTGGAACTAATTACAAATATACAAATTTTCACTCCGATCGAATCAGTACTTCACGAGATATCGAAAAATTAACCTCAGAATTTCATCTAGATATGACTCAACCGGCTCAAAACCTAACCCGGAAATTTCAAGACTCTAGGTTACTTCCTTCGAAAGTCGTCCGGACGGACGGACAGAATTGAATTCTTCGGGGGCTACATTTTCGGATCAAAATTCGAAAATTACAGACGTTAATTATGGCACCCTTCAAAGTCTATACCTACGATTCATTCATTCTCAAGTACCTACTACCTCAATTCAAAAAGACAGTGGGACCTTCTTTTGTGTCCTTTCATCCCAATTTTGCATAGAATCAGGTCGAAGGATAGCAAGGTAGCAGGTAGTATTATTCCATAGTTCTTGGAATAATGATTCTCCTTCACCATATATAGGTGAAGTATTATAAAGCTGAACTCATATTGACGAGAAATCGTTTTTACCAGGGATGCTCTTCTTTAGGTTAGCTTGAACCATTATCATTTTGTCGGCATGTTTGTATATCTCATTCAATAATAGAGAAAATCTGTCCTCAAAAAATCTCAATGAATTTTCATACAGCAGATTAAAAGTGGATTGAATTTCCAATATGATTTATGTGTATAATTTCTAGATCGCTCTTATTATCAGATTAGGATTCTCGCCAGGAAGCCATCGGATATATGTAGCTCATAATCTGGTTATTCTTGCGAATTTATCAATGAAATGAGGGATATGGTAAATTCCATCCTCGTAAATTAATATTGTCTATCTAATTTCTATTCAATCAGTTATTCTTATTTGCATGAAGTATTTACTATAAATTCAATCTTGATTTGAACTCCTGGAATATTCTCATTATAGTCATGCTGTCTTGTCTTTTTCCTCATCTCAAGGTTATTCTATTCCCCAAAAATTCGTTAAACTAACGGTATTCTGAGTTTGTTGACAACTAAATCTGGAATAATTTATCCATATCCGCTAAAATCTGATTAACTTTTTCAATAAACAATCTTGCGTGAAGGGTCTTTCTGATTTCGTTTTTCGAATACTTGGCAAGCAAAGAGGACCAATAACGTATACAAATTCAAATACCTAGCTCGGTAAAATCGTATCGTAGCTCAGGCTTATTTTAATCCTGGATTTGGGGTGTACCTGTTCACTGTCAATTTCTTTCTTGATAATTGAATAGTGCCCAAGTTGGACAGGAAAGAAAAACGTTTCCGGATCAGATCAGCAGAAGAGACGATTAAATATGTGTAAACGCAGAATGTATGAGTTTGATCGGGAACTGGCTTCGTGTACACTGGTCAAGCGATGCTGTCATCTTCATAATCACCCTACTTAGCATAAACTGACTAGACTTAAGACACAACCGAGATGGCAGTATAAACAAAGTGAACCAACCTTGCAGCTTCTTCTCTGTTTCCCAGAACTTCTGCAGTTCCGTGAAGTACTTGTCTAATATAAATACTTTGCTCAGTCCTAAGGTAGCCATATTAATCAATCAGGGCTGAATAGAAACACACACCGCCATATTTCAGACATAGTCCACTTGGAACTAGACAAACACAGAAACAACACCGTGGTAGTCGATTCAACAGGTACTACCTGCAACCAGTCGACGTGACTCTCTATGTATCTGCCCTTCGCCGCTCACCTGTGCCGTTGCACTCTCAAATCTCAACACCTGCATACTTTAGATGAGGATTCGGTAACTAGCGCTCATCGCCCAAAAAAACATGTAATTAGAATAGGGGAGCGCCTCAACTGGACGTTTGACCAGTGGTACGAAGAGGCCCGTGCCCGAAGAACACGCGCCCAGAGGAATGTATGTGTCCATATTCAACGCATGCCTGTTCATACCACGTGTACCTAAACAATCAACCCCTTCTGGGGAAGAGTAAGCCAAAGAAACAAATGTGACTTCATTTTGCCAAAAGATTTCAGGATATTGAGGTAGTACCTACCATGTAGGCCATCAGGTACCACTCTTACTAATATGAGGAGAGATTGCGCGTGCAAGAATGAGCCTGCTGGTTTACATACGGTCTGTCGATTTGAAAAGGTACCATGTTTTAATATCTCGACCCCAATGCAGAATTAGAAAAAACGCGAAAAGCGGTAGACTTTGTTTCGTATGGGGACATTTGCTACGGTTGGCTCTAATAATTTTGTTTCAACCCTGTGAGCGCCATGACAGCAACCCCTAAAATTTCAAATGGAAGATGTGTTGAGTGATACCTTGTTTTAAAGGTAATTCGCTTGCCTTCTCAAAAACGCCATACACTTGACCTTTTTGTGTGCATGTTCTGGTGAACAGCGTGCTATCGTTTTGTTCAAATGTCTGAATTTTTCGAACTTCGAGCCGAAAATGGTCTCAAACGACTAGGTTAGACTCACTGATGACAAATCCGGTGTCAAAATCGATTTTATCCGCCCGGCCGGTCGACGACACGATAACTGTCGAAAGAAGTGAGCTAGCGACTTGAAACTTTCAGATTAGTTTGCATTTCAGAATGCGTGGATTAAGGTAGTTAATGGGCAAAATCGACCTTTCGAAATGTTGAGATTATTTCCATGATAATTCAGGAACTACTGGAACGATTGGATCGAAACTTGGCAGTTAGTTGGGGTATAACGACGCGCAACTGTTCGCGAAATTTTTTTGAGATCATACTATCAGTAAATTTAAAAACAATTTTTTAAAAATTTTTTTCGAAAATAATTTTTTTTTGGAAACTGCTCATCATATTGGCAAACAATTCAGCACAGACTTCGAGCTTCATACGAATATTATATTCAGGGATATTCGGAAAAGATATGTACAATTTCGGTTTTTTTTTCTCGATATCGTTGATTTTTTCCGAATAACTCAAAAAATACTGATTCAATCATGATGAAACTTTGCAGCTAGTTTGAATATTCTGTGATCTTCTTATCATATTATCATCATGATATTCTGTATGAACCTTCGAACTCTGTCATTTCCCGATAAAGTACTGGATTTCAATTCGATATTTAATCTATATTTTTTGAAATATTTGGAAAATAAAACTTTGAATGGGTACATCTGCGGAATCATTGGGTGGATTTTACCCATTCACGAATTCGGCCTTCGTAATAGGGTCCAAACCTACTCTAAAAACAGCGAGTTTCTAAGTTATTTCTTTCGGAAGTTATTATATGTGTTTAGGGTCAAGCTGCTGCTTTCACGGCAGTGCTTTTCTGGGTTTTTTGTTGTTACTTCCGAAAACTGGAAAAAGAGTCGAACAGTTTACGATAAAGAGTTGCAATCAAACATGTAATGAGTATTTGCCTATTATTCCAATAAGTATGTCTGAGGGGGCATTTGATCAGTAATCAAGTTGGGTAGGTGTAAAGTTTATTATTTTTGCAAATTACATGCAACATAATATCAAATGCATCTTTCTGAACACTTCTAGCTTATGTGCCTTCAAGATACTCCAAATAATTTGAAATTAATCTTGCCATTTAGAGTTGAAATAAGTTGATTCTAAAATACTAATAGTAATTGTTGCATTGCTATTCTGATTTAGTATCGATGATACATAAGTCTTTCATAAAAATGAAATATGTATACACAGAATCAATTCTGTTAACTGAAAAAATCTTTGATCAAATTGTAAAATCCAATTTTAATTAATCAGATCTGCAAGCAAACACTTGAAAACCTAGCTCCTAACCCTCTACCTAAGGTTCTTAAACTGGCCACCGTAGCGTTGGAGTTTTAAATTCAGACGCCAATGGTTGGTACTTTTTTGTATGATAGATTTGTGAAGAAAATTTCACTAGCGCCATCTCAGGAAAACTATACGAACCCTAACTCTTGTGATGCAGAAACCTCGAATTCTGTGGTTCATCCATTTGTCGTTTCTGACGAAATTTGTGCCATATACTGTTATTGTGTATGGTTTGCACCTTTTTACCAAAATGTCTCATTTAATAAATGAATATTGATATATTTGTTCCCCAAATTAATTTTGTTCTCCAAAAAACAGAAAGTACAATCTGTGGCGGAAGACTATTTTTAGGCACTCAATTTACCTTAATCAGATCTACAAGCAAACACTTGAAAACCTATCTCCTAACACTCTACCTAAGGTTCTTAAACTGGCCACCGTAGCGCTGGAGTCTTAGATTAAGACGCCAATGGTTGGTACTTTTTTGTATGATAGATTTGTGAAGAAAATTTCACTAGCGCCATCTCAGGAAAACTATACGAACCCTAACTCTTGTGATGCAGAAACCTCGAATTCTGTGGTTCATCCATTTGTCGTTTCTGACGAAATTTGCACCTTTTTACCAAAATGTCTCATTTAATAAATGAATATTGATATATTTGTTCCCCAAATTAATTTTGTTCTCCAAAAAACAGAAAGTACAATCTGTGGCGGAAGACTATTTTTAGGCACTCAATTTACCTGACAGAATTTAGAAAACAGCTTTGAAAATCTTCAGAGCTGTAGATAGTGATGATTTGACCATTTCAGTAAGTTCAGATAGATCTTGGATTTTTACACATTTTTTTGTTGTTGAAGGAACTGGTGATCAATTCAAACATACACATATTAACAAAAATTATATTCGATGTTTTATCAATTAATAGCAATACAATTATTTACATATATACATCCTTTTTATATATACAAACAATATTATATACATCGAATAATTCCATAAATCTTGTACTAAAGTACACAAAATTTTCAGCCTCTCAGTATGAATCTATCGCACATAGATAATAACTTCTTTTAAAATACAATATACAAGATATAGATTTACGTATAAGAAATTAAAATAACAAAAGTGATAAACATATACTTTGTCATCGATGGCCCCCATAATAACAAGAAAATAACGGCAAAAAACAAAGAATCCTGAGTTTCAAAATTGTAACAATTCCAATTATACACAAACAAGTAAAACAAGTAGCAATTCCCGTAAAGCTTTCCTCTGAAATAAATTAAATCGTGCTTTGAATTCTTTTCATCAAATGCACCGTAATTCTGTCAAATTTTAAACTACCCAAATGTTTTAATTTTTATGATTGAATAAAAAATATAGTTATATTAACTGATACAAAAAACTTCCTCTACATGTTCCATATGAAATCCTACAGGTGAATATCGAAATTGTTTTGGCAGATGACCAGTCCATGGAAGATATTTTTTATATGTCCAGAGAAGAAATCAACTCCTATTTTTCATCATTACGGAACGTAATTCAATCTAATATGTGAATATTTCGAGGAAAATATTTTACACTTCCAGTTAATTGGATTATTTTCATCTCTTCGAATAATATTTAGTGTTTTTTTTTGGTTCCTAGAAAAAAAGAACTCCCAATTATACAGGGTGTTCTATAAGCTCTATGACGGATTTTGATTACGTTCTGAATTATTAATGCATTATTTCTGAACTCAGGAGAAGGTAGATGTCGTGTTTGTTTATGGATATTATAATGCAAACTGGAGAATATTAAGGAAAATATCTGAATACAAACCAAACCTGCTTACATAGTATTTAGCGAATGAAGAAAAATATTAGAAGGTGCTTGGCAACTTCTAAATTAATGTGTGGCACATAACTACCAGTCATCATTCATTGCCAAATTTTGTATGGCAGTTACTACTATACAGAGTGTAACAGCAAAATAAATCCGATAACGAATAAATGAGGGGGTGTTAGGAAAAACGCTCGGACACGTCGATTTGTAATTTTAAATGCGCATAGTTTTCAAGAAAATAAAATTATATAGGGTGTTCCATGCGACCGTGGCCTATACCAACTTTCTTATTTCAAATGTAACCCCCTGTATATTATTTATTTTTTGGATTCTTCAGAAAATTCTAGACATAATTCATGTACAATGTCCTATACCTATCTTCAACTTTTTCGGAAATATTAAGTGTTTTCAGAAATGTTGAGTAACGTTAAAAGACGATTCTACACCAGATTAGCATGTTGCCAAGACGTTCGCGGCGAGCATTTTGAACATTTCCTACATTGACATTAATTTTTTGTTTGTTTTTTTTTAATTATTAAGAAATAATCAGTATTACTTATTAGGTTGTAAGTGTAATGTACCGAATTTGTGAAATAAAATAATTTTTTTCATTCAAAACGTTGATTTTTGAACTAAATCTGAAAACACTTAATATTTCCGAAATAGTTAAAGATAGGTATAGGACATTGTGCATGAATTGTGTCTAGAATTCTCTGAAGAATCCAAAAAATAAATAATATACAGGGGGTTGCATTTGAAATAAGAAAGTTGGTATTGGCCACGGTCACATGGAACACCCTATATAATATTATTTTCTTGAAAAATATGCGCATTTAAAATTACAAATCGACGTGTCCGAGCGTTTTTCCCAACAAGCCCTCATTTATTCTTTATCGAATTTATTCCATTTGGCTGTTACACTCTGTATAATAGACATAATTTTGCATTTCACAAGGGATAGAATTTCGGCGATGCTCACTGCAACAACCAATAAGACCCATATATAAATACAGTACAGGAGGGTTGGGAACCATTTTTTTCGAGTTATTTTCTTCCGAATGAACTTAACATTGAATAATTAAACAGCCACCTCACACCAGAAGGGCACAGGGCACTAAAATACAGCTAACATTTACTTATATCATTCAAAAAGTGTTGAATTTTAGCGGCCTAGGTTTCTTGCGATATAAAAGGAAAACAAAGTGCACAACTTCAGCGAGCTGCCGCCCCCCGCTCAACCACAAGTGCGGCAGGTGACGCTCACATTTTTTTGATTAATGAGCATGAAATAAATTTTTAACAAAATCTGAAGTGGTGATCCAAAGAATTTTACTTCACGATAGATTAATGGTGTAAGGATCAAGGATGCAGGAAACGATACTCTGTCAGTTCGCCGACGTTTCGGAAAAATTTATTTCCATCCTCAGGGCTCTACAAAATTTACGGAAAACATGATTCGTAACATTGATGAAGTTGTTCACAATAGTAAAGGAAAAACGAGCAATACTATAAGTTATTGACTAGAAAAATATCACAGAAAAAGTGGTTTTGGAATAATTTCGACACACAAAGAAAAGTTACACAAAAAACAGCTTAGGATTAAAGTAAAGTTAACATACATATAAATATACATATAAATACATATAATATGTTAACTTTACTTTAATCCTAAGCTGTCTTTTAAATTGTGTAACTTTTCTTTGTGTGTCGAAATTATTCCAAAACCACTTTTTCTGTGATATTTTTCTGGTCAATAACTTATAGTATTGCTCGTTTTTCCTTTACTATTGTGAACAACTTCATCAATGTTACGAATCATGTTTTCCGTAAATTTTGTAGAGCCCTGAGGATGGAAATAAATTTTTCCGAAACGTCGGCGAACTGACAGAGTATCGTTTCCTGCATCCTTGATCCTTACACCATTAATCTATCGTGAAATAAATTTTTAAAGTTGAATAACTTCGGTACAAAACACCTCGAAAAATAGTACGTTACCTCCCATACTGAAACAGCATCTGCACACCTCTGTGTTGAGAAAGAATGCATTGTTTATCTAGAACTTGCGCCAAGTGTCAAATGAATAATTAAAACATTACAAGTTGCCATACCATCTATTTTTCTCTTTTTTTTTAAATATCAAAATATTTTTCTGAATGCTCGTATTTTCTGAATGAAAACGGATCAGACCAGTATCCAAATGTTCAGAATGAGCTTATCATGTGCCATAGTTTGACATAGCTTGTAAAACACCCTGTATATCTTACATTTTGAATATTTTGAGGGGAGCGCAGAGGAAGTTTTCCGTGGCCAACTCGTACTCTCAAATATTGATATGCTTGAAAATGTAGAATGAAATGGTCGATAAAAGTGTTACAAAAAGCACTGATCTGACTGAATATTCAGGATTATAAACGTAGATAAAATACAAGTTTTTGATTCAACCTATTTCTCCATGAACAACTCGAATAAGCATTGAAAAAATATAAAAAATAAATTTACATTATATTAATTTATCAATTCCTCTTATTATCTTAATTGAAACTGATTCATTATGTAAGGTATCCTCTCAAGTAATAATCGACAGATGCATCTACAAACATGAAATAATTCGCACATTTCATCTTGCAGTAGATAATTCACACACAATCATATTAAATCAAATTATTTTTGGCTTTTCAGTTTGAATCAATGAAATATTCTTTCCAAAGTAACAGGCGTAACTCTGATCATGGTTTCTGAAGAAGTGAAATCTTTCTGAACATAATATAAGGACGTTCGAGAATTTTATGGAAACAAACGTTCACGATGAACTTTATTTTCCAAATGAAGGTCGATCCATCCTTCTCTACTATTTTGCAACATCTCACAGTTGTAAAGGAGCCGACATCACTTAAGGTAAGATTTAAAGAGTAATTTACTTCTACACAAATCCCTTTCACTTTCAAACAGAAATTGTACATCTTTCATTGTGATCTTTTTCATTCTTTGTCGCATTGGTTGTCCGGTCCTGAAGTTACTGCTACCATTAAGATTGTTCTTGAAAGAGAAAAGAATACATTTAACATTGGAAATATATGAAGTTATTTTTTAATGAAAGGAAGATAATTTCAAACCAAAACTATCAAATGAAGATACAAAGTGATAAAGTTGAAAAATAAAATAAAAAATATAGCAGTTTTAGGTTTTTGAATATGAAGGTTTTTTCTTGTATAAGTAGAGCATTTTGTGACAAAAAGGGCATTTCCAAATATAGTGGAGTAGTTGCTGGGTAGCAAAACATGACCCACTCAATTTCCAAGCCACTGGGAAAACCATCAAATTACTAGGAACTGTGGAAAATTCATATTGAAATTTTCTTCAATATCAGATTGTGAAAGTAAGAAGATAATAAAAATAAAAAAGAGTTAAAAGTAAGTTTTGGGTATCTGAGAAATTAGAACTTCTATATTTTTCATGGTCCTGTTATGTTGTCAGTTCTTATTCTAATTGGATAAGACTATAGTGATACTCAATATAAATGTAACTTAATTGTTAGCAATTTTTTATTGAATATCTGTTCATAAATTACTATTGATCTCAAAATGTTAAGACTTGGGTAAACCCGCAAGATTTCCCGTCGCCAAAATATTGAAAAGATATTTAAATCATTGTACGCAGTGTGATTTTCAGAATAAAAAATGTGAATTCGAACATAGGCGGTCTTCCTTAATTTGGAAAATATGGGCCCCCAAAGTTCCAAAATGAGTCGTTTTCAGGTTCCTTTTTCCACAATAAAAACGATCTCTCACTTCATCTGTATAGTTCACAAACCACCTTTGAACCTTAAACCAACAATAAGCAACACTTTTTTTCAAGAATAATCAATATTTATTGAAAAAACAATGAAATTACTGGACAACCACTTAACCTCTATTCCTTCTGATTTCGACTCAGACTAAAAGTGAAGTTTGGCAATGGCGCGAATTTCATCGGTCGGAATCGTGCCATCGTGCGTATTCGTGAATGTCATATTATTGCTGGCGAGAAAAATGGAATATGTTCTTAGTTCTTACTGTTTACAGCGATACTTTAAATCTTCCAATAGGAGAATTCGTTTCTAATGAAATCTACAAGGTTGAAACACATAGTAATGGAAAGAGAATACACCCTTACATATATTTCAACGCACATTTTTTTCATATGTGATAGGTCGCGCCCTTCCCAGATTTCCAATGAAATCGAGGTTATTATATAACCCATTTTATTGGAATACCCTGAATCTCATTCTAAACTGGGACCACCCTGAAGACATAACAAAAAACGATGTAGATAACAACGTCCCTATTTTGAAGGGGATAGAAAGAAAGTTCAAACGAAAATATTGAGAGTGAAACCTTAAACAAATATTCTCAATGATTTTGTTTTGATGTTAGAATAACCACCTCTTCTTCAGTGACAGAAGCATTTTCCTTACAATCATATCCTTCAACTGTCCATCATTTGATATTTCCCGCCAGCAACTACTCTTCGGTCATAATACGTTGGCCAGCGATGAAAAGACGCTGTTGCCAAGCTCCGCTTTAACGTTGAGAAGTATTTCGTAGAAATATAGGTTAAGTTGTTGTCTAATATTTTCACTTTTCTTCCTTTAAATAATGAATATTCTTGAAAGAAAGTGTCTCTATTCGTTGGTTGAAGGTTCAAAGATGATTTATGAACTAGATTTGAGAAGTGAGAGATCATTTTTATGGCGGAAAAAAGAATCTGAAAATGCAACAACTTGGAACTTTGGGGGTCCATATCTTCCAAATAAAGAGAGACCGCCTATGTTGGAAATCATATTTTTTGTTCAGGAACAATGATGTGAATATCGAACTTATAGCTTCGCGACGGGAAATCTTGCGGGTTTTCATCTGAATTTAAACCCATTTATTTTGCAAACAAAATTTCATCTTCTTCAGTGGCGCAAAAATCTGTGGAGATAACTACTTTGCTACACTTGAATAAGAGAATTTAGGTAATCGATGAAAGGTTAAAGTATATATAGTCACTTAACAAACCTTAAAATATATCAAATATACAAAGTGTGCCCAAGTTTCCAACTTTCAATGCATGGAGAGGGAGAATTTATTTCGTTCCAATTATTTGTAATTTACCTGGATATTTGACATGAATACGCAAAGAATCTGCCATAATTTGGACTATCAATCAAAGGATATTTTTGGAAGATTATGCGTAATTTGTTAGGTTTTTGCTCCATAAATTTGAAAAGGAACTATTAAAGATTGAATAAAAATTATTTTTCATAGAAATCGTCCTTACAGATCGTGAAATTCAAACTATCTTGCAAGGGGGACTTCTATGAAGAATAGTTTTCATTTAATTTTCAATACTTTGTTTTCAGATATTGGAAGCGAAAACCTTAAAACAAAGCTAAAAAATAATTTGGAAAATATAAAATCTAAATAATATTTGCAGATGTACTTCAACTTTTATATTTTTGTGGGTTGCAAATAGACAGTATACTCGATTTACTTTTATACAGTCAGCCGGTAGGTTATGAAAATTTGACTTATTTCACTATAGGTGTTTTTTTTTTGAGTAACGCATTTTAATGGGCAGGGAAAATAAGCTTTTTTCCATAGATATAACAAACCATGGATGAGGCCTGTCAGTTTGCACTGTGTAATCATATGTTGCCGAGAGAGATAGAGCTAGTGGTGGCAGAAAGCCCGCGTATTCCATTTACAAAGCATTGAATGCGTATGAATATTCTGTTTTTTAAGCGTTTTTCCTGAGAATTTTCGGAGCAAATATGAAAATAATAAGCTTTAACATTGGCTCAAGGATTATTTGTTTGTATAGCTACAAAAATGGATTACTGGAAATAGCAGGAATTAGATATAAACGATTGATGTATAGGTACTTTTTTCTTGGCGCAAGCTTTCGAGATTTTATTATTCCTTCAGAAAGAGAACTGAAATTTTACAATGAAGGAGCAATAAAATGACAGACTATTTCATGAAATAGAGGTATTATCATCATCATCATTATTATCACATCAATGATAATAAGTAGCTGAAAATATTGCTGAAAAATATTGACTTGAAAGGTCGAAATGACATTTTATTAATTTCCTTGATTCCGGGATATTGATTAATCTGAATTTATACAATCTAAATGAGTTATATGAAAAAATGGAGTTGACACCTCCTATATATCTCTTCTTGAATTCATACTTTTTTCATTTCATGCAATTCTATACAGTTCACAAGAAAATTCTTTTGTTTTAATATCTTTTTCCAAATCTATCATTTCTGATAAATTATTCTCAAAATTTGGTTCATATTGTTCTTCTTACTTAAAATTTCAAGGATATTCGCAGGAAGAAAAATAAAAAACCTATACTATAGAAGCACTAACGTGAAGTCAGTAGCTTTTGCGCGCATGTTCAAAAATAAAACACCATAAAGGGAACACGTGCAGAAGCTGCTGACTTCACTTCATTGCTTTTCTAGTTTTTTTCGAGTTATTTTGGAAATTATTCCGGAAAAACAACGATACCGAGGGAATAACCACGAAATTTGACATATTTTTTCCCAATAACTCCGAAAATTATAATTGTATCGAATTGAAATTTGGTACACAGATGTGAAATGTCAAGGTCAAGGTCAGAGCACATTTTTTTGGAATATGATGAATAGTTTCCGGAAAAAAAATTTTTGGAAAAAATATCGAAAATTTTTTTTTATCTACTGACAGTACGATCGGAACAAAATTTTGCAAAATTTGCGCGCTGTTTTGCCCCAACTTACTGCAAAGTTTCAATCCAATCGCTTCATCAGTTTTTGAAATATCAGGGAGATAACCTCAAAATTTCAAACAGCCATAGCTTCGGAACCGTTTCACCGATTCAGCCCATTAACGAACTCAACCACGGCATTCCGATACGCGACCAACCCTGGAAGTTTCAAGTCGCTAGCGTGCTGTGCTCGGCAGTTATTGTGTCCACGATCAGACAGAGCAAATTTTGACACCGGATTCGTCATCATTGAGAGTAGTTTGAGACCATTTTCGGCTCAAAATTCGAAAATTACAGACATTTGGACAAAACGATATCACCCTGTTCCCCTATAATGAGAACATGCGTGCAAAATGCGGATTTATATCGCTGTGATGTTTTATTAAATAAACTTTCAATGAATCCAAAATCCACTGGAAGAATCATTCAACATTTATTAACATTTGAGATTTAATACCTCGATTTATTTGAACAAAATTTCATTTATGCCAATGTTAATAATAATTTTAAACAAAATGCTTGCTGCAAATTAAAGAGGTTTCCGTGGGAACAAAATTTTTCCTTCGTTCCGCCACTAACCATCTTTTCCTCAGGACATTGTCCTTTGAAAATCTATAATATACAGAAAGTCTTATCTCTTATTAAAAAATAAGAAAAAAAAAATAAAACAAATTAGTTTTAATTAAATAAAAACCCAGATGAGATGGAAGTCATCTTACTTGTGACATATTGATATTTTGGCCTTTTTACAACCTGTTTGTGCAGTATTACGGCTGATCAAGTTTTCACCATGTTTTGTAACTATAATATAAACACTTCAAAACGAAAACTCTCTGAAAAATTGAACAAAAAGCATAAAATAAGACTCTCCTTGCTTCTAATAAATGCTTTTGAATGCGATTTGGCGGGTTTCTTGCCACTCCTAGCTCTATCTTTCTCTAGACAACACGTTTCTCTTTCCCTCACTGCTTCCATTGTAAGTTATTATTTCTATGCTTTTTTCACTCTCAATTACTCGATTAATTAATTTGAAAGCGTAGCAGACATACTGAGTGAATAATATGGATGCATACCTGTAGCCCATTCTGTTGTGTATCTGTTTCTAATCTAGGTTTTTTCCGAGGTCCAATGGCTTTCAGAGCAGTTGCGTTAGCTTCTCTCTGTCTCATTTCCTCCATTTCCACCCTTTGCATTTCTTTCGCCTTAGCTTTTAATTTTGCCTGTTCTGGATCCTCTGTTTTTGATCGACTCTTTGCTGCTCTTAGAAGCAATTCTCTTTCTAATTCTTCATGTCTTTTTCTCTCTGCCCTATCCACTTCTTCTAGAAACTTCAATTGCCCTAAAAGAGAATTAACATTGCTATTCCACACATTCAAACATACTGAAAGCTCCGAGTTTGCCAATTACTGAGAAAATAGTACACACTACTGATACAATCCTGATAACATGAAGAATATACGAAGTTGAAAAATATTGAGAAAATTCACCTTTTATATCATTAGTTGCTTCATACCGCCTATCTGTTTTGATGATATCGGCTCTGTGCTCGGTTATGATAGCTAATTTTTCGAGAAGGTTTTTCAATTTTTCTTGAGCTGCATGTGAGATGCAAGCTGCAACGTCAGTGCTTGGTTCATCTAAACCGTGTCTCAATAGGACTTGTTTGATCTTTTGTTGCAAAGGGCCCATCGAGCACATGAGTTCTTCTTTACATGACCTTATCTGAGTTCCAACAAACTCTGTTGAACCTGCAATAATGAAAAATTAATTATAAAAGAGTCCATCGAGAGAAAAAAACACTTTTGGGGTATTTTTCTCATAAAATGTTATTTTATGATTATAATTATGATGCAACAAGTGGGTAACTAACTATCCTTCCTGTCCATAATTGCACACTTAGCGATGTCATGTTTGATGCCCAGAAATAGTTATGGAATCATTTCGTGTAAGCCGATCTGCTTCCCAAATTTCTTTGAAATACCTGGGAGGAAATAACCTTAAGACATGCTACACATGTTTGCATTATTTAAAGAATGTTCTCCCTTAGGAGATAGATATTCTGACATATTGACTCAAATAATTGAGCCGCTAGTACAGAACCATAATGACTTATGGTATCAACAAGATGGCGCGCCTCCACACAATTCACTCAATGTGTCAAATATCCTCTACAGGCTATTTGAAGATCGATGGTTGGCGAACAATGGTCCACATCTTTGGCCACCACGTTCTCCCGATTTAACTCCTTTAGACTATTATGTTTGGGGTAGGATAAAAAATATTGTCTACTCAACTCCCCTGACTGATAAAGAGGACTGCATAGAACGAGTCAGAAATGCGTTCAGGTTTGTTTAGATTTTTAGATTCATAGTTTTGAAACTCAATTTGGTTTTTAAACACTTTTGCAGATCTCTTCCTCCCGATGAAATAAGAGCAACGCACTAATTATGATGCAACAAGTGGGTAACTAACTATCCTTCCTGTCCATAATTGCACACTTAGCGATGTCATGTTTGATGCCCAGAAATAGTTAAGGAATCATTTCGTGTAAGCTGATCTGCTTCCCAAATTTCTTTGAAATTCCTAGGAGGAAATAACCTTAAGAAATCTACTATCCAGTAAACTTTTCCGACAAATCGATTTTCTGTAATGGAGACTTCAGTCCAAGTTACTAAGCCCAAAAGTTGTTAAAATTTTCCATCAATAAGGAAGGTAAATTTAAGGACGAATTCGTTCAAACCATGTAACTGGATCCAAATATCAATATTTACAAAAATCATGCCTGATTGGTTTCAAGTTTTGTGGAGCACCTGATTCCACATCAATAAAAGTCAATGATCCGAAAATCAACTTGGTTATTTCAGTTGCTGGTTTTCCATTCAGCTAATATTAAATTATCGGTTTTCCCTGAAAAATGGTTATTCAAGGAACTTGGTTGCGGAAAAAATGGTAGATTTTCTGTCATAAGAATGACCATCGACTTTTTATCATTTTTAATGTAACATATTGCCAGCATATGAGTGTAGTTAGGCGGGAGCGCCGCTTTGTATCGCACTACTGTCTGAATAACAAGGCAATACATACTGTGAACATTGTTAAAGACTTAGGTGTTTTTTACGACAATAGGATGTGTTTCAGGGCGCACATTTACCACATAGTCAATAAGGGTCTTCGGATGCTAGGGTTCATTTTGCGACACTCGTATGAGTTTAGGGATGTCAATACCTTAAAACATCTTTATGTTGGTCTGGTAAGGCCACATCTTGAGTATGCCTCTTGTGTACGGTCTCCATATACTTATAAGACTGTGACAGGTTGGAACGAGTTCAAAATAAGTTTCTTCTCTCTGTGTCTTGCAGGATGGGAATCCCACGCGTACATTTTTCCGCAACTCATATGAGGTCGGTTCTGCGCTTTCCTGCTTTGCGGACTCGTAGAATTAGAGCAGATGTATTGTTGTTCGCTAGATTGGTTGGGGGGCTTTTGTCGTCTTCCGATCTTCTATCTCTTTTTGGTTTTCACGCTCCGTCTAGGAATGTTAGAGATACCATGTTGCTATGTCTCAGGACTCACAGGTACAATTATACCAGGGCTTTGCCAATTCCAAGAATCTCGCAACATGTAAACACCGCCAGTAGAACAAGCATAGACTTTTTTGCCTCAGTTACCCCTCCACTGTGCGTTATGTCAATCGAAATTTGTTATGATCTGTGAAGTTTTTTTTCTGGAAGTTTTGCTTTATACTTCAATATGTATTAGGTTGTATTAATTATTATTATTGTATTGTTCGTTTGTAAAATTGGGTTTATCCCGTTAATAAATAAATAAATAAATATCCATAGACCATAGTATGTTCTTATTGTCATAGTTGTCTTTTGTCTGACTGTATCAAAAATGTTGTGCTCTTTCAGAAGAATAACCAAGATCCGTCAATAACCTCTTTTCGAACCTTTCATATTTACGGAAAGGAATAGCAGCAACCGAAATAACTAACATTGAGATTATTGACATGAAATCAGAAGCTCCAACACAACTTTTAGCCAATCATCATGATCTTCACAAATATAGATATTTGGATGAAATTTTTTGGTTTGAAAAGCCGATGCGGGGGTTAAAGATATTTATAAATACAGCAAATGTCAACAAGATGAATTTGGTTTTAAATTTTGAAAATTTTTGGGCAGGCAACTCAGACTGAACTCTCTCATTGAAGGTTGAATATTACAAACAGATTGTCCTGGATTTCGGAGCACATACAAATTTTGCATTGCATTGAACGCAGTTTTTCTCAGCATAAAAAGACTTGGAAAAATCAGGAATGTAGATTATTGTACGACGCTGCACTGTTCAACAGTCGAGCAGTCTCAATAATCTTAACTGCCCTTCAGGAAGCTACGTTGTTCACTTGTTTCTGTTTTAGGAATCACAAGCCCGGGGGTGCGTTCAGATGCTACGCCGTGTGACGCCGGGCGCGTCCCAAAGCGTTCAGATGATTACGTCTGGCAAATGGTTGGGTCGTTCAGATGCTTGGGAGAAACTTTACCGGGCGTCCAACCGTCCAACCCAGCCCGTACATGGGTAGAAATTAACCCGCATGCGCTTTGCAGTTTATAATGACAGGAGTGAGAAGTTTTGGTTATGTTTACAATTTCAAAATCAGATTTAATAGTTGTTAACTCTCGAACTGGTTGTATCTCGGAGGAAGAAATATATATTCCTTCCTCTGAGACTTGTATATGCATTTTTGCCTTGCCAAAAAGGAGGATATCAAAAATATTATTTTTTTGGGGTTAAGTAAGATAAGATGAAATTTGACATTTACACCACATCGTTCAGATGAATCTTCTAGTCAACGGTTACAACCAAGAAAAATCATACCGTGCAATTTTTGTCTACTGGGTAAAGCATCTCTTTCTGTTTCAGATATTATGTCCTGAGGTTTTTATCTGTGCTCTTGTATCATACGAAAAAATGTATGGTACCCCGTTCACATTTCCTCTGCTAACACTGTGATATATCAAAGAATGTAATGCTCAATCTCAAAAGAATATATATATATAGCATCTGAACGCACTCCAGGTATTGTAGCCTTGTTCTGAGGACAACTTTGAAACTCCAAAGCAGATGTTGGGCTATTTCAGTGGATTCTTGATGAAAGCGAAAGGTATTATCGAGAACCTATCCCATATTTTGCACATGATAATTCACAGGACAGGGTCTCATGAGTGCACACCTGTCAGTTTACTCATTTTAAATTTACTGAGTGTTTAGTCCAGCTCGTCTTGTAGGAGAGGAATATCCTGGCCTGTCTTTGTCAACTAATCATTTGCCTGGAAACAAGCTTTCTCTTTTGTTCCCATTGTCCCATGTCTGATGACTGGCTGGGAAGCCACAAACTTTCTCTGACCCAGCTTATTAGTCATTTCGTTACCATGCACCCCAAAGCGACCATTTTTCATTGAAATCATGGGAGCTTGTATTAGAACAAATACTCCAAGCGTTTTTATCGATTATCTTCTATTTGAGATGAAATGAAACCAAACCAACAAATTATCGTGAATATTAGAAAGAATTGAAACAATGAATCCATATCCAAAATAAGCAACTTTTTCATTCTATTTCTGCATTACTTAAGAATTAACTGATAAAAATGTAAAGTGTATTGAAATATATATTAAGCTGATGTTACTGGAAGTGTAAACTAGATAGATGCCGATGCGGGGTATTCGGTTCAAGGTTGGTCAAAATATTTATATCAAACATACCTAAAATTTTCTGTGTTTCTTCAGCTAAATTTACACCACCCATAGCAGCCACGTCATTGATATCATCATCACCGGCATATGTAGAAAATGAATTCTTTTCCTTGTCTTTTGTTGTCGGTCGTGAACTTACAGAAGGCACTGTTGGTCTTATGCCTTGCATTTTATTCGCAGGCACAGCTGTACGAACAGTTATTGGCTGTCTTATGGTAGATACACCTGAGAACAGAGAAGGAATTATGAAGCAAAACAGAAAATGTTTGACAATTTCACATTGATGACATTTCAAATAGAATATATACAGGGTAGGATGTACAAAACAGTAAACGCTTGACAGTTTCACACTGATGACATTTCGAATAGAAAGTATACTCCATTCACTTTTATAAAGTAGCCCAGTTGGCCATGACATCCTGACAGATTTCACCGTGTATAGTTTGAAAATGTTAGGTTATAGTCATTTTCCTGTCAGATAACTACACAACGTTGTCCTCTCTACGAAGAGGTCGTAGTAATTACTTATTTTTCAAAATGTGAATCTACATTGCGAAAGTAATGAATTTGAGAAAATATTATGTGAATTCAATCATTCCAAAGACCTGGCGAATGTTGAAGAAACATTTTTCTCTGTTAATACTTCACGTATATAAACATGGTTGGAAGATTCAGTTATGCTTTTTTCTTGTACGGAAATCAAGAATCGAGTGTTTTGGAATTTTATTGAAAAATTATGGATAGAGCAGTCCGTTACTTTGCGATAGTTCATTCGAAAAAAAATAGAAGTACTCGAATAACCCGGCAGAAAAACTTCTAAACGAATGGACGGACCTATGGAATTCCCTACTTTTCTAAATTCTCAAGAAATAAGCCTACAGTAGTCATGTAAATACCTTGTTGCACAACTTGAAATATTCCAGTAAGGAAATGTAGCAGTACTACGAAACCTGTGTCACAATTAACCTCAAAAGAACTAACAGTTCTTGGGAATCTAGGTGAATGATACATACACTGGATTGGATCAACATATTTCCAAACTAGGATACATACAGCTTAGCTTCAGTCTATTATCATTGGTTGTAATGACAAGATATCTGGATAAATTCTCCATGTAAACTAACTTTCATTCAGTATTCGAGTCAAAAGCAAGATATGGAATTATGTTTTATGGACATACTTTGAAGTCAACTCAAATATTCAATTTCCAGAAAAAAGCAATTCCTAAAATATTAGAAAAAAATAGAACTGAATGAGATATTGTATAATTCATGTTATTTTTATACGTAAAATTTCATTGTTCTGTCAAGATAGGGTATACCAAGTTCATTTTCAGTGTACTACTTCCTATCGAAACAATTCCACGAAATATATAACTCTTGAAAATTATTCGTTAAGGAATTTGTTCAATTCAAACATGACTACCTACTTAAGGCTCAATACAATACAATCAAAGCGAAATGTTAATTTATTAGTTTATTATGGCTGAGGCTGAACTGTTATTTGTTATTGAAAGAGAGTAGAAATTGGCAACCTCGCGTCGAATTATTTTGACATTGTCGATATTTCAGGAGCGCCAACCTGCCCATGTTTTAGTTACAAAAACATGATAGACCCAAATCATGGCCAACTGGGCTACTTTATAAAAGTGAATGGAGTATATATACAGAGTGGGTTGTATATTGATTTTAACCATAGATTCTCTTGAAGTGAAGTAACATAAAGCGATTTCAAGCGATGGACCAAAAGCTCCGGTTATAGTTACGGTTATCCAAACTGATATATAGGCAAAGGATAATCTGTGAATTTGGATAACCGTAACTATAATCAGAGCTTTTGGTCCTTTGCTTGAAATCGCTTATAGTATTGAAAGGTTCATTTGTTGTTCCTCCATGAAAATGTTTTGTTTCAGAAAAAACGGAAATCCTTCAATTCATAGGTTATAAATATTACTGTAAATGTTGCTAGAAATTGCTCACGCAAAAACAATTCTCATATTCAACTCCACATTCTGTTTGTCCTCACAGAGTGAGAAGTCAGGGTACTGCATGACTACTTCAGCAACAAACATAATATACATAAAGCGATTTCAAGCAATGGACCATATGTCAGTTTGGATAACCGTAACTATGACTGGGGCTTTTGGTCCATCGCTTGAAATCGATGTATGATGTACAAAAGTGTATTTCATTGAGACAGAAGGACAAACAAGGTTATTCAGAATGAATTGACTTTTGGTGTGAAGATCTCTACCACTATGACAGGTATTATCTGTTTTAACCAACTTATGGTGTCCTAGTTATAGACAAACCAAATCATATAACTATAAGAACCAAGCACTATAAAAACAGATGATCTAAAGTCATCACAAAAATCTCAAATTAATCAAGTATAATTGATTATTTCTCGTAATTTCTCCTAAAACGAATCGTTGAATGTTAAAAAATCTGATAATAGTTCCTGAAATTGCACTATTTTTGCAGATTCTCCTCCGACTCAGAAAAGGCCAAAGAATAGAGAAATAAACTTCTCCAGTCTGGGTCCAGACTATTCACAAAATGAGTAATTATAATTGATTAAAATTATTATATTCAAGAAATTCTCAATTTAAGAATGTTCAATAATAATCTTGCAGTGGAAACAATTGGATATTGAATGGACATTCAGTGATTTGATGGTCAAAAAAAGAGGAATATTTCGTTACAAATGCTAGGAACACAAAAACTGAAGGACTAACCGTCGGTTTCACAAAACTTTTGACGTCAGATCAACTCGCTGATTAAGGTTTGCATTCTATGGTTAGGTTGAAAATGAAGTGAAATCGAGGACAGAATTTACTGTTGACTGACAATCAAGCCCTCGATCGGGCAATCGAAGTTTTGTGAAACCGGCCGTGAGTGAGCAAATTAGTTGTCGCAAATATTTTTTTAAAGGTATTCCAGCACCAGATGATACAGCTTTTGAATCTTCTACAATTTAGATTACAGTAAGAGTTATCCACATAGAACATGTAAACCGTTGACTAAACTTACCTATTTTTTGCAATGGTTGTCTTACAACCCCAGGCCTTAATTGAGTGTTGGGATATACAGGATGCAGTGCCGGAGGTTGAGAATTTGATACAATGACGTTGTTGGAAGCAGCTGGCTGCCTTATAGCAGTAACCATCCTTGCGGCAGTTTGACCCCTGATGGGTGTGACTAATCTTGGCTGTAGGACTTGACTGGCTCCCCGAACAACAGTTGTACCAGGAGCCACTATCCTAACAGGATTAGAAGCCATCCCTGGCCGAATTTGTGATTGAACCACTCCTGTTGCGTTACTTACAGAATAGACTACATTAGGTGGGGGGGGCCGAATGCCATCTATTGATAATTCTTTCAGTGACATAGAATGTCGTAATAGAGGTAAACTTTTCTGTAAAATAAAAAATTGTGATTTCATTTGTGTCGCGGAATTGTGTAGAAATTCGCAATCAGTAATAGTTTTGAAATAACCAATTAGTTGTATGACATATATTGATTGCTGAAACAGAAAATCAGTAAGTTCAAATTTTATTAAAATTACAGATACAATAAGTTATCCCTTAATTGTACAAAACATCCTTGCGGACTTAAGTGGTTCATTGTTTGGCTCCATTCGGTTCAACCTTCGAACAATGTCTATTAACTAACTAATGGAAAGGTCATACAGTTTGTTCTGATTCAAGTTGATGTGTTGAAAAATCTTGTACATGATTTCAATCACTGATGGGTATTCTGAGAAGACGTTCATGGCTGTATCACTTTCTTGGAAATACAGCCTAAGTTCTTCAGTATCAGCCATACAGATTTTCTGCCTATCAGGTGTCACAGTAATCAATGATATTAAGATCGTTTCCTATCGACTAAGGTGAATAATGTGTTCCTATGACTTCCAGTTTAACCGGAGATGGAAGTAACTTTCGATATCCATATATGAACTGTTATTTGCATATTAGATTATTTTATAGTTTTTGATTTAGGTAATTTTCGATATAACAATTTTTAACGTTACTACAAATCATTAAAAAAATGTTCCACTCAAAATTGACCACTTGGGCAGAAGTTACAAGTATTTTATTTCAGTCTCTTGTGAGGACCCTTCCGCTCAAACTCTAATGGAGGTTTTTCCTTTAAACGAAAATGCAGTTATTTTCATGAAAAACCTTCAGAACATCACATTTAAAACATATAATTTCAATATTATATTTAAAAAAAAATGTTTGATCACCCAAAACTGAAAAATAAAAATGGGGATTTGCATTTAAAGGGATTTGTCATGAGTGCACGATATGGCAACGTCGAATTCAGCTTTATCGGAAAGAAAAGGACGTCAACTGTGTTACTTTGCTTAGGAAAACAGAGATAGCTATACTTCGATCTGGTTAGATTAGAAGACAACGACCAAGGAATAGAAAAAGAAGAACTCATACTGTCATATTACTGACAAATCGCAAACGGAAATTGTTTGGTTACATTGACAAAGAACACGTGTGTACCACAGAATAGGAATAAATATTTCGTTATTCTATAGCAGAAAAAGCAATTCTACTAAACAACGTTGTCACTTCGTGCATGCATGACAAATCCCAAACCCCAATTTTGAAACCTGATTTTGAATACTTTCTGAAGGTAATTTGGGAAAATGATGAATCAGACCCATAATACTTATGTTCAAATTTGCATTTGCAATAATAACTCAAATTCAGGAAAAACCCCCATTATACTGCGCCTAGGTTTATATAATTTTGCACTCATGCTTTCCGAATCAAAAGGTAACTGAATGGGAAAATAAAATTAATGCTCCACCGAAATGTGGCAAATATGTCCTCTATAATATAGCGGTATGGTTGAGATATTACTAAAATGATTTCTCTATCCAGCTACTATATAATCAGAGAGCAGCATGCGTGCTTGGATCTATACTCCATCCCCATTTTTAGTGTCACTCGGTTGGCCTTGAAATGAGTTTATCAAGTTTTTGTAACTAGAACTGAGCCAGGCTGATACTGGTGAAAGGTTATCATCAAAATAATTCGGCGGAAAATTCTCAATTCTTACATGTTTTTATCAATGACTCTATGGTTTGGTTTAGTTACATACGTAATGATTACGAACTCAGTGTAGAACGGACAACGCCACGAAGTTATCTGACAGGAAAATTACTATAACCAAACCGTATTCAATTATAGTACAGAGTAAAATGTGCAAACTCTCATTGCCTATCGACTGACTTTATAAATGTGAATGGAGTAGACACGCTGGAGGATTACAATTAGAGCAGAAACATAGGATTTGAATTTTCAAAAATCTAAAGTTACCACCTTTTTATGTCAATAAAGAAATCATGGACACAAATTATTTACTCTACTTGATGGGAAACAATCTGTAGTATCTCTGCGAAATGTAAATCGGATAACTGGAAAATGAAGGGTTCGGGGATAAACCTGTGACACCCGGTACATGAACTTTCAGCCTAAAGTGACCCGTCATAATGTCGACAAGGACCTTCATTGTTGGTTTGTCAAATCCTGATATTCGATTGATCAAGGTTAGGTTCAAAACGTTTCTACAGAACGTTTCCGAATTTTTCAAGCCTGAATGAGTTCAATTTTGCTATAATCCTTTCTATTATTGCTGGCTTCGTCATATAATGTGGTATGCTCAGAAATAGTTCTGGGCCCACAACTTAGTTGCTCTACTATGTGCGAGCCTATACATCTCCTCATAACCTGAAGAGCATAAATGACTCAATATCCAGCTAAGGGTGAGCTCATTGTTCACACACAGCCTACCAAGTGTTAGGTGGCAGTTTGGAACTCCTCCCGATGTGCAGAGTTTGACTTTTACTAAATAATTTTATATTACTGCGATGGATTGGACGTTTTATCAGCAGTCTTAATGTATTAATGTCGAGACTAAAATGTTTAAGCTAACAACTATTAGTGATTCTGCCTAGATTAAAAATTTCAAAAGTTTTTGGTAAGTATTGATCGACATCAAGAAATTTTAACACCATTGTGAGAGCTTTAAAAAAAAATCTTACTCATTCCAAGATGGAAATGAATTTTTTTACATGGCTACCCTCTATTTCACTTAACTTAATTGATATCGTTTGTCTTGAACTGTTATGTCTATTTGCATCTCAAAAACATAAAAAGGTTCTATAACAACAAAATCTATAAAACAGGTTCATTAAAAATTTAGATTGGTTAGTAAGTGGATTAAATTTATATTCATATGACAAACAAATGAAAGACAAATACTTGATGGACCTAACTAATTTTTAATAGTTCAAAACAAAAACTTATAATTAGTAAGATCTACATGAAATACGTAGAATAAACCAAGCCACCATGAAAATGCAATTAATAATTGAAGTGAAATGTGAAATTGAAGAGGAATGAAGATCAAATGGTACTACTGTACCTATTGTGAAAATTAAAATATTTACCATTTGAATAGTTTTTGTCGAAATATTGAATATTTTTGGTTAAAATATCGAATATTTTGCCCTCTCAGTCATTATCTGCTGCGTTTTTGCGCGCATGTTCAAGGGGAACAGCGTGCTATCGTTTTGTCCAAATGTCTGTAATTTTGGATGATTGAGCCGAAAATGGTCTCAATCGACTAGGTTGGACTCACTGATGACGAATCCGGTGTCAAAATCGATTCTGTCCGGCCGGCCGGCCGGTTGGCCGGCCGTAGACACGATAACTGTCGAACGAAGTGAGCTAGCGACTTGAAACTTTCAGGGTAGGTTGCGCATTGGAATGCCGCGGTTAAGTTCGTTAATGGGCCAAATCGATCGAATAGTTTCGGAGTTATAAGCATTTGAAGTTTTGAAGTTATTTATTTTTTATTTCAGAAACTACTTGAGCGATTGGATTCAAACTTGGCAGTTTGGTGGAGTATAGCGACGCACAACTTTGAGCCAAATTTCGTCAAGATCATATTGTCAATAAATTTAAAAAAAAATTTTTTTCGAAATTTTTTTACAAAAAAATTTTTTTTTCGGAAACCATTCATCATATCCAAAAAAAATTATACTCACACTTTGACCTTCTAATTTCACAGCAGTGTACTAAATTTCAGCTCGATACGATCATAAGTTTTGGAGATATCGGGAAAAAATATGTCAAATTTCGAGGTTTTCTTCTCGATATCGTTGATTTTTTTGGTATTACTCGAGAAATACTGATTCAGTCCTGATTAAACTTCACAGCTAGTTTTAAGATGCTGAAAGACAACTTTGTGCAAAATTTCGTGATAATCGGGTTATTAGAACAATTTGAAGAAAAAAATTTATATGATTTTTTCATCATATCATCCTCATTAAATTCTGTATGAAACTTCGAACTGTTATTTTCGATGAAGTACTGGATTTCAATTCGATCTGGTCTGTATTTTTGGAAATATTGGAAAAATAAAATTTTGATTGGGTATATCTACGGAATCATTGGGTGGATTTTACCCATTCACGAATTCGGCCTTCGTAATTAAGGTCCAAACCTTCTCTACAAATATCGAGTTTCTAAGTTGTTTCTTTCGGAAGTTATTGTGTTTACGCAGTCGGGCGTTAGGCTGACCGTAAACACAATAACTTCCGGAAGAAACGACTTAGAAACTCGATATTTGTAGAGTAGGTTTGGGGCTTAATTACGAAGGTCGAATTCGTGAATGGGTAAAATCCGCCCAATGATTCCGTAGATATACCCAATCAAAATTTTATTTTTCCAATGTTTCCAAAAATACAGATCAGATCGAATTGAAATTCAGTACTTCATCGAAAATAACAGTTCGAAGTTTCATACAGAATTTAATGAGGATGATATGATGAGAAAATCATATAAATTTTTTTTTTCAAATTGTTCTAATAACACGATTATCACGAAATTTTGCATAAAGTTGTCTTTTAGCATCTTAAAACTAGCTGTGAAGTTTAATCAGGACTGAATCAGTATTTCTCGAGTAATACCGAAAAAATCAACGATATCGAGAAGAAAACCTCGAAATTTGACATATTTTTTCCCGATATCTCCAGAACTTATGATCGTATCGAACTGAAATTTGGTACGCGCGCACGTTCAAATTCGTTGCTGAAGCGGTCATCTACATTGAACATGCGCGCAAAAGTTGCTGCCTTCACGGCAGTGCTTTTTGAAATTTTTTTGTAATTTTATGCATTTTTAATTTATATTTTCAGCAGAATATTCTGGATGACTCTCATGAAAGCAATTTTTTCACTACAGTACCATTCGATATAAATCTCCCTTTCTTTCTACATGCTTTCTTCGGGACACAGTGAGACAGTTTTATGAACTGCGTTTTAATGTACTGATGAATTAAATGACAGAAAGCCAGAAAGCCTGGGGATATATATTTGAGGATGGTAACAATCCTTAGATCTGTAGAAGTGAAATGTCTAGACGAACGGTATGTTTGCCATATTCTGTGAAAGGTTCAGATCTGATCGGCGATACTGGCAATGATAGGCACTCTAGAGTTAGCTTGATTTGAAGTAGGTTGTGGTAAATTTCCACATCGTTTTTTATTTCTATTAATTGACAGAGCATAAGGGAATTTGAACTCTCAAATAAAAATTTTTGCAGTCATTCCTAAAATTTCAACCCCTTTTAATGCATTTATTCATGCATTAATCAACTTCTTATAGTGAAGGAAAAACTTAACTCAAAACATTAGTTGCAAGTTTTTTGATACGTTAAGTTTTTCATTGGAAAAAATGAACCAAAACGCTGCATAACTTATTTCGTTATCCAAATTTCATTCTGATGTATTCCAAATTACTTCTTCAAGTCCTCGATAATGCGCACAGCAATTTTTTGCTGCAGAGAGATTCCGGAAGTGCCATCAGTCCAAATGGCTCAGTTTTTCCCTCAAATATTATGTTTATCGATCTCACTCATGCAATGAAATATTCAATTCTTTGAAGCAGCGATTTCAATCATAATTGAGGAAACGTCCTTACATACAGCAAGCTTTGTGCTTCAACATACCTTTAAAAATCCAATGAGACACGGCTGTGGAGATGCATTAAGAAGCCGTTCCAACTTATCGCAAAAATCCTCAGGTTCAACCTTCATATCGATTAATTCCTGAATCAATGTTCTTACATTACGTTCTACAGCTTTAGGCTCTCTACTTGACAACTCAAGAAGATTTGCGAGGAATTTTCGACATTTCTCTTTGGTATTGTCATTGGCCGTCCTTTGTGTCTATGAAAAAGCGTTAATGGTCAATGTGCGATATTATTTTTAATCACAAGACTCACTTGAACGGTCTGGACAGCGAGCTGCCCTGTGGAGGTCACAGATATAGTTCCAGGTGCCTGCTGGTTTGGCGTGGTGGCTACTGTAGTAGTTGCCGCCTGTAAATTAGCATACATTCTTCATTTCTGAACATGACTTCAATGAGCTCTTGAGAAAAATCAGAGATGTCACTGGTCCAAGAATATTTCAAATAGACCACCTTACTTTGAATAAATTCTGTGATTCAAAGACAGTTTGTTTTGTGAAAATATGCTCAAAATGTCGATTAGTACTTTAAATTGCGCTCTTTTCGATGTCCTAAATTTGAGTTAAGACTTCATCTGCTATTTTTTCAAATGGAAATACTACTTTTTGTACACATGTTGCAGGGAACAGCGTGTTATCATTCCGTCTGTAATTTTCAAATTTTTTCCGGGCAATGGTCTCAAACTACTAGGTTGGACTCGTTGATGGCGAATCCGATGTCAAAATTGATTCTGTCCGGCCGTCGTCACCATAACTGTCTAACAAAACGAGCTAGCGACTTGAAACTTACAGGCGAGGTATCAGATTTCCAATAATTCTTGAAAAATATTTGTCTCTAAAACAATGTTAAGGTTCGGAAATATTGGGAAAAAAATATGTCAAATTTCGTGTTTTTTCCCCGATATCGTTGTTATTTCCGGAATAACTCAAAAATTACCTATCCAATCATTATGAAACCTGGCAGCTACTTGAAAAATGCCGACACAAAATTTTTTGATGATCCCGCATTAGGACAATTAAAATAAAATAACATTTATTTTCAAATATTCTTTATTCTGCGACCTATTATCATATTATCCTCAAGAAATTCTGCATGAACCTTGCAGCTGTAATTTCATCAAGTACTCGATTTCTATTCAGATAAGTCATGAAAAAGTGGGATTGCTATTTATAATTTTTATCTATGAGGTCATATCCCAAATTTTGGTCTCACTGTTTAACATTTTCTTACAACAAAAAGAACGCAATTTAAAATACTAATCGATTTGTCCGAGCATATTTCTGTGATTTACTGAATTCATTTCCAGTTATACTCGAATTGTATATTATCAAACCAATATGGCGATTTTACTTCACATTGAAAGGTTGAGCTGCCATAAATCCTCCTTTTAGATATTAATACGAATGAGATTAAAAGATTAAATCCAGGCATTTTTCATGGTGGAACAATAACTCCTTGATACTTATTTTCTTATACTGCAAGGAAATGTTAACTACTTACTAGGACTAGGACAGTTACTCCACACAGAAGAATTAGTCACAATTTTTATTCATTATCAAATTTAGCATCTCTTAATTTCAAGTGCATAGATTTCTTTTGCATATACTCATACTCATTCACTAGATAGTTTCTTCACAGAGATGAGTATTAACGAGTGCTTAGGGACAGTTATATCATGAATATAGCTACTACTCAATAATTTTCACATTGTTATGTTGCCATACTAAAATCTTATCATCATTTAACATTGGCTAGGGTTTTGAGGGGACAAATGCAACTTAACTTTTTTTTTGATATGTTTTCAACTGATTAACATCTTTTCCAATGAAATGAGCTATTGAAAGAACAAAAAACTACTGTGATGAGTGAAACTATTATATGCTATTAAAAATGGAATTTAAAAAATGTTATTACTACTGAATGAAAAGAAAAATATTCCATTCTAGGTTTGATTTCGATATCTATCTGCAATAAGGAAAGCTTACTTGTTACAAATCATTCAAAACAGGAATAACCCTTCTAATCGAAGAATGATAATTTTTTGTCATTAACCTATTATAAATGTGAATAGATTTTTTTATACAAATTACCGTAAGCCGCTACGTACTACCTAGTGGCTTGCAATAGTTTGAATAAAGCGCATTTATATAATCATTATAAGTAGTGAACTCATGAGCACCTAATTACCTAATGGAAAAGACTGTATGTAGTCTTGAGAAAGAAATCAAAAGTATTGGTTGATGAGATTTTTATATATAATAATAATAATAATAATAGGTCTTTATTTCAGAACAATTCCCGTAACAAGCCAAGAAAAGAAGTGAAATAGTGTCAAATCCAAAGCAACTAAACATCAAAGCTGCCCAAATCATAGGGTTCCATATCCAATAACAAACTATAAATTTTTTTCTTAAAAATTTTTACATTCTCAATTTCTCTCGGTAATTTGTTGAAAAGTTTCGAACATCTATATTCAACTTGTCTTTGAGTTGTTGAAAGATTATTCTTTGGCAAGTTGTAAGACAAACAGTAGTATGATCATCTACGAAGCAGTGTGTTTTCTGAAAGGATTACTTTCCCGAGAATCCTCAGTCAAACAAAACTACAGAGAATTTTCCATATACCAGGAATATGGAAAATTCCTTAATATATACCCACATTCTTCTACCTTGCTAACCGAATCACGAATTTTTGTTCGCACTCAGCCATATCATTATTTCCATACAATACAAATATTTACTTTTCGATTATTTCTATTGATATTACTTCAAAAGTGTGGATATGAAAAATCTTAGTCTGCCCCAAAAAGGATGCTAGCCGACTTGACCAAGGCACTGATGAAGCAATGCTTAGCCGTCGAGTAATTACCAGGGGATGGTTAAGATGACTTAAGTCACTTTCCACTATAGTGTATTGACTATGAGTATGGGCAATAGATTTCTTTTGTTGATTCACATTATTCATATTGCTATTGTAGCCAATTCTCAAACGAAAAACCCTTTTTTGATAAAACTCAGCGCAGATAAAATAAAACGATAAATTTCAAGAATGCTTACCGGAACAGTCTGCATACGAAATGTGACAGGTTGACCACCAGTGGTTGAATTGCCTGCAATGTTTGCAGATGCCGGAGCAGGTCCCACCCTGAGCAATTGGTATTGCCCATTTTCAGTCTTAAGAAGCAAATGTCCTTGCTGTCCAGGTTGTAATCCATGGAATGACTGGAGTGTAATTTGCTAAAAATGTTCGTTTATTAATCCTATAAGAATATTTAATATTGAATCTGTTTCTACTTCACAAAATAATTCTATTTATTTACAATACCAGCAGCTCAGTACCTCCAAATTAATTCACTACAAATTGCTTCAGTACAACATCAAATAAATGGAACTAAAATAAGTGAGATAAAAAACATTTCAAATAAGATCATTCAGCATAAAAAATCAAAGAGGGAGAAATATCATCCGACTTATATAACATTTGAATCAGAGAATTATACCAGACTAATAAATTATGATCGATTTTGGAGAATAATGGACATATTAATGATTTTACTTGTTAGCCAGGCAGGCATAGAGAAAAAAAAATCTGTTTTGAAATCACAGAAACCACAATATCAATTGAATATATCAAAGAACTTACAAAGCCAAGAATTGTGTTCAACAAGAACTGAGAGCAACAGAATACTCACATCATCATATATCAAATTCCAAATGACAAATTGTATCAATCTAAAATAGAAAGAAAACAATAGCCTTATAGTTTTGAACAGAAAGGAGCAGAGCTAGCAAACCAAGTTTTCCCTATAGCTACAATTCAAGGTAGACCAGACTGACAGACACCCAATAACTTGATAGAAGACGATATTAATCTTCAAGTAATCACTTCTAGGGTTGTTAAGGATATTTATTCCAATGTTGATATATTTCTGATTTATTTCTTCTTTCATTCAACCATGCAAATGAGCTTCTGGAAGGATTTCAATCTTAAAACAAATCAATGAATTGGTACATTACGTAGAGCTAATAAATAAGGCAACACACAAAAAAGTAGCTCAACACCAAATTGAATTCTTTCATAAAAAAGAATCAAATTAAAATAGCTAAACACACGAACTACTCAATTCAAGCAATTTTATGTTAAAAAAGCAAATTCATAAACGACCTGGAAAAACCAAGATGAAAGTTAATGATTTCAAAACAATACAGATAGTAATCAGGAAGTAGTGTAATTAAATCGATTTTCAGAAATGTTTAGTGATTGCTTCTGTTTGTCTGAAAGAAGCGAGCATGCAAGGTATAATTTTCATTCGGGTATTTTTAGGTACCATGATGATTTTTTTATTTCTTCTCTTGTCGACAACAAGAAGAGACCTAAATCTTTCTGTTAGGCAGGATACAATCTTGATGCAATGTGCAATGAATTGTTAATATGAAATCAGATCCAACCAGCACGTTTTTCTTTCAGAAATTTCTTCCAGAAGGATATCTTTTCACGACACAAAATATAAGCGAAAGCAACAGGCCTACTAACAGAGTATTTGAATTGTAGTACTGTGAAACCTCAGCTTAAGTTCGACATTCATGGCAGTTCCAAAACAGTAGAAGTTAATTAAAAACCCTTGATGTTTGAAGCTGGCTTTGAAATTGTAATTGTTCATCATGTGAAACTATAATCACGCACAGTTAGCCCCAGAGACTTGTATACTGATAACATGTTTATCAATAAGAACTTTGACAAGCAAGGATATGATGAAAGAAATATTGTTCCTGAAAGGTGCCTCAGAAAAGCACGCATGTTCAGTCATGCACATTCATGTTTCTGATTATGCTGTGAAAATTATTGAGGAAATGTCACCCTACAGATGAAATTTGCAAAAATAATTAGAATAGTAACAATTTCAATGAAACCCAGCACATAAGCAGTGTTATGAAAGCAGTATACTAGATGTCAAATGTATTCATACAAAGGCTGAAATTCATATCTCGGTGAATTAAAAAAAAAACATTCAGTACATTGCTGAAGGACCAGAACCATAATGAACTTGTGGAAATAAAAAAAAATACAAAGCATATAACTATGGAGGACACAAAAGATAAATGATAATGATGATAAACATAACCTTAAAATTCTTTAAAATGTTTAAAAAAACTTTGCTGTCATGATCAGCTGTTGAAAGCATAAACTCCAATGGAAAACAGGTTTTTAAAGGCTTCCTCAGATTTTGTTCTTGACTAGTCAGCTGTTACCCAGGTGTGCCGTATTGACTTCACTTACGCGGGTTAATTCATCCAAAATTAAAACTGAGCATACCAATAATAATACTTGAAATATTTTCTACAATTATCAGTATTGATCCAAATACATGTATATGAACGATTTGTATTAGGTTGAACAATAATAGTATCCTAGCTAATAAGCACCAAATTCACTTAAAATATGAAGTTGGTCAATGAAATCTGTTCTGACTAGACTAAACTATATGATCACTAAGCAACAAGAAGATGTTATCAAACATGTGAACAACTAAAATAATCGCAGAACTACTACTTCCCAACAGAAAAACAACTAAAACGATGATACCATTGCAACTTAAATGGATACAAAAAGAAACATGTGGGTATCTCCCAAAATAAAATACAATAAACAAGACTAGAAGCAGAACATCCAGACCTACTAACAAGGAACTATACATGCACACAATTGGACGTCTATACCTTGCCTTCAATTACAAGGCAGGTATAGAAAAGCTTCCCATTCTAACTTTTTTATCCTCTCACTTACTGCAGGTCCAGGCCGAGGCCCTACTATTTGAGGTGTACTGAGCACCACACGAGCTGGTTGTCCTTTCTGTGCAGTAGAAACACCCGGTCGAACATTAACAACCTGAAGATTGGATAAGACATTTGGAGATTGAGTGCTTGGGCTACCTACATTATTAGCTTGTGGGACTGACGATGTAACATTCATAGGCACAGTCACTAAACCAGGGGTTCCAACAGGGGCTCCACTCGTCTTTATCACTAAGGTAGGTTGTTTGTTTTGTAGAGTCTGTATATTCGAAGAACTCTGAAGCACTTGATGAGGAGAAATACCTATTGTTCCATTAGGCAATGATTGCCCTGATACAGCTACTCTATTCGTCATAATAGCACCAGCACTAGATATTGTTTGGTTTCCCTGACTATAAACTACCCTAACACCTTCATTACACTTATTTGTCGCATCTATGGAATTTGGATTTTGTTGAATATAGTTTGTAGTCACTGCCCCTCCAACAGTCTGTACTTGAGCACCACTTATTTGCATCGCATTGTTTATCACTTGTTCATTTGTGTCTGAAACAACATCCATAGAATCATCGTTGGCACTAGTACCAAGTTTCTGTCGAACAACCGTTCCACCGTTGGATATACCACTATTTATATGATTATGATTAATCACTATAGGTGAACCACTTTGACTCGAAACATGGGGTGCTGAAGTGACTAGCTGAGTTTCCAAAGAGCCAACAATAGCACTTACAACCGATTCATCAACGTCCGTGCTCAGAGCTTCCTCAAGAAACTTAGCAGACGCCATTTTTGTGAGTCCACAGAATGCGCAAGCGTTTCATAACAATGTAAAGTTATATTTCTATGCTGTTTTGATGATGAGTAATGACATATTTCGTTTTTTTTGTTTAACCTTCTCTAATCGGGAATATACAAATATTTTCAAATAAATGCGGCCATCATTTCAAGAGACGTCGATTGGTGTCATAAGCAAAATTAATTCAATATATTTTGGAACCAGTATATTTAAGTTATGCTCCTCAGAAGACGTACCGGCGAAGGACGAATATTTAATTTCCAGGGGATGTTTGTTTGAGACCAGTATCAATATGCCTGATGAAGTAATTGATTATGGCCTCAGACAAAGATATTTAATTTCCATAAATAGCTTCTGCCACAGCCAAAAAAAGGTAATAAATTGTTAAATACGAAATTAGATCGATATAGATAAAAAGAAAATTGTTTATTATTCTATGAAATCTGGCTAATCTGACATCTGATAAATCAGTGGTTTCAACTTTCAACTATTTCAACATTTGTTGTGAATCAGAATTTTTGCTAAAGAAAAATGTCATGTAACAATGAACACATTTAAGGGTGAATTTTCAAATTACTCGTGAAGTAATAAAGAATTCTACTGCATTTTACTATTTCAGATCAGTACTTTTGGTATTTACTGCAACATTTGTAATCATACTTGCTAGTCTCACAATTGGTAATACATCATGTTAAATGGACAATGGTTTAATTCTCTCAGTCTGTATGACTAATTTATAGAATTTGTTTTTCTTTGAAATCAATTGCAAACCCAAAATGGAGCTGAGCGACACTGGGTGTGTGGGCCCCGAAACAGTTTATGTAACACAAGAAGATTCCCCTCTAGTGATGTCTGAAAAAGTTCAATCATTAGCTGGTAGTATATACCAGGAATTCGAAAAGATGATTGCTAGATATGATGAAGATGTCGTGAAGTCCCTGATGCCCCTTTTAGTTAATGTATTAGAGTGTTTAGATGCAGCTTATCAACAAAATCAGGTTAGTAATGCATCAAACACAGCAGTTATGTTCAAATGATGACACTCAATAGGCATCATCAGTCATTTTTCCTACTCATTCAACTGTCTATTTTGGTTCTAATGCAACTCTTTAGTTGTAATAGAAATAAAAATACATAGAAGTATAAGTTACAAGCTCTCGTATCTGTTATTACCATAAGGTTTTTATTTATAGTGATTTCTTGAATTTGTTTTTTATAGGAACATGATGTAGAGTTGGAATTATTACGCGAAGACAATGAACAATTAGTTACCCAATATGAAAGGGAGAAATCTGCTAGAAAGACAGCTGAACAAAAGCTATTGGAATTCGAAGATGCAGCTGAAGGTGTGTTAAATTATATATATCATTGGGCTGACTGCTCCACTTGATTTTTGATTACAAATAATTATTTTAGAATTTTCAATTTTCAAATCATTCAGATGGCCGAAATATACAAAAATAATATCTATATACTAAGCTATGAGCTTCTGAGAGGTTTCCTTGAAACCTATGGTAATCAGCAGAATTCAAGTTATTTTATAGGATTATGAGCTTTTATGTTTCTAATAATTCATGACTATTTTCAAATTCAGTTGTACTATTTAATATTTGGCAATGCATTTAAAAAATCTATTGCTTTGGCTGTAATCAGCAGCCAAATAGTTTAATCATTATCTGAAATTGCCTGTTTTTTGTCATTTAAAATCTAGTCTGATATAGATTGAAACTGTCATAGCATGAAAACTAACTATTTGACAATTCTATCAAAATTCAAAGTGATCAATTAATTGAGGAAAAACCTTGGTTTCAGGTGAAAGAAAAGATCTCACTACACGTCTAGAATCACTGGAAAGTATTGTGCGTATGTTAGAACTGAAACATAAAAATTCACTAGAACACGCTGGACGTTTAGAGGAAAGGGAAGCTGATTTGAAGAAAGAATTTTCCAAACTGCATGAAAGATATACCGAATTGTTCAAAACCCACGTAGATTACATGGAACGTACCAAAATTTTGTTATCGGGTCAACAACTAGCCAATGAAAAAGCTGAGATAAATAGATTAAATAGTAATAGACTTAATATTGTGGGACGAAGCTCGGGGCCAATATCCTTTGGATTCACTTCTTTAGAGAATGCGGAAATTGTAGATAGTGTACCCTCTTCTCCAATAAGCAGCACTCAGTCATCGCCAAGGTAAGATTTTACTGTTGATATTTCAGTATTTCATTAGTTGAAACGCGAAAATTCAGCAAATACCAAACAGATATTTCGTGATACGAATAATGATACATCATTATGGAACAGCCATGTGGACAAAAATTCGGTAGCCCTATAATCATTATGTATTCGTTCTGAAAATCCTGAGACGTTTTGTCTTCTTATTTTTTGAGGAAAACTTGATAAACTTATTTTAAGGCCTACCGACTGACTTATGAAAGTGTTGGAGTAGACATTTAAATATAACGTGAATCTATAATTGGTTTAGTATCCTTTTTCTTCACATACAATATGAATTAGGGTCGTATTTATAGTTGCTCCTTGGGGCTTCCTCACTGAAGGCCGCCTTGAATTTTCTTTTCTATGTAATGAAATTCAAGGTGGCTTTCAGTAAGAAAGCCTCAAGGAGCAACTATAAATACGGCCCTTAGTGGCTAAGAGGACTAGGGAAATGAAAATCTTTCATGAGATGCCGACGTTTCGACCTTTATTTCTGGTCTTTTTCAAGGCTATTAATATGGAGTAGGCCCTCTGGAATGTACAGAAGTAAACATAAACTGCGTCGTCAACAGTTTTTGAACCCCTAAAGATTCATTCATCAATCGAATAAAAACATTCTGTCAACCGTACATTCATTCTTGAAACATCAATTTTGCCAGTGGAAAGATCATAACATCTCTTAATTCATTAACTCGTACTGGTATGCCTAGAACATTGACTCATTTATGTAGTATGAGTTGGACACTCGGTTTTCAGGGGCAAATTCTGTCATTATCATGGTACAATCCTACTATAAAGAAAGATTTTGAAAACACTATTTTGCTTTCAAATTCCAAGGCAATAAATTTTCATTGTCTTTTATTTTCTTTCAGTCTGCACAGTGAAGCAGAAATTTCTCCTAAGGAAGTTATTCCCGCGGACGAACCTAGTAGCAATCAATTATCTCCAGAAGCCAAAAGTACAGTTACCTCACCAACTAGTCCAGAATGTCCACCGTCTATAAATAACCTTTCTCGTAGTCAGACAAAGAAAGAACGTCGTAGTGGAAACACCTTATATGAAGAGCTCACGTTTCAGGTGAATTTATCAGTGATAAATTTTGCATACTTCATAGAAAAAAAACTTAAATTACAAAAATAAGTATGTATTATTATCATGCATGTAAAATTCTGAAAAAAAGGAAAACTTATAAAATTTCTATCGAGAGTTGGAGGATTTCTGTCAATTATCTAATTAATGTCACTTTTTGCAAAATATTTTTTTATCTCTTGCAGAGAAGCTATATCTTCAATAATATTTTGAAGGTCACAGATGATATTTGAATATTGATATGCTAGATCCTTTACAATAGGTCTCTTGCATCTTGCATGTAACCTGAAATATTATATTTTATCTACATTTTTTCTACATTAGCGGTTCCCTGTCTTTATTATTTTTATGTTTTTCTCATTCTATTTCGATAAATGATTATAATGCATGCTATCACACGATAGACGACTTCGGCCCAAGTTGCCAACCCACAATTTTCTTAGCAAGTTTACTTTCACTGGGGAACGGGAATTTCAGGACAAATTCGACATGATAAGGTTCCCATTATTTATAAATAACCGTAAAACATGCCTCGGCTCTTCAAACCAGATAATTCCTTCCAAATATAGGTTTTTGTTAAGATCGTCCCCGATTGGCTGAAATTTAAGTTGGGATTCCTGATTTCATGCAAACAGTGTCAATTTTCATAGTATACGTTCCGAAAATCAACTCTGTTGTTTCGGTTGCCGATTTTCCGCTCCGTAAATATGAAATATTCGGATGGTTCCTGGAACAAGCGCGTGAAAAAGGTTATTTACGGAATCTGGTTGATGAAAATGCGGTCGATTTACTGTCACCAGAACGATTTTCTATGGTAAATATCCATAGCATAGAAAAATCTATGTTTACTTTAGGTTTGTTTTGGTTCCGAGTTCAGAACTGTACGGGACGGTTCTAGCACAGATCTATGGTCAATGCTAGAACCGTCCCTAACAGATCTGAACTCGGAACCAAAACAAACCTGAAGTAAACATAGATTGTTCTATGCTATGGATATTTACCATAGAAAATCGTTCTGGTGACAGTAAATCGACCGCATTTTCATCAACCAGATTCCGTAAATAACCTTTTTCACGCGCTTGTTCCAGGAACCATCCGAATATTTCATATTTACGGAGCGGAAAATCGGCAACCGAAACAACAGAGTTGATTTTCGGAACGTATACTATGAAAATTGACACTGTTTGCATGAAATCAGGAATCCCAACTTAAATTTCAGCCAATCGGGGACGATCTTAACAAAAACCTATATTTGGAAGGAATTATCTGGTTTGAAGAGCCGAGGCATGTTTTACGGTTATTTATAAATAATGTGAACCTTATCATGTCGAATTTGTCCTGAAATTCCCGTTCCCCAGTGAAAGTAAACTTGCTAAGAAAATTGTGGGTTGGCAACTTGGGCCGAAGTCGTCTATTAGCGAATTTTGAATAATTCCCATTGAAAAATGGTCAAATCGAGACTCAAGCTAAAATCAGGTGAAACGCGATTGATCTCCTCCTATGTCATACGTTACAGCGCAATTCTTCTAAAATGGGAGGTTACATGAGAAGGGAGAGAGAGAGAGAGAGAGAGAGTGGATATGACCCGATATGTCATGGAACGCCGCGAAGTGTGGATCGTTCAAACAGTCAATATGTGAAACCAAATTCAAACGATTCTTTCAGTATTCTTATGGATAAATAATTAATTCAATAATTAAAAAGATACATACAATAGACCTCTCGGCAAAAGAGTTGCTTAGGTGGAGTCACAATTAGTAGTTTTAATTATTTGAATGATTCTACATAATTTATCAACCTTACTGTGAGTTTAAAGAAATACTATTTTATATGAGCTAAGTAATTTCACGTCATTACTTATATTTTATTCATTTATTATAGGATCCTGATGCGGAGGAAGATTCTGAAATCACAGGTAAGTCCCAAACCATAATGTTCAACAAGGAAAAATATTTGAGAGATATTAGAAGAAACAATTTAAAGTGTTGCATCATATACTGCATTCACTTTTATGAACTATGTTGGCCATTATTTAGGTCTGTCGAGTTTTTTTACTTAAAACTGAAGCAGGTTGGCATTCGTGAAATATCGGCATTGTCGAAATAATTCTCAGCGACGTTGCCAAATGCCAATGCCAATTTATACCCTGAATCTCAACATAATCATCACGCTTGGAAATTAAAAATGCCGACGGTAGTTTTGAAGAAGCAGGGACAAAGTATCAGGAAGTGCTATGTAGAATTGAAATCTGCTTTCTCTGATAGTAACCCTGATAATTTGAAATCAATAATTTATAACAAGCTATCCAACATTTCTGTCATATGTGAGTGAAAATCCAGTGTATCATTCACATAGATTCCCAAGAAGTTTGTAAATTGAGTGAGTTATTTTAAGGTGACATAGGTTTTGTAGTACTACTATATTTTGATACTGTAGTATTTCAAGTTGTGCAACAAGGTATTTAAATGTCTTCTGGAGAACTTCAAAAAGTAGGGAATTCCATAGGTTTTTCTGTTCATTTAGAAGTTTTACTGCTGGTTTAGTTGAGTACTTTTATTTTTTTTCGAGTGAACTATCACTGAATCTTCCAACCATGTTTATACACATGAAATATTTCCAGTGTTAACAGAGAAAAAAGTTTCTCCAACATTCGCCAGGTCTTTGGAATTATTGAATTCACATAATATTTTCTCAAATGCATTATTTCCCAAAGTAAATTCACATTTTGAAAAATACGTAAATACTACGACCTCGATGTAGAGAGGACAACATTCATCGATTTCAAGCGATGGACCAAAAGCTCCGGTCATAGTAACGGTTATCCAAACTGACATATAGGCAAAGGATAATCTGTCAATTTTGATAACCGAAACTATAACCAGAGCATTTGGTTCATCGCTTGAAATTGATTATGGTGTAGTTATCTGACAGGAAAATGACTTTAACCTAACATTTTCAAAATACAGACAGTGAAATGTGTCAGAATGTCATGGCCAACTGGGATAGTTCATGAAAGTGAATAGAGTATAAGTACACAAACTTTTATGTTCTCTTCAGTGAATAAACTGCTTTTGCCCAATTTTCAGATAATACAATAATTTCATTGACAATTTTATCAACTGAGTACTATTTTATTCACAGGTGGCTGGGTCCATCCAGGTGATTATGCATCGTCAGGTAAAAAAAATTAGTTTTCGATTCCACTTAACACACTAACTTGTTTTTTGTTTCTTTCATCATTCATCTGCTAATGCTGCAGTCAACGATAATTTTTATGGTAAGCTTATTGCATCTGCTTCAATAATAGTTGTTAATGAAAATTTTGATTTATTTATTGATGAATTTTATAAACGATCTATAGTGTTAGAGACCTTTGGTGTAAAAAAATCTACTTGGTGTATTCTGAAATTCTTCCTTTCTCTTTAAATATTGATGAATTATTCTTTAGGGTTACTGTAGAATTTCCAATATCTGAAAAAGAACTGTTTAAAATAAAATAAAAATTATTATCCATAAAATTGCTCTTATGGATAACAGTATTTAAACTATTTGCCAATGGCAGTTTCTTGAGAAAGTGTTGCCTAATGAACACTAACAGAACACTTAAACTGAAACTGTAACGTTTCAGGTTATATATCTGACTTCTTCATCAGACAATAAATAGAAAATAATTTTGAAGATGTACAAATCAATTGGTTAATTGTTTGCATTGTTCTGATATTGTTCATTAGATAACATTTTAAGTAACTACCCATGACAAATAGTTTCAATCAACAAGGGCAATTTTTATGAATAATAATTTTCTTTTAGTTTTTTATAGTTCTTTTTCAGTTATCGGAAGCGAAAATTTAAATAACCCTGAAAAATATCGCAAAATTCTCCCAGAATACCCTTTAATTGATAATCGATAAATTCGTTTACATTATTAAACCTATTCTGCCCATAAATCATTGTGACATAATATCTGTTGAAATATTATGTTTGGTCGCTATTCTTCACTCAACAGATCCGACGAAATTTGTGATCTGCTTAATTATCTGACTTTCAACATATTCCTTTATAATTTTTCATATGTTTGTTGAGTTGACATATTGAAAATTTGCATGATTGGGAAGGGATATAGAATGCAAATTAACGCATGAGCTTTTCAACAAGCATTTGTTCCCCCTGATTGCAATATGAAGTCTATATCTAGATGTATCTAAAAGTTAATAATTTTGATCCTGATACAAGTACTACTCAAACTTTGACCTAGATATCTGGCAGTGGCTGATTAAAATGCTCTCAAACCATTCCAAAATATGCTTGTGCATATCATTATCCCTTAAAAATATACTTTATTGTTTAGGAAAATCTGGTCTTGATTTTCCAAAGCATGATATCAAAACCATTTCGCTGGAATGAAAATCAATATTTTTCATAATTGGGCTGAAGGACTCTGGTCTAAAGCCTTTGACTTAGTCAATAAACAAGGTTTATTTGTATTATATGGTTATTTTGAAATTTTTCACTATCTTTTGAAGGTATGGGCAAAGAAGTTGAAAATCTTATAATGGAGAACAACGAACTATTGGCAACAAAGTGAGTAAAATTTCACCAGGGCAAAAATAAACTCTTCAATGGATTTTTTTAATTGTAGAAATGCTTTGAATGTTGTTAAAGACGATCTGATTGCCAAAGTGGACGAATTGACGGGCGAACAAGAAATGTTAAGGGAGGAATTATTATCCTTGAAGATATCTAGAACAAAATTGAAAGAGAGGGTGAGCGAATTAGAAGAAGAATTGAAGAAGGTGAGAGAGGCTAATGAGGCAAGAATAGAGGCAGGAGAAGATAATTCTGATGTACCTATGGCTCAAAGAAAGAGATTTACTAGGGTGGAAATGGCAAGAGTGTTGATGGAGCGCAATCAATACAAGGTAATTTTGACCTTACCGCCGATCTCAATGAATTCCGAAAAAAGCAACTTACAGACTCGATATTGGTAGAGTAGGTTTAGACCTTAATTACGAGGGCCGAATTCATGAATGGGTTGAATCCAACCAGTGATTCTGGAGATATATCCATTCAAATTTTCGTTTCCCAAAATTTCCATGCATACAAACTACTTCGAATTTTTTAACAAGAAAGTCTTTTTTTGATTGTTTTAATGACACGATCATCATGATGTTTTGCACAAAGTTTTAAATCAGCATTTTTCAACTAGCTACCAAGTTTTATCCTGATTGGATCAGTATTTTTTTAATTTGGAAAAACACGATACCAAGGAAAGAACTACAATCTTTGACATATTGAATTATATCCAGATCCAATTGAAATTCGGTGCACTGTCGTGTTATTTCGTCAGAATCGGGTAAGCAGTTTGTAAAAAAAATGTCCTTAAAAAAATTTTTTTTCAAGTTTACGAACCTACAATCCCAACAACGTTCTTCAACTAACTACCAAGTTTTAATTTGATCGCCCAAATATGTAGTTGATGAAATATTGAAGAAATATTCTCAAAAGTTAAAAATAAATAATAATAATTATATCTAATTAATCTTCCATATGTACAAAAATGTGAGAAAGAAAAAGTTAAAAACGATAGTGAAAAAAAAGTTAATCTACTCAAAATCTCTACAAGACTCAAAAAATCCTTCATAGTATATATTTCAAGCTGTAGAAGCTTTTTTGAAAGATTCACGAGTTTAAATGACTATGACTCCGAAACCATCTAGCCGATTTGGCCCATTAACGAACTTAACCGCCGCATTCCGATGCGTGGCCTGCCCTGAAAGTTTGAAATCGTTATCTTGCTACGTTTGACAGTTATTGTTTCCTCGGCCAAGCCTAGTGGCTGTACAGAATGGATTTTGACATCGAATTCGTCAACAGTGAGTTGAACCTAGTCGTTCGAGACAATTTTCGGCTGAAAATTGGAAAATTACAGACATTTGGACAAGACTTTATCACGCCTGTTCCCATAACATGCGCGCAAAAGGCCGCGTTGGAGTTTTTCGATACATTTTGCATGGAAATCCTTTGAAAATCGAGTACTTTTAAAGAAATCCAACTTAGCAACAAAGAATGAAAATTACGAACTATTTTCCACCATTTCGAATATCTTTCCGGAATTCTACAATATATTTGTATTGATTCTCAAAAAATACAGAAAGGTAACCAAAAACCGATGGTTCAAAAGTCAGACATTACTCACCACACTCAACAAAATCTTCCTTGAAGTTTACATTGTGCACCCAGTATCTCACCTATGCTTCAAAATTGCTATCAAAAATTAAGCAAAAATGACTCAAAATATCTTAGTTATTGAAACGATCATCAAACTTCGAAAATGAGAGTTCACCAGGTGGCAAAACTTACATTAATTTGAACGGAACACAGCCTGCACTGTTATTGTGACATTTAAGCGTTCACCGTGTTTAAGGCAACTTTAGCTGATAGCCACCCTGGAAGATAGCTCCACGATGTTTAATATAATCAGGATCTAGATACTGAAACTTTCAGATACTCCTCAATGTGCAACTGCAGCAGATTGTAATTTTGATATTTATTTTTTCTATTATTCCAGGAAAGATTCATGGAACTTCAAGATGCTCTCCGTTGGACTGAAATGATAAGAGCTCAAAAAGGTGAAGCATATGACAAGAAGCAGAGTCCAGGAATATGGAGATTCTTCAACAAATTATTCAATCCTTCCGACAGACCGCCAAGAACAAATTTACGTTACCAAACTATGTCTTCTGAAGTATCACCTAGCAGGAGAGCTTTGCCAAGGGCGGGACAAGACTCGCTTGAAACTGAAATGGGTATGGAATTAACTGAATAATAATCAATTTAATTCTGTAGCCTAGACGATAAAAATATTATAAAAAGCATTCAGTTCTTTTGGTTGGGGGTAATCTCCTACTAAGTGAAATAGTATGCGTTAAACATGTGATCTTCAAACCAGATTCATTGTCACGATAAACGTCATTTTTTACTGGTGCTTCAGAACGTTTTAATGTTTTTTTATATAGTTATTTACATCATGGAAAAGTTGAGCAACAATTTGTTACTCTCTATTGAGAGTTCAGATGAATATTTCCTTTCTTGAATTGATTTTAATTGGTGGTTTCCCATGTTCTTGCATGAACATCATAAATGCTTTAAAAATTTTGAATGAACTTTTTCTCATATTTTTTACGTACATATAATTAAATACATTGGATATTTCTGGATGGAATGCAAAAATTTTGTTATCATGTAATAATCCTTGCAGTATTTATTTGTGAAAAAAGGTAAGAAATTTATTAATTATTTGTTCCTATGAAAATATCATCGTGGATAATTGAGATATCACAAAGACATGGAAAAATTGATGAATATAGGTATGGAAATAAAAAAGCAGATATTTAATTTCGACTAAGAATAATATGTTCTTTTAAAATAGGTATAAGTGAGGTGAACTGAATTGCTAGCATTTTTTAACTAGTATTTCAATATTGACTGAAGTATGAGTCCTCACTAGATAGAATAAGGTTTTCACCATTTTACCCTAACAACTGAAAGGAGTGAACAGCTTAGCAAAATTTTTTTCAGTTTCAATTAATTTATAATCCTTATTCTAGTCTTTCTTAGTAGAAATCATGAATGTTTTGTTTATACTTTATTTTTATATTTTGTTAATTTTTGAGCATTGGCTGTGAATACCTCAAATACAAATAAAGTACCTGTTAATTCAAAGACATATTCACTTTGATATCGATTTCCTTCACGTAACTTCATTGAGTAAACATGGGGAGCTGTTCGACAAAAAAGACTATTTCCAAATTTATTTCTCTAAAATAATTGTTGAGCCTGCTGAAATTAATATTGAATGGTGGAATCTATCTTATTGACTAGTAATTTTTCATAAATATATCTCCTACAATGAACAAAAAAAATAATTCTTTCCTCAGTTTACTTATATGTTGAAGTTGTAAGGTTAACTATTTGCTGCAAAGTATTTCCATTCGAATTATTCTTTATTGTAAGGCATTGTTGATTGAATTAAAGAAAAAATTGCACACTTTCAATTGGCACTGAAAATGCGTTAGGACATGGCTTATTCTGGGATTTGTAGATAATATTTCATGGTACGCTTCTAATCACTCTAATCATCTTAGGCACAACAACAGAAATGTTGTATTTCAGTGTTCATTATGTTCAATTACTGCAACATGATGAAGTGGAACATCATTAAGAATAATAAATTAGATAATCCACCTGAGTATTTACAAATTTCTCTTTTATATTTCTGAAAGGAGTATGATATTATCATTGGGATATAGGCAACATAGCATTCAAATGTTGACAACGCAGATTGATTGGAATCATTCATAATTAGTATAAGTTGACAAGAAAATGGGTTTTTACAACTACTAACAGGTTGCATAATTTTTTAGAATTTTCTTGATATAATTAACCGAACTATCTTAATCTATCTATAATGATGCAATTTCCTATGAAGACTATATTCTTAATACAATTTGGGTCAAGAATTTGAAGTCACATGGTTAACACTGTGAAATAGATAATATTTCGCTTCTTTATCAAATCTTTTTGCTTGAAAGAAACTGCTTATATTCTTCTCCATACAGGTTTGTCCAAAAATAATATAAAGAAATGATTCGAGAGCAAGAAGAGTGAACATTACTATATCTTCGATAGCACTTTGATTCAAATTGAATTTCTAGAGAAGGAATTAATATATTTTTGGAAAGTGAGGACCGCTTTCAAAAAGGAATTTTCAGAAACAGCTGCGAAGCAATACTGACATGGCAACATGTTTATTGTCTGTAAAGCTTACTAATATACTTTACTATACATATCATGTTTTTTACATACTTTTTGACATTTCGCTTTCACAATATCAAAATATTACACTGTCAACTGATGAATACATTAGTCGAAATACCTAGACAAGAAATCGGCAGTAACATTGAATTTTCCAGTTAGACTTTAAATTATTCAACCTGGTTTTTATCAATTTCCTGTCTCCATTGATTCTCTACATTCTATGCAGAAAAATTATTATTGAATGAAAACATTTTTCGGCTTTGCACATGATATTCCCTTGAAAACAATGCTTTAAAGAACGAGCAGAAATTGTAGTTTGTTCTTCATCTTTCATTTCCCATTATGTTGCACCTAAACTCCATTCACTCGTATGAAGTCAGTCCTCACGCCATGGCAGTTTATCGTAAGCTATTGCTTTATTGTTAGGTGAGACTAATTATCCTGTTAGATAACCACGCGACGTTGCCCGTTTAACAAAAAGTTCGTAAAAATTAGGCATGTAACTGTACTAAACCAGAGAGACCTTGATAATGATATGTAACATTTGACAACAGCACACCAAATTAGTTTGACATTCAAGGCATTTCATGACTGTCACCCTGACTAGTTTAAAAAAAGTTAATTATACTATTTCAAGGCATACCGACTGACTTTATATACGTGAATGTTGAATAGATGTTTCAGAATATATCTGCATCGAAACTATCTTTAAGAACTATTCTGTAAATTAATACACTCTACAATCACTGAATAATGAATGAAATGAAACTGTTTTTGCTAGGATCAATCTCTGATAAACTGATCATGAAGAGAACAATAGAAAAGCGAGATCAATACCGAAATCTGAAAGCTCATGTACGAAAAGAAGATGGAAGGATGCATGCGTACGGTTGGAGTTTGCCCGGTAAAACAACACCAGCCACTAAAGGCACTGTAACTGGAGTTCCAGTTCCTATACCTGTCTACTGTCGGCCCTTAACAGAGTCGAGCCCAGAAATGAATGTTTGGTGTGCTGCAGGGGTCTGTTCTATGGAAGGCTTTTTAAACGATTCGAACAATTGCAACGAAGAAGAGCTGGATTCAGCGAGAGAAGCAAGTGACGACAGTTATTATGAACAGTTCAAAAAAGATGATCTAAAGATACCGTTATGTTCACAAGTGTGGATATGTAGTTTCACACATACAGCTAGTATAGTAACTATAATTGATGCCAATAATCCTGCGGAAATTTTAGACAGCTTCGGTGTTTGTACATCTCGAATCTTATGTATTGCTAGTGTTCCGGCTGCAAGCTCAATGGACAGCGTAAGTAACACCCCATTGAGTTGCAGCAGTCTTAGCTCACCGATTAAAGAAGTAAGCGAAAGTAAGAGTGAGCCTGATGATTTTGTTTCCATCCCGACCATAGTAACAGAAGGAGCTAAACAAATCGATAAAGATGCTGAACTACAAGAGGAAAAGAAATATGTAAGTTGGTGTATTAAATTCCCTGTCTAGTTTTATTTTTCCGTTTTATTTTCAGCTTGGAAAACTTTATCGCGTTGAAAACGAACCTAGTATAAGTAGAAGAAGAAATTCCTCAACTAGTGCCGAACAAGTGAGTCCCTTGGAGGAAAAAGAAAAAACAGAAGAAGCAAAGCTAGAGGAAGAGCCTTCGCAAAAAGAGGCTGAAGTAGAATGTGAGCCAGAACCACAGCAAAATGTCGTTTCAAGTAAATATTCAACCATGTGGATAGGCACTGAAAATGGCTCACTTTATGTGCACTCTGCGGTAGCTCAATGCAGGAGGTGTTTACATTCTGTTCGGTTGCGGGATACTATTATGAGTATCGTGTAAGTAGAAATATTTTCCTTTACGATATGGTATTTATTTATTCCTTTTTAGATATTTTTTAGATTTCTATCCTAATATCTGACAAAGAACTAAAGATTGGATAGGGAAGTCGGAAACTTCGTGATAGTTCGTTGGAAAAAGAATAACAAAAATTTCACAGTGACCGAATTTTGTAGTACAAAATTTGAAAATGCAGTTGAACTACGAAACTCGGGTCACTGTTAAACCTACCTTTACTAAAACGTAGTGATAGAAAATAAAATAATTTCTTTCATTCTATTATGAACTAAAGTTTTCTTTGAATTTTTAATAGTTGTTTTGACCTGAATTGGTTTATTCAGGTGTTTTGGAGTTTCAATAGTAGAGACTCCGTGTGGATGAATTAATCGCACTTGATTAATTCAGTCTTCATCAAAGTGAAGACACGACCGACGAATATTTTCTGATCTTTATCAGAAAATGTTGATGCTTCTAAAATAAGCAGATAATTGGAGAACTGGTCAATATCGTTGCACTTATGACACGAAGATGTTGTTAAGGTGTATTAAAAACGCACTTTTAACACGTAACACAAATGTATTTTCTTGTATCTGTATAAGATAACAAGACCGAAATGGTATACAATTTATACAATAGAATCTTCCTTCTATATCTTACGATAGCAAGGTTGAAGCGATATTCAAATCAGAAGTGACGATTTTACAACACAAAAATTAACGTAGAAGTCTCGTTTATAAAGTCGAGAGCGAATTGTTGTTTACTGTGCAACGGTCAAAGGAATAGTGCCTAGAAACTAACTAAATCCAAATTAAGAAAATTCCCTTCTTCACATTTTAGAGGGAGAATATAAAAAAAAGCGACGCCCTTCTAGGATCCGAAAAAACACCTCGGATTGGCTGGTGCAAAAGAGAGAGCACAAAATGTGTGAAGAAAATTTCCCTAAATTGCCTAATAAGATAAATCCTATAAGGTGTCACAAGTACAAGTGGTATCTGAAGTATGCCACCCATCACGCTTCGATTCCTTGAATGCTAAGAGCTTGAATTCTATCTGGGTGTTTTCTGTCATACAAAATTATACTTTATTGTTGGCTTGAGATAAAATGCTCTTAAAGCCGGTGTCAATTTATTTAAACCAAAACTATTGAATTTCGAGTATATTCCTGGGAAACCAAAAGAATTCAAACTCCCACGTTGCAGGAGCAACAAAAATTTTCCCGAAACATCCATTCATAGATATTTATTTATTCTTATATTGTGTTTTCTGTTTCGATATAAATTGTTGCTCATAATTATTTTCCCTCATTATATTTTTGTTAAATTTCTAATAGCAATGTTTTATGGGTTATCTATTCTTACCATTCTCATCTATTTATTCATTTTTGAACTTTCAGACACATCAAGGGTCAAGTTGTAGTAGCCTTAGCTTGTGGCATGATGGCAGTGTTCAAGAGAAATGCAGAAGGAGAGTGGGATCTTTCAAATTATTATTTAGTACAAGTCGGCTTACCACAACATCCTGTTAGATGTCTACAAGTTGTGGATGATACAGTTTGGTGTGGATATAGAAACCAAATACATGTTCTTCAACCGAAGGGTTTGAAGATAATCCACTCATTTGAAGCTCATCCGAGAACAGAAAGTCCTGTAAGGAGTGTTCACCTAAGCAAAAAATTAATACAATTTCCTAATACTCTGCAGATTTTACATAGAGGCTAATTCTTTCTTCGAAATACAACACTTCTTCCTATTGTTCATTTACAATTTTTTCTATTTCTGGAACCGTTTTCAAATCACATGCAATATATTGATACCCTAACAATTTGTGTTGAACATAACAAGTTGATGACTATCCCTATAACTATGAGGTGATTGGCTTTTGCTGAAGCCAATATCCTCAAAAATTAGACTTGCATAGGATTAGATTTTCATCTATAATTAGGCTCTTTGTTCATGACGAACTGATTTTCCCAAAAGAAAGCTCTTTCCCCATTATTTTTCATGAAGAGTTTTTGGTAAACCCGCGAGATTTCCCGTCGCCGAGATATTAAAAAGATATTTACATAATTGTACTCAGTGTGATTTTCTGAATACAAAATTTTAAATCGAACATAGGCGGTCTCCCTTAATTTGGAAGATATGGGCCCCCAAAGTTCCAAAATGAGTCGTTTTCAGGTCCCTTTTTCCACCATAAAAACTATCTTTCACTTCATCTGTATAGTTCACAAACCACCTTTGAACCTTCAACCAACAATAAGCAACACTTTTTTTAAAGAATAATCAATATTTAATGAAAAAATAATGAAATTACTGGACAACCACTTAACCTCTATTCCTTCTGATTTCGACTCAGACTAAAAGTGAAGTTTGGCAATGGCGCAAATTTCATCGGTCGGAATCGTGCCATCGTGCGTATTCGTGAATGACAGATTATTGCTGGCGAGAAAAATGAAATATGTTCTTTTGGTTCTTACTGTTTACTGCGAAACTCTAAATCTTCCAATAGGAGAATTCGTTTCTAATGAAATCTACAAGGTTGAAACACATAGAAATGGAATGAGAATACACCCTGACATATATTTCAACGTACATTTTTTTCATATGTGATAGGTCGCGCCCTTCCCAGATTTCCAATGAAATCGAGGTTATTATATAACCCATTTCATTGGAATACCCTGAATCTCATTCTAAACTGGGACCATCTCGAAGACACAACAAAAAACGAAGTAGATAAAACCTCCCTTTCTTGAAGGGGATAGAAAGAAAGTTCAAACGAAAATATTGAGAGTGAAACCTTAAAGAAATATTCTCAATGGTTTTGTTTTGATGTTAGAATAACCACCTCTTCTTCAGTGACAGAAGCATTTTCCTTACAATCATATCCTTCAACTGTCCATCATTTCATATTTCCCGCCAGCAACTACTCTTCCATCATAATACGTTGGCCAGCGATGAAAAGACGCTGTTGCCAAGCTTTAACATTGAGAAGTATTTCGTAGAAATATAGGTTAAGTTGTTGTCTAATATTTTCACTTTTCTTCCTTTAAATAATGAATATTCTTGAAAGAAAGTGTCTCTATTCGTTGATTGAAGGTTCAAAGATGATTTATGAACTAGATTTGAGAAGTGAGAGATCATTTTCATGGCGGAAGAAAGGATCTGAAAATGCAACAATTTAGAACTTTGGGGGCCCATATCTTCCAAAAAAAGAGAGACCGCCTATGTTGGCATTCATATTTTTTGTTCAGGAACTCACACTGCTTACAATGATGTGAATATCTTACTTCGCGACGGGAAATTTTGGGGGTTTACCGAGTTTTTAAGTTAGATATTTACACATACCAAGGTTGACTCAAAATAACTTATTAAAAAGATTTAAAAGTTTTAAAGTATCTTTTTTATTTCAGGTTAGACATATGGCATGCTTAGGAGTTGGAGTTTGGATTTCTATACGATTAGACTCTACACTGAGGTTGTATCATGCTCAAACTTATCAGCATTTGCAAGATGTTGATATTGAACCATATGTTAGTAAAATGTTGGGTGAGTGATTATTGAAATCTTTACTATAGTTGAGTTCTACTTCTAGAGATGCTTCTCTCACTCTGGGACACCCTGATTCTATTGGTAAAATATTTTCGCTTTGATGCAGAAAATTTCTTAGATAACAAAACAATTGTTGCATTTTCCATTTGTAGCACTATGTGTCTGACTCCATATCTAAGGTTTCATATTTATAAAGTTTGTAAATTTTCTGTATTTATATCGAGAAAAAATGCATGGAACATGTAGCCATTTTTGCGCGCATGTTCTAGGGGAACAGCGTGCTATCGTTTTGTCCAAATGTCTGTAATTTTGGGTGATTGAGCCGAAAATGGTCTCAATCGACTAGGTTGGACTCACTGATGACGAATCCGGTGTCAAAATTGATTCTGTCCGGTTGGCCGGCCGTAGACACGATAACTGTCGACAGAAGCAAGCTAGCTACTTGAAACTTTCAGGATAGGTTGCGCATCAGAATGCCGCGGTTAAGTTCGTTAATGGGCCAAATCGGTCGAATAGTTTCGGAATTATAGGCAATTGAAGTTTTGAAGTTATTTATTTTTTATTTCAGAAACTACTCAAGCGATTGGATTCAAACTTGGCAGTTTGGTGGAGTATAACGACGCGCAACTTTGAGTCAAATTTCGTCAAGATCATATTGTCAGTAAATTAAAAAAAAAAATTTTTTTCGACATTTTCTTACAAAAAAATTTTTTTTTCGGAAACCATTCATCATATCCAAAAAAAAATTATACTTACACTTTGACCTTCTAATTTCACAGCAGTGTGCTTAATTTCAGTTCGATACGATCATAAGTTTTGGAGATATCGGGAAAAAATATGTCAAATTTCGAGGTTTTCTTCTCGATATCGTTGATTTTTTCGGTATTACTCGAGAAATACTGATTCAGTCCTGATTAAACTTCACAGCTAGTTTTAAGATGCTGAAAGACAACTTTATGCAAAATTTCGTGATAATCGTGTTATTAGAACAATTTGAAAAAAAAAATTTCTATGATTTTCTCATCATATCATCCTCATTAAATTCTGTATGAAACTTCGAACTGTTATTTTCGATGAAGTACTGGATTTCAATTCGATCTGATCTGTATTTTTGGAAATATTGGAAAAATAAAATTTTGATTGGGTATATCTACGGAATCATTGGGTGGATTTTACCCATTCACGAATTCGGCCTTCGTAATTGAGGTCCAAACCTTCTCTACAAATATCGAGTTTCTAAGTTGTTTCTTTCGGAAGTTATTGTGTTTACGCAGTCGGCCGTTAGGCTGACCGTAAACACAATAACTTCCGGAAGAAACGACTTAGAAACTCGATATTTGTAGAGTAGGTTTGGGGCTTAATTACGAAGGTCGAATTCGTGAATGGGTAAAATCCGCCCAATGATTCCGTAGATATACCCATTCAAAATTTTATTATTACAATATGTCCAAAAATACAGATATGATCGAATTGAAATTCAGTAATTTATCAGAAAAAAATTTCAAAAAGCACTGCCGTGAAAGCAGCAGTTTTTGCGCGCACGTTCAAATTCGTTGCTGAAGCGGTCATCTACATTGAACATGCGCGCAAAAGTTGCTGCCTTCACGGCAGTGCTTTTTATCTATATTATACACTGATTATGGTCACCATTTTAGACCTTTGGTTTCATTTAATTTTTATCTCATGAGGATATGACGTTTTTCAGGAACAGGAAAATTAGGATTTACGTTTGTCAGAATAACTTGTTTGATGGTTTCGTCATACAGACTTTGGATTGGAACATCTAATGGTGTCATAATATCAGTTCCTTTATCCGGAGAATATCCCTCTGAAAAAATTGTGCAATCTACCGATTTGCCAATTGCATCTAGTGGTGAATGGGAATGCGTCTCGCCGGTACCATCGACAGGCTTCATTCCTTATTGTTCCCTGTTGCATGCGCAGCTTAGTTTTCATGGGCATAAGACTAACGTGAAATTTTTCGTGGCTGTTCCTGGTAATGTGGGTAAGTAGAACTGATTTACACTGCTCATAACTTTTCTAAACAAGACTTGCATAGTAAACGGCACTACAGCATAAGCTCATTCTGCATGGCCCATGTTAATTCAACCTACATTATATATTTCGCAAAGTGTTATTTTTGAGAAAATACTGAAATCATATACTCCATTCTCTTTCAAAATGCCAGCTGGAAGGCTATGGAAGTTTGACATATTCCACTCTGTATAATAGGAATAAGATTTGTTCCTGTCATGTAACTACGCGATACTTCAAAAACCATTTCCCAACTAGCGCAGGTGATTTCTATCTTTACCTAAGTGATTCCCCTCTGATCACTAAACACCCTGTATAAATGCACAAGGTGAAACATGGATTTCTGTATGCACATGTAGAAGAAGAAAAGTTATCCTTGACAAAGTTTCAATATATCGATTGTCCATTCTATATTTGCAACTAAACCATAGAGTTCTTGTTTAATATACAGTGTGTCCACGGATTGGGTGCCGGTAAGGTGTAAATGACGAAAAATTTTCGAGTTAGACTCTGATATTCTGGGAATCGCTCCTGCTTGGTCTCAAACTAAGATGTTGAGGAAATGAGCCAAATCAGTTAATATACAGGGTGGTTTAGAACTGATTTAATGAAAATTGTTAAGAATAAAGTACCTTTGTTTTAAAAGATATTGAGGAATTTTATTGAGAAAAGTTGTTTGGAATGACGAGCTGCTGCAGGAACTCAATTTTCAGATAAATCAGCCTACCTTGACTTTATAAGTTGGTCATGAACATTTTGTAAATCCGATACGTGAGATATTTTGTCATGATCAAAAATTTTAATTTTGAAACTATTTTTTTAACAGGGTTACGTGATTCCGCAACATTTGGCCAGCTCTCATGGAATTGTCTTATTACTCCCTGATAGAAATGTCTGCACCTAAACCGTAGCACTGCACAATAAACACTCTTTGTTCTATGGTGAACATGCTTTTAACTGGAAAATTTTCGTCTGTGACGAATAAAATTTACGTTTCAAGTCACGTCTGGCATTTGTAACCATGGATTTCAAATATTTTCATAACCTATTTACAAAATCAAAATTGATCGATTTATCTGAGAATCGAGATTTAGCCGTAACTTTTGATTTTAAACAAAGTTTCTCAATAAACTTTCTCGATATCTTTTAAAACAAAGATGCTTTATTCTTAATAACTTTCCTTAAATCAGTTCTAAACCACCCTATATATTAACTGATTTGGCTCATTTTCACAACATCTTAGTTTGAGACCAAGCAGGAGCGATTTCCAAAATATCAGAGTCTAACTCGGAAATTTTTCGTCATTTACTTTACACCTTACCGGCACCCCATCCGTGGACACACTGTATGTTAGAATCAGCAATGTCCCACCAAATTTTTTTGACCTCGAAACATTTCACGAATGCCAACCTAACTCAGTTTTAGTTATAAAAAAAACTTCATAAACTTAGTTCAAGGTCCACTGACTCTATAATTATAACAACACGTTCTGTAGGTTCGAGTCCATCATCGAAACCTTCATCGCCTGCCAGTTCACCTGCATCCCCTAAACATTCAAATACAATGCTGGTTATGTCTGGAGGAGAAGGATACATAGATTTCAGAATAGGTGAGTTTTTTGTCTTCTTTTCATTTCTGAAGGTAGGAGGTGTCGGTGTGTGACGATAGTAATGAAACGGATTTGTATGTACTAAAAATTAAATTTCAACAACAACATTTTCATTTTAAACGTAACAAAGCAGTGTGTAACTTTTCTCTAATCCACTAACACTTTCTGCGTCTAACGCACGTTTCGGAAACCAAGTTTCCTTTATCAAAGACGTTACTAACTACAGTTACAAGTGTACATGTTGAAGGAGTGGGAGGATGGTATACAGGACCAATGGGAAAGGGTTGTTAAAGGCCATTAGGGTAGTGCTGGGCTATCAAGGTTGAGTCAGGTAAATATTTGGAATACTGGGTTACTAATGGGGGTGAGATCCCCCATATTTAAGTAAATCTTGCCCGGGCTTTTCAATAGCTTTAAGGATTTTTCTGAAATTAAATGACAGCGACTAAATCTATCAGCTATTTAAAAGCTTGGGCAAAATTTACTTAAATACGCTTGAAGGTACACATATATTCAAGAGAAAAAATAGATTGCTAAACAATGATCTCACCCCCATTAGTAACCCATTATTCGAAATATTTACCTGGCTCACCCTTGTTAGCTCAGCACTACCCTAATGGCCTTTAACAACCAATGTACACTTGTAACTGTATTTAGTAGCGATATGTCTTTGACAAAGGAAGCTTGTTTTCCGACACGTGCGTTAGACGCATGGATTAGTGGATTAGAGAGTAGTTACACACTGTTTTGTTATCAGTATTCTATCTACAGTGAACTCAATTAGTTACTTTTAAAAGTAGTTCTCTTCAACAATATTCCTGTATTTTGTTGATTTATCGACAAATATTTGTCCCTGTGTTTATGTTAGTTTGTTGTTTTTGATGTTATTTCAACACTGCTGCAATTTCATTTCAGGTGATGAAGACTCTGATATTTCTACCAAAGGTGAAGCTGTAGCTCAGGAAGAAAGCGCCTCGTTAATGAGTCATTTAATTGTATGGCAAGTATCTACTTCTAAACTTTGAGGAGATTCGGTATATTTTTTAAGAATATCTAGCAAAAACTGATTCGTAACAATATTGACTTGCTTGCCAAAAATAAAATTGTTTAGATATTGATATGTTCGATTTTTTGACGAGATTCAGTTAATAATTTCTTGCTTCAAAGAGTTCATTCAATTTCAAGCAAAGGGTACATTCGTAGATGTCCTTCATTATCATAAACAAACTTCAAAGCAATATGAGTCTGTGATTTTTTTTTATTTATACATATTGAATTGAAATATTTCTTTCAATAGCTTATTTTACCGACTGAGTCATAAGCGTATCGACTATTTTATTTCTGTTTTATTTCTGTGATAATTATACCTTCGGAACATAATTCCAGTTTTCGAGAAATAAAGAGAAATTTTCCTGGTAATATAATTTTGATAAAACAAGGTGCAGTTGTTATGTTTATATTTTACATCTTCTATTACTATCACTTGAAGTTTATCAGTGTAATTTTAGAACATCCTGTATCAAATTGGATGCTTAGAAAAACTGGAATGGAGTGTTTACAATCTGACTACATAATGCTCAAAAAATGTATAAGATTCTAATGTATAACTCAAGGTTAAAATTATGAATTATCTCATTCTTGAACCCTGACAATCATTGAATTATCCTATAAAATCTTCAAGATTCAAGTAGAAATTCATAGTGCCAAATTTTTAAAGTTCTTTCCGTTAATTATGTGAAGATTTGATTATAGTAGATCTAGGGAGTACATTGAACCGCATATGGTAAATATTTTTGACTCCTTCATGGACACTATGTAATCGTGATATGTTCGATGTTGCAACTATAATTTATTGAATCATTTTAATCTTACTGATTCTGCATCCAGTTGATAAAATACTGTCTTATCCTCTGCAAATATGGCAGCTATGTGGAAAAAACTTTTAAATTTAGAATCAAGAAAAACGAACGAATTTTGCAATTCTATAGTCTGCGAATTTCATGAAATACCTCATATTGATAAGTTCTACATTCTGGAAGAACACCCAGTATCTGTGCCGATTTTTTGTTTGAAAGATTTATTTCCTATGCACTGTTAATTCATATTTGAATTTCCCTATCACACTAGTTTTGTAGAACTTCTTTTAAATAGCTTCTACATCTCTTGTTCTTTTTATTGAACAATTTTCATAATTCTTTGATATTTAATTTTGAACACATGGCAATTCTTCAATCTTATCAATACATTTTACTGATGTTTTGTGAATTTTTGAATTGGAATTTTCTGGCGAAATGGTGCAATATTGTTATTGATACAAATTAAATAGTAAGTACGAACAAACTCTCCTCTAAAAAATTTACATTATTATGGATTAATATATAAATGGCAGATTAATATTTATTCCCATTAAGTTAATTTAACTTTCAACTCCTTGAAGTCTAAGAAGTAATTTTTTAATTCATGTTAACGACTTGATTGTGCTTTTGTAAATTTTGTTGTTTTTGAATGTTTATATATTCATAGGAAAAATGTAGAGCTAGATTATAGTGATATTTATTGAGTTATATACCAATTTTTAGTGTGTATATCGAATTGCGTGTAAATATTGTTATAACACAAATATATAATAAAAGAAGTAAAAGTGTTTCCATTATGTATTTAAACTAAAATGTTTCGTTTTAGTGATTCAATGAACTTAAAATAACCATATGGAATACTATACAACAAAAAACTCTACGAACTGTTACACGCTTTTTGGAATTCATAGGGGTTCACCAATCTAGGTATTGAATCAGCCTGACAGATCTTGCATTCCTGAAAAAATGATGTTCTAATCGAATGACGGAACTTTAATGAGTTGTGCATAAATCTTCAATGTCATCAAGAATTTTTCGACAAGTCCAGAATTTAATTTCGATCGAACATGTATATTTGAAAATATGGGGAGAATAAAGGGGTGTTTTATGCGAGGGAGATTCGGGTATTTGCAGAATCGGAGATTCACCCTATTGGTCGGCAGCGGTCACGTGATCGTTGTCGGCCAATAAGGAAGAATCTCCGATTACCCAAATACCCGAGTCTTCCTCGCACAAAAGGTAGCTTTAAACTTCGCTTGTATCTACAGAAACAGATTTTTATTTGACTACGGATTCTTCATCAGTGAATCAGGTTGAAACTTATTCAACTAGAAATTTGGACTTCAACTACTTTTGGTAAAAAATAATAAATCTCTCGTCCCAAAAACAAACGTTTTAAAAAATTGGAAATTTACGAAAAGTTCTGTGGAGATGCCGGGGATCGAACCCGGGGCCTTTCACATGCAAAGCGAACGCTCTACCACTGAGCTACATCCCCTTACGAAATTTTATTACTGACAGCACTGTATTCATTTCAAAATATAAGACGCTCTAAATTTTAGTTCTGGCATTATATAATTTATACAATGGTTCTGGTTAGCTTTAGGGTTAGATTTCTTGGTGGATGCAACTCTAAAATCCCATATGACAGTTAAACGTTAAACAGAACCAAAGCTGAATCGAGAACTCCTAATGTGTAGATGTGTAATCATAGTGTATAAGGATCATCACTTTTGTCTTTCTGAAAAGGAATGCATAATGATATTGAATTTTGAAAGATTTTTTTCCACACCTGAAGAAATATTCGTTATTACATGCTGTTTTCATTCGGTGTCATATTTTTACTAAATTGCGTCCTAGAAAATAAAGAGGAGAGTCAGAGATTTAGACTTTGAAACATTGCAGGTTTCTCCTTGTTGGTCGTTTACATTGTTCCAGTATTGTTCATTAGGCAATACAAATTTCCCGAGAAACTTAACCAATAAATTAATTCTGCAATTCGCAAGGCCTTATAGAAAATATAAATAATAATTCTTTTTCAGATATTGGAACCAGGAAACATCTGAAAAAAAAAGAGCGGAATTGAATGTCGTATATTATATAGAGTCAAATTGACTCGAATCGATTTTTTCGAATTTTTCCGAAAAGGGTGATACGCCTTAGGAGATTGAACTCACCGATGAAGTATCTGATGTCGAATACAATTCTCTTCGGCCAAACTTCATACTTGAACTTTCAAGAAATATATCGTCGTATCAAAATACGACGCGTTATTATAACCGGCAAATCGAACACAATTTGGATTTTGGGGTATCCCCTCAATATCTGAAGAAGTTTCGTATGCGATTAAATTTAAACTTCGTTAGTAGTAACAGGCCACCGCCGAGGAGTAACTTCATGCAATTTTTTTTAGAATTATATCCTTGAAAATTTGAAAAAAAAAATTTTTGTTGGATTATTTTTCTGTTCGCGAATATTCTATATGAAATTCATTTGGCATAGACCTCATCAAAGTCAATTTTGAACAACAGTGTATTGAACTTCACCCCGATCCGACTCTCACTTATAGGAGCAAACAATACCTCAGAAATAACAGGGTGACTTTTGGAGGTCAGAGCTTTTTTCAAAAAATTTTTGGGTGCGAATGGTTGAAAAAAATTGTAAGAAAGCTCAATATTGCCACTTTTTTATATTCAAGAATTTGCGGGATATTAAAAATGGGTGGAAAATGGAAAAATGACTGACATTGCGCGTTCTCACTAAAGAGTTACGGACACCCCGAAAAAATTTTCAAAAAATAATCACTGAAGCCTGCTGGGGCCTTATTCTTGAAATCCTATGGTATAGAACGTTCTCTATAGCACAATCTCCCGTTCGACCTTCATCCCATTTGTCAAAACGTCAATTCCGTATTCTTGAACATCAAGAAGCTCTTTTCATGAATTCTGGGAAGAGAACAAACGTGGAAAAATGGGCGTTTCGACGCCGTTGGCAAGGAAACGCGTCCATTTATGATGGAACGATAGAGAACGTTTATACCATCGCAGTCAAGATGGGGAGCAGTCCGAATGAGTGGTCATAGACGAACAATTATGCCAAATGTTCTGACCAATCAAAAACAAGTATTTTCGACGAACATGAAGCTAACTTCATTCATGTAGCCAACTTTATGTATAATGTATAATACATCGACATAGACTCTATTTCTGTGATATATTGTCATAATTCAAATTTGAAATCATACAGTTGTCATAAAAGTTGGTAGCGTATTTCGGAAAATTGTAAAATGGATCATTTTGAAAAACAAAGATCACTTCCAATTAACTATAAACAGAAGGAGCTGCTCACCGACTACATTACACGAAGACCTGAGCTGAAATGTACATAGGTCAGCTAAATTCAGATTATACAAGGGAGGATATGAAAAAAACTGTAAGGAAATCACAGTGATCCGAGTTGAGCTTTAGTTAATCTAAACATTTTGATAAATTTTGGATCAGATAGATCAAACGGGTTCCATTTAGAAAGCACATGGACACCTATTTGGTATTGTTGTTCTGCATCTTCCACATCTTCATTCAGTACTTCCCACATAATTGCACTCGCCATGTCCATTTCCGAGTGAAATCAGAAATTTTGTAGTGAAAGTTAATTGAGATTGTTAAGACCTATTGCCAAACAGATCAAAATTATCAAATACCCTAAACATAATTAGCGTCCTCTATGTATCGTTCCATCACAAATCGTAAGAGATACATCGCTCGCTCTCCGTGAAGCACTCATTCATTTCAAGAATACCGTTTTCCTGAAAAACTCGTAGAAACGCCCCCTTTCGATCAATCGTTCTCTTCCCCGGTTTCAAGAATAGGCGCCCTGAACAACACCTCGTTCTCTCCTATTAACGTCAAAATTTTTCCGAATTCGAATATTTCTGGCGGCTATTGGCAATGTTAATGCATGCAGACCATGGGCAGGTGCCTGACCTTGGGATATTAACGAGGTTTAATGTAACTTGAATGTGGCTGTGTTGCCGAAATTGCGTAATTTACGAGCACATGGTAGTGTTTGCTCTCATGGAAATATTGGGCAAAATATGTCGAATTGCGCTTATTTGAATAATTTGCTTTCTAGAATTTTATATTTACACATGAAGTTCTTTCACTTCTTTCCTATCGATTATTCCAAAAGTGTAACCCAGATAGCACAAATACGTCTTAGGGACGTTCTTAAAACGTCCAGCTCGGACATTCGGGACATCCTCAAAACGTCCATTTTACGGACGTGGACGTCTTATGGACGTTTTTAGAACGTCCAATGTTACTAATCAGGATGTTCTCAAGACGTCCATAATAGAGCCTTTCAGGATTTAAAATGGACATTCATAGGACGTCTTACAGACGTCCTTTTAAGGACGTTTCATGGACATAGTTGGGGGCGCATGAAGATATCGAGGGGTTATTCTACAGTGTGTCAGTTTCAAGAGGCACCACCTTTATATCTCGCCCCATGCGGAATCAGAAAAAATGCAAAAACTGTTAAACTTTTGTCTGTACAGGGACATTTTATACAGTTGGTTCCAATTAATTTTATCAACCCTGTGAGGGTGATGACAGCAACCCCTATAAACTTACATGGGAAGAGGTGTTGAGTGACACTTTCTTTCAAAGGTAATTCGATCATTTTTCTAAAAAAGCCATACACCTGGCCTTTTTTGTTAGTACTTCCGAAAAATTGATAGCAAGAGTTGCAATGTAACTCGAAAGTGCTTTTCAACATTTTCATGTTTCATTGAAACTTTTTCTATCAATTTTTCGGAAGTACTAACAAAAAGGTCAGATGTATTTTTTTTTGGAAGACAATCAAATTACTTTCGAAACAAGGTGTCACTCAACACCCCTTCCCATGTAACATTATAGGGGTTGCTGTCATCAGCCTCACAGGGTTTATGAAAATTGATTAGAACCAATTCAAAATGTCCGCCCAACCAGCCAAAGATTACCGTTTACTGCATATTTACTGATTTTGTATAGGGGCAGAAATAATAAGTGTTGTACCTTTTCACATTGACACACTGTATATATCCATGTCCTGTCTCCTTCAAATGAAATGAATTGATTCATTATTCATCAGAATTCCTCCAGGAAATAAGTGAAAATAATTTATAATTTTTTATTTAGAAGGAGTTTATTCCAAACAATATTTATATGTTGTTTGATATCAAAACTTGTTGAGTTCACACCTTTCCTCTCCTCTGCCCTTTTCAACCATGCCAGAATTGACGATTCAGTTTCTTTTCTTGGTCCTGTCTGGCTTCTCAGCTAAACCTGAAAATAATTTAAATTGCTTATCCAAACTGAATGGCAGATCAAGATGCAATTCCAAATTCTTCAGTATTGATCATTATAAAGCAGTTTTTATTTTTTATTTTTTTGGGGAAAATCATAATTCAAAATCTCTGGTGTGTGAGAATTATATGGAAAAATGTGAGCACCTGTGTTCACATTATTCTATAAAAAAAATTAATAAAATATTCTTTCAAATACCCCTATTTTTCAAGGTGAATATGAAATCAATTTTGGTGCCTAATATATTGTGATATCTACTTCAACGTACAGGCAGTGCTACAAAATACTCACTTATGATTAGCTCAGTGACTTTCATGATACATGACTTCTTTACTTTTGGCCCCAACCAACTACTTGTTTGATCATTAGTGATCAATAAAATCAATATTTGCTTCACCATATTATAATTGTTTGTACCTCCTATTTTTGCATTCATTCACCTGCAAAGTAATTTTCTTATTCATCACAAAAACCCTCTTCATTCTCATGATTCGAAGCAACATTATAATATGTATTACGAACAATAAAGAGCAAAAATATAAAATCAACTAACATTTTCATTTGTTTCAATATTTAAAGTAGCATCAAATTCAATTATTTCTTGTTCTGAAATCAAAGGAAAATTTAAATTATATTTATCGTTGTGAATTCCATCAGACTCCTTTGAATGGAAGGAAGTATCAGAATGGACGGAAGAGTCCAACATATCCTGGACAACTTCAGATGATTTACCATCTTGTCAATCACCTATAAAGAAAAAATTAGATATATTCAAATATATTTCTGAAAACAGTTATTCAATCGTATATAATCAAAACTTAGCTCACCATTAATACTTTTAGGCTCTGAAACTGTCTCATTAACTGTAAAATGAAGAATATGTTATTGAACATGGTGTATGTGTATGTTGTTTAGAAATTCTATAAGTAACTATTTTTTTATTTAATGAGAAGGGAGAAGACTTATATCACCTATTGATTCTTCGTTGAAGAAAGAATTGGTTTTTGACTTGAACTCTGATTCCAAGTCACTTGTTTCTTCAGCAGTTCTTGCTTAAGATCTTGCTTTCAACGGTATATGAAATATCGAACATACATCAACATTGTGGAGCAAGTTCTTGGAATGACTTGCATCATTTACTCAATATCCTATAATTGAATTTATTATGGAGAATGAAATGATTGGAACTCGTACCACTTGAATACTTTATTTGTGCCTTTTTGTCAGCCTGACTTCAGGGGAAACCTAAAACAGTTAACAAAACCGGCTAGAACGGATACAAATTTGTTGTGAACCGTCAGTCAGCAGACAAATAGGCACGAAAAAGGAATGATGTAATATAGGTAGACATAAACATTCAGGTCGATTCTGTTTGCGTATTGCTATGAACCTTGCTATTCTAGTCATATTGCTATCTTTCTAATTTATAGCAATATGGCCATGATGTTACGTATTCTGTTCCGAGTATTATAGCAATGTTTGTTATGAATTTTGTCATAACAATATTGCTATCATAGACTTCCATAATTGGTGATTTTAGAGCTGACAACACTGTATTTTGTGACATTAGAACTACAAGGAAGAAGAAAATAACCCTAATTCGTGAGTTTTCTTTATGGTTTCGCATACATAACCTCAATCTACGGCTTTCTTTATTCATGTAAACATCGATATAAAAATGTTAGGAAAAGAAACGAGTCAAATTGGCCAATAACCATTTTCCTGGATACCAATAAAATATTGGTTATCAGAAATCGAATGTAGCAATTTTATTCAGGCGTTAATAATTCGAAATTCGATACACTTTTTCGTTGGAACCTCAAAGGGATTGCATTTGTTGAGACGAGTAGAATATTCATCTCAGCTGTTGCCTATGCCTGTATCTTAGTCTAAGAATTTTCCTTGAAATTAAATAATACTCTAGAGAACCTTGAACACATTTCCATTAGCGTATACTTTTTTATTCATGTAAACATCTACTTAGTCGAAAATGTTACGAAACAGAAAAACCAATTTTAGTCAAATTGACCAATTTTCTGGATACCGATAGAATTTTGGTTTCCAGAAATTAAATGCAGCAATTTTATGCTATTGATTCGAAATTCGATGAACTTTCCTGTTGGCAATTCAAAGGGATGGCTGTTAGATCATTAGAATAATCATCTCAGTTGTTGCTTACTATGCCGGTATTTTATTCTAAGAATTTTCCATGAAATAACAAATTTCTATTACCACATACTTCCCTATCTTCAATATTTTCGAATTCTTGGAAGAAATCATACTTAAACAAATGGATCTCTGTAAGATTCCCTTTCTAACCTATCTTGTTATCAAGCATAGCAAGTACTATTTTGAGGTTGCTAAGATAGCAATATTGATAGCAAGATTCTCGTTAAAGTGACAGATCATATTGCTCAAAATCGTTGATCAGAATACCAATAATTCCAATCTTGTTATGATAGCAATATCTTTTTCTTAGCAATATTGCTATTTGCAAACAGAATCGACCTGATTATAATGTTTACTAACCATTCGGTATCTCAATATTCCTTGAAATCACTGATATCCTTTGAGAATCTAATCTGATCTGAATAATAATCTGAGACAATCAGGTCGATTCTGTTTGCGTATTGCTATGAACCTTGCTATTCTAGTCATATTGCTATCTTTCTAATTTATAGCAATATGGCCATGATGTTACGTATTCTGTTCCGAGTATTATAGCAATGTTTGTTATGAATTTTGTCATAACAATATTGCTATCATAGACTTCCATAATTGGTGATTTTAGAGCTGACAACACTGTATTTTGTGACATTAGAACTACAAGGAAGAAGAAAATAACCCTAATTCGTGAGTTTTCTTTATGGTTTCGCATACATAACCTCAATCTACGGCTTTCTTTATTCATGTAAACATCGATATAAAAATGTTAGGAAAAGAAACGAGTCAAATTGGCCAATAACCATTTTCCTGGATACCAATAAAATATTGGTTATCAGAAATCGAATGTAGCAATTTTATTCAGGCGTTAATAATTCGAAATTCGATACACTTTTTCGTTGGAACCTCAAAGGGATTGCATTTGTTGAGACGAGTAGAATATTCATCTCAGCTGTTGCCTATGCCTGTATCTTAGTCTAAGAATTTTCCTTGAAATTAAATAATACTCTAGAGAACCTTGAACACATTTCCATTAGCGTATACTTTTTTATTCATGTAAACATCTACTTAGTCGAAAATGTTACGAAACAGAAAAACCAATTTTAGTCAAATTGACCAATTTTCTGGATACCGATAGAATTTTGGTTTCCAGAAATTAAATGCAGCAATTTTATGCTATTGATTCGAAATTCGATGAACTTTCCTGTTGGCAATTCAAAGGGATGGCTGTTAGATCATTAGAATAATCATCTCAGTTGTTGCTTACTATGCCGGTATTTTATTCTAAGAATTTTCCATGAAATAACAAATTTCTATTACCACATACTTCCCTATCTTCAATATTTTCGAATTCTTGGAAGAAATCATACTTAAACAAATGGATCTCTGTAAGATTCCCTTTCTAACCTATCTTGTTATCAAGCATAGCAAGTACTATTTTGAGGTTGCTAAGATAGCAATATTGATAGCAAGATTCTCGTTAAAGTGACAGATCATATTGCTCAAAATCGTTGATCAGAATACCAATAATTCCAATCTTGTTATGATAGCAATATCTTTTTCTTAGCAATATTGCTATTTGCAAACAGAATCGACCTGAATGTCTCTGTAATAATATATTTTCCTTAGCTATTTTCATTTCTGTCTTTCGTGTGGCGTCCCGCTAAAAATTTAACAACCATTGACATCTGCCATGACGGTCACACTTCACAAAAGAACACAGAACCACAATAACCGTCTCCTTATTCTTAATTCCGAGGATATGGTATTAACATTGTATAAAATTGAATTGTTTGTTGTCATGATCCAATAGCAAAATATACACTCGATCTGAATAATGCCAGTAATCACACAAATGAACAATTCGAAGATATGATCTTCGTACTTAGAATGGACGTTCTAAGGAGGTCGCTTTCTGGACGTTCTGAGGATTTAACGAACTGGACGTTCTTAAAACGTCCAGAATTGGTCCTGGACGTTCCGACCAAATATGGACATGTAATGGACGTCCTCAGGACGTCCTGTGCTATCTGGGAAGTATTAGAGCAGGGAAATAATATGTGTATTATAGATTCGGTCTTTACTTTAAGGCAGCAGCTTTTGGCGCAAGTTCAATGGAGATGACCGCTTTGGCAACGAATTAGAACATGTGCGCAAAAGCTGCTGTCTTCACGGCAGTGCTTCTATAGTTTTTTTTGATGAAGTACTGTATTTCAATTCGATATTACAGTCGGCCGCTAGGCCCAAACCAACGGCCGACTGCGTAAACAAAATAACTTCCGACAGAAACAACTTAGAAACCCGAGATTTGTAGAGAAGATTTGAACCTTAATTACGAGGCCGAATTCGTGAATGAGTAAAATCCACCCAATGATTCCGCAGATACACCCATTTAAAATTCTATTTCCCAATATTTCCAAAAATACAGATTAGATCGAATTGAAATTCAGTGCTTCATCGAAAAATGACAGTTTGAACGTTCATACAGAATTTAATGAGGATAATAATATGATGAAGAAATTACAGAATATTGAATATTTGAAAAAATAAATTCGAAATTTTTTTTTCAAAACGTTCAAATGACACGATCATCACGAAATTTTGCACAATGTTGTCCTTCAGCGTCTTTGATCTAGCTGCAAAGTTTCATCACGATTGAATTAGTATTTCTTCAGATATATCGAGAAAAATAACGATATCGAGAAAAAACACTGCAAATTTCACACAAGGGTTAATTATTTTCTTAGTTAAATAACCCAATATACCGTTGATATCTTAAACAACTTAGAACCGAATGCGATGATTCATTTTCGATATTATTGGAAATTTGCAGAGTTTTTCTTTATATTTCAGAAACCACTGGTCGGAAATAATCCGGGTAAATTTTTTTAGGTTTAGTTATGCAACAGTAATCAACGTTCAGAGTTTCATGAAAATTCGGTGGTAAGTTTTCGAGAAATATTTTTTTTCCCCCCAACCCGCCATTTAGACCCCTTACGGTATACCGATCCTGCTGAAAAGCTTGGAGGATCAACCCAGAGTGACACACGATTTTTCTACCAAGTTTCAAGGATTTCCGTTCAGTACTTCCAGAGAAAAGCCCCGCACAACGGACGGCGGACGGACGGATTTCTTTTATTCGTTCATTGAAATTTACATACTCCAAAACGTAAACTGGGAAATTTTCAGGGGGGGTTAAAATTTTTTTTTCGTTGGTCGATCACTTAGGTTTATTATTTGATTTTATCAAATAATAAACCAAAACCACGAAATCCTGCATACTTTTTCCCAATATCTCCAAAATTAATAGCCGTATCGAACTGAAATTTGGTACACTGCTGTGAAATATGAAGCTCAAAGTATACCGGAAAATGTTCTCGAATATGAACAATGGTTTCAGAAAAAAAAAACTTTTTCGAAAAAAATTTTTTTTTTAATTAAGTGACCGAACGATTTCAACTATATATTGCTGAAAGTTGTGCGTCGTTATGCTCCAACTAACTGCCAAGTTTCAGTCCAATCGCTTCTGTAGTTTCTGAAATATGAGGGAAACAACCTCAAAATTTTGAATTGCTCTAACTCCGAAACTATTCTACCGATTAGGCCCATTAACGAACTTAACCGCGGCATTCGGATGCGCGAACTATCCTTCAAGTTTGTCGCTAGCTGGCTTTGTTCGACCGTTATCGTGTCTACGGCCGGCCGGAAGCAATCGATTTTGACACCGGACATTTGGATCCACAAATGTTTATTATTACGAGAATTCTTTCGCTATGCTATAGCTTCATCAGGTATTTACATTTTACTGACTACGGTCAGAAGAATTCTCGTAACAATAAACATTTGTGGAAACTAAATACTGTCTCCTTATTTTTTTAATTGCATTGGGAATAATAATTCAAAATATGTAGTTTATTAAATCTCGGACAGCATTAGGTGATTTAACAGCAATATCACTGAAGAAAACCGACCCAGTTAGGGAATCCATACCCTTGATTCTAGACGAATTAAATAACCCTCAAGGGGGTGAGCCGTTGCCTGGGTAGAGACCGCAAGACAATGCCAATTATTGACTACTTTACGACGGCATCGATTGGAAACAAAACATACATACCTGGCACGACTGCGCAAATCCATTCCTAATGTTGTATGCAGAAAATTCTCACCTGTCGAAGACTCAATAAACAGGGATATTCCGAATGTTACCTACGTGACACGGTGTTACATAGTCGGAGTTACGTTTTTACGACGCATTGGTTCTGGGGAACAGCGCGTCATCATTTTGCCCGGATATGTTTGTAATTTTCGAATTTTGATTCGAAAATGTCTCGATCGACTAGGTTGGAATATCGATTAAAGCTTATATTGGGAGGATTTCGCATCATTTTTTAGGTTTTTTTATGAGGTTTCACTCCCAATATCTAAACAGAACTATTAAAAATCAAATAAAAATTGTTTTTTCATGAAAAACGCCCTTGCGGATTGAAGATCAAACTATTTGTCAAGGCCAGTTTCTTGCAAAACAGATTGCCTAATGAACAATACAAACGATAACAAAAGCGAACTTTGACGTTTCAGAGTACAAATGTGACTCTTTCATCAGACAAAGCAGAAAATTTCAAGAATTATATTCTTTCGATTTGAGACTCCTGTCAATTTGAGACTTTTGTCATATTGACAAAAGTCTCCAATCGAAATGAAAAATATACTGCAATCCGCAAGGGCATTTTTCATGAAAAAACTATTTTTATTCAATTTTTAATAGTTTTGTTTCAGATATTGGCAGTGAAAACCGATAAAGAAAAACTAAAAATGATAGATTGGAATAACTGATGCCGAATCCGATGTCGGATGTATAATGGGGGTTTTCCTGAATTTGGGTTATTACTGGAAATGCAAATTTGAACATAATTATTATGGGTTTGATTCATCATTTTCCCAAATTACCTTCAGAAAGTATTTAAAATCAGGTTTCAAAATTGGGGTTCGGGATTTGCCAGGCATGCACGAAGTGACAACGGTGTTTAGTAGAATAGCTTTTCTGCTATAAAATAATGAAGTATTCATTCCTATTCTGTGGTACACACGTGTTCTTTGTCAATATAACCAAACAATTTCCGTTTGCGATTTGTCAGTAATATGACAGTATGACAGTCTGTGCTCTTCTTTTTCTATTCCTTGGTCGTTGTCTTCTACTCTAACCAGATCGAAGTATAGCTATCTCTGTTTTCCTAAGCAAAGTAACACATTTGACGTCCTTTTCTTTCCAAGAAAGCTGAATTCGACGTTGCCATATCGTGCACTCATGACAAATCCCTTTAAATGCAAATCCCCATTATTATTTTTCAGTTATAGGTGATCAAACATTTTTTTAAAAATATAATATTGAAATTAATGTTTGAAATGTGATGTTCTGAAGGTTTTTCATGAAAATTTCTGCATTTTCGTTTAAAGGAAAAAACCCCCATTCAATTATGGTTCGCACCATAACTTTTGAACGGCTCGAGCCATCGACTTGAAAAGTTCAGGGTAATATTTTTTTTTCAAAATGCGACAGTTGATTCAGTTGATGGGCAAACTCGACCGAACTGAGCTATTGTTGTAGAATACCGACGTGTCCAACTTCATGGAAAATTTTGTGTGGATCGTATCGCTTTTATGCGCATGTTCTAGGGGAACAGCGTGATATCGTTTTGTCCAATTGTCTGTAATTTTCGAATTTTGAGCCGAAAATGGTCTCAATCGACTAGGTTGGACTCACTGATGACGACTCCGGTGTCAAAATCGATTCTATCCGGCCATCCATACGCACGGCTACAGGCTTACGGAGGAATCTATCGACTTGAAACTTTCAGGGTTGGTTGCATTTCAAAATAAGAAGGTTAAGTTTGTTAATTGGCAAAATCGGTCCAACGGTCCAAGTTTTGAGGTTATTTGCTGGTATTTCGAGGACTACAGGGACGATTAAATTGAAACTTGGTGTAGCATAAGGACTTGAAACTTTTTGCAAAATTTTGTTGGGATCGTGCTGTCAGTAAATCGAAAAAATTTTTTTTGCTCGGAAAATGTTCATTGTTCATTGTTCATGATGAGCTATATATTTCACATCAGCAGTGTACCACAATTCACTTCGCAATGATAATAATTTTTGAAGATATTGTGAAAAATATGTCACATTTCGTGGTTTTTTCCTCGATATCGTTGTTATTTTCGGAATAACTCAAAAAATACTAATCCAATCATAATGAAACTTGGCAGCTAATAGGCCCTTTCGTTTGCATAGAAAGTGCAGCACTTTCCTACACTCGGTGTAGATATACTATAGAATATCTACACCGAGTGCAGGAAAGTGCTACACTTTCTATGCAAACGAAAGGACCTATAGTATAGTGCGATCATGATAGTTGAGTTCCGATATTCGTGGCCAGTACTTGTCAGTAAATTTTGACAGTCTATTTTACTGGCACTGCTTTGGTAATTCTTCGTATCAGTACGAAGCGTTTCGAAATTACTGATACTGGCCAGTACTGATTGGGAATATCGGAACTCAACTAATATCATAATGAATTACTTATGAACGTTTGAACTGTCATTTTTTGATGAAGTACTGGATTTCAATAGACGACTTCGGCCCAAGTTGCCAACCCACAATTTCCTTCACAAATTTACTAGCACTGGGGAACGGGAATTTCTGGACAAATTCTACATGACAATTAAGGTTCGCGTTATTTATAAATATCCGTAAAAGATGCCTCGGCTCTTCAAACAAGATTATTCCTTCCAAATATAGGTTTTTGTAAGGCTGAAATTTAAGTTCGGATTCCTAATTTCATGTTAATAGCATCAAGTTAATAAAGGATATATTCCGCAAATTAACTTGGTTATTTCGGTTGCCGGTTTTCCGTTCTGTAAATATGAAATATTCGGTTGGTTCCTGAAAAAAAAGTTAATTACAGAATTTGATTGATTTAAAACAGTCTTTCTGACACCAGAACATAGACATATTAAGTCTATGCACCAGAACGACAATCAATGTTTTATGGTGACATATCCATAGCATAGAACAATATATAGATTTAGCTTATAATCCATAGACTATACCTAGTAATTTTTCCATTGTTGATTGTTGTCTCTTCTATGTTCTATGGATCATAAAGTAAATAAAGATGCTATAGATATGTTACCATAGAACATTGAATGTCGTTCTGGTAACAGAAAGCACGCTCTTTCATCAATCAAATTCCGTAATTAACCGTTTTTTGAGGAATCAACCGAATATTTCATATTTACGGAATGGAAAACCGGCAACCGAAATAACAAAGTTGATTTTCGGAACATATCCTATATAAGCTTGACACTATTAACATGAAATCAGGAATCCTAACTTAAATTTCAGCCAATCAGAGATGATCGCAACAAAACCCTACATTTGGAAGGAATTATCTTGTTTGAGGAACCAAGGCATCTATTACTGATATTACTAAATAACACGAACCTCATCATGTCGAGTTTGTCCTGAAATTTCTGTTTCCCAGCGATAGTAAGTTTGTGAAGGAAATTGTGGGTTGGCAACTTGGGCCGAAGTCTTCTATTCAATCTAATCTGTATTTTTGGAAATATGTATTGGTAAAACCAAATTTTAAATGGATATATCTGCGGAATCATTGGGTGGATTTTACCCATTCACGAATTCGGTCTTCGTAATTAAGGTCTAAACCTACTTTACAGATATCGAGTTGTTTCTTTCGGAATTTTTTTCAGAAATTTCGAAATTTTTTTTGGAAATACCCATCAGATTGCAGATGGTGACCAATCATAGGTCGTTATCGTCCTTGAACGACGCACAATAGATACACGTCATGTTACGAAACGTTACAACCGTGTTCGTGAATGTAACAATTCTCTGATATCTCGAAACCATGCACACCTCCAATAAACCCTAAAGTAATTAGTCCCCAAACAGAAAGACATTAATGACGCCATTAGTAGGTGCAACAGGTATTCTTGTATTCGTATTTTCCAGAATTACTACGCATCGGATTTTCTTCTGTTGGAATGAGTTCGAGTTTTGGTTGTATTCCTCTGCGACCAGGAGTTTTTCTCCTTCACGAAAACACATTCACGCTGAGCTTTGAAGAGATCGGTTACTGTTTACAGCATGTGCAGTGAGAACTTGTCGACTTTGTGGTTTAAAATATTGAGAAAATTAGTTGAGTGAATACTGCAATTGAAATCATGAATATTATCCTGACATGACTGATGACGAATGGCAAAATGTGATTGGAGAAAGGTAAAAACAACTGAATTAAATCGGAATAGTACCTAGTTGAATGCCTGGAATTTTCCACAGTAATTTTAAGGGTGAAACTTTCCACGGCATAAAAATATATTGAATTCATAAAATGGTAAAATCCACTCTTTGATTCAACAGAGATATTTGATATCTACCTATTCGATATATACTATTTTTTCAATATTCTCAAAAATATACATATTCGATCGAGTGGAAATCTGCCCCTCAGTGGAAAATTTTCCGCAGTGATTTTTGGGTGAACTTTTCCACTGCATCAACATTGAATTCCTTAAGTTTTGAGTTGTGAAAAATTGGTTTTACTTAAAGTTTTTCAAGTTCATGGGAATTACATAATGTCAATACAAGTGAAATTGGATTTGTAATTCAGGGTGATATAATAAGGAAAGTGAAAATGACATGAGCTTTAAACTAACCTTGAAATATGTCTGAGCATTTTCCAGTTCACATATGTTCAAGATAAATTTCAGTTACAATACATATCTTTTATTACGCCTTATTCTCATTGAGTAAATACTTCAGTTACTTCGTTGAAATTTATTCCTGCATGAAGATTTTTTTCTATGCGATAATCACGTGTTCGACGAAAAATAAGTCAAAATATCAATTCGCTACTGTCCCAAGATCCTAAGTGACTGAAAAATAATATTCATTTCAAGAAAACGTACTGGCCCACATAATACATATTTTCTGGTAAATTCCGGCCTCCTCTTACATCTCCTATACTCCATTCACTTCCATAAACTATCCCGGTTGGCCATGACATTCTGACACATTTCACCCTGTATATTTTGAAAATGTTAGGTTATAGTCATTTTCCTGTCAGCTAACTACACAACGTTGTACTCTCTAAATAGAGGTCGTAGTAATTACATATTTTTGAAATTGTTAATTTACTTTGGGAAAATAATGAATTTGCGAAAATACCTATTATGTGAATTCAATAATTCCGAAGACCTGGCGAATGTTGAAGAAACTTGTTTCTCTGTGAATACTGGAAATATTTCAGGTATATGAACATGTTTGGAATATTCAGAAGGAATATGCATACAGAAGACATTTAAATACCTTTTTGCAAAACTTGAAATACTCCAGTATGAAAATGTTGGATAGCTTGTGATAAATTATTGATTCCAAATTATCAGGATTACTATCAGAAAAAGCAGATTTCAAGTCTACTTATACTTTGTCTCGGCTTCTTCAGAATTTCCTTCGGCATTTTTAGTTTCCAAGCCTGATGATTATGTTGAGATTGAGAGTATAAATTGGCATTGGCATTTGGCAACGTCGCTGAGAATTATTTTGACATTGCCGATATTTCACGAGTGCCAACCTGCGTCAGTTTTAAGTAAAAAAACTTGATAGACCTAAGTCATGGCCAACCGGGATAGTTTATAAGAGCGAATGGAGTATACATCAAAATATCAAAATTGATGTTCAGAGGGCTCTCGCTAAATTTCAACAAAATATATAGAAATAGACTAGAGAAACAATTTTTTCCTCAAAATTCAACCACTCTTAACGATCACCATCCCATTCTGAAATATCCTGTGTGAACAACTACGGTAAACGTTCCAAGTTCAACAAATCAAAGTAGAAAGTAGTAAAATAAATCTGACTTACAAATTTTTGTTCCTGAATGCACGAGAAGATTTTGAGTACGTTTTGTTTGCAGTGATATCATGGATGACGGATCCGACGATAAGGATTCAAAAAGGTGAATATTCATTCATTATTAACCTCAATACTTTATTTAATGTTTATTTTATCACCAGAAAATCTAGGAATCTGAGCGAAAAAAAGCGGAGAGATCAATTCAATACCCTGGTGAATGAATTAAACACAATGGTGTCACCAGGCAGGAAAATGGATAAATCCACTGTCCTTAAAACAGCTATAGCTCTTTTGAAAAAGCACAATGGTGAGTGATCATATTATATTTATATGGGCTTATATACAGGGTGTATCTGAATGAAGCCGAGAAAATTCAAGGGGTGATTCTGTGATAATTGAGGTAGGTATTTGGTATAAAATTTTTGAAAAACCCTGTATATTAACGTAAATATCAGACACAACTGTATATTAAGCTTAACGGGCGCATCCTCTCCAAACGAACACTGATTTTGAATTTCCCATGGTGCTATTTGTTGGTATTATGAGAAATGAAAGCATGAAAGCGAAAATGAATTATAAATAATAAAAAAAAACATGGCTGCCATGAAATGAGAAAAGGTAACCCTCTCAACTATTAGAAAACCTTTTGGATAAGTTATGCTTCAAATAATTGTAACTTTTTTTTTTCAGAAATGACTATCAAATCTAGAGTAACAGAAATCGAGGAAAATTGGAAACCGTCATTCTTAACGAATGAAGAGTTTATTTATTTACAACTGGAAGCGTTAGACGGTTTTATAATCATATTTTCAACGTCCGGTGAAATTTTTTATATATCTGAAAGTGTGATTTCTCTTTTAGGTTACATACCAGTGAGTATTTTCTTCATCTTCTCTTCCTTTTTTGACCAGTTTATAAAATATTCGATATTCTTGCCGAAATGTTGGGAATTTTGAAAAGACATATATAATATCTGAAATTAACTCAATTTCCAGGAAAAATTAATTAAGATGACAATATTCGAAATAGCACATGAGGCAGAAAGAACGAATCTGTATAATATTTTAATGAATCCACCCAAAGAAGAGGAACAAGTTTCTTTTTCCTGCTATATCCGCAGAAGAGGGTCTGATAATAATAAACCTTCCTACGAGTTAATAAATTTCATCGGTAATTTCCGTAAGTATGAGAAATCTTTTTTACGCGCTTGTTCTAGGGAACAGCGAGTTATCATTTCGTCACGATATCTGTTATTTTCGAATTTTGAGACGAAAATGGTCTTAAACGATTGGGTTGAGCTCCCTGAAGAAGAATCCGTGGTCAAATTCAATTTTCTTCGTGCGTACGTATGTGCTCTAACTTTAGAAAGGAAGGACCTAGAGTCTTGAAATTTTTAGGTTAGGTTAGGTACATATATTCTTTTGAGAACGAGCATTACATTCTTTGATATTTCACAGTGTTAGCAGAGGAAATGTAAATTTATATCCCGGTAAAGTTCGTTAATGGGCAGAATCTGCCGAATGATTTTTGTGTTTTACAGCCATTTGAAATTTTAATTTCTCAATAACTCGAAAAATATTTATCTCATCGAAAGGAGACTTGGTTGATAAATGAACAGTAGCGATATAAAGAATCATCAATAGAAAAATTTGAAAAAAAATTTTTTTTTTCAAATTTTCATATTTCATTCAAATTTCACTGACATTTCCAAGTCACCATTTCGCAATGTGAACAAGCGCGTAATACTGCTGACTTCACGTCAGTGCTTTCCTAGGTTTTTTAACATAACTAATTTATGTTGTTAGTCACTGAAGTTTTTACATGACTCTCATATTTTTCCCAAGTGTTATCAAAGTTACCGAATAATGAATTCATTTCTTTTTCATTGGAAATTTTTCGAATTAATATTGACAAAATATATTGACATAATATCTGAAACCTAAAGAGGGACAGAAAACCAACAGGAAGCAGTATATAACCTACATTCGCTCTCTGACCAAGAGGGTCTTTCGACCAGCTCCGGTCCTCCAAGTGATGATATTTCAGATCCTCAGATAAACAAACAACGCGACAGGTCCCCTTGTAGTGAAGATTCATCTTCCATTGATCCAAAATTGGTTATTTTACAAAAGAAATCTAATCAAATATCGGGAATGAATTGAAAACTTGTGACATATATTATGTCAGGATGACCTAAGAATAAAATCCGATTTCATAATACGGCCAGGTCATTTCATATTGATCGAGTGAAAATTAATTATATTAATTATACTAGCTATCAAATTGTACTTGGAAGTTAACCTCATTTTACCTATCAAAATGAAAGACATATTCTTTTTTTAATCAAATAACTTCAAACATATATGGGGCTCTATACACGAATGAATCCATTTGGAAATTTTTTCTTAAAAGTTATTCAACCGTCATTATCAATTCCTTCAGCCGAAAATGGTGATAAAAAAATCTGTATGTTACAGGTCCAGAAAGAAATAAAATCACAAACGACAATGACTACAAAGATTACAACTACGAAAATAACTTGAGGTGGGTATGAAGATTGGTCTGAAGATGGCTATATACAGTTTGCATAAGCTAGTTATTAATAAGACGGTTACAGGTTCATTTTTATGGGAACAGGCAGGATACAAACACCTCAACTCATCAAAGAAACGGCACTTGTAGACTCCAGCAAAACAGAGTTCATATCGAGACATAGCCTAGAGTGGAAGTTTCTTTTTCTCGACCACAGGGCCCCGCCTATCATAGGGTACTTACCATTCGAGCTCCTGGGTACATCAGGATATGACTATTATCATGTAGATGACTTGGACGAAGTTCTCAAGTGCCATCAGCTGCTGATGCAGAGAGGTGAAGGGACGTCGTGTTACTACAGGTTCTTGACGAAGGGACAACAGTGGATATGGCTGCAGACCAGATTTTATATAACTTATCACCAGTGGAACTCAAAGCCAGAGTTCATTGTCTGCTCGCATAGAGTTGTGAGGTATGTTTTAAATTTTGCAACCAATGAAAACAATAGACAATGGGATGAGCAAATTCTAGTCGAATGTTCTTGATATTGTATTGGTGGATTTAAACCAAAAGAGCAAGAGCTTGAACTAGAATATTCTTGTTGATCTTCTAGTTTGAAGTTTGAACGAGAGCATAATTTCAGCGTTAACACATTACCACAGAATAGAAAAGTATTATTCTCTATTCTGTGACATTACATAGAATCTTCGCGAACGCAGATAGAACAACGAAAGAATGCTCCACGTAGGTGCACACTATAAGAATTCGATAAAATAGGGATAGAATGAGCATTCGATGATGTAAAATACATGGTGTGCTCATCTGAAAAATGAGTGACGTCAGCAAGATTAAAATACAAAGTGTTGTATATTCTGTGCTTTGAATTTGCATGTTAATTCAAAGCACAGAATATACAACTCTTTGCATTTTCTGCTATCTGACGTCATTTTCAGATGAGCTCACCATGTTTTTTACATCATGGCCTGATGATAGATGCATAGAATACATAAGGTGCGGACACTCTTTGACATATTTTGGGTCCGAAATGAGGTCCAAATATTGTCGAAATACGGCTTTGTTGTCCTACTTCAGTTTTCGCCGATAGACGCCGGCTTAGGAAAATCTGCCATATAAAATCTGAAATATTTACGGGAGTTACCGACCTGTCATAACAAAACTAGTCAAATCAGAACTTCTTTCTGATTATCCGAGTTGGACCATACATTATTTTCAAGAATTCCCGAAAATAAATTCATTTTGACGAATTTAAATTATGATTTTTCATTTCATTCAGTAAGAATGGCGAAAATATAAATGGAGGTTTCCTTCGTCTCTGCATACACAAGTCTGAAACTTGATATTTTTGAATACCTGTTCATTTCAATAGTTATTTATTATCTCAATACTAAGCTCATGGAAAGAAAGTCTTCCAGAGTTGCATTTTCAAAAATACTACAAGAAATCATTTGGAACGATGAATACTACAATTAATTTGTCTGGTTTGAAATTCGTCTGTTGAATTCATATGAACATGAACAGCAAAGTGGAAATTTATATATCAATTTCAAAAATAATAACCATGAACATTTTTTCGAAATATTTTCATAAGTATATAACAAAATTCATAACTTTTGAATTGAATATTCATTAATAGGTCATACAAAATGTATAAACCATATTTTAAGAAAGGAGATCCAAACTATCCAATAAAATTCATTAGTAATAACAATCTCCTGTTCCATTTTTACCGTTGTTTTGACGAAATAACTTCTTGTACCCATCCATGAAAGTGTTTTTACAATAAACCTTTTATTGCTCCTTATTCCCCTATACATATTTCATATTATAAAAGAGTAAATGTTCCACATTTGTTGAAAGATTTTTATATATTAGGACGAATCCATAATTTCAAATATCTGATTCATTTTTTGCGAAATAGTTTCTTCGGATTAAAGCTCAATGGATTTTTATTCATCTGAATTAATTGTTTGGATTTGAAGCAGCGACCTTAGCGCCATCATCGTTTACAGAGCCAAGTAGGACCATATTTGACTATTCTAGGACCGCATTTTGGACCCAAAATTTCAGTAGGTAATACGTAATGGTAGGAAAGTGTCGACACTTGATATATTCTATGCATCTTGTTCTGATGTAAATCAGCCTTAAAATATGAGATTTGCTTCTTGAGTTTCGAGATAGATATAAAAACGAATATTGAGACTAATACCCTTTTGCGTTCATTTGGAAAAATTTGCGAAGCACTTTGAGGTACCTCCTTCATTTCACAGGGTAGAAATTAATTTAAAAATCCATAACAACGAAAAACTTGTAATAACCCATAACATGCAAAAAAACAAATTGCCTGCCTTTTTCCTACCTATGTTTCGTGCTGTGAATATTTCGATTAATGAAGTTAATATTGAATAAAGAAGTATCAAATTATTCATTGAAATAATGTTTAATTTTTTTGTACTACAATTTTTCAGTTATTTGGATATTATGAATTGCAATACTGGTAAGGAGGAGGAATTGAAGACAGGAGATAGTTCTCCTTCCGCTCCTTGGTATAAATCTAGTAAAAGAAGCCCCCAAAAAGTGACAGTTTCGGATTGTACGTCAATGTCAGCAGATTCTCCAGGTTCCAGGCATTCTATCATCACCCAAAATTCAGTGGTAAATACCGTTATAGGTTTTATAACCAGCAATAATTATCAATCAGTATAATACACCTTCAGCTACTTCCAAAAGCAGTGGTACTCCGATACCGACTGCATATTCGAAAATTAAGTCGAGATTTTCACATAAATAGGCATAACAGGTCGGTTTTTGATCGAAACAACGTATAAGATTCCTTCATTCATAGCTGTATACTTGTGAAAATTCAGAGAAATACGGAATTCGGCCTTCTCTAGGTAAATGTGAAAAAATGATAATAGCAAACGGGCTTTTTCTGGTTTTCCGGAATTCCCAAAACGCACAGTTAAATTGACCCGGCTCATTCGCCATTTTGCAACCATGACACAAAACTAGCTGATATCGATCTTCTTCAGGTCTTTTACAGAACTTGCTCAATTGTTTCGTAGAAGCACCGATAAGTATCGCTAAAAAAATCAAATTCAGTATACTCGTCTATTCTAATTGACTCAGTATATTCTATAATACACACTTTTCAATTCTCATCAACCTAGCTGTGGATTTCGAAAAAGAAACTTTTAAAGAAATTTTATAGTGTCGCGTGAACGTGGAAAGATTCAAAATCCAAAATAGTCTATTGAATCACTATCCAGCGTTTCAGTATTTCAAAAACATATCCCGAATTTGACCAAATAAAAAAAGATCCTGGATTCTTCGGCAGTTTTAAACAATCGATAATCGAACCTGAAGCGATCCGTTTTTAGATCTACGAAATTTTCAGCTCGATTAGTCTGTTAAAAAACCTTAAGTTATCGCTGAATGTATATGATAACCGACACTAGTCAATTCAAATGGAATCAGCTGTGAATTCAGAAGCATCTCAATCACGAGAACTGAGGAATCAGAAGAAATGTTGACGTTCTTGTGTGGAAGTGGATAGATTGAATACACCAAATTCTACCTCATTAGAAAAAAAAAAAGTTGCTCGATCCTGACACCTTCACCATTTTGCAACTATCGATACCGAACTTTTTTTTACACCACTGACCACCTGATTGATCTGTGGAAAGATAATTGGTTGAGAGGTGAAATTGTGAGTTCAGAAATTGAAAATTTGAATTGTAAATTCCAGTGTATTCGATAAATTTGAAGCTATCGAAGTCACCCAAGTATAACAGCACACATCAACTAAAGTGTTTGCGTACCGTGATTTCAATCTAGTAGTTAATATTCTTCAAACCATTATCAATATCTTCGTTATCAAAGATTTATTGTATTACGTTCAACTCATTCCTCGAATTCATATCATACATGTTATTGTACATTTTCCAAATAGAAATCAGGAGAGAGTTTCGATGGATTTTCCGGGAAACACCGCAATAGGCCGCAATCACGCATACCAACCCCGCAGCAAGTGCAATATAACTTTCAGGACCAACAGTTAGACCAGCAAGTTATACAGATTGCACCTGCTTCACAGCCCATTCTAGAGCCCAAGCATTACGTGGCTGCTATTCCCGTAACTTCAGTCATTGCGAGCTTTCCCGCTCCAACTGTACTGACTGTAAGTAAAAAATATTTAGTTAATAAACTTTCACCAACACTATCGAATTTTATACAGGGTGATTCCGGAGGAGACCGTCAGATTTTAGGATAAGTTTACACTAGTCAAGACAGTCTCGGAACACTGTTTGGTTTATGGTTGGGGGTCTCTGTTGAGAATATACAGGGTGATTCGTCCGATTCGACCGATTTTACTTTTATAGATAACTTTGGTATGGCAGTATGGCTTATTCGATTTCAATGAAATTTTCAGCGTAGTGTTGAACACATTCATTGAATTCAATTTATTTTGAAAAAAAATTGAATTCAATGAATGTGTTCAACACTATTGTACTACGCTGAAAATTTCATTGAAATCGAACAAGCCATACTGCCATACCAAAGTTATCTATAAAAGTAAAATCGGTCGAATCGGACGAACCACCCTGTATATTCTCAACAGAGACCCCCAACCATAAACCAAACAGTGTTCCGAGACTGTCTTGACTAGTGTAAACTTATCCTAAAATCTGACGGTCTCCTCCGGAATCACCCTGTATATAATGCGTCGACCGCTATGAAAAAATATTTTTGAAAACATGAAGCATCTATAAAATGTGGATTCGGATAAAGTGCACACCAAATTGCCATTTTGTGAATCGGCTTCTCACTACGTGAAAAACTGTAAGCATTTAGAGTTATAACAATAAAGTCTTTGTGGGATATAACTATATTCACACCAATCTGATTCATTCTACCCGCACTATGACCACTTCTCACGTTGAAGTTGCCCATATTGCAGGGCCGTAGCTAAAAATGACTGGGAGATAGAAGGTAGGGCACAAAAAGTTTTCATCGATCTAATGAAGTTTTTGAATATTGAGCTTTTCCTTTTTTAAGGTAGGGCAATGGTGTTTCAAGGAAGGGTATTGCTCTGCCTTGTCGTTCCCTAGCTACGGCTCTACTTAATTGTTAAAGCGAGATTCTCGAAAGCGAGAGTTCAACTCGAAAAATCGCAATCTCGCGTGCACTCTGGCCATAACCTAAGGCACAAAAGCAGTTTTGAAGGTTTTTTCACAAGTTTTTAAATATTTTACTGAAACATGTGGACATCAAATGTTTAAATCTAGTTCAGAACACTCTCACAACTTTAAAGACGATCCGTTGCCAATTTGTGACGGTAAATATCGAAAAAGAAAGAATCGAATCCTTCATGATCGCAATGGGGGTTTCCCTGAATTTGGATTATTACTGCAAATGCAAATTTGAACATAATTATTATGGGTTTGATTCATCATTTTTCCAAATTACCTTCAGAAAATATTCAAAATCAGATTTCAAAATTGGGGTTTGGGATTGGGAGTGACAACGGTGTTTAGTAGAATAGCTTTTTCTGCTATAGAATAATGAAATATTTATTCCTATTCTGTGGTACACACGTGTTCTTTTTCAATATAACCAAACAATTTCCGTTTGCGATTTGTCAGTAATATGACCTCTGAATAAAGAACATAAGGAAGGAGCATAATGCCTCACAAAGTGGGTCCGGGATGGATGTTGCATATGGCCGAATTTCCCTTCACTTTGAAGAGGGAACAAATTGTTCCGAGACTTCTTTGTCTGAAGAAACTAACTAACATGAGTCATACTTGGAGGTTCAATATGGGCGCCTATGTCCCACTGATATACGAAGTAGAAAAGCGTTATGCTTCTTCCTGTTGTTCTTTATTCAAAGAATATGACAGTATGACAGTCTGTGCTCTTCTTTTTCTATTCCTTGGTCGTTGTCTTCTACTCTTACCAGATCGAAGTATAGCTATTTCTGTTTTCCTAAGCAAAGTAACACATTTGACGTCCTCTTCTTTCTGAGAAAGCTTAATTCGTCGTTGTCATATCGTGCACTCAAGAGCAATCCCTTTAAATGCAAATCCCCATTTTTATTTTTCAGTTTTAGGTGATCAAACATTTTTTTAAAAATATAATATTGAAATTATGTGTTTGAAATGTGATGTTCTAAAGGTTTCTAATGAAAATTACTGCATTTTCGTTTGAAGGAAAAATCCCCATTATGATGTCCAGGTTCTTTACGTTTTACCGGGTAGGACAAGGATTCATGAATAAATGGTACTTTGAAATTCGCTTTTAAATTGGTTGGGTTACTATGGAAACGTATAAATGTTGAATTGTCAAACTTGACGCATTTTAATATAATTGTTGCCTTCCGATATTCCCAATAAGTACTGGCCAGTATCAGTAATTTCGAAACGCTTCGTACTGATACGTTGAATTACGAAAGCAGTGCCAGTAAAATCGACTGTCAAAATTTACTGACGAAGTACTGGCCAGGAATATTGGAACTCAACTAATTTCTGGTGTTTCCGAAAACAAAACAATGTATACTGATGAGTTATTATGGATTTTCCATTTCTCGGACTCCCTCAGAGTTGCTTGAGGCAGTGAATACTGCTTCATTAGAATTATGGCCAAAGAAATCAAGAGAAAGTAAAAATATGCATATAAACGTTTTATGGACTATCACAAGAGTAGAAACACGAGCTCTTCCTCGGAAAATGTTGCGATGGCATACTTCCTAGACCTTTGTTTGAAGCATTGTGCGACAATTTTTTAACGTTGAAAACAACCCTTGCTTGCAATTGAACACATAATGTAGAAATAATATCTACATATTTAAAACTTCGTGCCTTATTTAAACGGCAAACTCAAGGTGATAGGGCAATTGGATCTGAAATTTTAACGAAGGAAGAAATCGAAAAATTTCATCCAGTAAGGAAATGAATATTTCCTAACAGTTTTGAACGGATATGAAAAAGCATATATTCAACTAGCATATAATGACTGCTTTAATTCACGAGAGTGATGTTTGCGACACTATCCGCAGGCGAGTGTCTCATATCACAAAAGTGAATAATATCAATTATACAGTGCGCGTCAAAATTATGGAACAAATTCATTTTCTCAGAAGAAAAATATTTGGCAACAAAATCCTGAATCAGGCCAATTTTTGTTTCACTTTTACCAAATGTATATATGATTCTTTACAGGCGTGCTGAAATTTTCAAGAAAAAAATTTTTTTTTGAAAAATTAGTTAGTTCAAAGAGGTTTTCATTATGTGCCCTTTGTCATGGCTCATTTACGATGGTACCTGATGAAATTTGTCACCGAATGAAAGTCGACCATTACAGTTTTGTTCATGCACAACTTTCAACCCTTTTCAACCCCCTCACGTGAAAAATTAGAATGTGTGAAACACTGCGCTTCCGTTATGATCTCAAGTAGGTATGTTATTAGTACGTTTGTAGTACGTTGAAACTTTTCGATAAAATGTTTTTATTCAAAGAAAGATTTCTGACAATGCAATGTCATCAATTTTATTCGGTGACAAATTTCATTAGGTACCATCGTCTCAATGTAAATGAGCCATGACAAAGTGCACATACTGAAAACCTCTTTGAAGTAATTTTTTTAAAAAAAAAATTTTCTTGAAAATTTCTGCATGCCTGTGAGGTAGATACAAAGACCTTGCCAAAAAAGCACCACATGACCCACTTTCCCCATTCAAAAAAGTCAGAGGGTTGATGGGGATGGCACAGGGTGCAACAAAAATCCTTCAAAAATGCATACAAATTTGGTAAAAGTCAAACAAGAATTGACATGTTTCAGGGTTTTGTTGCCAAATATTTTTCATCTAAGAAAATTAATTTGTTACATAATTTTGACGCGCACTGTATGCAAGTTAAATGCTATGCTTTGTCCACGACTTCATAGAGGTAAAATTGAAATAATTCTGCATTTCGAAGAACCTACAATAGAGTTGTCAAAATGTTAAACTGTATTCTCTGTGATTGCCGGAAACTGTCTAGCTTACGAGAAACGTCAGACTTTCACTTGATCTATAAATGGAATGTATAAGGCCGAGTTTTTTAATTCACCAAATTGGTGTGGTGGAAGAGTGATGGATCCACCAAATCGTTTTTTAATTGTTGTTTGATTGACGTAAATGTCAAATTATCTAGTCCAACAGCCACCATTTATGTTCTATGTCCACCACACTCCACCACAACCACACCAGTTCGGTGAATTAAAAAACTTAGCCTTATATTCCTTATACACACCTATTATATCTACGACTTCATTAATGATTATCTTGTACAAATTTGATATTCTGCATAATTCTGTGATTCTATCATATACTTACCAATCAAGTCTTTCCTACGTTGAGTAAAATGGCAGAGTTAACCTAAAGGTGCCTTCTGTGCGAGGCAGATTCGGAGACAGAAGGCACCGTGAGTATTCTAATGAATGAGGTTGTAGAGTTGTAGAAACTAGTAAGATGAATTTAAATTTCCTTACCAAAGTCAGTCTCAGAGACGATGTTGTACTAGTGTAGGTTGGTATTTGAATCCAATAGCAAACATAATTCATCAATTCAACAATAGTTTCATTCAGATTACAGTGACTCTAACTTCAATCAATGATAGCACTCTTATTGAAATGGTTTCATAGGATTTCCAGAAAAGTTGAAATTGTTCATCTTGTTCCTAAATTACATGATCCCTCGTCAATATTGTATATGCTAAATTTCTCACTGATATTTCTAATAGATTGGAGACAACGTAGTGATGTCAGCGCCTGCACAAAACCAAATACAGACAGATTTGCAAAAGAAACACGCTGAACTACAGGCATCTATTGAGCAGAAACAGGCTGAACTAAGGCGTATATCTGAACAGCTCGTGATGGCTAGGCTCGGAATTCTTCCCTCCCAACCTGAACAGCAATCGAATGTGAGCGAGTGATAGTGTGTGGAAAATAAACCCACAGTGAACGAAAAGTATTCTCAGTGTATAACATTCATACCTCCAATGAAAAATGTAATTTATTTTGATTGTACAAATAAACACCTGATTTTTTATTTTCTCATACGTTTGTAACTACAGATGAAATTTAGTTGGAGGATGATTCGCGACTGACAGGTCGCGACTGACAGGCAGCTACTGCCGAGATACGAATCGTACCTTTAATACGATGAATAAAAGTCCAAAAAGCACTGCCGTGAAGGCAGCAACTTTTACGCGCATGTTCAATGTAGATGACCGCTTCAGCAACGAATTTGAACGTGCGCGCAAAAGCTGCTGCCTTCACGGCAGTGCTTTTTGAAATTTTTTTCTGATAAATTACTGGATTTCAATTCGATCATATCTGTATTTTTGGACATATTGTAAAAATAAAATTTTTAATGGGTATATCTACGGAATCATTGGGCGGATTTTACCCATTTACGAATTCGACCTTCGTAATTAAGCCCCAAACCTACTCTACAAATATCGAGTTTCTAAGTCGTTTCTTCCGGAAGTTATTGTGTTAACGGTCAGCCTGACGGCCGACTGCGTAAACACAATAACTTCCGAAAGAAACAACTTAGAAACTCGATATTTGTAGAGAAGGTTTGGACCTTAATTACGAAGGCCGAATTCGTGAATGGGTAAAATCCACCCAATGATTCCGTAGATATACCCAATCAAAATTTTATTTTTCCAATATTTCCAAAAATACAGATCAGATCGAATTGAAATCCAGTACTTCATCGAAAATAACAGTTCGAAGTTTCATACAGAATTTAATGAGGATGATATGATGAGAAAATCATAGAAATTTTTTTTTTCAAATTGTTCTAATAACACGATTATCACGAAATTTTGCATAAAGTTGTCTTCCAGCATCCTAAAACTAGCTGTGAAGTTTAATCAGGACTGAATCAGTATTTCTCGAGTAATACCGAAAAAATCAACGATATCGAGAAGAAAACCTCGAAATTTGACATATTTTTTCCCGATATCTCCAAAACTTATGATCGTATCGAACTGAAATTTAGTACACTGCTGTGAAATTAGAAGGTCAAAGTGTGAGTATAATTTTTTTTGGATATGATTAACGGTTTCCGAGAAAAAACTTTTTTTGTAAAAAAATTTCTAAAAAAATTTTTTTTTAAATTTACTGACAATATGATCTCGATGAAATTTGGCTCAAAGTTGCGCGTCGTTATACTCCACCAAACTGCCAAGTTTGAATCCAATCGCTTGAGTAGTTTCTGAAATAAAAAATAAATAACTTCAAAACTTCAAGTGCCTATAACTCCGAAACTATTCGACCGATTTGGCCCATTAACGAACTTAACCGCGGCATTCTGATGCGCAACCTATCCTGAAAGTTTCAAGTAGCTAGCTTGCTTCTGTCGACAGTTATCGTGTCTACGGACGGCCGGCCGGACAGAATCAATTTTGACACCGGATTCGTCATCAGTGAGTCCAACCTAGTCGATTGAGACCATTTTCGGCTCAATCATCCAAAATTACAGACATTTGGACAAAACGATAGCACGCTGCTCCCCTAGAACATGCGCGCAAAAACTATAATTTAATTATGACTTTTGCGCGCTTGTTCTAGCAAACAGCGTGCTATCGTTTTACCCAAATGTCTTTTATTTTCGAATTTTTTCCCGAAAATGGTCTCCAATGACTTGGTTGAACTCACTGATGACGAGTCCGGTGTCAAAATCGATCATGTCCGGCCGAAGACACGATAACTGTCGATCAGAGCAAGATAACAACTCGAAACTTTCAGCATAGCTCCCTGCATCAGAATACCGCAGTTGAGTTCACTAATGGACAAAATTAGCCCAACTGTTTAGGAGTTGAAGCCATTCAAAATTTTGAAGTTATTTCCCTTATATCTTAGGAACTCGCCCGGCAAAACCATCAACCATATTTGGGAAAAAATTTGCTCATACCTTGAACTCCATATTTCACTGCAGTGTACCAAATTTTACCTCGATACGATTATAAGTTCCGAAAAAATTGGTAAAAATTTCGTGGTTTTTCCCATAGTATCGTTATTTTTTTCGGAATAACTCAGAAAAATACTTGACTAGCGGCCGACTGTAAACACAATAACTTCCGATAGAAACAACTTAGATACTCGATATTTGTAGAGAACGTGTGGATCTTAATAACGAAGGCAGAATTCGTGAATGGGTGAAATCCATCCAATGCCCATTCACAATTTTATTTTCCCAATATTTCCAAAAATACAAATAAGGTCGAATTGAAATCCAATAGTTTATCGAAAAAAGACAGTTCGAAGGTTCATACATAATTAAATCAGGATAATATGATAAAAAGATCACAAAATATTGAATATTCGAAAAAAAAAATTTTTTTTTTTTTTTCAAATTGTTTTTATGACACGATCATCACGAAATTTTGCACAAAGTTGTCTATCAGCATTTCCAAACTAGCTGCCAAGTTTAATTCCGATTAAATCAGTAATTCTTGAGTTATACCGAAAAAAGCAACGACATCGAGAAGACAATCAAGAAATTTTACATATTTTTCCCAATATCTCCAAAACTAATAGCCGTATCGAATTGAAATTTGGTACATTGCTGTGGAATATGAAAGCTCAAGGTATGAGAGGAATTGTTTAGGAATGCGATTGATAGTTTTTGGAAAAAAAATTTTTCGAAAAAAATTTTGAAAAATATTTTTTTCTGAGTTGAGCGACCATACGATACCAACAGAATTTGCTTAAAGTTGCGCGTCATTATGTTCCAACTAACTGCCAAGTCTCAGTGCAATGGTTTTAGTAGTTCCTGAAATATCAGGGAAATGAACTCGAAATTTCAAATGGCTATAAATTGGAAACCACCCGGCCGATTTGGCCCAGCAACAAAACCGCGGCATTCCGATGCACAAACTACCCCAGAACTTTCGAGTCGCTAGCTTGGTCCGTTCGACAGTTATCGTGTTCACGGCCGGCTGTTCGGCCGGACGACCAGAATCGATTTTGACACCGAATTCGTCATTAGTGAGTTCAAAGTTCAACCTAATCGTTTGAGACTATTTTCGGTTCAAAATTCGAAAATTACAGATAGGATAGCACGCTATTCCCCTAGAACATGCCCGCAAAAAAACCCAAAATCTAGGATCTCGGAATCATCAGTTTTATATAGGTAAAACCAATATTTTTGAAAATCAAATTCGAGCGATTTGAAATCTAGTTCTTCAGCATGATATCTACGGAATCAAGCCCCAAGTTATTATAGAAACTCTTTGTATTCCTTTCAGGAGTAATTGTGTTTGCGGTCAACCTAGCGACCAGTTGTGAACACAGTATCCCAAACATCCACTTAGGGGTATAGGATCTAAAGTGGTAGAGCATGTTTAGATCTCAACGAAGTTCATGTTAATCATTCATGAATGGGTGAAATACATTAAATGGTTTCTGAACTGAACTAGGTTCCCTTCTGTATAAATTACAACAATACTTAACAATTAGTCGAAGATGAGGGATTGCAAAGTTTTACAATATCACACAGTCATACGATATCAATCCGTGTATCAAATTGTATGAATAATTCAGCGTTCCTAATCATAATTACACTTTATTGAATAAACAATCCTTATATTAATCAAAACAAAAATATCACGAATAAATAGATGAATAATTATTTTGGATAATCACTCTCGTCATCACGAATTTCCGATTGGAATAGCTTTACTTCAGAAGTAGTTCTCCTTCTTCTAAGTAAAGGATTGATACGAAGTTCTCGGGAAATTTGATATTGGCCGTAGCTTAGCAAAATGACCCCAAAAGCCAGAAATACCAACGCAAATATTATTGGTACTTGAGAAGTTTCGGAACCTTCTTTTATGATCGTTGAATTTTCTTCGGCTGAAAATGCTTCGGAACTGTACTTCTTTTTCTTTTGGATGGTGTCATCACATTTCATGCTGCCATTCTTCTCTCTGAAAAGTTGAAATTTGAAGTTTTCCCCACTGAAGTATTTTTCCATCTCGTCTTCTAAGTCACAGCGCCAGTTATTGCCTTGTAGAGAAAGATACGAGATTCTCGGCATTCTATGCAAAAGACTAACGTAGTCCAAGTCCGTTAAATTATTATCGGACAAGTCCAAAGTGTGCAAATCGTGCAGAGGGAAAATCCCGGACACATCAATATCACCAATATGGTTTCCAGATAGATCCAGAATCCTCAGTTTTGGTAATCCTGCAAACCTTCTCAAAACTAGAATATCGAAAAGATTGCCTGTTAAATTCAAGTTAATAAGTCCCAGCAAACTCGTGAAAGTTTTTTCTTCGATATATTTCAACTGGTTGTTGCCTAAATTCAGCGTTTCCAACATACTCAGACCTTCAAAAGCCATTGTTTCATACTTCGATATGGAATTATTTGAGAGTCCCAAAAACTGTAATTGGAACATACCGAAAAACTCCAGAGATGGTAAATATTTTATTTTATTCTTGTCAAGTCTAAGCTCCAAAAGAGATGTCAGGTTGTTGAATTCACTTCCATTCAGAGCACTTATACGATTATCTGATAAATCCAAATGTTCCACCGTGGTTAAATTGCTGAAAACAACCGTGATATTGGTGATACGGTTGTTGTCGAGTTTCAGAACCTTGAGGTTCTTCAACCCTCGGAAAGCAAAGGGCTCTATATCCCCAATGTTATTTTCACTCAAAGTAAGCGTGACCAGATTGGCCAATTCTCCGAAACCATCATTTGACAGCAAAGCCAGGGTGTTATGTTTCAAATTTATCGCTTCTATCTTTTTGATACCGGCGAAAGTGCCAGAAGTAATAATTTTTATTTTATTATTGGACAAGTCTACATCCATGAGGAACACCAGTCCGACAAAAGCTCTCTGGTGCAGCTCTGCTATACCGCTGTTCTTCAGGGTCAGATGTTTGATTTGGTTTCCAGAAATGTCGAAGGAATTGGGTTCCACAGTTTTGAGGGAACAATTGAGGCATTGAAGGGTTTCGTCTAAATGATCGAACCTATAAGGGGTGCTCTTGAAGAAGCTGGGTGTGTCTATATTTTCACATGTTGCGGTGAGCGATCCTCTTTCTCCATAGAAACATCTTTTTGAGGTTCGTTCCATGTACATCCGGTAGGATTCTGCGAGAAAAGCTTGGCTTGCTAAGAATATTGCGCAGTATTGCCATGATTTCACCTGCAACAACAATTTCGATCAGAATTTAAAAATTCATCTGACTATATAAAGGGTGTTCCTAAACTACAAGTACAAACGAAGAGAGCAGATTCCTTGCATAATTTCAAGCAACCGCAAAAGTTTCGTTTTCGAGATACAGGGTGTTAAAGTGTTTTTATTTTTTTTCTCGTAGTCCCTGCACTCTACAAGATGATTTTACGATTTTATCGAATATATATGAATTATTGCTACATATCAGGGATATATACATAAAAACTAATGATGAATTTATTCATTGCTGCCTTCTAACTGGATTTTTATGACAATTCGGACTTTCGTGATTTCAAGAAAATCGTTTTTTTTTTCGAAATTGGTAGCAATGACAAAATTACAAGAGACCATAAAGTATAACAACAAAGCTTGTTTTTACAATTTTCATAACTAAAAGTGCTGAAGGAAAATAGGGGATAGTATTCCAGAAAAAATATTACCCTGTAGTCCCATTGTGTGAACTCTATGCCAAATTTCAGTTGATTATCTTATGAAATGCAGAAATCATGAGAAGAAAACGTTTGCGGTACCATGTTCATAGAACTTTTCTTCTTCAAAATCATGCAAGGAATCTTTCCTCTTTGTGTTTGTTCCAATTCTGGCAGGGTGGCCACCCATTCATTTAGTGACGCATTAGCCAGACGCAGCTTGACCTCTAACGGTAATTCGCAAAAATAATTTCTTTCGAAAAGAATATTCGGAGACTTATAATAAAGGTGGAATGAATGAATGGTAAAATTCACAAGTAGTTTCCGCGAATATAGCTAAGTATAACCATGTTACCAAAATTTCCGAAAATATAGATAATATTGAATTGGAATCTGATACTTCCTTTGAAAATAATGGTTTCGTTCAAAAGTTCAGTGAAATCTGACGAATAGTTTCTAGGATATCAATATTTTAAAATTTTTATTTTTATTTTCTAGCGACAAGATCTTCAAGAAATTACACACCAATAAGTGCATTAGTATAGCTTGCAACCAACTACCAAATTTCAAGTTGATATATTTTAAAAATTATTGAACAAAAAATATTCAACATAGGTATACACCTATATTATTGGGGGTATTCACCTTTGAAGTTACAGTGTTTACGGCCGGATAAAATTGAATTGGTGCATGAAATATCATCACTGCGTCCGACCTTATATAATTTTAAATTATTTAGGCCCTAGAATTTGAAAAAAATTTATGCATGTTTTGTCAACTTGGACCGAAGTCGTCTATTCGTAACTATACTACTATTTCTATGTAGAACCCACAACGTATCTTTCTGATAGGATAATGAAGGTAACGTAACATTCAATTATCCAGGGTGGAATGTGTCAAACTTCCATTGACTTAATAAAAGTGAATTGGGTATAGATTCAAACATTTTTCATCCTAAATATTCTCAGTTAAATAAAATAAATTCCTCGCATTGAATCAGCAGTTTCATTGATATGTTTCCTTCCGTTTCTGATAAAGATTCATTCAACAATGTATTCCAAGGATAGATGTGCATAAGTGGAAAATCCTTTTTAAAATTCGTGAACCAACTTCAATTCGAATGATTTTTTTATTATTATAGTCGGAATACGAATATAATTTTTCCGCCCGTGTTTATGGAATTTTCGAAAACACTGTAACTTTCGGAGGGAAACACCTGTGGCCTTCAAAAGTGCAGGATAGATTCAATAAGCACATTTTTTACTCGATTTCAGCTCAACCGGATATTTCCTCATGGAAATATTCTGAAAGGTAATCTGCGGAATCTATAGGCGGTTTACTGCTTTACTCTTGCATTTCACTTCCTTTATGGACCGAAATTATATATTTCTTAATTGTTTCCGAATTTTGCTTTTTTACACAGTTGAAATTTTTGACTCAAAAATTCGTCACCACCATTGTTCTTTCATATTAGAGAATGAATTTTTTAGGATTATTAAAATAATAAATTCACAGAACAGCCAATAATATACAATATGAAATTGATTATTTCCACTTTGAATGTGCTGACTGAAATTGATTTCGTTTAGAACCAATTATTTCATTTTCTAATCGTAAGATACCTCTTTGGAGTCTTACCTTATTTTGTCTGATGAAACTTACTCTTTCTTTAATCAAAGCAAAACTGAACTTGTTTTTGATTTTTTCAATTCAATCGATTTACAGCCACTTACCGTGAGGGTACTTAAATTCTAAACGTATAAAGAGTGTTCCCAAATTGGACGTGGGTACAAACAAAAAAGGGAGATTGATTGCACAATTTCAAAGGAAAAAGTCCCACAAACATGACACCGCAAAGGTTTCGTTTTTAAGATACAGACTGTTGAAGATTATATTTTTTTCAAGTTTTTTTTCTCATAGCATCTGAATTTCACAATATATTCAACTGAAATTTGACTTAGATATTACATTTTAGAGTTAACAAATGCCAATTTCGATTCCAAATCTACAAAGTTATATTTCTTCCGGAACACTGTGCCCTGTTATCAACACGAAATTTTGCACCTAGTTGCCTGTTGGTACTTTTTCAGATATTGCGGAAATAACGTTGAAATTACAAATAACAACGAAATTTGGCACATTTTCTTCCTTATATTTTGAAAGTAAATATCGAATCGAATTGAAATTTGGAACATTGTTGTTAAAAACTATCTCCAAGGTTTGTGCCACATTCCATTGAAATCTAGTCAATATTTTCAGAGAAAATATGTTTTCATCAAAAAGTTTGCTCTGAGTTGCGCGTTGGTATTCCAAAACTGTCCATAAAGTTTCAATTTTATCGAGTCAATACTTCATGAGATATCGAGGAATTAACCTCAAAATTTCAAATATGAACAGGGATTCTTCTTGAGGCAGTTCGACCCAATAGTTTCAGACCATTTTCGGCTTAAAATTCAAAAAGTACGGACATCTTGACGAAATGAAAACGCGCTGTTCCCTAGAACAAGCGCGTAAACAGTTCTGGAGGAAAACAGCGGACAGTGTTCCAAAAAAATTATCACCCTGTAGATTTGCAATCGAAATTAGCATGTCACATTATGAGAACTCTAAAATAAAATATATGTGCAAAATTTCAGTTGAATATCTTGTGGAATGCAGATACTATGTTAAATAAACTTAAGAAATAATCAAACTTTAACACCATGTTATGCAAGTAAACCCCCTCTCTATTTGTACTTCCAATTTAGGGACACCCTGTGTATTTGCGATGAGCTTACTAATTTCTTACGAACACAAAGAAGTCACGAGAGTTGAGTAGGCGGAATTTGAGACTCAAAGAGATAGAACCAAACAGAAAAAATAAAAGTTCGTGGAATTGAAAATTACTCACAGTAAACATTTTCCTTTATCTATGATTTTTCAAACGGAACAAGTGGAATAGTTGCAGAAGTAATCCATCAGCAGCAGTGGACACTGGATTAATCACTGTTATCAACTAACATAGGAGATCATTTCTTGTGGAACACTCCACACACAACAGGAAGAAAGAAATGATAAAAGATGACAATGCCTCATCGACGGGTTTCTAATCAGAAACTGATAGACCCCAAATATTTCAGTTACTGCGAAATAATTACCTACTTCATATTTTTCCAGTGATAATCCTGATTGCAATGTCGTGGAATAAAATAATTTCCTTAGAATTCTCTGTTCTATAACTTTCCATATTACTTTAATCACAAGCCAAATAGTTGTATTTTATCACTGTGATATAATTTTGAAACATTCCGTTGCACTTAATTTTTATCGAGGAGTTGTTTTGATACATCCGTGAATATTTTCACTCATAAAAACGCGCAATTTGTAATATGAACATTTTCTTTGTCTTCATCTACTAAATTCTTCATACAAAAACCGTGAAATTTTTTCGAAGATCTATTTTTGCGAGTAACTAAAACGATATCGTTTATTCGAAGGTTCAATTTATTGTTGAAGAATTTGGAGTCGGATATAATTTTGTTCTTAGGCTTTGTATAAAAATAAATAAAAATAAAATGTATAGGTACTGGCAATATGATACTGAGGATAGCATCAACCAACTTAACGGCTAATCTTAAACACAATAACTATTAAAATAAAACTTGGAGATTCAATAATTGCTGAGTTTCAAAAAGCCGAATAAGGGAATGGGCAAAATCCAGTGCTGATCGAAAAATGATGGCAATACAAAATTGGCGAGAATCATATCCTGACTATATGAATCATATCTCGGTACAGAATATTCGTACAGATTTGGCTCAGCCCAATTAGGAATTCCAACTTCGTTATCATATATCGAAATTCTATGTAATATCTAATGCCTTTCCGAAGTTATCGTGTTTATGGGGTCAAACTGGAAGAACCCGCGATTGCAAGCACATTGTTTCTTCTGAAAAATCAACTTATAGACGTAAAATTAGTGGACCAAGTTTAGAGCTCAATGATGAAGTTTGTTTCCACGAACGGGTAAAACACTTCCGTCATTTGGAAATCTTATATTTTCGATATTTCTGAAAGTAGGTACATATCGATCTGGAATTTGATGCACTGTTGATTATCAACTCGAAATTTATGTCAAATATAATCGAATACCTATCAAATTTTTCTGATTTTTTTTCCACAAGAATTTTGATTATTTTCGAAAAAAAAATTTTCGAATATTTGTTACGATATCTTTTACCCTGACGAAATTTCGCATCGGATGGCATGTCTGTGTTCTACAACAAGTAACCAAGTTTGCATCTGATCTCCTGAAATGAATCAATTTCCATTCCTTTTCGGAGATATTTGAACTTAAATCTACTGATTTTTAATCATTTTAAGTAGGTAACAAAACATGCAGACACCTCTGCTTACAGCTTCAGGGTATATTCATTATCTCCATTCAGATTTTATTACGTGAATCCATATACTGCATTACGAGTTAACTAAACGAGAATTTATCAGAAAAATACTAAAAATGCCAAAGACACATTTGAAGTAAACTTTTCAAAATAAATAGAAAATATCTGCTAACAAAAAATCGAACGAACAAAACAGATCAATGTCAATGAACATCATTAACAAAGTATAAAAACGAGCTGAAATTAAATCAGCAGTTTCTAGGCTCTTCCACTTTCGATGTCATTTCCTCTTTCCTCACGACATGGAAAAGTTGTCATTTTTAAGGCATATACCAGATTTCCATCCGATCAGATCTGTTTTTTTTTGGAAATATCATCTCGAATGGATGGATATATGTGCAGATTCAACCCATCTACGAAATCGTCGTTGGTGCTTATAATAATTGAGCTCCAAACCTCTACAAAAATCGAGCCTCTGAATGGTTCCTTCTGAAAGTTAAAGTGATTGTGCGGACAGCCTTGCACTTATAAAATTTGAAACCCTGACAACGGATGAAAGGCCGCTCCATGATGTCACAAATGTTTTTTACATCATGGGCCGCTCCAAAGACTTCAAATTAGGGTATATCTGGACGGATGGCAACCCTACATTGAAACCGTCACACGGTTGGCAGCACTGAAAAAAATTGTAACGCTAGATAAACTTGAATGACAACTATTTCTGAAGCTTGGCATAATCAAAATTTTTTGACATAAATTCTAACCTCATGTTATTCCAAATAAATGATTTTCTCGTGATATACAAAGCTGGAACACTCTAAATATTCATTTGCGTTTATTATTACTGATATTGGTTATTTGCTTTTTGATGTAATTGGAATTTCGTATCCTTATAATTTAGTTGAGGATATCGTATGATGGCTGGTAGAAATCGTCAAGTACCCCATAAGAATCTAACAACGATATTTTGGAAGCTTCAAGGAGCCTTTTCAGATGTTGTCAGTCATCCAAAATATGTTACTGATAAACAATCGCTGGATAAAACATGGAAGTTGATGGACAGAGTGGTGAAATTGTGTCAACATCCCAAAATGAAATTGAAAAATTCACCACCATTTATATTGGATATATTACCTGATACCTACCAGAGATTAAGACTCATTTACTCGAAATATGAAGATAATATAAGCGCATTACATAATATAGAGTATTTCAATATATTCATTATAAATTTAATACGTAAATGTAAACAAGCTATAAAGCTGTTTAAAGAAGGTAAAGAGAAAATGTTTGATGAAAACTCCCATTACAGAAGGAATTTAACGAAATTGAGTCTTGTATTTAGCCATATGTTGAGTGAACTGAAAGCATTGTTCCCTAACGGTGTGTTTGCGGGGGACCAATTCCGTATTACAAAATCAGATGCTGCTGACTTTTGGAGAACTAGATTTAATAATAGGTAAACTAGCTGTCCAATTCCTTCTCTCCTGATAGAAAATTATTCAAGTAGATCCTTATGATTTAAGTAACTTAAATATTTTGGCATTGGTAGATTTTTTTTGTACAAAATTTCTTCATTTCAGCACCCTCGTACCATGGAAAGTATTCAAACAAGAACTCCACAGTGTTCATCCTATTCGTTCAGGTCTAGAAGCAATGGCTCTAAAATCGACAATAGATTTAACATGTAATGATTTCATATCAAATTTTGAGTTTGATGTTTTTACCAGGTTAGTATCTCTATTTTCTTATTGTACTGTACTCAATTGAATTCTTTCGAAGTATTCATTGGGAATTTTTGTATTATCTAGAAATTTAATTTTGGCAACCTTAAATTTTGACATAAACTGATTAAAATTGTAAAAACCATTGAAAACTATAGTGCAGAGAGACCTGTATATCAGTATCTACATAGTTCAAAAATTCACTAACTATCCCAGGCAGTTAGTTGAAAAAAAAATAGACCAAATAATGTCTTACAGGCTCTTCCAACCATGGAGTACTCTACTGAGCAATTGGCAGGTATTAGCTGTAACACATCCAGGGTATGTTGCATTCCTGACATATGATGAAGTGAAGGCAAGACTGAAAAAATATATTGGTAAAGCAGGGAGCTATGTATTTAGATTATCATGCACTAGACTTGGTCAATGGGCCATAGGTTATGTAACCCCGGAGGGTGATATACTTCAAACGATTCCCCAGAACAAAAGCTTGATACAAGCTCTGAGGGACGGATACAAAGAAAGATTGTAAGTTAAAAGGTGGTTTTGAATGATATAGAAGGGTTCGCTTGAAACTAAGACCCTTTCTCCAAATTTATTTTATAAAGCCAATTGATGATTTTTCAGTTATTTATATCCTGACGGCAGACCTGTAAATCCAGACCTATCCTTCGCAGTCCAGCCAACGCCTGAAGACCACATTGCTGTAACTCAAGAACAGTATGAACTCTACTGTGAAATGGGAAGCACATTCCAGTTGTGTAAAATATGTGCTGAGAACGACAAAGACATTAGAATCGAGCCATGCGGGCACTTGCTCTGCACTCCTTGCCTCACATCCTGGCAAATTGTGAGTAGAAAGGAATATTTTTATGAAGAGTTCGGTGAAATACCTGTGTTGAATCAATGCAGACTTGTTTGCATCATTCAAAACAGTTAATGTTTAAAAACAGAATAAATCCATCTTCATCAATTACAACTATAAGTTACTTGAAATTGACGACTTCGGCCCAAGTTGCCAACCCACAATTTACTTAGCAAGTTTACTTTCACTGGGAAACGGAAATTTCAGGACAAATTCGACATGATAAGGTTCGCATTATTTATAAATAACCGTAAAACATGCCTCGGCTCTTCAAACCAGATAATTCCTTCCAAATATAGGTTTTTGTTAAGATCGTCCCCGATTGGCTGAAATTTAAGTTGGGATTCCTGATTTCATGCAAACAGTGTCAATTTTCATAGGATACGTTCCGAAAATCAACTCTGTTGTTTCGGTTGTCGATATTCCACTCCGTAAATATGAAATATTCGGATGGTTCCTGGAACAAGCGCGTGAAAAAGGTTATTTACGGAATCTGGTTGATGAAAATGCGGTCGATTTACTGTCACCAAAACGATTTTCTATGGTAAATATCCATAGCATAGAACAATCTATGTTTACTTTAGGTTTGTTTTGGTTCCGAGTTCAGAACTGTAAGGGACGGTTCTAGTAAGCGATTTTTCAGACACAAAATCGAGAGCTTTTATGATCGATACCGTAGACATAGACCATAGTTTATTGTTTTTGTATAAGATAAGATAAGATATTCGAAAGAAGAGCTGTTTTGTTAAGCGGAAGAAATAAGTGTGGTTATGTCCGTTATTTTTCTCAAGGTCAGAAAGACTCGATTCCAGCAAAGGATGAAGTGATTTGTCTTGTTGGTCTATGCTAGAACCGTCCCGAACAGATCTGAACTCGGAACCAAAACAAACCTAAAGTAAACATAGATTGTTCTATGTTATGGATATTTACCATAGTTTTGGTGACAGTAAATCGACCGCATTTTCATCAACTAGATTCCGTAAATAACCTTTTTCACGCGCCTGTTCCAGGAACCATCCGAATATTTCATATTTACGAAGTGGAAAATCGGCAACCGAAACAACAGAGTTGATTTTCGGAACGTATCCTATGAAAATTGACACTGTTTGCATGAAATCAGGAATCCCAACTTAAATTTCAGCCAATCGGGGACGATCTTAACAAAAACCTATATTTGGAAGGAATTATCTGGTTTGAAGAGCCGAGGCATGTTTTACGGTTATTTATAAATAATGCGAACCTTATCATGTCGAATTTGTCCTGAAATTCCGTTCCCCAGTGAAAGTAAACTTGCTAACTAAATTGTGGGTTGGCAACTTGGGCCGAAGTCGTCTATTGAATTCGAATGTGTGACGTCACAGTTTGCAATAAAAACATTTGCATCGAATGCCAATTTTTGCTGTGTTGAATTCTGAAACGTCCAATGTCGGTTGTAAGTATAAAATTGGCATGAGTTTGAAGACTGGAATCTTTAATTACTTACCTATTGAATTTTATTACTTGTATTTCATAGATTTTCATCTAAATATCGAGTCTGACCTTGATTAACTGGTAAGGGAATGTTTACCTATTCTCAGTTAATATATAATTCAATGACATTAACAGGATACGAATATTCACAAAAATACATTTGAGAAATAAAACGAATAAACATTTGGATCCTCTTTCGCAAGATGGAACCTCATTTTACTAATTTCTTCTCTTTTGCTTGTCAAAAAACAGTTTTTTCAATTTCTAATTCCTATTCTTCCACAGTGAAATACTTCACAGTATATTCATTCTTTGAGGTTCATTCTGAATCACTAGTTGATATGGCCGGCATACAAATATTTTTTTGCAAATTGTGACTTCACCAGAGAAACTATAGTATTTTTATGCAATTTTTACAAGAAATGCAAACATGAGAACAGTATAAACCAGTGCACCGAAGATATTTAGCTAATCTCTTTTTGCGAAATTGGTTTCCTATGAAATGAACATTCTGTAATTAGGTCTTATGATGTTTACAGGATTCTGAAGGGCAAGGTTGTCCATTTTGCAGAGCGGAAATCAAAGGCACCGAACAGATTGTGGTTGACCCTTTCGATCCAAAAAAATCGCACAACCTGCAAAGGATTTCACACAATGCCAATAATGTATGTATACTCGATGAGGATGATGTGGAACTTGAAATGTCCAACGATCATATTCACCACAATGCTCATAGCTATGTTGAATGATTTCAAGTATTAATATAGGATTTACCCTTACTTTTGGCATGGGCCAATTTTAAATCATACTTTATTAAATGGGGCCTTACACAGGTAATGGTAATTTTCACTGAGGGGAACTACTATATTTCATTCATATATGTACAAAATGGTTGGTTTGGTTTAAACAGGACTGCTTAGATGAAAGAGTTTATATCGACAGAAAGCTGATTCCTAAAAGTTCACTAGATCTTAAGGGGGGTATTTGACAAGCATTTCGTTGGATCGATACAATGATATAAGTACAAATTTCATTCATCTTTTATTTCATAGTCATCGTCGAACTCTTGCTATATTTATCCCGAATCCTCATATCTGTTAGCATCGAAATTTTATAGATTCCAGCTTCCTTCATGGTTTTCTTTCATCAATTTGTTAGCAACCAGTGATAATAAGTGCAGCTTCCTGGAACAGGGTGTTGTAGGTTACAGTGATTTGAAATTTTTTCTTGAAGTAACATTTGCAAGACGATCAAATTTGGAAATTGTGTTATTGCTGTTCTATTATGTTTCAAAAGTATAAAAAATATTTTAGGATTTGGATTGTGTAACTGGTTAACATTATCATTGAAGGCATTTATTATATTATTTCCAGTGTTAAATTATTTTAAGCTATTTTTTTTTAAACTGATAATTCGACTATTCTTCAACATCTAATAGATACTGGATGAAATACTGTATATTTTGAGTAAGTGGTAACGTGAAAATGTATACTTCTTGAAAGACTGTTTTACAGGACATTGTCATACAAGAATAGTATGTTATGTTAGTATTTGTTAAAAGTTTACTTCCTTTTTCTGCGATTCAGTCATTTAAAGGGTTTTTCAACAAGAACTTTGTTTTTTAAAACAAAATAAAACGATGAATTTAGTGATAAATGAATAAAATTTTTATTGTATTACAAAGAGAAAAGTTCGGCAATTATGAATGAAAAATGATATCTGACAAATGTCCACCACGACCACGCTGACAGACGTTGATTCTTTCATCAAAATTTTTAATCACTTTTCGGCAAGATGGAGGGTTTATTTCGTTAATGACATCACGGATTTTGAGTTTTAAGGCTGCAATCGATTCGATTGGCTCCGTATAAACTCTGTCTTTAACATAGCCCCACAAAAAATAATCCAGTGGTGTTTAATCACACGATCTGGCCGGCCACTTAACAGCTGAATTTCGCGAAATTATGCGATCGGGAAATTTGGTTTGCAATAAATTGATCGTTTCATTGTCTGTGTGACATGTGGCACCGTCTTGTTGAAACCACATTTCAGTGACGTCCATGTCATCAATAATAGGCCAAAATTCAGTTGGTAACATCTCGCGATAGCGTGATCCATTGACTGTTACCGCATTTCCAGCCTCATCTTCGAAAAAAAACGGCCCAATCACACCTCCAGACCACATAGCACACCACACAGTGACACGTTGAGCATGCAAAGGCTTCTCAATAATTGCTTTAGGATTTGCAGAAGCCCAAATGCGGAAATTTTGCTTGTTGACGTACCCTGTCAAATGAAAATGTGCTTTACGAAATGTAACTTTAACAGAACGACCATTTTCATACTGGATTTGAATTATTTTAATACGTTTTTCGAGCGAAATTGAATTCATTGTAACAATTGCCAAAGCATATACTGCGAATACGTCAAAAAACTAAATGTCAAAACTGTCATGTGGTGCCGGTGTTACCACATTGAAAAACAAAGTTCTTGTTGAAAAACCCTTTATATGTACTATTATCAGTACTCCGCCTCTACGTCTTTGCATTGCATCTATAAATTCTCGAAGCAATGTCGCTGAAGTGGCATAGGGACAAAATCTACACAGTTCACATCAGGTCTCCCAACTCCAGCAACTTCTTGAGAGTTTTCATTAGAACCCAAGCAAAATACAAATTACAAAAAGTATAAAATGAATCAAAAGGAAAAGTATCGAAAGATTTGATCAGTCCGGAAATGACATCGTACTGTTCAATTTATAGGTTATTATTTTGTTAATTAATCGATAAAATTATATTTCAAGCACAAAATATATTTGAGCATATATTCTTCTTTGGTCTTTCTAAAAAATTTATGATCTCAATTATGGTAATCTCCCTCATCTTTCAATTTTTGGATGAATGATTTATTTGAATGAGGATACATCTTGTTGGCAAAAAACTACCTTCCAAAACGCCTCGTATTTGTGATAGTAAGAAAAATAACAGAAATAGTCATATCTATGAAAATCTTCAGCTTTAATGCAATAAATTAGTAAAACATATCACTAATATTTATTAATTAGAAAATAAAAAATTATTTGCATTAGAGTTGGTATTGAGATTTTCCATCCATATTATGTGATGATACCAAGAAATACAGTACGCATTCTCATTTACAGGGATAACAATTTATTGATATATAAAAATGATAATTTTGTATTGGTCTACACAGTCTTTCAAGAATTATTCCTTGAGTTTCATGGGTCTATATACAAACATAAGAAAAACCTATTTTCAAAAGAATCACACTTTTTTCTGTATTGAAGTGCACATATTGGTAATAGTGTTGTTAGGAAATATCTATAAAGTATGACTGGAAATAGTTTTTTCAGTGTATTATATGAATATTTACTTCACAACATAGCGTGATAAATTTCTTGGTGCAATAATTCTGTCCAACGATATGTTCATCAGAAATGAAATTCAACAATAATTGAGTTCGATAATATCAAATTGAAATTTATTTTATTACACATCCTTCAATTATTTATTAGATATAGTATCATTTTATAGAAATTTCATTTGGGAAAAGGTAAAATATTCTTTGTATTTAGTAGAGTATGTACCTTGTAGTATCCTAGCTGAGGCCAGATTTGAATGGGTTTTAACTATCCAATGTTCAAGGGAATATGCAACTCTGCATCAATTCTCTCCAATAATGCTTTAATTTTTATATTCATTTATTTTTCTGAAGACTCTGGTTCGACTCCTAGATATTTCAAATAATATGGATTTCAAAAGTGGTGTTGGTCAGATAAGAAGGCGAAAAAAACGAAATTGTTATTTGAGTCTTTTGTCAAACTATCTAGTTGTTCCTTTTTTGGATTTGAATTTTTTTCTGTCTGATTTTTTTATTATTCGAACTGGGTCATCACGAAATCATATAGGTACTGATATTTATTATGCAAAAAATCATTAATTTATTTTTAATCTCCAGAACACTGTGTCTATATTTTATCATTATTATCATTCGTTAATAAATCATGAAAATAATCGAATTGCAATATTTTTTTCTTCCTATACCTGTACCTGTATAATTAATTTTGGCTAGTTTTTCTCCCACAGCAGGAGGTTCTCCTAGGGACTATTGCATATATAGTTCTACAACAACTCTAAGAACATTGTTCACCTCATCCAAAATATTCAATTAAGAATGACGCTTCCTCTCTAGTTCTTCCCCAATAAAAATGGTTTTGTGTTTTCACGGAAAAACGTATCAACCAATAATAAAAAACTTTTTCTCTCTACTTGTTTTTGATTGGCCATATCGGAATAGTTTTCGCATACATGTTCTGGGGAACCACATACTATGGGTTTGTTCAAATGTCTGTAATTGTGGAACTTTGAGCCGAAAATGGTTTCAATCGGCCAGGTTGGACTCGCGAATCCGATATCAAAATCGATTCTGTCCGGCTGTTCATTACTCAGGCATTTGTTTTCAACACTTCATCAACATTTTTTCCCCTTGAAATCATGGTGGGAAGGCTCGTACTCATGGACACGTCGAAAAATAAAAATCGCGCGATTTTTTTGCCCGATGTCAGTAATTTGTGGCGGACATCTGTCATTACGAAAACGCGCGATTTTAATGAAATGTCACATTTTAAATTTATTTAAGCGTGGATCTGGTTTTTCAACAAGTATAGTAATTGGTTTTATACCCATATTTTTCGAAGGATTAAATTAATGATAATAATAATTCTTCTAAGACTTTGCAATATACTTATAATTCCTCATCCATTGTATTTAACCTTATAAGAGCTTATTTTGTTAACAAGTGCCTATAATCATGACAGTCGAGTATGAACAACCTCTTGAATGTTTTGGATATCCCGTCATTTTCTTGAAGTTGAAATTATTCAACTACAAAAAATGAATCGCGCGATTTTGGTGGGAGAGCATCTGACAACTCAAATGTCATCGCTTGAGCGACAAACGCGTCCATCAGTTTGCGCCCGGAGGGGTTACTTATTACTCAATTTCAATTCAAATAATGGGAAAATAAAAAATTTAAAGGGACCTCCCGTCTTTTGTTGGATGGAGAGAATAATTTTGCCCATAAAAGTAGTAATTTGGCGAAATTTACTAAACAAATATGAGAATTGAAATTTTGTATATAAGTACGTGATTATACGTACAGATTTTCGACCATGTCGAATTGAAATAATGTGAAATAAAGAAATCATATAGGAAGAAAATCTAATTCTGAAGATTTTCAATTTATCTTCTGATGTAGGAAAGGAGCCTGATATAGACTTCGAAACGTTGCCTACTATTCGTTAATCGTTTGCATCCATTAGGCCTCATTACTCGTTATCATTTCGTCACGATGTCTGTAATTTTCGAATTTTGAGCCGAAATTGGTCTCAAACGACAAGATTGGACTCACTGATGAAGAATCCGTGGTCAAAATTGATTCTGTCCGTCCGGTCGTGTGCGCTGTAACTCTCGAAAGAAAGGACCTAGTCTTGAAATTTCCTGGTTAGGTTAAGATCCTGAATATCTCGGTTAAGTTCGTTAATGGGCCAAATCTGCCGAATGGTTTTTGTGGTACAGCCATTTGAAATTTTGATTTTTCAATAACTCGAAAAAAAATCTTTTTCTGATCGAAATGAAACTTGTTTGGAAGATGAACATTGTCGATAAGAAGAATTATCCATGGAAAAATTAGAAAAAAAATTTTTTTTTTTGGAAATTTTTATATTTCATTAAAATTTCACCATTTCGCAATGTGAACAAGCGCTTAAAAGCTGCTGACTTCACGTCAGTGCTTTTCTATTTTTTTTTTAAGATACTGCCTTCGGGAAATAGTTTGAACCCATAATAAGGGCCGGTTTTATAAAACTTAACTGGAAGTTATCTTTAACTTTAACTGACAGTTGTGCTAGGACATAACTGTCAGTTAAAGTTGAAAATAATTTCTAGTTAAGTTTTATAATACCTGCCCTTAGGATGATTTTTATCAATAATAATTTTTATTCAATTCTCAATAGTTGTTTTTCGAATTCTGCGAGTGATAAAAATAAATTCTTCCCCTGTTCTTTTCACAATAGTTAAAAACATTGCCTTAGCCACCCACAGATCCAGTTATTAATTTCATAAAAATGAACAATTCTTTTTAGAATGAGCAGTCAATTTTTTATTTCGAAAGCTATGTGTTAATATCAAACATTATGTGTTATCACGGTATTAGCAGAGGAAATATAAACGCGGTACCATACATTTTTACGAATGATACAAGAGCACAGATAAAAACCTCAGGAAAAACTCTGTCGTCTCGTATAAGTGTAGTGACATTGTTGTTTGTTATTGAAGGGCTTCTTTTTCACCAACAAAATTTCTTCTTTCCTTTCGATGCAGGTTGATAACTCGAAATCACATCTGAAAACAAGAAGATAACGAAAGAACCAATATGAACTAGTAAATGATTCATCAGTCATTAAATCAATTTGAAATTCACGATCCACCTCTAGAAATAATCAGACGCCAAATGAATTGCCTCGAAACCATCGTCAAATTTATATATCGGACAACTATAAGCTTAATGTTCTTTGTTTCCTCTTCTCCGCGTTCGCACCTTGGACTTTCAAGCAAATTCCATTTGAAGGGGAAATCATTACAACGACCATGACCTGTTCTAAGTCTATTCAAAATGCACCAAATTTTCCGAGGTTGTTTAACACGACGAACTTTCTTCTGAAGGATCACTAATCAAACCATTGTTGAAATCAATGTGCAACTACTAACATTCCTTGTATCGACTGAAAAGTACCCTCTTGTCCGATACAAGATTTCGTAATACCTTTGTACAAAACTGATTCCATTACAAAGTTTAGTACTTTGAATTTGATGCGTTCTGGGGGATCAGGAATTTTGTTTCTCAGTCTTTACTACGAAGGGTAGATGGATTTATATTCTATAGTTATACCATTGTATCTTTATACAATGGTTATACCTACTCGAAATAAATTGATTTTTTCCTTCCTATATTTTCGGAAAAAATCCCTGAAATCTGGTTCCAATTGTTGATTATGGAGAAATCAATCAAAGTATGTTCCACTTCCCTAAGATCGTTGTTACCGAAAATCTCAAGTCTTAAATCCGATTACCTTGTGTATTTCATCATCTGACCACCTTTATTCATCCTACAGGTGCCTTTCCACGAATTTTACAAAGAACGATACCAGTAAGTTTCAGTACGCGTAAACGTAATATTGCCATTACTTGCATAATGTATAGAGTAAAGACCATGACAAATATCCATTGCAGAGACCATAAGGCCCGAAAGGGATGCTTCCTATGCGTTCGTCCCATAGTATATTTCCGCCATGGTCCGACTATTCACCTGTACCAATGGCGTAACAAAGAGATGGCAAAATGTCACAAGCTGAAAAGGACACAAGAACAGAAGGTTCAAGGAACACATCCATAGACATGCAGGGTAATTGACCATGATGGCCTTACTAGACATTTAAAGAAAAGTCAGCATAATTTTGTGCTAAATTTTGCGTTTCAAGGATTACGACAATGAAATTTCTAACCAAAATATTTTCAGACCTCTGTAACTTCCGGATATACCGAAAACAGCCAAATACTTCTTTTTTCAAAGAGAGATACTCTTTTTCGATTTTGCCAATACGTATCATTATATCGCTGTTTGGACCTGAAATGTACAGGATCTTCACAAATTCTTCATAGTAGAACCTGATGACCTTGATTTTCGGAGTGTCTTTTGATTTTCGGAGTGTCTATAGCGGTCAATCGGTCGAGGACAATTTTCAGGAGTTTGTCGATATTCTGAGGTCCTCCATAGAATTGGCATGTCCTTTGAAACTACAGAATCGTTCTCACTCATGTCGACCACAATGGGTCAATTCACAAATTGTTGAATTCAAGGCAAATTTACGCAACTTACATTGGCTTGCGCAGTGCACGAACTCTCAAACAGCCCGAGATAAATATAAAGACGCCAAAATCCATTATTTTCGATCACTGAGCTCTGCGAAATTCGATTATAATAAAAATCTTTTCCTGAAGTCCACAAATGTTAATAAAACGGTGTGGAAGTATATTAATGATGAACTGAGGGGGCAATCGCGAGAAAAAAGAAATATTTCTCTTGAATTGGATGGCAAATTTATAACCTGCCCTAAAATGGTGGCTGAAGCATTCGGAAAATATTTCACAGAGGTCAGTCAGCAATCCTTACTTAGCTATTACGAAGGCCAAATCTCGAATTCTTGCACAAGGCGGAGATTATTGGACTGTAACTTTTTCTTCTTTCCCGTTGTCGCGGATGAGGTCTTGTCTGTTGTGAAAAGTTTGAAAAATGGTGGTGGTACGGGACCGGATATGATCTCTGCCAGGATACTTAAATCTATCGCACCCCTAGTAGCTGAACATCTATCAAATCTTATCAATAAATCTATTACTTCTGGATGTTTTCCATCAATATTGAAACTCGCCAAGGTGATACCCGTTCACAAAAGAGATGCTACAAATAACATAGCCAACTGCCACCCCATATCAATCTTAAGCCAACTGTCCAAGGTGTTTGAGAAAATAGTGTACCAGCGAATGAGCGAGTTCCTCACGAAATTTTCCGTACTTTCCAACCAACAACATGGTTTCAGGATCGGTAGGTCAACGCAGACTGCCTGTTCTGAATTCATCGAGTCCGTTCATATCTGTTTGGATGAAGGTGACCACGTCGCAGGAATCTTTTTCGATCTCTTACGTGCATTCGACAGTTTGCAACACAAGTTCATTATCGACAAATTGTATCAGATTGGATTCAGGGGTGTATTTCTCGATTGGATCCTCAGTTACCTGTCGAATAGAACAATTTTCGTCGATCATAATAATTGTTCCTCTGAAAAATACTTCACTAAGTTGGGTGTTCCTCAAGGATCAGTTCTGGGACCTTTGTTATTTCTGTTATTTATCAATGACTTACCGGACTATCTTGTTGTGTTCATCTTAGTACTTTTTGCGGATGATGCTTCTTTAGCGATAAGAGCGAACAGTATTGAGGAATTGAAGAGAATATGTGAGGAAGTTATCCAGCGATTTATTGAGTGGTGTCGTAGGAACTCCCTTGTTGTGAACTTGGCGAAAACTCAAATAATTAAGTTTCAAAACCGTGATTTCGTTAGTTCTAATCCACTGGTGGTGAGTGTCGCAGGTAATTCTCTCGGCACTGTGGAATATGTTAAGTTTCTGGGACTGCGCGTTGGCAGGTTTTTGAGGTGGAACTTTCAGGTGGAGCATTTGTGCCGAACGCTCAATAAATCTTATTACGCCCTACATCGTCTGAAGAGGTCCGTCTCTCCTGAAACACTCATGAGTATTTATTACTCTATGGTTTACAGTCACCTTAACTACAATACCATCCTATGGGGTGCATCGTCAGAGTGCAATCGAGTGTTTATCACGCAGAGAAAGATCATTCGTCTGATATTCAGCTTAAAACCGAGAGATTCGTGCAGGCAGATATTCAGGAGTTTTGAAATACTTACACTTCCCTGTATATACATTCTAAGTTGCCTTTTATATGTGCGATCGAATATTGATTGTTTCGCGAAATGTTCCGATTTCCATAGTTATAACACTAGGCACCAAAATATTTTATGTATACCAAAGCACACTACTACCAAATTCGAATCATCTCCCAAATTTGCTGGTATTGCTTTATTCAATCATTTACCTAATAGGTTCAAGTCACTGAATGAGAAACAATTTAAGAAGGAGGTAAAAGAAATTTTATGTTCCAAGGCATACTATGATTTGGAGGAATTCTATTCAGATGAACTGAACTGATTAATTTGTAATATTATAATATATATGTATGTATTGACATGTCCTATATATCTCTGTGGTATCTGAAAGGATGAATAAAGTATTATTATTATTATTATTATTATATTTTTCAAATCTTTCAGTCGATTCTACTTGAGAGAAGAGAGCAACCCTATACAAAAAATGAAAACTTTCTGGGAAATCAAGGAATAACTGGAAATATTCAGAACAGAGTGAAAAAGTAGTCTGTCACTTCTGGAAACAACAGAAAAAAATTCAAATTCGATAAAACGGTAAATAATTATGACATTCAATAAATTGTAATGAATTATTGTTAGTTGAGTTTGTTGAAAATCATGAATGAGTTTTTCCCTGATAACTCGTTTTCATATTACGTGAAGGCTTTGATAAAGCAACCTCTTCTCTTAATATTGGCCGCCGTGTTATATGGTTTGATGTCTGTAGTTACAATAGTTGTACTCACTGATGATGAGTCCGGTGTCGAACATTTGATCGCATTTCAAAATGCGACGGTTAAGTTCGTTAACAGCTAAATCAGCCAAACGGTTATAGCATTGTATAAATACAATGGTTCTATAGTCATTCGAAATTTTTAGGTTAAATGGGATTATGTATAAATACACACGAAATTTAATTTCCAGTTACTGCCGATGTTGCGATGTTGTAGTTTCTTGATTTCTCCTTTTCAGACATGAATAATGCCTGGAGCGCTATAAAATCCATGCATCGCCAGGAGCGTTTTCAATTTTGAACAGGTTCGTTCACTGAACGAATCGAACCGTAAACACAATAATAATTTCCTAAATAAACAACTTAAAAACTCGATATCTGTAGAATAGGTTTGGACCTTGGTTACGAAGGCCGAATTCGTGAATGGGTCACATCCACCCAATGATTCCGCAGATATACCCAATCAAAATTTCATTTTCCCAATATTTCCTAAAATACATATCGAATTGGAATCACTTCATCGAAAAATGACAGTTAGAAGGTTCAGATAGAAAATCAAGAGTATATTATGATCAGGACATCACGGAATATTGAATATTTGGAAAAAAAAATTTTAATTTTTGTCAAATTGTTCTAATGACGATCGTCACTCAATTTTGCAGGAAGTTGTCCATCAGCATTTTCAAACTAGCTGTCAAGTTTCATCATAATTGAATTAATATTTTTTGAGTTATGCCGAAAAAACAACGATATCGAGAAAAAAACCACAAAATTTTACATATTTTTTTACAATATCTTCGAAACTTATGAACATATCGAACTGAAATTCAGTACACTGCTCTAAAATATATAGTTGAAAGTAAGACCAACATTTTTTCCGAATGTAATAAACAGTTCCCGCGAAAAACAAATTTTTCGGAAAAAAATTTTTTCCAAAAAAATTTTGAAACAATTTTTTTTTCTGAATATACTGACAGCACGATCTCAACAAAATTCTGCAAAAAGTTGTATGTCCTTATGCTCCAACTAACCGCCAAATTTCTATTCAATCTCTTCAGTAGTTCTTGAAATATCTGGGAAATAACCTCAAGATTTCAACTGGCTATAGCTCCGAATTCTTTCGACCAATTTTGCCCATTAACGAACTCAACCTTCGCATTTCGAAATGCAACCAACCCCGAAATTTTCAAAATTTTCACACTGGATTCGTCATCAGTAAGTCCAACCCAGCCGTTTGAGAACATTTTTCGCTCAAAATTCGAAAATAACAGACATTTGGACGAAACATTAGCAGGCTGTTTCCCTACAACATGCGCGCAAACATTATCCAAATTGTCTTAAGGGACGCCAAAATCTTTTTCGCACACAGGCCTCACTAGCCCTTACGGGGGCCCTGCCCATAGGTGATTTTCACGCGCTTGTTGTAGGGAACAGCGCGTTATCATTTCGTCACGATGTTTGTTATTTCGAATTTTAGGCCGAAAATGGACTTAAACGAGTGAGTTGAAATCCCTGTAGAAGAATCCGTGGTCGAATTCAGTTCTGTCCGTCCGTCCGTATGTGCTCTAACTTTCGGAGGAAAAGACTTAGCGACTTATTTTCAGATAAGGTTTGAAGTCCAAATATCTCGGTTAGGTTCGTTAATGGGTGGAATCGGAGTTAGGCCCATTTGGAATTTTAAGGTTAATTCCTCGATATCTCATTAAGTATTAACTCGGCCCAATGGCGGTTTTTCCTGAATTTGGGTTGTTACTGCAAATGCAAATTTGAACATAATTATTATGGGTTTGATTTGATTCATCATTTTCAAAAATTACCTTCAGAAAGTATTCAAAATCAGGTTTCAAAATTGGGGTTTGGGATTTGTCAGCCATGCACGAAGTGACAACAATGTTTAGTAGAATAGCTTTTTCTGCTGTACAATAATGAAATATTTATTCCTATTCTGTGGTACACACGTGTTTTTTGTCAATATAACCAAACAATTTTCGTTTGCGATTTGTCAGTAATATGACAGTATGACAGTCTGTGCTCTTCTTTTTCTATTCCTTGGTCGTTGTCTTCTACTCTAACCAGATCGAAGTATAGCTATCTCTGTTTTCCCAAGCAAAGTAACACATTTGACGTCCTTTTCTTTACGAGAAAGCTGAATTCGACGTTGCCATATTGTGCACTAAAGACAAATCCCTTTAAATGCAAATCCCCATTTTTATTTTTGAGTTTTAGATGATCAAACATTCTTTTAAAAATATAATATTGAAATTATATGTTTGAAATGTGATGTTCTGAAGGTTTTTCATGAAAATTACTGCATTTTCGTTTGAAGGATAAACCCCCATTGTAACTTGGAGCAAAACTTCGTGTGGATCTAGTTGTTAGAAATTTAAAAAAAAAATTATTCGAAAATTTTTGAAATTTTTGATGAGAATTTTTTTCTCTGGAAATATTGATTAGATTTCAATGCAATTCGACAAAAACCTTAGAGTCAGTATTGAACAACAATGTTTCAAATTTCAGTTCGATCCGATATTCACTTTCGGAGATATAGGGAAAAAAATGTGCTAAATTTTGTTGTAATTTCAGATTTAAACTTTTACGCAATATCTCAAGAAGTACAAATGCAACCAGATTGAAACTTCGTAATCAGGTGGAGATTTCCAACGCGCAAGTAGGTGCAAAATTTCGTGTTGATCTAATAGTTAGAATTTGAACAAGCGCGTAAAAGCTCCTGACCTCACATCAGTGCTTTTCTAGCCTTTTGTTTCATGATACAGACCCTAAGACTTCTAATTGGAATAACTGAGCGCCCATAGTATTTCATAATAATTCGGTAATATCCAGTAGGATCATTTCATAAAAAATTCGAAAATTTTCGGAGATTCGCCAGAAAATAACCAAACCTAATGTGCTCTAAACCTCTCGAATCTGATGTCTTATTGACTCATACACCTGATACTACCAACGCGTGCCAGGTACCTCCCATAGTGAACGATACCTATATGGGTATCTCTCACCACTATAATCCCTCTCAGGGTTCACAAGAGCCGACAGGGATGCTCTCAGCTTCCCCTGCCGCCCCTTAAATCGCCAAATTACCTGCTCTAGTCTCTCCGCCGGAGTCCACCGGTACACCTCCAATTGTCTACGTACCATCCACAGGTGAGACAGAACAGTACCCACCTGATCCGAGCTACAGGGCAAGCGCGACGAAGAAATGCATAACGGGATTTCACTAGCAGCGACAGCATCGCACAGTTCGTCAATGCCGGTCTTAAGGAAGTAAAGGTTTAAGGTACGTCAGCACAATTTAGTGACGAAACAAGACACTTATAAACCCGACAGTACAATTCGCGAATAGTTACCAATCCGACAAACGAAGAACAAAACCATAAAATCAACATCTCCGGTGAACGCAACAACACCTCAAGATGGGACAGTGCGTACTCTCTACTAGCTCTAGCTCGCCTCTGTGAAGTTTCCAAGATGTGAGGACGAAGAACTGTGATAAGTCTCTATAGTTTTTTGACAATATAACGTTTCATTATGTGGCTAACTGAGGGGAAACACCCTATAACTAGTGTCTTAACTGTTGTGATATTTTCTCATTGGACTATCCTAGCCATCGCTCAGAACTCATCTAGGACAGACCCTCTTCTTTCAGGATATAGTAAGTACAAGTCGATAAATCTTCGCAAGGGAGTTGGATAGGTTTCCTTTTACTCTAACTGAACTCATTAAAGAAAAAGTGCGGTAACTGGGTCATCTGTAGCAAGAGACATCGCATCGGTGGTCATACACTCGACCAAACACGTAGCTGCATATCCTAATGTAAACTAAATTAACGTTAAATGTTTCCTTCCTCTTTGGTCGTCTTTGCGATACATTTTTCGATGAAATTACTTTCCTAATCGAAAATGGTAACATAGCTGTAAAGACAATCGAAACACATTAGGAGTGATGTGTCACTTGACCTCTATTATTCTGAAGTTCTTGTAGTTACCCACAGGTCTTTCGAAGTACCGTTCGTATAAAGGTTGTTATTATTTTAAAATTACTGGTATAATCTATACTTCAAACCTTTGTGAAGAGGACAATTTAATTTATCAGATTTCCGACAGTTTTTTCGTCTAATAATTCGTAGTTTGTTCCTATTGCGATGTTTTCATAATTATCTCGCAAAAGTTCTGAGCCTATTGAAAGTTTCATCAAATCTTAAGAGAACGGATAAAACAACAGACACGAAGAAAAATAATATAAAAAAATTGATATAAATTGGAAAGCACTTCTCAGTCGAGTTTGTTTCAATGTACTCGAGGAGGTTTCAAAGATGAATATCTTTTAACATCTGAGATTAATTAACTTCAAAACAATAGAAATTCGGCGTTTACGCTATTGAAATACCTGTTTCATACCAGAATATTCAACAATGCTTCGACATGTAAGACAAGAAATTAGACGTAATTAAGACAATGCCTATTTCACACAAAGGTTCATTATTTCCCCATCAAAATTTACAAAAAGTCTTTATTCTTACCTACTCACTCTAATTACTCTTATTATACATACATCTACACTTTTAATCTTTCTCACAAGAAACATTGATTGGTTCATTCTAAATTAATTATAATCCCTTATGTTGAAAAATAAACTTCTGAAAATTAAAATTCAAAATGAGGAATCTTCATGTTATTTCCTTTATGAAATAATCATATAGTTATTGGATATTATTATTTGCCATAATGTAGGTTTGTTTATGTTTGAATTACGTTCCACAACAGAGTGGTATTATTGTAGAATACTAACTAAAACATTGTTTCTACTGCGAATGCATCACGTAAACAATATCCAATATCTTAAATTTTTGCTGAATTTGTATTTCATTCCTGAGGTAATATCTGCCGATGTATTTAAAGCGATTTGAGGTGATTTAAAGTTAATTTTTTTCTGTTCGGATTTATTACAAATACATTTGTTCAAATGAGGTGGAATATTCGAATGCTTGTATGTTCCATATGATCTCAATGTTAACTTTATCAACGTTTAAGGAGCCCTTCATATTTATTGCCTATGTGGGTAAATAATTGTGATATTTTTGATGGCACGAAAAATTTACTGAAAATGAAAGAAAATACGAAATAAGTACTTTTACTACTATTTCATCATTCAAACAATATCTGATATTTTGAATTCTTGCTTTTGTTGTTCCTGAGGAAATATCTGCCAACATTTTAATGCGATTAGAAGGTAATTTAAACATTAATTTATTATTTGCAGTTCGCCATATCACACAAGTGTTGTACTCTCCATATGATCTTAATGTAAACATCAGCGAAATTAAAAATTATTTCATCAGTATGAAACATATTTTGTGTTGAAAAATTTTACAATAAGCCCTCCTTCATTGGAATATATTTGATGTCACAAAACATCACCCAAAAAGAATTCGGATTTACGTCGAAATCGAGACGAAAATCAATGAAATAAAATTCTTGATATTTAGTTATGAGTTAAGAACTTTTATCTTATCCCTTAATAAATACATAAAAACTTTTTTTAAATAGCAATGAGAGTGAGAAAAATAAGATGAAATTGATATAGATATATGTCGAAATGATGAACCTAAGTGAAAACTTTTCAGTGTTACCTAATATTTGCTGAGTGCAGGGTATAAAAAAATGTTTCAATCATGTTTCCCCTCTGATAGTATAATACTAGATTTCAATTCAATCCAATCTGTATTTTGGGAAAATAAATTTTTCAATAGATATATCTGCATTGGGTGGATTTTACCCATTGACGAATTCGGCCTTCGTAATCAAGATCCACTAGTCTACAAATATCGAGTCTCTGTGTTGTTTCTTTCGGGAGTTATTGTATTTGAGGTGAGCCTATCGGCCAATCCCATTTTTCAATTGGTCATCAAGGTTGATCATGATTGGATAAGTTATTTTTGAGTTATTCTTGAAACAACAGCCATGAAATTTGACATTTTTTTCCAATAACTTCAAAATTGGAATCACATCGAACAGAAAATTGTTACACCATCATGAAATATAAGGTTCAAGATCAATATGCAAATTTTTTTTGAAATCTGATGACTAGCTTCCGAAACAAAAAACTTTTTCAAGAAAAATGTTGAAATTTTTTTTCCATTGTTATTAACACGAAATTCACGAAATTTTAACAAAATTGAGAATCTTTCAACTAGATACCATATTTGTTGTGATTGGATCAGTATTTTTGAGCTATTCTAGAAGTTTCAACGATACTGAGAAAAAAACAAATAATTTTTTTGATATCTACGGAAGTTGAAATTCAAACTGAAATTTGGTTCATCGACCCGAAGTATGTAGCTAAAAACACGTTCACAAATTTGTCGGAATCTGAAGGTAGTTTTCGAAAAAAAAACATTTCGAAGATTTACCATACGATATCAACAGAATGCCGCTACTAGTTGCGCGTGAGTACGTTACCTCAAAACTAACCACCAAGTTTCAATGCGATCGCTCCATTGGTTGCTGAAATATTAAAGAAATCTCAAAATTATAATGATTATAACTCCGAAACCATTTGGTCGTTTTGTCCTATCGGACTTCCTTTCGACAGTTATCCTGTCGTCTGCCGAACAGAATCGATTTTGACCGTTTTCGGATTAGTATTCGAAAATTACAGACATTTGGACAAAACGGTAGCGCTTCGTTCCTCAGAACATGCTCGCAAAAAATTAGATATACAAGTTATTGGAATTTTCTTCATTTTATCGAATTGTGACTGGTGTATGAGCGCCTCAGATTCTTGAGAAATAGTTTGTTATTGACCACTCACGAAAAGGTTAGATTGAAGATACTTGAGTAGTGATTAGTGTAATGGATGTACTTAAAGCATGAAATTATAGCGCAAATCTTAAGTTCAAAGTTGATTATTCGTTCCGCAATACACTCTCACATCTTGATACTTATCGCACAATGTTGCGAAGTTGAGAACAGGTAAGAATCAGATATCGATAAAGTGCGTTTGAATATTATTCAAAACGAAGCATGTTGAAAGACCAATACTTCGAATCGAAATCAAAAAGACTCAGAGAATTCTATGTACAGTATCAATTTGAGAACAGTTGTTTCAAAATTTAAATTATGTGCTCCATGAGTATCCAAAAAAAATAGTATTTTGACCCTTCAAATTAAGAAATAGCTCTCATTTTGAAGATAATAAATAGTGAAGAACTCATTTCCTATGATCTTCGTCATCCATAAACCTTTTCATCAACATTCAGTGCGTAAAAATTGGAAAATAAGTACATAATAATTATACTTTATTGATCCTTTTAGACATAACAGAGTATGTATAGGACAAGTCACAAATGCAAAATTAATTTAGACATTTTTTAAATTATCATAAAAGTACCCATTAACACTATAAAAACACTTCTCTAGAAGTGAAGACTTAACAACCTTCTTGAAATTAATTATATTGAGTGACTTTATACTACTAGGTAGATGGTTGAATATCTTAATGCACTGATACTTGGGTGACATTTGAAATTTTGATGTCTTATGTTAGGAATTGGCTATATTATGTTTAGAAATTGACAATATATGTATTTGAGCGCATGTTCTAGGCAACATAACTATAATTTGCCCAAATATTGAATTTTTTCCCGGAAATGGTCTCAAACGACTAGCTTGGACTCGGCCGAAGATTGCCAGAATAATCTGAGATAATTTCGTTAATGGCCCAAACGGTTTCTAAGTTATAGCATTGTGCATATTGTGTTTAATACTCAGAATTTCACACACAACAGATCTGATCTATTTGAAACTGAGTAGTAGGTAGCTGTGAAATAATCAGTTGTGAGTTCATGCAGAATTTCGGGACCATTACAATCTCCTATCAATATCTTCAGAACTATTAATCAAGTAAACGTGTTCGGTGAAATCCAAATATTATATATTTCGCCTAATTCCATCCACTCATCATTATGTTAAATTATCATGACAAAGGCATGATTCCGTCCAAGGTTAACAAATTAATTTGAAATCGAGTCTGTACCCTTCGGTACCTGTGTGCACATTGTAACAAAGTGGTATGTTAATATAGCACCAGTTCTCTCGGAAATGTTACATAATTCGATATTAATTTCAGTTAAGGAACCAATCATTACCTGATCTTCACTGTTGCCGATGACAACAAATAACGTGATATTTCTGGTTTGTATGAACTGGAATTTCCTTTTCAACAGTTAGATCATTTGTTCGTATCGGAACATAATATATTTCGAATTATCTTTGTTTCAATTATGAGTGTAATGTCGAATCAGCTCTTGTGACATTTAAAGTTTTGTTGATCGAATTGTTTGAAACATTTCGGGAATCATACTATCACTCAATATAAAGGGCGGCCGCGCACTAGTGAATTTTCGTCACTGTAGCGTTTTGTCACCCTGATAGATTGTCACCAAGTCTAAGTACTAGTATTGACTTGGGCGCACTAGGCTACGTGACAGGTGGGAGAATTTTTGAGAACAAGATCAGTCTCGGTGACGAATAGTTTACCTGTCACCGAAATAACTGTCGGAAATTCCTACTGAAAGTTGATATATTGACTTAATTAAAGTATTGTTTAAGCTTATGCATAGCTAATTATTTTATTCCAATTTTCAATATTAGGTTGAGGACAGTTCAAAGAGAATAAGAAAATACGTTGCTCTATGCTCTCAACTCCTGACCATGATGTTTTTTGCATCATGATCCTGACCAATCTTTCGAATCAATAGTTGAGTTCCGATATTCCTGGTCAGTACTTTTCAGTAAATTTTGACAGTCGATTTTACTGGCACTGCTTTGGTAACTGTTCGTATCAGTACGAAGCGTTTCGAAATTACTGATACTGGCCAGTACTGATTGGGAATATCGGAACTCAACTATAATTTCTCTCTTTCATCTCACTCGCGACAGAAGTGCATCAATCAGCTGATACACATAGAAATACCACAGACCAGATCTGTGGAAATACAGTCTCCTTTCATAAATCATAATCTATAACATTTTACATCGTTATATGATATTAATCACATTAATTTTCAACAATATACAATATTATACAACAATACTCAGTATAAAGACCCAAGTGTGTATCAGAATCTAAGGGCATCCCAATCTGTGGTGAAAACTAGGTTTCCTTTCATCCCACAAACGTTGGAGCTTTAGAAGTGTGCCCTTAACAAGTATTTTGATTAATAAAATCAAGGTACTCTCAACAGTAGTTGTCTGAGAAGATTTATGCGTTTTTTTCTACAGAATAGTGAATACGAAGAACCCAGATGGTGTGTACACTTTCAGGTGTAGAGGATTCCTACTCTTTCAGCGAAAAAAAGCATTTGGACATGTCCATGTAAAGAATACCACTTCAATTTCGATGAAGTCTGTACTGATTGTTTATTTTTTGATTTGAAATGTTTTACTAATGAACATACCCTCTGGAGCTTTCGATTTTAATTTTCTACGAAATTTTTAATGATCATGACAAGTTCTATACAAATTTTCATAAGGGAGAGTAAACATTTCCATTTTGAATCATAAGCTACCACCATTGTCTGATCTGATTTTAACGGGAAAATGAAAATACTAAACGCAAAATTCACAACAGTACCTTGAGGTCATTGAAAGCGTTTTTTTCGGAAGGAATAGATTATTTCATTATGCTTTTATTTTGACCATAATGATTTTGATGAAAAATTTTCAAATATCAGAAGTTGTGATGCTCATTCTGGTTTCGATTCTGGGAAGAATCTATTAGTCTTAGATCATGGTGCAAAGTAGGCTATTTATATGCCTTTCTCTTCAAAGTGGATATAGCCAAAATTTCAATTTTCTTATTTCTTCCCTCATTATGATGAGGGCAAAGACCTATTCGGCGTCGATGTCCAAATTTGGAGTACAAACAACAATTATAACCAGAGACAGTATCTTTCTCTATGCGAATATAATTACTCAGAAGCACAGATTACGAAGTGGTCAAGTTCGTGATCTGTGCTTCGATGGTCCGAAATGGCACCAGGGTGAGAATAATTCACTCTTTATCGCGGGGTCCAAATTACTGAGTGTCGTGGTAGTGGCAGAAAATATTCATCAAGTGAACAAAATGTCGCCAGTGCGAGGCCGCCTATAGAATTACTGAAAAAATATCACATGATTACATCTCCAGAATCATCTGAAACGAAGATTTTAAGACAATTTATATGTTTGGGTAGTTGTTTGTGGACAGACTGCTGATCCTGAATTCTTTCATCAGTAAGTCAGATATAGTCGTTGGTTCAATATTCGAAAAATCCAGATATTGAGGTCGATTCTGTTTGCAAATAGCAATATTGCTAGGAAGAAGATATTGCTATAATAACAAGATTGGAATTATTGGTATTCTGATCAACGATTTTGAGCAATATGATCTGTCACTTTAACAAGAATCTTGCTATCAATATTGCTATCTTAGCAACCTCAAAATAGTACTTGCTATGCTTCATAACAAGAAATGTTAGAAAGGGAATCTTACAGAGATACATTTGTTTCAGTATTATTTCTTCCAAGAATTCGAAAATATTGAAGATAGGGAAGAATGTGCTAATAGAAATTTGTTCAAGGTTCTCTAGAATATTTAATTTTAAGGATTCTTAGACTAAAATACCGGCATAGTTAGCAACAGCTGACTTGATTATCCTAATGATCTCAACAACAGCCATCCCTTTGCTTTCCTAACAGAAAAGTTCATCGAATTTCGAATTATTATCGCCTGCATTTAATTTCTGGAAACCACAATTCTATCGGTATCCAGGAAATAGGTCAATTTGACTTTAATTGGTTTTTCTGTTTCGTAACATTTTCGAATAAGTCGATGTTTACATGAATAAAAAAAGTATATGCTAATGGAAATGTGTTCCAGATTCTCTAGAATATTTTTAATTTCAAGGAAAATTCTTAGACTAAGATACAGGCATAGGCAACAGCTGAGATGATCATTCTAATCGTCTCAACAACAGCAATCCCTTTGAGGTGCCAACGAAAAAGTTTATCGAATTTCGAATTATTTACGCCTGAATAAAATTGCTGCATTCGATTTCTGATAACCAATATTTTATTAGTATCCAGGAAATTGGTTATTGGTCAATTTGACTCGTTTCGTTTCCTAACATTTTTATGTCGATGTTTACATGAATGAAGGAAGCAGTAGATAGAGGTTATGTATGCGAAACCATAAAGAAAACTCACGAATTAGGGTTATTTTCTTCTTCCTTGTAGTTCTAAAGTCACAAAATACAGTGTTATCAGCTCTAAAATCACCGATTATAGAAGTCCATGATAGCAATATTGTAATGACAAAATTCATAACAAACATTGCTATAACACTCGAAACAGAATACGTAACATCATGGCCATATTGCTATAAATTAAAAAAATAGCAATATGACTAGAATAGCAAGGTTCATAGCAATACGCAAACAGAATCGACCTGATTATTGTGTTATGTATACCTATGAAAAAGTGCTAAACACTTCAGAGATTGAGACAGAAAGAAGAACCGTTGTTCCAAATATATTCTAGACCGGTTTGATTTCAGATTAGGCAAATTGAACAGTATATTTCTGTCATCTAACGGTCTATTAAGACGGCAAAATATTGCTTTCAATATGGTAGATACCGAAAGTATTGCGAAGTCCAATGATTTAGTTGTGTGAGGAAATTTTGCTGTACCACAAAAATACAAAATCGGTATTTGCCGAAGAAGTATTTTTCGTGGTACAAGTTTTGTTTTTTATCCAAATTTTTTATATGTATTATGAATCATTCCAAATAAACAGTTCTTCCCGAACTTATATTCATCACGTGCTCCAGGAAGCGTTATATTTCTTCTGAAATGGCTTAACTGATGTAAAATATGCGTGGTAAGATTCAATTTTGACCGCGATGCCTTGAACGCTGTAATTTCCAGAAGGGAAAAACCTAGAGTCTGGAAAATATCAGCGTAGTTGCCGACCTTCAATATCTCGCCTGAGTTCGTTAATCCTTTCCAGAGTTATGCAAATCTGAAATATTTTCGTTATTTCTTCAATAACTCAAAAATATACCGACCTAATCAACTATTATTATCTGTAGAACTTTTTGCACAAATCAGTATTAACGATGGAAAACCCTTGAGGGTAGCAGGATTGAACTATTTGTCAAGGGCAGTTTCCTGGAAAATTGCCTAGGATTGCCTTATGAATAATACCGGAACAATGCATACGGTAAACAAAGCGAATTCTGACGTTTCAGAGTACAAATCTGACTCTTTCATCAGACAAACGAAAACATTTTTATGGTTATTTTCTTTCAACTTTTCGTTTTGTGCGAATTTTGTCGAATTGACATTCTTAAGAAATCACAGCAACACAGATTCCCTTGGTTTGAAAGTTTTTTGAGTGAATTCAGCCAAATATGATCCATTTCTATAGAACAATGAGCACAATTACTCTCACCATTTAACAAAATGCAGGAGGACTCTTAAATTTTTCTTCTAAAATTATCTGGTTCCGACATCAGTATTTTTGTATTATCCCAAATCTATCATACTGTGATTCCCAATTGTCGAACATACATGCTTCGCTATGTTTACGCGCTTGTTCTAGGGAACAGCGCATTATCATTTTGTCACGATGTCTGTAATTTTCGAATTTTGAGCCGAAAATGGTCTTAAACGATTGGGTTGAACTCCCTGAAGAAGAATCCGTTGTCAAATTCAATTCTGTCCGTCCGTCCGTATGTGCTCCAACTTTCAAAGGAAAAGACTTAGCGACTTGAAATTGTCAGATTAGGTTTGGAGTACAAATATCTCAGTTGAGTTCGTTAAAGGCAGCGTGACCAATTTTGGTAGAAATCTACTTTTTTGGAAGATTGTCGTGATAATTTCATCATTGTTAGTAGATAGAAATTGAGCAGTAGATTTTGGTAGTATTTCGAACTATCTTAGTAGAATTCTACTTTCAACTGTTGAAGCAGTAGAACGCTTCTGTCTGAGTTGAGAAGTGGCACAACCTAACCTAATCTAACTATTATCGCATGAAAAATGTGAAAAAATAGCACCACTCGTATAGATGGCTCTGACTGACATTGGGGTATTTCTTTAATACCGACACACTCATTAAGTATATCGTATTTCCCATCATAGGTGCGTGTGTTCGCTACATTTTTCCGCATTTTCAGCTTTTCCATCCGAAAAGAAAGAGCCTTTCATTTAGGTGAATGTATAAGAATATCTGCGAAATCATTGGTTGGATTTTACCCATTCACGACTTCGGCCTTCGTAATTTAAGGTCCAAATCTTCTCTACAAATATCGAATTTCTTGGTTGTTCCTTTCGAAAGTTCTGGTTTTTTATACGGTCGGCCGTTAACTTCTGGAAGAAACGACTTAAAAACTCGATATTTGTAGAGAATACATGGGGCTTAATTACGAAGGTCGAATTCGTGAAGGGGTAAAATCCGCCCACTGATTCCGTGGATTTACCCTTTCTTCTTTATCGAAAAAAAAACCTAGAAAAGCACTGCCGTGAATTAAGGCAGCAGCTTTTGCGCGCTTGTTCAAATTCTTTGCCAAAGCGGTCATCTCTATTGAACATGCGCACAAAAGCTGCTGCCTCACGGCCTTGCTTCTCTAGCTTTTTTTGCTGAGCGAATGTTAATTACTGCGATATTTTTTAGATTGCACGAAACATTAAGGTTTTCTACTTTCCTTCCAACCTGAAGTGTTGAAGACTGCTCTTAGGTAGCAGTTGATTTTTAGTAGATTTCTGTAATTGACTTTGGTAGAAAAAAGTAGATTTCTACAGAAGGTTTGGTAGATTCTGAAAAAAATAATTGGTCACGCTGGTTAAAGGGTGGAATCGGTTGAATAGTTTCGGAGTTAGGTCCATTTGAAATTTTGAGGTTAATTCCTCGATATCTCATGAAAGATTGACTCGATCGAATTGAAACTTCGTGGACAGTTTTGTAATACCAACGCGCAATTAAAAGCGAAATTTCGTGTGGATCCAGTTGTTAGAAAATTTAAAAAAAATCATTCGAAATTTTTTTTCTCTGAAAATATTGATTACATTTCGAATGGATTCGGCACGAACCTCAGAACAACAATGTTCCAAATTTCAATTCGATTCGATATTTATTTTCGGAGATATGAGAAAAAAAAAATGTGCCAAATTTCGTTGTTATTTGTAATTTTAACGTTATTTCCGCATTATCTCAAGAAGTACAAATGCAATCGAATTGAAAATTCGTTATCAGGTGGAGATTACCAACGCGCAACTAGGTGCAAAATTTCGTTATGATCCAACAGTCAGTGCTTTTCTAGATTTTTAACGAATGATTGGCTATCATCGTGGTTAATTTCATCAATTTTGGTCCACCTCACTATTGCAAACATTCATCCATTCGAATATTTTCATTGTACTCGATTAACTTAAATTCTAAATTTCAACTAGAAGCTCACTCACTTCATTACATGCGCATCATTAAGATACAAAATGATGAACAATACCAACTTCATTAAGACAATATCATTCAACTATTATTATCTCTAGAAATATATGCACAAATCAATATTAATGACGGAAAACCATAACGAGAAACATCCTCATCTAGACAGAAAGATGGACAATAATTAATTTCAAATGTATCCTAGACGTACACGCGAATTCCATGGGTAATTGGCGTTAAATCAGAATCATTAATTATTGAAGCTTAGGTAATAACAAAGTAGGAAGTATTGTGAAGGCAACAAGATTGTCATCGATACCTATACAGGGTGATTCCGGAGGAGACCGTCAGATTTTGGGATGAGTTTACACTAGTCAAGACAGTCTCGGAACAATGTTTAGTTTATGGTTGGGGGTCTCTATTGAGAATATACAGGGTGATTTGTCCGATTCAACCGATTTTACCTTTATTGATAACTTTTGTATGGCTTATTCGATTGTAATGAAATTTTCAGCGTAGTACAATAGTGTTGAACACATTCATTGATTTCAATTTTTTTTTCCAAAATAAGTGGTTGTTATTGTGATAATTTCAGGTTAATTGAGCAGGTTGAAAAAACACCCTGTACATCGCATTTCCAAAACTACGCTATCTGTTCACGATTCTATTATAGTAAGTCATTATTTGAGAGTTTCTAATTTTTTTGGCACACTTCTAGTTTTCTGAGAAAATTCCATCGAAAAAAGACAATCAGGTCGATTCTGTTTGCAAATAGCAATATTGCTAAGAAAAAGATATTGCTATCATAACAAGATTGGAATTATTGGTATTCTGATCAACGATTTTGAGCAATATGATCTGTCACTTTAACGAGAATCTTGCTATCAATATTGCTATCTTAGCAACCTCAAAATAGTACTTGCTATGCTTGATAACAAGATAGGTTAGAAAGGGAATCTTACAGAGATCCATTTGTTTAAGTATTATTTCTTCCAAGAATTCGAAAATATTGAAGATAGGGAAGTATGTGGTAATAGAAATTTGTTATTTCATGGAAAATTCTTAGAATAAAATACCGGCATAGTAAGCAACAACTGAGATGATTATTCTAATGATCTAACAGCCATCCCTTTGAATTGCCAACAGAAAAGTTCATCGAATTTCGAATCAATAGCATAAAATTGCTGCATTTGATTTCTGGAAACCAAAATTCTATCGGTATCCAGAAAATGGGTCAATTTGACTAAAATTGGTTTTTCTGTTTCGTAACATTTTCGACTAAGTCGATGTTTACATGAATAAAAAAAGTATACGCTAATGGAAATGTGTTCAAGGCTCTCTAGAGTATTATTTAATTTCAAGGAAAATTCTTAGACTAAGATACAGGCAAAGGCAACAGCTGAGATGATTATTCTACTCGTCTCAACAAATGCAATCCCTTTGAGGTTCCAACGACAAAGTTTATCGAATTTCGAATTATTAACGCCTGAATAAAATTGCTGCATTCGATTTCTGATAACCAATATTTTATTGGTATCCAGGAAATTGGTTATTGGCCAATTTGACTCGTTTCTTTTCCTAACATTTTTTATATCGATGTTTAAATTAATAAAGAAAGCCGTAGATTGAGGTTATGTATGCGAAACCATAAAGATAACTCACGAATTAGGGTTATTTTCTTCTTCCTTGTAGTTCTAATGTCACAAAATACAGTGTTGTCAGCTCTAAAATCACCAATTATGGAAGTCTATGATAGCAATATTGTTATAACAAAATTCATAACAAACATTGCTATAACACTCGGAACAGAATACGTAACATCATGGCCATATTGCTATAAATTAGAAAGATAGCAATATGACTAGAATAGCAAGGTTCATAGCAATACGCAAACAGAATCGACCTGAATGTCGAAATTTCGCTCCAATCGATTCTACTTTCATTGATAACTTTGGTATGGCTCATTCAATTTTGATGAAATTTGCAGTATAGAACAATCAATAATTGCAAAAGTCTCCCAAAATACAGTGTTGTGATTGTGATAATTTTTAGAATTTCAGATTAATTGTGCAGTTGAAAAAAATCACCCTATACATTGCTTTTCCAAAAGTTTCTTATTCGTTTCAGATTCTACAATAATATGTCATCATTCAGAGGTTTTTAATTTCTCTGGCACACTTCCGTTTTTTCTAGAAAACATTTTTGAAGAAGAGCATGATCGAAATTTGGCTCACAAGTAGTGAGAGTATTCCGCACTAGGTAGGAAAGCTTTATTGTCCAAGGATGCAAAGCAGTCATTGAGTTCTAAAATATTCTCTTTAAATTCTAAATTCATATTCAATTGCTAATATTTGGTATGAAATCATTCAATTCAGAATATATTTAGAATTTGAAAAGAATATTTCAGAAGTGACGAACAACTTTGCATCCTTGGAATATACAGCTTTCCTACCTAGTGCGGAATACTCTCACTGCTTGTGAGCCAAATTTCGATAATGCTCTTCATCAAAAATGTTTTCTAGGAAAACCGGAGGTGTGCCAAAGAAATCAAAACCTCTGGGTGATGACATATTATTGTAGAATCTGCAACGAATAAGAAAGTTTTGGAAAAGCAATGTACAGGCTGTTTTTTTTTCAAATGCACAATTAATCTGAAACTCTGAAATTATCACAATTTCAACTCTGTATTTTGAGAGATTGTTGCGATTATTTATTGTACTCATCCAGATTGTTCTACATTGCAAAGTTCATCAAAATTGGATGAGCCATACCAAAGTTATCAATAAAAGTAGAATCGATTGGAGCGAAATTTCGACATTATCATTTTTTGAAAAAATTTTCTCAGAAAACTAGAAGTGTGCCAAAAATCTTAGAAACTCTCAAATAATGACTTATTATAGTACAATCGTAAACTGATAGCGTAGTTTAGGAAACGCTATGTACAGGGTGTTTTTTCAACCTGCACAATTCATCTGGATCTATCACAATAACAACAGCTTATTTTGAAAAAAAATTTGAAGTCAATGAATGTGTTCAACACTATTGTACTACGCTGAAAATTTCATTGAAATCGGATAAGCCATACCAAAGTTATCAATTAAAGTAAAATCGGTCGAATCGGACAAATCACTGTATATTCTCAACGGAGACCCCCAACCATGAACCAAACATTGTTTCGAGACTGTCTTGTCTAGTGTCAACTTATCCTTAAATCTGACGGTCTCCTCCGGAATCACCCTGTATATTCAAGAACAAATGAATTGGCGATCATCGCCGGTAATTCTATCAATTTCGGTCGACCTTAACATTGCAAAATTGACATTGTCTCTTATTTAGCCGTGAAACTGGAATCGTCTTTCGGAAATACCTGTTCCGCCAATCAATCAACCAATTGTGCTTTAATGTTTGGGTATTCAATGGACGCCGAACAAGTTGGAACTGTTACGTAAGTTGATTAGTTGGAAGAGTTTGTTGTAGTTGGAACGGTTAATTTAACAAAGCTCGAGGTGATCAATCATTCGAAAGAAATTGAGGTGGCAATTTGATAACGTAACGAGTAATGGTGATTTACATTTTATCAATATAAGATTAATAATGAAAGAAATAATCAGCATCCTTAATTTCAAGGTTAGGAAAATCCCTTTTTTAACAGAAGTAGTTTTAGTTATTACAGTACTAGTTTCGGTGATTTGTGAAAATCATAGATGGAGCAGTTATAGACCCTTCTCCACGTTGGTGCGAAATGAAGTTCGTTTCGGGCTATCGTTTTATCCATATGTCTGTAATTTTCGAATTTTTTCCCGAAAATCACTGATGAAGAATCCGTTGTCAAAATCGAATCTGTCCGACCGAACTGTCAAACGGAACGAGCTAGCGACTTAGAACTTTTAGATTAGGTCGCGCATTTAAATGCGGCTGTTGAGTTCGTTGATGAGACAAATCGGTTGAATGGTTTCGGAGTTATGGTCATTTCAAATTTTGAGATTAATTCCCTGATATTTCAGGAACTACTCATGAGATTGGAATGAAACTTGACAGATGGTAGGAGCGTAACAACGCACAACTTTTCACAGAATTCCGTTGAGATCACACTGTTAGTGAATTTTCAAGAAATTTGTTTTCGAAATTTTTTCGAATAAATTTTTTTTTTAACACTGTTCAGTGAATTCAGAAAGAACTTCTGTTCGTGCCTTGAACATCATATTTTACTGCAGTGTACCAAATTTCATTTCGATACGAACATAATTCCTGGAGATATTGGGAAAAATCTAGTAGATTTACGCGGTTGTTTCAAGATATAGTTGTTTTTTTCGAAGTAACTCAAAAAATACTAATTCAATCGGAATGAAACTTGGCAACTAAGTTGGAGAGACCGATGGACATTTTTTTGCGAAATTTCGTGATGATCGTGTCTTTAGAACAATTTGAAAAAAAATTCCACAATATTTTGTCAAATATTCAATATTTTTTGTTCTTCTGATCATATTATCCTCATGATATTCTGTATGGACCTTCGAAACGCCATTTTTCGATCCAATCTGTATTTTTGGAAATATTGGAAAAATAAAAAGTTTAATGGGTATATCTGCGGAATCATTGGTTGGATTTTACCCATTCACAGATTCCGCTCCACAATTAAGGTCCAAACCTAATCTACAAATTACTTCCGGAAGAAACGACTTAGAAACTCGATATTTTTAGAGTAGATTTGGGGCTTAGTTACGAAGGTCGAATTCGTGAATGGGTAAAATCCATCCAATGTTTCCGTAGATATACCCATTCAAAATTTAATTTTCCAATATTTCCAAAAATCGGATTAGATCAAATTGAAATCCAGTAGTCCACCGTAAAATCTAGAAAAGCACTGACGTGAAGTCAGCAGCGTTTTCGCGCACGTTCAAAGGATATCACCAAAAGTGAACATGCGCGCAAAAGCTGCTGATTTAAAGTCAGTGCTTTTCTATGTTTTTTAAATATCATAATGTCGAAATAGCATGTGATAAGCTACAAATCATCAGAAGTCACCCTTTCAATCATGAAGATTATGAAAAAAATTTTCAAAAAACACTGCCGTGAAGGCAGCAACTTTTGCGCGCATGTTCAATGTAGATGACCGCTTCAACAACGAATTTGAAGATATTGTTGTTACGGTCAGCCTAACGGCCGACTGCGTAAACACAATAACTTCCGAAAGAAACAACTTAGAAACTCGATATTTGTAGAGAAGGTTTGGATCTTAATTACGAAGGCCGAATTCGTGAATGGGTAAAATCCACCCAATGATTCCGTAGATATACCCAATCAAAATTTTATTTTTCCAAAAATACAGATTAGATCGAATTGAAATCCAGTACTTCATCGAAAAATAACAGTTCGAAGTTTCATACAGAATTTAATGAGGATGATATGATAAGAAAATCATAGAAATTTTTTTTTTCAAATTGTTCTAATGACACGATTATCACGAAATTTCGCATGAAGTTGTCTTTCAGCATCTCAAAACTAGTTGTGGAGTTTTATCAGGACTGAATCAGTATTTCTCGAGTTATACCGAAAAAATCAACGATATCGAGAAGAAAACCTCGAAATTTGACATATTTTTTCCCGATACCTCCAAAACTTATGATCGTATTGAACTGAAATTTGGTACACTGCTGAATTTCGAAAACATTTTTTTTTTAAATTTACTGACAATATGATCCTGACGAAATTTGGCTCAAAGTTGCGCGTCGTTATACTCCACCTAACTGCCAAGTTTGAATCCAATCGCTCAAATAGTTTCTGAAATAAAAAATAAATAACTCCAAAACTTCAAGTGCCTATAGCTCCGAAACTATTCGACCGATTTGGCCCACTAGCGAACTCAACCGCGGCATTCTGATGCGCAACCTATCCTGAAAGTTTCAAAATGCTAGCTCGCTTCTGTCGACAGTTATTGTGTCTACGGCCGGACAGCCAGCCGGCCGGACAGAATCGATTATGACACCGGATTCGTCATCAGCGAGTCCAACCTAGTCAAAATTACAGACATTTGGACAAAACGATAGCACGCTGTTCCCCTAGAACATCCGCGCAAAAAGGTGTTTCCTGATATTTTGACAACCTGACTGTCCAAGAAAATTTCGAACCAATTATCATCAAACGATTCTTTCATTAAACACAGGTATTGCGATATAGGATTTAGCCTCAGATGTTACAGGACAGTAGAATTCAAGAAGTATTTCAAGAAGTTTTGAGTAGCACGTGACATACTCAGTTGAGATTTCGGAATGCAGTTGGAACAAGAGCAGTACTTCTCGGCTTACTGTTCTTGTGGTCTAAATGTAGATTCTCGAGTCACAGATTAAATCTATCTCTTATCTTTCATTTCATCGAAAAATTAAACATATAAGGTTGACAATCCAGAAAGATGCTTATTCTAAGTGATGATTTTTTCTCTGGAAATAACACAATCCCACTAGATAGAACTGAACTGAAAACGAGAACAATTGGGAGCCTTCTATGTAATCCAAAATATCATATCAATATAATAATTCCAAAATATAGCAGGTGTTACTGGATCTCGTTCAACTACATGCTATTGTGATCTTTGGAATTGGAATTACCTATGGCGTCAATCAATCAATGCATTAATATTTGTGTTCTCAATAAACAGGTAGCGAACAAATTTTGACTGACGTAAGCTCAGTAGCAGATCAATTTCCGGATGAGCAACTCCAACATATAATTTAATACTGCTCGGGGGAATAATTTTTATGCTGAACGAAGCCGTTTGGGAAGGACCATGTTCGGAGAAAGATGGGTTTAAAGAAATCCAAAACGACTGAAGTTTCTAGATTTCGAAGTCATTCACATCATTTTTTTTGTTCGAATCCGGTATGTATTTCACTTGTTCCTGATGATCACCTGGCCTTTCAAGGAAATTCAAAATATTTTCTCTTGAATGCCAAGCACCATTCAATATTTTCTGCTCAATCCATTACGATTTTTTTCAAAATTTGCATTGCAGTAATCCTATACTCTGAGGTTATGATTACTATGGGAGAAGGATGGAAGAAATTGAAAATAAATAATTCGGCTATCGAATCATTTATTCAAAACATCTTTTTTGACGGTACGATCCCCACGAAATTTTTATACTGGGAGTCGGCATTTCACAATTTCAATTTGATTGTATTCAAATTGTATTATTCTTCAGGTTTTTTCTTGGTTTTGTCTCTCGATATTTGACAGAGAATTATTAAAATCAAATAAAATTATTATCTATAGAATTCGCCTTGCGGATATAGGGTTTTAAACGATTTGTTGAAAGCAGGTTCAATGTTGAACAATGTACATATCGGAATAGTTTAAACGATCAACGAAGTGATCTATAACAGAGTCATTATCTGACTCCTTCATCAGACAATAAAGCCAAAATTGCAGAATAATTTTCTTGCAATATTTTCTTATTTCATAAACTTTTTTCTGAAATTAATTCTAACTCTATAATTACATAAAGAAACATCTAGAAAAGCACCACCGTGAAGACAGCAGCTTTTTCAATGTAGATGATGGTTGAAATGTAGTTGAAGATGCCCGCAAAACTGCTGCCTTCACGGCAGTGCTTTTCTATATTTTTCTTCGATAACCGCCGGACCGTAAACACGATAACTTCCGAAAGAAACAACTTAGAAACTCGGATATTTGTAGAGAAGGTTTGGACCTTAATTACGAGGGCCGAATTCGTGAATGGGTAAAATCCACCCAATGATTCCGCAGATATACCCATCGAAAATTTTATTTTCCCAATATTTGAAAAACTACAGTTTAGATAGAATTTAATCCAGTACTTTATCGAAAATAACAGTTCGAAGGTTGGTACAGAATTTAATGAGGATAATATGATAGGAAGATCACAGATTATTAAATATGTATTTGAAAGAAAAAATTTAACGACAGGATCACCACGAAATTCTGTACAAAGTTATGTTCCAATGTTCCAGCATCTAGGTGCGAAGTTTCATCGTGATTGAATCAGTATTTCTTGAGTTATACCGAAAAAAACAACAATATCGGGAAGAAAACCACGAAATTGCATAATTTTTCCCCAATATCTCCAAAACTAATAACTGTATCGAATTGAAATTTGGTACACTACTGTGGCATATGGAGCTTAGAGTTTGCGCCGATTTTTTTTCGAATGTGATGAACGATTCGCGAAAAAATAATTTTTCCGTAAAGGATTTTGAAAAAATTTTTTTTTCAAATTTACTGATGGTAAGGTTCGCGTTATTTATGAATATCCGTAAAAGATGCGTCGGCTCCTCAAACAAGCTAATTCCTTCCAAATATAGGGTTTTGTTAAGATCATCTCTGATTAGCTGAAATTCAAGTTGGGATTCCTGATTTCATGTTGATAGTGTCAAATTTATAAGGGAAATGTTCCGCAAATCAACTTGGTTATTTCGGTTGCCGGTTTTTCATTCCGTAAATGTGAAATCTTCGGTTGGTCCCTGAAAAAAAGGTTAATTACGGAATTTGATTGATGAAAAAACGATCTTTCTGGTAACATATCCATAGCATAGAACAATCTTTATTTACTTTATGATCCATGGAACATAGAAGAGACAACAATCAACAATGGAAAAATTACTAGGTATGGTCTATGGATCATAAGGTAAATAAAGATTGTTCTATGCTATGGATATGTTACCATAAAACATTGATTGTCGTTCTTGTGCATAGACTTAATATGTCTATGTTCTCGTGACAGAAAGATTGCTTTTTCATCAATCAAATTCCGTAATTAATCTTTTTTTCAGGAACCTACCGCATATTTCATATTTGCAGAACGGAAAACCGTCAACCGAAATAACCAAGTTGATTTGCGGAACATATCCTGTATAAACTTGACACTATTAACATGAAATCAGGAATCCCAACTCAAATTTCAGCCTAACAAAAACCTATATTTGGAAGGAATTATCTTGGTTGAGGAGCCGAAGCATCTTTTACGGATATTTATAAATACCGCGAACCTTATTATGTCGAATTTGTATTACCGTTCTCCAGTGATAGTAAATTTGTGAAGAAAATTGTGGGTTGACAACTTGGGCCGAAGTCGTCGATTGGATAAAATAATAACGTTCCACAGAACAAGCGCGTAATAGCAAAACGAAGCTCATAATAATTAATAAGGTCTCGTGTTGTCTATGGAACTCATAGGTTTCTGGATATCCGTCAATTCACTGAAATGAAACATCAACTGAAGCATAGTTTCCAATGTTCTACCGTACTTTCTCTGTTTCCGGCACAGGCCGACCTTAATAGAGTATCTAGTAGTAACTTTGATATGAATAGTACGTGTAGTATTGTGATGAGAGGGATACCTACATTCTAACAGCATCTCTTCCGAAGGTTTCCAACCACTACTACGTTCTTACAGATAAATTGCTTTAATTCCACTTATCCCAGTTAATGAGTTCACGACAGGAAATGGGGATACTCACTTGACTGTCCGAGTGCGTCTTCGCTGAAAAAAATTTTTATTTTTAATTTGCAAAGTTTAGTCTGCTTATATTTCGAATTGAACGGCGAATAGAAGATAGGACTTGTCAAAAACAAACAGAATATTTCTTATTGTGCTGTATTGCACGCAATTATTCATTCAGCAACTTGCGATTTTTTGGTTTTTAGCGACTACATTATCACCGATGAAAACTTAATCAGGGGCAGAATATAATTCTTCTCTTAAACATTCAGATTCAGTCTTGTTTTCCAAGACTTGGAAAAAGAGTATTCCTTAACTGAAATCGAATAGTAAGGTGCTAAAATAAATATTTGAGTTCGCTGTGGATAGAATACTGATAACAAAACGGTGTGTAACTACTCTCTACCCCACTAACACTTTTTGCGTCTAACGCACGTTTCGAAAACCAAGTTTCCTTTGTCAAAGACATTTCGTTACTAACTACAGCTACAAGTGTCATGTTGAACGAGTGAGTGGATGGTATACAAGACCCATGGGTAAGGGTTGTTGAAGGCCATTATGGTAGTGCTGGGCTATCAAGGGTGAGTCAGGTATGTATTTGGAAAAATGGGTTACTAATGAGGGCGAGATCATTGTTAAGCAATCTGTCTTCTATCTTGAACATATGTATACCTTCAAGAGTATTTAAGTAAATTTTGCCCGAGCTTTTTTTTTCTGAAATTAACCGGTCATTTGATTTCAGAAAAATCCGTAAAGCTATTGAAAAACAAAATTTACTATACTCTTGAAGGTATACATATGTCCAAGAGAAAAGACAGATTGCTAAACAATAATCTCACCCCCATTAGTAACCCATTATTCTAAATACTTACCTGACTCACCCTTGATAGCCTAGCACTACCCTAATGGCCTTTAACAACCCTTTCCCATGGGTCCTGAATACCATCCTCTCACTCGTTCAACATGACACTTGTAACTGTAGTTAGTAACGATATGTCTTTGACAAAGGAAACTTGGTTTCCGAAACGTGCGTTAGACGCAGAAAGTGTTAGTGGATTAGAGAGTAGTTACACACCGTTTTGTTTTCAGTAAGGTGCTAACTATCACCTAAATGTTTGAGATTAATGTTAGAAGTATCCGATATCAAGAGAGACGAAGAAACTGATAAAAACCATCTCATTTCAGAAAAAAATGATAACTATATTATTGTATTATCATTCAATTTGGCCTATTATGCATGATTCAATAATCCCAGTAGGTTAAGTCGTTAACTTAGTCAAACTCAAACTCAAATGAACGGTGGGCCTGACCTAATGGTTTTATTATGTTAACAGCTTTAAATTGAAAAACTATAGAACAAATATTTGTATGAAATGTCGTTCATCAGAACAAGTGCGCAGAAAATGTGGAAAACACTGTCAGATGATGAAGGTGAACTAAAAATAAAATTCAACTCAGTTTAAGGTTATAATAATGTTCACATACGATTTGAAGGTGTTCAGAATATTCATCCATTATGCATATCAATTTCCATGGAACGAAACTGATCACGGTTCCGTGTTCATTTTTGGTATGTCGTGAATTATAAGAACTGTTGTTATTATTTGTCCTCAATATTTTAGATGTAGGCATGCGACATCCTCATATGATTATTGTTTTCTCTTAGACAACTGTTATGAATAACGATTCGAGATTCAATTTTAATGTTGTAGGAATAGGGATAGGTCTTTATTATTTTTTAGGTTTTTTCACTCTCAATATCTGAAACAGAACTATTAAAAATTAAATGAAATTGTTTTTCATGGAAAACGCCCTTACAGATTCTAGAATTGAACTATTTGTCAAGGGCAGATTCTTGAAAAACAGATTACCTAATGAATAATACAGGAATAATGAAACGGTAAACAAAGCGAACTGTGATGTTTCAGAGTACAAATCTGACTCTTTCATCAGACATACGATAACATTTTTAGAATTATTTTCTTTCGACTTTTCGTTTTGAGACTTTTGACAATTTTACAACCTAGTGAAAACCCAGAAAAAACCTAAAAAACAATGCAAAACCCTCCCTAAATATAGCTTTAATCGATACTTATAAGTCCTTATTGTTTAACACTATTGAGGTTCTTGGAAATTGTAGGATATCAAGAATAAAAGTTCAATATACATGGGAACATAAAGGTTACGTTTTCTCGAGAATGATTTTGTGATGATTTGTGTTGTAACTCAGCTGCGAACTGTGCTCTATTAACAATGTCAAAGCGACAGACACTTATTCTGGGCGCGTTTTTTAATTCACGAAATCACTTTTTGCGCGCATGTTCTAGGGGAACAGCGTGTTATCGTTTTGTCGAAATGTCTGTAATTTTGGATGGTTGAGCCGAAAATGGTCTCAATCGTCTAGGTTGGACTCACTGATGACGAATCCGGTGACAAAATCGATTCTGTCCGGCCGGCCGTAGACACAATAACTGTCGACAGAAGCAAGCTAGCAACTTGAAACTTTCAGGATAGGTTGCGCATCAGAATGCCGCAGTTGAGTTCGTTAATGGGCCAAATCGGTCAAATAGTTTCGGAGTTATAGGCACTTGAAGTTTTGAAGTTATTTATTTTTTATTTTAGAAACTACCTGAGCGATTGGATTCGAACTTGGCAGTTAGGTGGACTATAACAACGCGCAAATTTGAGCCAAATTACATCAGGATCATATTGTCAGTAAATGAAAAAAAAAAATTTGTTCGAAATTTTTTTCCAAAAAATTTTTTTTTCGGAAAACATTCATCATATCAAAAAAAAAATCCACTCACACTTTGAGCTTCATATTTCACAGCATTGTACCAAATTTCAGTTCGATACGATCATAAGTTTTGGAGATATCGGGAAAAAATATGTCAAATTTCGAGGTTTTCTTCTCGATATCGTTGATTCTTTCGGTATAACTCGAGAAATACTGATTCAGTTCTGATAAAACTTCACAGCTAGTTTTGAGATGCTGAAAGGCAACTTTTTGCGAAATTTCGTGATAATCGTGTCATTAGAACAATTTGGAAAAAAAAATTTCTAGGATTTTCTTATCATATCATCCTCATTAAATTCTGTTAGAAACTTCGAACTGTTATTTTTCCATGAAGTACTGGATTTCAATTCGATCTGATCTATATTTTTGGAAATATTGGAAAAATAAAATTTTGATTGGGTATATCTATGGAATCATTGGGTGGATTTTACCCATTCACGAATTCGGCCTTCGTAATTAAGGTCCAAACCTTCTCTACAAAATAGAGTTTCTAAGTTGTTTCTTTCGGAAGTTATTGTGTTTACGCAGTCGGCCGTTAGGCTGACCTTAAACACAATAACTTCCGGAAGAAACGACTTGGAAACTCGTTATTTGTAGAGTCGGTTTGGGGCTTGATAACGAAGGTCGAATTCGTGAATGGGTAAAATCCGCCCAATGATTCCGTAGATTTACCCATTCAAAATTTTATTTCTCCAATATTTCCAAAAATACAGATTTGATCGAATTGAAATCCAATAATTGATGAGTGAAAAACTTCAAAAAGCACTGCCGTGAAGGCAGCAGCTTTTGCGTGCATGTTCAAATTCGTTGCTGAAGCGGTCATCTACATTGAACATGCGGGCATAAGTTGCTGCCTTCACGGCAGTGTTTTTTGAAATTTTTTAACTATTAAAAATTAAATAAAGATTTTTTTTTACTTTATGCGAAATTCTGTCAATTTCGTACTGTTAGAAATTGAAAAAAGTATAAAATTACTTTTTAAAATTTGTTTCTGAAACTATTCATCAGATTTCAATGAAATTTGTTACAAACCTCTTGGTTGATAAGTTTAGTACCATATAGTGTGCTAAATTTCAACTCGATCCTGTGTTTGGTTTCGGAAATACTGAGGAAGAAGTATGTGTCAAATTTCTATCTTAATCTTCAATATTTCTTGAATTACCTACCCAAGAAAAAGGTACCGCATTGGCAACCAATTTGAACAACAGCTGCTGACTTCAGACAGGATGAGTGCTTTTCTAGAATTTTTATTTGTCACTGTGGCATTACGTTGAGTTTTGAAAGGTTCCAACACCAAGAACGTGTGAAAATATCGCTGATCTTCACACGACATTCCTCACTTGGAGATTGTAATTCCAAGCGAAGTTAATAACATTACTCTTCATCAATTACCGATAATTGTGTCCACGAACAGGAAACCGGCATTCAACAGTAATCATGAAGATGAAGAGGTGCAACATTATCGACGCCTTATCTGCAATGGTTTTTCCCTGGTCATTATTGAAGATTATTAATGTTTGTATTTAATTATTCAGAATATCGAACCGAGGCGAATGAAAATTCCATTTACAATATTTGGCATTCTATTTGACAATGGGGGTTTTTCCTGAATTTGGGTTATTACTGCAAATTCAAATTTGAACTTAATTATTATGGGTTTGATTCATCATTTTCGCAAATTTCCTTCAGAAAGTATTCAAAATCAGGTCTGAAAATTGGGGTTTGGGATTTGTCATGCATGCAATAAGTGACAACGTTGTTTAGTAGAATTGCTTTTTCTGCTATAGAATAAAGAAATATTTATTCCTATTCTGTGGTACACACGTGTTCTTCGTCAATATAACCAAACAATTTCCGTTTGCGGTTTGTCAGTAATATGACAGTATGACACTCTGTGCTCTTTTTTTTCTATTCCTTGGTCGTTGTCTTCTACTCTAACCAGATCGAAGTATGGCTATCTCTGTTTTCCTAAGCGAAGTAACACATTTGACGTCCTTTTCTATCCGAGAAAGCTGAATTCGACGTTGCCATATCGTGCACTCAACACAAATCCCTTTAAATGCAAATCCTCATTTTTATTTTTCAGTTTTAGGTGAACATTTTTTTGAAAATTATATGGTTGAAATGTGAAAGGTTTTTCATGAAAATTACTGCATTTTCGATTAAAGGAAAAACCCCAATTACGGTCCCAATACGACTCCACTAACCACTTATAAAAGTGCGCAATAAAAATGAAGTGAAGAATTGAAAGGGCCGATATTGAATTTGACGCCTCAAGTTCAATATCATCAACAATTTAATTTGACATGATGGAACCTATTTAGTCATTCTTACTTATCCATGTCAATAAAACTTCCTGTGGCTCGGGTACCGGGCATTCTTAAGTGATTTTATAACTGTTACCAAACTCATTGTGTTGCCCAAAAGTAAAGTCAGTGTCACCAGGCGTGAAGTTCACGACCGAATAACTTCCTGAGTATCGATTAAAGCTTATTTTGGGAGGATTTTGCATTCTTTTTTAGGTTTTCACTCCCAATATCTGAAACAGAACTACTAACAATTAAAGAAAAATTGTTTCTTTCATGAAAAACGCCCTTGCGGATTGCACTATCAAACTATTTGCAGTTTCTTGCAGAAAAGATTGCCTAATGAAAATTTTGTTAAATGGAGAGAGTAATTTTGCTCATTGTTCGGTAGAAATTGACCCTATTTGGCAGAATTTACTTGAAAAAGAGATAGAATTAAAGAACTTCAAATCAAATAAATCTGTGTTGCTGTGTTTTCCCAAAACTGTCAATGTACAAAAGTCTCAAATCGAAACGAAAATCGAAAGAAAATAATTCTTGAAATTTTCTGCTTTGTCTGATGAAAGTGTCAGATTTGTACTCTGAAACGCCACAGTTCCCTTTCTTTATCGTTTGTATTGTTCCTGTATTGTTCATTAGGCAATCTTTTCTGCCAGAAACTGCCCTTGACAAATAGTTTGATACTGCAATCCGCAAGGGCGTTTTTCATGAAAAAAACAATTTTTATTTAATCTTTAATTAGTATTTCTGTTTCAGTTATTGGGAGTGAAAACCCATAAAAAACCTAAAAAATAACTTCCCGAGTATCAAAAGAAATTCATAATTAGGTCCTGGATTGTTTATTAGTTATTGTGAATTATTTTACTTTTCGAAAAATTTCGTATTCATAGCTATGCACATTATTGGAGAAAATATTTATAAACATTTTTCTTCTGAATAAATTGGGGAACACTTTTTGTGCGCTTGTGCTCAGGGGGCAAGAGCATTATCATTTCGTCCCAATGTCTTTAATTGTCAGATTTTGAAGTGGACAAGTTCTGCCAAATGATTTCCTAAATATAACTTTTTTAATAATATATTCATAATATACTTGTTGAAGCAACATAGAATAGTAATTTTGCCAATCTTAAAAAAGGGTTGTTACTTAGATTTCATCAGTGGGAATACATTTGAACGATCGGCAAAATCAAATAAAAATTTCATTTTCGGTCTGATTTATCCTTTACGGTGCATTTACAGGAAGCCAAAAAATCTAGCTACCACAAGCCAGTGGACTGATGTCAATTACTGGAATCGTGGAAAATTTGCTCCGTAAAATACACCAGTACATTAATTCATCTAGGAGAATAAAGTATCATCATTAAAAACTCTTGAAAAGCACTGACATGAGGTCAGCAACTTTCACCTGCTTGATCAAATTCTAACTATGCGATCCACACGAAATTTTGCACCTAGTTGCGTGTTTGTAATCTCCACCTGATTAGGAAGTTTCAATCTGATTGCATTTGTACTTCTTGAGATATTCCAAATAACAACGAAATTTGGCTCATTTTTTTTCCTTATATCTCCGAAAGTAAATATCGGATCGGATTGAAATTTGGAACATTGTTGTTAAAAACTGACTTCAAGGTTTGTGTCGAATTCCATGGAAATCTAATCGATATTTTAAAAGAAAAAAATTTTCATCGAGTCAATACCTCATGAGATATCGTGGAGTGAACCTCAATATTTCTAATGAGCCTAACTCCGAAACTATTCAACCGATTCCACCCATTAACGAACTTAACCGAGATATTTGGACTCCAAAGCTTATCTGACCATTTCAAGTCGCTAAGTCTTTTCCTTCGTAAGTTAGAGCACATACGGACGGACGGACGGACAGAATTGAATTTGACCACGGATTCTTCTTCAGTGAGTTCAACCCAATCGTTCAGACCGTTTTCGTCTCAAAATTCTAAAAGTACAGACATCGTGACGAAATGATAACGTCCGGTTCCCTAGAACAAGCGCGTAAAAATCAATTAATCATAATATATCGGCCATTTGTATAAAATCAGTTTCACCACTTTGGCCTCCCTTTGAATAGGTATTTTATTCCATCTTTCATGTGTTTGTTCATGAAACACGCGACATACATCTGAAGTTCATTGTTTCATTTTCACTGTGGGATTCAAATATATTCTGAAATGCATGATTCGAGACCTTTCCCTTAGATAAATGGATCAAAAAACGTCTGCTTCGGACAAAGTTGATGACAGACATCTCTCAAACTTTGCACAGTTATGCACACAGGAATATATCAGGTCAATATTGTCTTTGTTCCTTCCACAAAATAATATTTCCATGACTTACTGTACAGCTTTAGTTAGATTAAGGTTCCAGAGAGCACTCTATTTAACGAGTTAAAATATTCGTCTTGTTACCTTTCTATAAGTGAATAGATAATTAAGGAAGGATGAAACTACTCGAAATAACGGAAACTAATCACAACATCTATTTCATGAACGAACCCATTGCGGAAGTTTCAAAAAATGTGTCACTTTTCGATGATATGCAGTTACTGCAGAATTCAAATTATCTCAATCATTTCTCTTGTTGTTGAAAGCTAAAACTTTCAATGGGGAAATAATTAAGAGTAACAGTTCTCAATTCACCAGATATATATGGAAAAATATGTGTAATTCCCACGATTACAATAAGCAAATTTTCGTATTGTACTCAATTCACGAAACACTAAATTGGGCCAAATAATTATTATTATTATTGTTAGTTTTTTGCTGAAGCAGTAAATTCTAGGTTCAGCTTCTTGATTACCCACAATTGAAAGAAACAAATCAGTTTGGAAAAATAGATGGAATAGTAGAACTTCCAAAACTGATCTACGTAACCTTAACTGGTGTATTGACCCACTTCTGTTCGATTCTATGGTGAGAACAATCGGCGAGAGCCAAAGCAGAGGAGAAAACATTGTAACTATTGATATTATTCCTTCAATCATGTCGATAATCGTGAGAAGAAAGATTTTTCAGTTTTAAGACTAGAATAATATGAACACCATTTAAAAAATTTCGATAGGTAAACTCCATTCACTTTCATAAACTATCCCGGTTGGCCATGACATTCTGACATATTTCACCGTGTATATTTTGAAAATGTTAGCTTATAGTCATTTTCCTGTCAGATAACTAGACAACGTTGTCATCTCTACATAGAGGTCGTATAATTGCGTATTTTTCAAAATGTGAATTTGATAATTCCAAAGACCTAGCTCATGTTGACGGAACTTTTTTCCCAGTTTACACTGGAAATATTTTACCTATAAGAACCTATAAGAGCATGGTGGGAATTTTCAGTTATGATATTGTCTTGTACGGGAATCAAGAATCGAATGTGCAAATTTTACTGAAAAATAATAGATATAGTAGTCCGCTTCTTTGTGATAATTCATTCGAAAAAAAAATAAAAGTACTCGAATAGCCCTGCAGTAAATCTTCTCAACGAACAGCAAATCTATGGAATTCCCTACTTTTCGAAATTCTCAAGGAATAAGTCTACAGAGAACATTTAAACACCTTGTTGCACAACTCGAAATACTCCAGTATGAAAATGTAGTGGTACTACAAAACCTTCTGTGACCTCAAAAGAACTAACTCAATTTACAAAGTTCTTGGAAATCTATGTGAACGATACACTGGGTTTTCACTCACATACGTCGAAAATGTTGGATAGCTTGTGATAAATTATTGATTCCAAATCATCAGGGTTATTATCAGAAAAAGCAGACTTCAATTCTACATAGCACTTCCTGATACTTTGTCTCTGCTTCTTCACTACCTTCGGCATTTTCAGTTTCCAAGCGTGATGATTATGTTGAGCATTTGCCAACGTCTCTGAGAATTATTTTGACATTGCTGATATTTCATGAGTGCCAACCTGCGTCAGTTTTAAGTAAAAAATAACGTGGTACACCTAAATCATAGCCAACCGGGATAGTTTATAAAAGTTAATGGAGTATATCTCAAAGATTCTTCATCACAATCTGCTGAACCTGCTTCTCGTAAACACAAGATTTCATCATTCATGTGTACCTATCATATTTTTTCTATAATTTCAAAACTACATTTACGATCGATTCTTAATCTGGCACTTGATCGTGAAATTACAACCTGAAGGTTCGTACAGAAATTATGCAATCAGAAGATCGTACAATTGTTATACTCACAGATATAGTGAGTCGCACAGCGTTCGGAGGTTGTTACTGAATCTATTAATTTGAAGAAGCTCAATTTTGCTCCTGAATTCACGTCAATGCTTTTTTATTAATTTCACGAATAATGAACTGTATTGATTGAAAGACTATTTTTAAATTATCAGCACATTTTCAAGGCACCAAACAAGTATATCTCCAACGTAATATCTCAGAATTCCCTGAATGAATCAATATGCTTCCTCATGATTAATTCCATAAAAACAATTCAATCGGTGATTAAAAAATCTTTTTCAATTTCATCTGTTTTCCTCGAATGTTTCGAATATAATAAATATTGAATTCCTGATTGCCGTAGCCTTCAGCTATACGATTCAGTCGATAAAAACATTCCTTAAATCTTTCGAGTGGAATAGAATTGATTTTTTTGCGCAATATCTCTGCAATAAGAATCTAATATTCACCTTTATGCGACCAATAAACAAATTATTTATGACTGAAGAGTAATTGAATCGATTTGATCATTTATCGAATATGAAATCATTGAACTGTTTCGTATTGAAGGTAATTTTGTAATGATATAGCCATTTATGAATAATTCCTATATTTTCTTGGCAAAATCATTATACCTTTCTGTGAAATTTGTTTTTGCTCAAATACCTTGTGAAGAATTTCTTAGGCGCAAAATCTTCCGAACGCACTAGGGATATACCGATGATAATTTCATTTTCTCACTTTTTCGGGAAAATCCGATTCAATCGCTGTGAAATGTTCCAATTACTTATAAAATAACAATTCACATGTTAAATTCCGAGAAGATCATATCATCAAAAGTTTAAAAAAAAAATTGACGAAATAACATTTTCAAACCCCAAGCTTCAATAAACGATTTCCCGATCAGAATTTGGGAGACTAAAAAATACTGTCTCATTACGCTTCCTCTGAATATTGGAACTTCTATGTTCCCGGATTAACCTTGACATTGAGTGTGCATCATAAATTTTCTACCACTTATCAAAATATTCAACAAGAATGACCCTTGTTGTTTTTATTGAGGCATCCAGTTATTGGCAAAAAATCCATATATTACCCTGCGATGAAATGGGAGAAACAGCAAGGTTAATCAATGGTTTCTTGATAGAAGACCGACAAAATAATCATTCATATCGCAATACATGCACATTGTGGAAACAAAACATCATATGTGAAAGCGAATAGTTGTCCATACATTTTCTTGATATCCCTAGATACATCTGAATCATCAATGTATCATATTCTGAAAGAAATATCAAATTACATTGCTAATTGATCGAAAAAAAACTTGAGTTTTCAACAGGTTCTGTTACCAACACAAGACATAGCGATCAATGAATAATTGGCGCCTAGTCATCGACCTCTTTCGAGCTGTTATTTAAATATCTAGTTCTTCGGGGGAAATCTAAGCTCTGCTACCAAACACAAGATCAATCACTGATCACCTTGGTATATACGGAATAACTGGAAAAGGAAGAGTGAAGAAGTATGAATTAATGCAGGTTTTCTTGATGCTGATGGATTTGTACAGTCATCTTCTCTGAAGAACAGTTATGGTGAAAGGCTGAAAAAACGAAAAAACTCAAGACGTAATAGACAAGTTAAGAACAGTTAGGATAAAATGGAATATATATCAAAGTCGAAGATTTTTTTTCTGAAACTACTGAACCGAATTCACTAACTGTTTTCATGAGATCTTTTACTGAGTTGTGAAAGGTACTCAAATTTTCTAAAAGAGGTCTATTCTATCATAGCTGAAGGGATCAGCTGAATATAAATGAAGAGAACTATCCACGTTAGCTGTTAGCAGTAACAAGCATGGAAACATATCGGAAATAGCATCAGATCAAGGTCCAGAGTGTCCCTACAAGTGGATTTGTGTGTAGAAACAGGTAGAATATGGAGTGCCTCAGTGATCCATATTTGGGACCAGACAGTTGATATTTATGTCGACGACTCTTCTTTCCTCGAGGGACCGTATGCAATTTTTTTAAGATAATAATAATGTTGTTACCTGTATATGAATGAATTAACTAAGAGGAATACAACAACTCAAGGTAATCATAACATTTATTTCATGAATGAACCACACTGAGCCCTTTGGCGTCCAGAGAGAGTAAAATGGCCATCAGTACATCAACCTTCAAAGCTGTCTTAGTCCTTTTAACTTATGGCGAAAAATCTCTTGGATAAATGAAACACCAAAAGTAGATGGTTCTCCGGCAGCTCAGCGACGAAAAAATCATACTTCATCGCAAAACGCTCACATCAGTAACATTCCACTCTATCAGAAGTACTTGGAAGCGCTGGTACAACTAATCACGATAACTTTATACCATGAAACAGAAAACAACACTAGAAGAGTTGCAGCACCTAAAAAAAGGATTGAACCTAATCGATAACAGCTTTGGTTAGATTAAGGTTCCAGAGAGCACTCTATTTAACGAGTTTGTGAGTTAAAATATTCATCTTGTTACCTGTCTATAAGTGAATAGATAATTAAGGAAGGATGAAACTACTCGAAATAACGGAAGCTAATCATAACATCTATTTCATGAACGAACCCATTGCGCCTCGGCGTTTGAAGAGAGTAAAAAGACCACTAACGATTCGAATCAACCCTCAAAGCTGTGATTAAAACATCTTACTCCTCGAGAAAATCCTCTCGACTAAATGGAACTCTAAGGTCAATCGATGGTTTTCGCTCAGCTAATCGATGGAATCATCGTCATTATCGAAAAACGCTCAACATGATAACATAAAATGCCACTGGAAAAGTTGCAGCACTCAGACTAAAAGCACAGAAACTTATCGAGATCAGCTTCAGATCAAGCTTCCAGATAGTACACGTGGGTTTCCGAAGGAAAATATGTAAAATATGGAGTGCCTCAGTGGTCCAGATGAGGACCAATACATTCAATATTTAAATCTACTATTTTTGTATCTTCTAGAGTTACTTGCATAGGAGTCAAAATTAACTAAGAGAAATATATTGACTCAAAATTACTGAAGGTAATCTCATTTATTTCATGAACGAACTAATTCCGTTTAGCCCTCGGCGGCTGAAGACAGTAAAATGACCCTAACGATGTAGACACATCATGCTAATGATGTTCTTTGTTCGGGAAAAAAACAGGTGCGTTCAAAATGAATCAGCTAATAACGAGAGTTGTAGTATTAAGATCCTTCCGTGGAAAATGCCGGGACATCCAATTTCTCAGTTTGACCGGGCAAGAATAGTAGCCCTACATCAAGAACCTTTGTCGAACCACCAGATTGCGCAACGTTTGAATATCCCACGGGCTTCAGTAAGGCGCATAGTGCCCCTTTTCCTGGAAACCGGTAGCGTTGCCCGGAGACCAGTGCCTGGTTGACCCAGAGTAACTTCTGCAAGGGAAGACCATTATATCTCAAATTTTACTCGAAGGAATCGAAGTGTATCTTCAACAGCTCTTCGAAATAATTTTTCGAGGGCCTATAGACGGGTAGTCTCAACCAGTACCATAAGGATAAGGTTTTATTCCAAATTTAAGGGCAAGAAGACCTTTAAGAGTACCTTGGCTATCACCTGGACATAAAGCTTTCCGTCGGAAATGGGCAGAACACCACCAAGACTGGGTTTTACCACAATGGCGCAACGTACTTTTTTTCTGAAGAGTCACGATTCGGTTTACAAAGTGATAGTCGACCAGAAATGGTTTGGAGAGGTCCAGGCAGACAAGAGCGACTCAATTTCGCCCAAGAAGTTGTGCCCTTTCAAGGCGGATAATTAATGTGCTGGGGGGGAGGGGGTGGTATAATGTTCGGTCGCCGTTCCCCTCTTATTATCTTGGAACGAACAATGAATGGTGCCATCTACGTAGAAAACATCATTGAACCAATCATTGTTCCTCTGCGCAACGAATTTGGGGATAATTTCATTTATCAGGATGATAACGCCTCACCACACCGCACACGAAGGGTTCAAAATATTCTTCAAGAGAACAATATCCAGAGAATGAACTGGCCTGCAAACTCACCAGACATGAATCCAATTGAGCACGTATGGGATTACTTAGGGAGAGCAATATCCAATCGCCAAAACTCACCTTTAACTTTTTAGGAATTGAGTTTAGCCCTTCAGGACGAATAGAACAATATGCCTAAAAATTTCATTAATGACTTGATTCGTGGGATGCCTAGGCGTATTGGGCAGTTGATTGAAAGAAGAGGTGGTAATACGGACTATTGAATTTGGATTCAGTTGTGGAATAACTATAATTTATCAAAAATAAATAATCGATAAATTTGAATTTTTCCTCATTTTTCCTATTTTGTCTCATCCTGCATAAAGCAAAGAGTAACGAACAAAGATATTTTAGCAAATATATTGCAGTTGAAATAGAGGAAAATATTCGTCTCATTTCCAAAACATAGATTGTTTATTTCTTGAGAAACCTAGTGGACCAAGACTTGACGATGTGTGTACATCAACCTTTAAAGCTGTCATTAAATCATCATATTCTTCGCGAAAATCCCTTTACCAAATGAAACCCCAAGGTCAATCGACGGTTCTCGGGCAGCTCCTGGACGAAATAATCATTCATGACATTCATTATCGCAAAACGCTAACATTGGTAACATTCCGCTCTATCAAAAATACCTGGAAGCTATTGATTACAGTACGCTGGTACCGCCAATCACCACAACATCCGTATCGGTGGTCCCAGTCCAATGGAACCTAATGGTACCGTGCTCTGTTACGTATTTGTGTGTTTAAAACGTACACAACAATAAACGTAGTTTTCAGTAGAGAAAGAGAGATAAACGCCGGCCGAGCGACAGTGGTACCGACGGGTACCACGGCCTGCCTCTATTCGAGAGAAGGGAACAAAGTCTAGCTTAGCTTATTCACGATGGCGTCGGGCCGGTTGAATTGAACTTACTATCGTTCCGGCTTGAGCGACGTCAGGAGCGTTAGGGGGGCCATACCTGTGAAGGTTAACCAGTAGGATGGAATGAGGAGATAAGTCGGATGATATATAGCAAAATGGGTCACCGGGGAAACCTGTAGATGGAAATGTGTCCTTGTGATGAATTAAACTCTATGCTGTTGTGTATTTGAAATTTATTCCTACACTCTAATTTGATATAAACATGGTGCTTTTGGAATTCTCATATTCCATTGAATTCCAATATTCGAGAAAAATATTTTTTTAGGATTTCTATTTGTATTTCTTCGATTAAACAATGTTTCAATGAAACACCCAAGAAGCTCTCGTGAGTTAGGATATCAGTTGTGTTCTGAGTAGGCTTCATTACTATGTCAAAACAGTGTGCAACTATTCTCTAATCCACTTACACTTTCTGCGTCTAACTCACGTTTCGGAAACCAAGTTTCCTTTGTCAAAGACATATCGTTACTAACTACATTACAAGCGTACCTGTTGCCAACCGTACGGTAATTACCGTATTTGTACGGTAAATTGACACCAAATACGGTATACGGTCCAAAGGGGCTACCGTACGTCGAAATACGGTAATTTCAACTAGATTTATTTTACCACATCTAAATAATATTTCAACACAATTTTTCAATTAATTTTGTGAAACTGAATACCCGGAATATATTCTGCTGAATAAACTCACAAATATTATATTAGAGAAGAAAAAAAAAGAATTTCGTTCGTTGTCATAAATTATAAAATAACTTCAAGTGTTCGAACAGGTGCCGGATGTGAATTAGAATTTAATATTAATTCGTTGAATGGAAATGCTGAATGCGAAAGAGTATTGATTAAAATCAACAGGATTAAAACAAAGTCTAGGAATAAACTGATTACAAAGACAAAAAACGGCTGTCTTCTTACGAGTCAGTGTGAAAAAAAGTGTAAACTTTGTTTATTTCACACCCACACAAGCAATGCATTATGAATTATGTGAAAAATATTCTTTCAGCACTAGTCTATAACAGGGAGGTGACCAGTTTGATTTTGATACATAAATTCCAGATATGGTTATTTTTCATCGAGTGTTTTATAAATTATTTATAAATTGTGCATTGTTTTTTTTGATAAATCTTTCTCCTTATGTTAGTATGATCAGAGACTAGGGAATAAACATTGGTTAGTTAGCCTTTTTATTCTGTAGTACGGTGTACGGTAAAGGTCCACCGAATACGGTAATTTTTTCGTACCACATACGGTTATTTCAAGTAGCTAGGTTGTCAACGCTGCCTGTTGCACTAGTGAGAGGATGGCATACAGGACCAATGGGAAAGGGGGTTAAGGTCATTAGGATAGTGCTGGGCTATCAAAGGTGAGTCAGGTGAATATTTGGAATAAGGGAATACTAATGGGAGTGAGATCATTGTTTAGCAATCTGTCTTTTCACTTGAACATACCTTCAAGAGTATTTAAGTAAATTTTGCCCGAGCTTTTTAATAGCTTTACGATTTTTTCTGAAATTGAATGACTTAATGAATTAATGAAATCTAATAGAAATTTTCCTAAATTTTGGGCCCGATACGTCGACGACGTCTTCGCTGTAGTCGACGAAAATTTTGATGTAGAAGAATTCACCGATATAATGAACAGTCAATACCCTTCCATCAAATTCATGTACGAATTCGAAAACAACGGTTCCATTCCATTTTTAAACTTGAAATTATCTAGAGACAACACCACAACAATTAGTTTCGAAATTTATAGAAAACCCACAAACTCGGACTGTTATACTCCGGTCGACTCAGTGGCACCCTGGTCACATAAAACAGCCAGCCTACACTTTCTGATTGATCGTTTATTCAGGATACCGCTCAGTGAAATTAATTTCAACGAAGAACAAAATAAAATTTTCCAAATTGCTGAACACAACGGTTACAATAAGCACTTAGTACGAAAATTGATTACCAAACATAGATAGAAACAATTTTTCAAAGACATATCTTTAATGAAAGAAACGGGAAAAAATAACGGTTTCAGGGCATTTACGTATCACCCTGAAACGTACAAGAAACTTCTGAACATTTTCAAAAAAGTAGATATTGAATTAGCTCTCACAACCGCCCCGAAAACCAGACAATTTTTGGGAAATACGTTTGATAAATTTCCGGATGAATTGAAATCGGACATATACGAAATAAAATGTCCAGACTGCGGCAAATCTAACATCGGACAAACAGCGAGGAACATCAACACGAGATTCAAAGAACACAAGAGCCATATCTGTAACAACCATCCTGACAAATCGGCGGTCGCGAATCGCGTTTTAAAAACCGATCATTTAATTTCAGAAAAATCCTTAAAGCTTTTAAAAAGCTCGGGCAAAATTTACTTAAATACGCTTGAAGGTATACATATGTTCAAGAGAAAAGATAGATTGCTAAACAATGATCTCACCGCCATTAGTAACCCATTATTCCAAATATTTACCTGACTCACCCTTGATAGCCCAGCACTACCTTAATGACCTTAACAACCCTTTCCCATTGGTCCGGTATACCATCCTCTCACTAGTGCAACCGGTACGCTTGTAATGTAGTTAGTAACGATATTTGACAAAGGAAATTTGGTTTCCGAAACGTGCGTTAGACGCAGAAATTGTTAGTGGATTAGAGAGTAGTTACACACTGTTTTGTTATCAGTATTCTATCCACAGTGAACTCAAATATTTATTTCATTACTATGTATTTACGCCACCACAGAACTGTTTATTTCGAACGCAAAGTGCATGGTGGTCATAATCGTTTTAATAGAAAAATGTTTTCGTGGTCCAGAATCGAGCCTGAGTCCTTTCGATCAAGGCTCCGTCGCTCTGGTTCTACTGACTGTGTCTTCATTTCGTTTAGGACGAAGAACACAATGAGCTCTCAATCAAATCCATGGCTCATATGAAAACATATGCAACTGAATAAGTCATTATACTTGGTAGATAGAATCATCTAACGTATTGGTATTAAACATGCACGCAAAAGATATGATGAATGCACGTCAGTGCTTTTCTAGAGAGTTTTCTTTGTGGAGGATTTAATTTCATTACACAATTTTCTTCCTCTAGATCAAGTGAAAATTAACCCTACTTCATACAAGTTGATGTCTATCGTGTATGACCTGCTTAAGATTTCCTCAGTCGTGACTGTCGTGAGCTATGACTTCACGCGTTCATTAGAAGTCTAGATATTCTGCAAAAGGTTGAGATTTTCTGATTTAATTATCTGAGAAAGGTATCACCAATGGGATCTGTATAATTTTCACCTTTGGATTAGCATATAGAGAATATGGGGATACTAACAGATGAAATCAAATCTAAACCTGTCTCTGATTCAGTTTCTGAATAGATTAAGGATTGTTGTATTGAGTCCTCATAATTATAGAGGAATATAAAGCGAGATTTTTGTTGCGAAAGACAACTTACAATTTTTGGTTAATTAGTTTTTTTGGGGTGTATTTAATTCTTTCGTAAGAATGCGCAATATTAGTTATTTTCCCATTTTTCACTCCATTCCAGTTTTTATTTTCCCGAAAATTCTTGAATATTAAAAGTGGCAACATTGCGTAAGAGGGTTTTTCCTTTAAACAAAATGCAGTAATTTTCATGAAAAATCTTGTCTTGAGTGAACGATATGGCAACATCGAATTCAGCTTTCTCATAAAGAAAAGGACGTCAAATGTGTTACTTTGCTTAGGAAAACAGAGATAGCTATACTTCGATCTGGCGAGAGTAGAAGACAACGACCAAGAAATAGAAAAAAAAGAGCACAGAGTGTCATACTGTCATATTACTGACAAATCGCAAACGGAAATTGTTTGGTTATATTGACAAAGAACACGTGTGCACCACAGAATAGGAATAAATATTTCATTATTCTATAGCAGGAAAAGCTATTCTACTCAACACCGTTGTCACTTCGTGCATGCCTAGCAAATCCCAAACCCCAATTTTGAAATCTGATTTTGAATACTTTCTGAAGGTAATTTGGGAAAATGATGAATCAAACCCATAATAATTATGTTCAAATTTGCATTTGCAGTAATAACCCAAATTCAGGAAAAACCCCCATTCTTACGATTTTTTTTCAACCATTTGCACCAAAAAAACGAACTCTTTCGTTGAAAAAAATTTTTCTCTTTCGGAAACTACTCATCAGAAATTGAAAAAAAATGTTTTTTTTCTTGGTATCGCTTATATTTCTGGAACTGAAAAAAATACTGATCCGACCAGGATGAAACTTGGTAACTACGAATGCTGCTGCACAATTTTGTGCAAAATCTCGTAATGATCGGAACAATAAAACAAAAATACGCCCACCAGTTTGAACAAGCGCGCAAAATCTACTGACTTTCTCAAATGGAGATAATGTTCTACGTTTACGATGAGTAAAAATGCATAATCTCCAGCTTTTCATTTCAATCTCACAGTTATAATAAATAGGAAGCCGGTATCCAAGCAGATACTTGAGTCTTTGTGAAATGGAGAGTTGCAATTGACCGTGCATATAATGGATAATATGTAGGTACACGAACAATAACCATGGAAAAAAGGTTAGCATCATTCTCAAGACTATTTCACAATGAACTGATAACTTGAATGGATCGTGACTCAAGTGAGATTTAAGCACGTTTGAATACCTGTGCATTCGTGGTAGAACTGATTCTGGGATATTATTCATGCGCTCAAGAGCAAAATTAGAAATATGCGGGAATATATCTTATCGAAAAAGTAGAATTTGACATAGTAGGAAAGTGTGGGATGTATTCGGCTTCTAGAATTGTGACAAAATGAATTGGCGACTGGCCGTAACTCCACCGAGTCCGAAATCTATTTTGCTTCGATTGGACCCAAGTTACAATACTTAAGGTGGTTCCCAAAATATTCCAAGAATCTCGAATTATTGACTGCTGGCCATTCTAAGATTTAACTCTTACCACAACCTGAATTCGTAATTATCAGCCTTCAGGAACTGGTCAAAATAGGGACTCAAGAGCCTTTATTTGGATTATCCAATCCCAATGTCTGATTGGCCAGGGTTTGGTTCTAACAACAACAAATTTCTGTTTTCGTCCAATTTTTAGCTAGCCCTTATTTAGAAAGGTCAATCATCCCTGGTCAATTTCAATTCTGCTTGACCGTCATTTGCAAGCGATTACTTTCCTGAGAAATGACCTGAGAAAATGAGCTGATACTAAAATAAGTAAAATGAATCGAACCAAGATATTACTTCTCATGAATCTTATGCGCATGTTCTTTGATAATGAAGACATAAATTCAGAATCTAATCATAGAGTTATGATCGGGCTTCAAGATTTTAAATAAACATCAGTTGAATAAGTAAATAATCTGGAACCAGCGATGTCTAATAAACATGGAGGTAAAAGAAGGGGAGGGAGCATATCCTATATTTCCCTTGTACCAAAAGTGTCACACACTTTTGAGAAAGTTCTGTGGATTTTTCCCATACCAATATGGCCGACTTCGAACGACTTAAACGTTGAATATTTTTATTATTCAACGTTTAAAGGTTGATTCTCACTATAGGTTCCATCACCTTCCAGTATCCCTTCCGTATGATTTAAGTAAAATTTAGTAGGCAAAAATATCATGTTGACGGAACGTATAGTTACATCAATTCATTCACACCTTATATATTTTACGGAAAGGATACTGGAAGGTTACGGAACGTATAGTGGGAATCAGCCTTCAAGCGTTCAATATTTTTATTAATTCAACGTTTAAATCGTTCGAAGTCGGCCATATTGGTATGGGAAAAATCCACAGAACTTTCTCAAAAGTGTGTGTGACACTTTTCAAACGTTATGCCCCTCCAATCTTTTCCTACCTCCATGCTAATGAATGTGTTTTTTCATTACAATAACTATAAAATATTTATAATGAATTTGTGTTCCGCTTGCTCCCTCGTATATGGTACCTTCACGCTCACCTAGGAAGTACTAAAAAACATCATGTTTGCTACCTCAAAATTGATGCGGAACTAAGTACTTCTTAAGTGCTATGGTTGGTATCAATGTCATACAAAGAAATATAAAATGAAGGTATATTTCAAGCTCTTCAGCTTTTGTACAAGATTATTCATTACTGTAACCCACCCCTTATCATTGATATTATCGGCTATAGAAAAATGTATTTCCAAAAACACAAATTTTTATGCAGAGGCAAATAACTCAAAATCGGTATAAGATCGACGAAGATTTATGAAATCAGGGCGAAATACCATTCTATGAATTCAATAATATACCCTTTCGATAATTTTCAAGTACATAGCTCCTGAAATCTTCACGCTATTACATTTTTGATGACGTTTTATCGAGAAATAAGGAATAACAAGTTTAACATGAACTTTTTTTCTGAGTTAATAATAACGGTGATAAGGAGTAGGTACTATGCATAGTGGACAATAAAGTATCTCTCTAGTAATGAAATTTCACCCTGGAAATATCAAGGTCATAAAAATAGTGGAAAAATTGCCGTCGAAATATATTCAATAATTCCGCTGAAAATAAGTTTGCGATAACCATGAATTTGCATAAATATATTTACAAATTTTTTGTCATATATCTATACACAGCTATTCATCACAAATAAAATGTTTATTTTCGCAATTATCTCTGGTGCATAACATTTCGAATAATTTCATAATGAATTAATACAGTAGACTTCATAATGGAGGATAAATATTTCGCCTGGTACTAAACGAAATCTGTGGGGTACAGATATGAAAATAAATGAAATAATTTCTGACCCTATCAATTCGACATCAGAAAACTTTTATACATGTCCACATGCTTGGACTTGAAAATCGCACGAGGTGAACACTCTTGTTCGGCAAATATTGATTTGTTTTATTCTTATTTTATGCTGTTGTGAATATAAATGAAGTTGTTTGTGATTGGTTTTTTTTTCGGGGGGCATTCTGATGTTGAAACCATAAGAAGAACATTAAACTTCGACAAGTTCTTGATTGAAGCATTGGGATTCATGAATTTTTCTGGACATATCGAGAAATAATTGGAGATAATGATAATGAATAAGTAATTATGTATGCAAATGAGTTGCCAATAGAGGTGACAGAGACAGAGAATTCGATGAGACATCGAGTTTTTTGAATTGGTGCCAAATTTGAATAAAAAATCATTCGGGATATTCCTGCGGATTTGGAATAAATGTCAACAAGATGGCTCCTGGAATTCTTGTGGGAGGTTTCGTGACTACAACATATGCTATGAGGCACCGTTTGGGACAAAAGTGTTTTTGCAAATATATTTATTTTCGAGTCGGTATAGTTATTAGTTACAGCAATATACCGGGTATTCCACGAATACCATTCGTTAGAATATTTTTGGGAATGAATCAAAATTCAAATTTGCAATTTCGGACATGAGCTTTTACTATAGAGATGACTGAATGTAAGTTTTTTGAGATTTGGGGACTTCCGGATTCACCGGAAGTGACACCAACTTTCGTTTTTCAGATGATGAGCCCCATATTTTATAATGAAAATAGATTTCTTATGGAATTCTGAGTTATCTCAGTGTGAAATTTTTTAATTTTTGCCAGAAAATTATTTTCAACGTGAAATTCCAATAAAAATTGAAAATTGCGTTCTGCTGAAACATGGAAATCTTCCAGGTTTTTCATTGGAAAAATGTCATTTTTAGGCTTCTGCGAGAAATAAGAATTATGCTTCTGTCTCAAAAGTCAGAATTGAAACTCACGATACAGAAGATTACCAAAGCGTTGTCAAAGTTGGCAATTTCGAAAACGTGAAAATAACTCAATTTTTTCAAATTAGAATTTTTTTATGGCCATAATGGAATCTGAGTTGAAAAAAAATGTAGTTGTGGAAACAACAACAATAATATTCATATTTTCTGAGATTCATATTTTCTGAGATATTCGTAAAAAACAATGTATGTACGCGATCACATTTCGAATTTCATTCTCCCCAGAAAAAAAATTATTGTCTCGAAGGGAATGGGTGAGATATTGAACATTTATTCTAGATAGTATTCAAAGAAATTCTAAATTTTCAGTTTTGCCTGTATTTTTAGGAAGATTGATATTAGAAATGTAATCGGGACTGCATATCTCAGAAAATATTAATTTTAGGGCATTGGTGTTGTTTCCACACCTACATTATTTTTCAACGCAGATTCCATTATGGCCATAAAAAAATGAGGTGCTAATTTGAAAAAATTGAGTTTTCACATCTTCGAAATTGCCAACTTTGACAACTCTTTTGTGACCTCCTGTATCATGGGTTTCAATTCTGACTATTGGGTAGAAGCATTATTCTTATTTATCGAAGGCGCCAAAATATGGCATCTTTCCAATGAAAAACCTGAAAGATAACTATGTTTCAGCAGAGCGCTTATGGAATATCACGTTGAAAAAGAACTTTCTGACAGAAATTCAGAAATTTCACATTAAGACAACTCAGTATTTCATGAGAGATTTATTTTCATTATAAAATATGGGGCTTGTCATCTGGAAAATGAAAGTTGTTATCATAGATGGAATTAATAAATATATTGGAACTCACGTTTTTCTATATATGGAACCCCCGACTCGTAAATGTATTGTGTTTGGTAGAAAACAAATATATCTGAACGAAAAATGAATATATACATACATGAAATAAATGTATAGCTGCAGCTAATAAATATTTTAACATGAAAATAAATATATTTACAAAGACACTTTTGTCCTTAACAGCGCCCATTTTCGATGCATGTTTGGGCATGTCTCAAAAGTCTCCAAAACATAAATAAAATTTCCCTTCTCGTGTAAACATGTCCATGTTGGGAAGTCAATCGAAAGATTTCAGAAACTCGGTTTTCATTTGGTGAAGTTTCAAAATAGAATACTTATGATGGTGTAATATAGCAAACATATAAAATTCTTCAGATACACTAGTCCTAGCTTTTGTCACGAAACAACACCTATTAAAGTAATAATAATCTTCTATATTCAGAAACTTGACGGAGTTGTGAAAATAACGGTTCGATTATAGATGCTCTCACTGTCCGTCCGATCAGAATTATAAGGCAACCAGTTAATTATATGTTACCATGACCTCTCGTGGTAAAGTATTATTTCGTTTTTTGTGCTCCCTTTATCCAATTATGAATGCTATTTTAATAACGGTTAGTGAAATTTAAATTGTATCGAGAGAAGAATATGTTGGGTTCATCCATTCAGATGATAATAATACGAAAGGTCAGTGATTCTTAGCGCCTCAATTATATTTCAATTTAGATTATAGTCTTGGAAACTAGCAGATATATAGCGGAGAGTCTCATATTCTTTATTAGTTAACTTATGATGTATATGTATTTATGTTACTTTATAAACACAAGGAAAAAGAACTCGAAGGTCTGTGGGCAGGGCACAGAAACACAGGAAGAAGAGTTCAGTTTCAGTATCACAGGTGAATATTGAGGAAAAATGTTCATGAGTCAGCCATATATGTTCTTGAATGCATGCTTCTGTACATTTTAAAATAGGAGTAAATTTGCGGAATTATACACCGGAAATAACACAAAGACAACTCAGTTAGTGTACCCTAAACATAGAAAAATTCGTCCTGTCGCATGGAATCAATCCTTGCATACATAGTTGAGTTATTTCATGTAATGTTCGTGGCCACAGTACAATATCTTGTCAAGTTTTTCCCTATGAATTGTTTATATCTGCAGATATTTCTAACAGAATAAATTTTGTTATCATTATCATTATTATTATTAGGAGCTACAAGAGAGAGATATTCTTGTTGTTATTAGAAATAAAACCATATCCGGTTAGACAATTTCTTGAGTATCGTGAATAGTTTTTGTTTCTTTGATTATTGTTTCCCTTTGTTGACATATTTTCTTATCACAATGTAAATAATATATGCCTTTACTATAAATAAAGCAATACCTATCATTATTATTTCGCGCTTGTTCTAGGTAACACTGAAATCCCTGAAGAAGAATCCGTGGTCAAATTCTGTCCTCCGTCCGTATTTTTTGTATTTGTATTTTTTCCGACTATCCTAGGCTTCAACGAAACCCCTCAGAAGCTTAAAGCTGTCCTCTAACTTTCGAAAGAAAAGACTTAGCGCGAGTTGAAATTGTCAGAGTAGGTTTGGAGTCCAAATATCTCGGTTTAGTTTGTTGATGGGCGGAATCGGTTGGATAGTTTCGGAGTTAGGCCCATTTGAAATTTTGAGGTTCATTCCTCGATATCTCATGAAGTATTGACTCGATCAAATTGAAACTTCGTCGACAGTTTTGAAATACCAACGCGCAACTAAAAGCAAAATTTCGTGTGGATCAAATTGTAAGGAAATTTAAAAAAAATTTATACGAAAATTTTAAAATTTTCGATGAAAAGTTTTTTTCTCTGAAAATATTGATAATGATTTCAATGGCATTCGGTACAAACCTTAGAGTGAGTATTTTACAACAACGTTCCAAATTTCAATTCGATCCGATATTTACTTTCGGAGATATAAGGAAAAAAATGTGCCAAATTATTGTTGTTATTTGGAATTTTTATTTCCGCAATATCTCGAGAAGTTCAAATGCAATCAGATAGAAACTTCGTAATCAGGTGGAGATTTCTAACACGCAACTAGGTGCAAAATTTCGTGTTGATCTAACAGTTAGAATTTGAACAAGCGCGTGAAAGCTTCCGTCCTCACGTCAGTGCTTTTTTAGATTTTATTATATTATTATTATTAGACGATGCAGACAACACAGGATGTAATACTATTCAAAGTAGGAAGAAAAACATAGCAACAATTTTTCTTCCAAATTCAACCAGTTTACGTTTTGATATTACATAATTGAATTAGAATATTGAGAATGATATCACTTCAGGATATATTCAATTTTAACCAATACTCCTGAATGTAGACAACGACCTATTGCGTGATGGATATACAATATGCATGTGGTCTGATTAATTTTAACGAACGCCGTATATGTACAAGATTTGAAACCTGTTCATTTTTTTTCCAGGATTAGATCCAGCGTCAGTAGTCTGTCCTTCGGATAAATTCAAATGTCCGGAAGGGAAATGCATTTCCCAGCAACTAGTATGCAATTATCAAAAAGATTGCGAGAAAGGAGAAGATGAATTTCAATCGTGCCGTGAGTATTAACATGTTATATAGTTTCACATCCGCTAATAGTAGGTTCTGTACCGTTATTTTGACGTTCAAATCGCCTACATTATGGACATGGGATTAATGACGAACTGTAGCAGATTACTGCGAATCATAGAATCGTCTAGCGCCTATGTATGCTAGAGGAATTACGGGGGTTTTCTATTCGAAAGGATTTGCTGAAATATGAAAAAATGAGGTCATTTTTCTGCAATTTCTATATTGCGAAAGGAATATCCGGAATTATGGCCTGAGAACCAGCTCGAATAATCTACCAAACTTCTGTCATGCCAAAATAATTTAATATCTAAGCTTTTCTTCGTGGTCCCTCAGCGATGCTCCATACACATACAGTGTGTCAATTCAAAAAGGTAGCACCCTTAATTTCTTTGAACCCATGCAAAAGCAGAAAAAATTCAAAAAGAGTTAATTAACTTTGGTTCCTAGACGTTCATTTCATATGGTCACTTCCAACAGATTTTTATCTGTTAGCATGATGATAGCCCCTTCTTAAATGGGAAGCTTTTGACCTTTTTCATCAATACTTCCGCAAAATAAAACAGAAGAAAAAAGTTAAGATAGCAAAAGTTGCAATGAAAAATAAAAAGGATGAAAAAATTTTTACGAATAGGTCCAATGGAAACATTTCCAAGAATATCTTTGATTCCTTCCTGTGGATAAAAAACAGAACTTCCAGAAGCCATGTTAACATTTTTTCCCAATATTACTGAATTTCTTGTTACATTCATTCAGAAAAATAAATTGAAGGGGTACCAACAAAAAATATAGGTAATGAGAGAATTGAAAGTCAGAGAGCCTGGTCCTCTTTGAACAAGTACATCTCATTAGAAAACCTGTCTAGTGATGTTATGATTAAAAAAGTAAGCATCGAGAAGAACTTTAACTCAATATTATGCAGATGGGAAAATGGGAAAAGGAAAACACCACCCAAAACTTCAAAATAAATACCGCTGGCTGGCTCTGTAGTATACCAACAGAGCAAAACAAATGGCTTTCCGTATACATAAGGCTTACCAAGGCTGCGGTACGAGGACATTCAGTTTGCTATATAGGTATTATGTGCGTCCAATCTTGGAGTATGCGGGACCTGCTTGGTGACCCTCGTCTCGAGCTGACGAAGTTCTTCTGGAGTCGGTCCAACGATGGATTACTCGCCTTCCGTTTGGTTTCATTCGTCCTTCATACGAGGAGAGAAAAAAATCTTTAACTTAACTTCCTTTGAGAAGAGAAGAACCAGAGCAGATATGATATTTATATTTCACGCGCTTCATGGGTATTTCGGCGAAGATATCCGGCATCACTACTCCTTAAATGTAAATAATCTCAGAGGCCATGCATTTGAACTCCGAAGAGAGGATTTCCGAACAACCCAGAGGCAGCAATTGGTAACAAATAGAGTTTTTCATCTTTGGAGCAGGCTGCCTGGAGACCTGGTCAATGTTTCTTTCGCTAATGCCTTCAAAAATGGTTACGACGCCTGGCTTGCTCGACGGTAATTGGATGACGCATCTGCCATACTTTTTTTCATATTGTTTTACCTTTTTCATAGCTTAAGCATATATTTTGTTTGAATGTTATTTTAGTTTGAGCTTATAGGTTTAATACCTCTTCTCTTATTGTCAAGTGTACACTATCTTTAGGCTACTACTTGAGTGTTTTCCAGGCAGAAGTACTTGCAATCGAAAGATGCATAGACATAAACCTGGAAAGAAACTATCAAGGGTGAGACATAGTGATCCACTCTGAAAGTCAAGTTGCTATCAGAGCTCTGAACTCCTACATATATCATCGACTCAAAGCTGATATAAGAGTACCGAAGGAAACTCAATGAAGTAGGTGCTTTCACGAATCAAAGGAAATGAAGAGGTTGACACTCTAGCCCGAAAGGTAGCACAAATGCCACCTACTGGCCCAGAACCTCTCTTTGGTATAGGCAAGTTCACCTATAAGAAAGAGTTTTTGGAGAATGAAGAAAATTAAAGAGAAGCACTCTGGAGGAGTCTTCCAGGAATCTTCCAAAAAGTTCCTTTAGAACTTTAAAATTGCAAGCTCCAAAAATCATTTGGATCTCAGGAAGAAGTGGCTTCCTGAGAGGACACTGTCGCCTGAGGAAGAACATGAACAGAATTGGCTTATCAGAAACTGACGAGTGCAAGTACAGATCCTGTAGGGAATAGAAGGAAACTCCTGTTCACCTGATTACAGAATGCCTCGCCATTGCAAGCCTGCGAAAGGAGTGTCTTGGACGGAAGAATTATAGGAGGAATGAGAACTCCTTGAAGACCTCACAGTGGAATGTAACCCCTTACCAACTATAAGTATAACAAGTATGGTCGAGTGTAGAGCGGCATTCTTGGCATTTTTTAAAATACTATCGAAATACTTTCGTGATAAGTTGTCACTCAACCACCCTCCCAATTCAAGATTATAGGGGTTGCTGCCATCTCGCTCATGGGGAGGATACAAAAATTATCCCTATACGAACTAAAGTTTAACCCCTTTTGTATTTTTTCTGATTTTGCATGGGAACCGAGATATCAAATTGACACACTGCATGATATAAACATTCTCCATGAGCGTTTCTGCTGAAAAGCAAACTTATTTGTAATTATTGCGATTTAATTTTTGAACTCTCTAAAGTGGCGCAATAATTCTGGAAGTCCAGTATTTCTTTGACAAAATTATTGAAAAACAACAATTTTCACTGAGTGTAATCACGGGAAATATGGCTATTCGAAATTCCAAACATAGGAAGGAATCGATTAAATTCAGAGTACAACACGTAATTTACACACGACTGAATATTCATTTTAAAGCAACTCGAACAGGTAGATAATAATATGTCAGGTAAATATCTTCACAGAATAACTGTTACAGTTCATTTTGATGAATTATCCGCAGTTAACATAGCTTTCATAAAATTCAACTTCTTCAGATATTGCAAATATAATATCCTCGAAAACGAAGCAAGCATATTTTATATATATTGGTGAAAGGTATTCAAAATCAACGCAAGATTTGAATTAACTAGACAACACATTTGTTAGTCTTCTGTACTATTTGTTTTTTCATTCGCTGTACTCATGATATTAATTCTTTTGCATTTTATTCAAGTGTGCTCCAAAAATAAGATTTGAATTTTGGAAATCACCGGATAGTGTAATTTATGGAATATAGAAACCTCATATCTACCACAACATTATATTTGAACCAAAATTACTTTTGAATTGCGATTAATATCTGGTAGGGAATCATCAGAAAATGAAATCAGTTAAAATCAGCAATGGCTTGATAGCAATCAGAAAGCAGTTTTCATGAATTTACTTATAAATCTCCGAATGCAGAGTCTGCACTGTGTAGAAATTATAATTGATTGGGTCTGAAATATATTACAAATTCAAATGACCTAATTAAAGGAACTGGGTATATGAATATGGAAGGTCCGTTCTCACATCTTTTGTTAAATATTTTACAGCTCCACCAGAGTGTGAACAGGGACAAATTACGTGCCGGCAGTACATATGGAATAAAACATACTGCATACCGCCATATTATCGCTGTGACAAAACCGTCGATTGTATAGATGGAACCGACGAAACCGAATGTAGTAAGTAAAACATATTCGAATTTTTGTATAAGGACACAAGAGGATTATCGTTTTGCCCAAATATCTGTAATTTCGAGCTGGAGGTGTGCTCACACGATAACTTTCGAAGAAAAAACCTAGGTACTTGAAATGATCAGGGTAGATAAGGAATCCAAATGCGCCAGTTGAGTTCGTTTATGGGCAAAATCAGCTCGAAAGTTTCGTAGTTGTAGCCATCTGAAATTTTGTTTTTTCAGTACCGCAAAAAATACTGATCCGATCCAATTGGAACGCGCTAAATATGCATTTCAGAATTGTATTACCTTCTAGAAAATTTAAAAAATGAAATATTTTTCATCTCAAAAACCACCCTTCAGATTTCACTCAAATTTGGCATGAGTTTCTAGTCGTTTTTTGCGCGCATGTTCTGGGAACAGTGTTTTATCGTTTTGTCCAATTGTCTGTACTTTTCGAATTCCGAACCGAAAACGACTAGGTTGGACTGCTTTTCGTCCGAATTCTATGTTCTATAAAGTTATATGGAAAGTCCATATTACTTTAATCACAAGCCAAATAGTTTTTTTTATCACTTAATTTGTAATATGATCAGTTTCTTTGTCTTCATCTACTGAGTTTTTTTCATTTTTGCGAGCATTCTTAGTGATCAGCGCGCTATCGATTTCAGAACATGATGAGGTCCGCGTTATGCACAAATAATGCCTCGGCTCCTCAAGCCAGATAATTCTTTCCAAATATAGGTTTTTGTTAATATGATCTTTGATTGGCTGGAAATTGAGTTGGTTCTGCAAATTAACTTGGTTATTTTGGTTGGCGGTTGTCCGTTCCGTAGATATGAAATATTCGGTTGTTTCCTGAAAAAAGTTTATTAACGGAATTTCATGATGTAAGCAAAACATGGTGTGCTCATCTGCTAATCTGTGATCGTGATTACCAATGATGACATCACTTTTTTAATTCAAATTCAAGGAAATAAATATAATGAATTTGAATGAGAAGAGTGACTTCATGTTATCACGATCACAGATTAGTAGATGAGCACACCATGTTTTACTGACATCATGCGGAATTTTATTGATTAAAAAGCGATTTTATGTCACCAAAAAGACAGTCAATGTTCTATGGTAACATATCCATAGCATAGAACAATCTTCATTTACTTTATGATCCATAGAACATAGAAGAGACAACAATCAACAATGAAAAATTATTAACTATTGTCTATGGATCATAGGGTAAATGAAGATTTTCCTATGCCATAGATATGTTACCATAGAAAAGTGACTGTCGTTCTAAGGACAAAAAAATGCCTTTTCATCTATCAGGAACTACTTCATATTTACGGAACGGAAAATCGGCAACCAATATAGCCAAGTTGATTCAATGATTTGAGGAATACAGCCTATGTAAAATTGGAACTATTGACAAGAGATCAGGAATCCCAACTTAGTTTCCAGCCATTCAGAGATCAGGAGCCGGGGCACCGTCTATCGATATTTGTGAATAACGAGAACCTAATCATGTCGTATTGGTTCTGAAATTGCCCTTCCCTGGTAAATTTGACGAATTTTGTGGGTTGGCAATTTTGACCGAAGGCGTCTGTTGAAATCAAGCAGTTTAAAAATGGTGGCGTGAAAGTTCGTGCAAAATTTCGTGAGGAAATGGGTAAGAGTTTTATCAAACGCGAAAAATCCCCAGACTTCTAGAGTTTTCAATAATAGGCAGTTTTTCATGAGATCTACCTTTTTGCAGCATATAGAGTATGCCAAGTAGACGACTTCCACTGCGGCTCCAAAGCATCCGACCCCTGTATACCAAAGGAAAAAAAGTGCGACGGTTACTTAGATTGCAGGTCCGGCAAAGACGAGGAAGGATGTCCAGGGGTACCTTGCCAGCCAGACCAATACAGATGTGCCAACGGTCTAAAATGTATTCCGGCCTCCATGAAATGTGACCATAAAGATGACTGTGGAGATAAATCAGACGAATTAGGATGCAGTAAGTTTATGGATTTATTTATTACCACGTGAAATTAGCTGTTGGAGTTCACACTTTCCCCATCTTGTATGATTAGATAAAATTGGCAATAAAATTTTTTGACCTTGATTGGTATAATATCCTTGGCACGTTTAGTGTTTCTAATAGTGCTAGATTCCTCATTTCTTCTTAGTATTTTTTAATCATCCAGTTTCGGGTCAACATGAAATTACAACAAATATCAAGGTTTTGGTTTTATTGTTTCTGTGATGGTTACTTCAACGTTGTTCATGTATATTTAGCAGTCATGGAAGATTGAACGGTCCCCTTAAACCTTGATATGAGTGGCGATTGCAAATGTTGACTTAAGGGGCCTTTTGTGCGAGGGAGATTCGGGTATTTGGGTAATCGGGGATTCATCCTATTGGTCGAGAGATTCACCCTATTGGCTGACGACGATCACGTGATCGTCGTCGGCCAATAGGAAAGAATCTCCGATTACCCAAATACCCGAATCTCCCTAGCACAAAAGGTAGCCTTAAGGGGCCTTTTGTGCGAGGAAGATTCGGGTATTTGGGTAATCGGGGATTCATCCTATTAGTCGAGAGATTCACCCTATTGGCTGACGACTATCACGTGATCGTCGTCGGCCAATAGGAAAGAATCTCCGATTACCCAAATACCCGAATCTTCCTAGCACAAAAGGTAGCTTTAAAGGGGCTTTTTATGCGAGGGAGATTCGGAGATTTGGGTAATCGGAGATTCACCCTATTGGCCGAAAGATTCGCCCTATTGACTGACGACGATCACGTGATCGTCGTCGGCCAATAATTCGAATTTGTTTCAGATTTTCCACTATGTAATAGCGAACAGTTTAGATGTGATAATGGCTTGTGCATACCAATGAGTTTTCACTGTGATGGTCTCAACGATTGTGCCGATACCTCGGACGAGAAAAATTGTACTTCCATTTCTTGTCCTTCAGATCAATTTCTCTGTCCGAAGGGTGGTCTGAATGGCAGTGGAAAATGTATAGCTAAAACGAAGTTGTGCGATGGCAAGAGAGATTGTGAAGACGGGGCTGACGAAAAGACTGCATGCTGTAAGTGGAACATTATTATTTTTCTATGTAGCATGACACAAGGGATGAATATCTGTCGATAACTAAACATATATTCAACCTTGATCTAAGCCAATAATCCAAAGCCCTCACACATTCGCTTACGGTACTTTCACGGTTCTACCTTTCATCAGACTGACCTTCCTAGGAAACGCTGATTCAATGCATCAACTGTTGGATGACTTGTTTGTAGTATAAAAGCATACAGCGTCATCTCAGGAGCATCTTACGAACTCTAACCTTCGAGTGTAGGAGATTTTTGGGCGATGTGCGTGACGTTCATCCGATAATCAATTTTGGAACCTGTTTCTGCGATTCTACATTCTGTACAGCACGACGAGAAAACAGTCGGTTCGTCTGGTTTTTCATCAAGACGGTCATACATAAGTTAAAGTGAGGATTTGTTCATGGAGAAACAAATAGCTCCAGTTGAATGATATTAACAAACATGACTCAGGGGAGGAGTGTATCCGATAAATCAACAAATAAATACTCATCACCGGTTGAATGACTTGCTTGTAGTATAACAATTATACAACGCCATCTCGGTGGTATTTTACGAACCACAACCTTCGTTCTTCTGTCTCAATTGTAGATAGTTCAATGTCACATGGATCAAAAATTGGGAGAAAGGTAACATTTAGACAATACATGGCCAATTTCTTGTGATTCCTTTCAAATGATAAAAAAATGGGGAAATTCCTCGTAAGCATTTTCATGACAAATAGTACATGAGGTCCTGGTTACACTTCCATCAAATCAAGCAACGGATCATCGGACATGGCCAATTTGAGCTGACTAAGATACATTTCCAGCTACAGCTCAAAAAGTGTACTGTTGGATTTCTTAAACACTGAAATAGCTGATGCAGTTTCAACAATGACTCTATCTCAAATGATTTCATGAAATATTCTTTGGGTTGGTTTTTCTTTCAAAGGCGTTCTATTACAAGATTATCAAAAACGCCTTCTACTATCCCAGACATCTGTTTTTTTGAGACGACAGTACTTAGTGAGAAGGTCTTGGCAGTGAGTCAAATATATATCTCGAAATTTCTTAGATTTCTCACAGTGAAATGAGGAATTCCCTTAAAGCTACTAGAAGATGCCAGAGTACGTTCACCTTCTGTCGAATATGTCATACTTTACGAAATTCTCTTCATATGTGTAACATACAAATAGACCCAGGTTCCTACGAATGCTGAGCGCCGCCATGTTCAATGTCCAAATGCCGATCATTTGGACTCCTGTGTCATAATCCTGATAACTCCTTTCTAGGCTGAAATGTATACCTCTCTGAAGTGCCTACATTCCCGCCATAGTTATGGTTAGTGATGAGTAGCATTTTGTATAAATCTTTGTAGCACCGAATACTCTGTTTTCTTCTTCATAACGACAGTGTAGATATTTCCCAGTTGTCGATTTACAGAAGCTGCACCCAAGTAATGACCCAGTAGGTCTATTGTATAAAACCATCCAATCATATCTCTATTTTTTCAGCGAGCGCGTCCTGTTCAGTACTTCAGTGTCAGTACAAATGCCGGGCATCTCCGAATGGTGGCACCTGCTACTGCAAAGACGGCGAAAAACTGGCTTCAGATAACTCCACTTGCGTTGACAGGGATGAATGTTTAGAATGGGGACATTGCGAGCAACTTTGCACAAACACACCCAGCGGATACACCTGTAGATGCGCTACCGGATTCACGCTTGCCAACAGGACGAAATGTAGCGCACAAGACGCAGAATATTTGAAGATATTATTCATCCATGAAAAGTCCATCATAAGCTTGAGCTCCTCCGGTGCTAGCACAGTAGTTGCCAACACGACCACTGGCAGTGGTTTGGATTACCACTTCGATGAGAATATTTTGTTTTGGTCGGATGTGAAAACTAAGAGGGTAAGTCCAATTAATGCACTTGGCCTATTTTCGTTGATATTCATTGAAAACTAACAGTATTCAATTTAAATCTTTTTCAGATTCATTCCCAGCAACTCAGAGAAACGGGTACCAGCATAGTCCACGTAAGCGATGTCGATATTACGCTTCCCAGCTCTTGGATGCCCGTAGCTATAGCCGTAGACTGGGTTGGAGACAAACTCTACGTAGTCGATGCCATAGGTCTGAAAATTGACGTTTTTGAGTTACATGGTAGATGGCATGCCGTGGCTTTAGGATCTAACTTAACGAATCCGGCCGATATAGCACTGGATCCATCTATAGGATACATGTTTATAGCTGATAGTTCTCAAATATTGAGGGCTAACATGGACGGAACAAATCCACATGCGATAGTTGCTGAAGCTGCCTATAAAGCTGTAGGAGTGACGGTCGATATAATCTCGAAGCGGGTGTTCTGGTGTGATAGTTTATTGGATTACATTGAGACGGTTGATTACAATGGTGAGAGGAGGTTCTTAGTTATCAGAGGACAACCGGTTCCAAGTCCGGCACGTTTGACACTTTTCGAAAACAGGATATATTGGACAGATGGTAAGCATGTTTTCCAATACTCCTTATTCAACCTCCAAAAAATTTTCCTGCTTCTTTCTTGTGAAACTGTTCTCTAATTGGATGATTCTCAATCCGTCAATTTAACAGGTTAGTGGTCCTTCTGGTCTACATATCTCTCATACGTTCTTACTCTATCACCATTGCAATATAACTTTGTTTTAACTCCACTTGGTAGACTTCAGAAGTTTAAACGAGTTTATTTTCAAGATTTTAAATTACAGACAAAGCACATCAGTATCTTTCTTCTTTGCATCCTTGTGAATTACTCTGTATGTAATCTACAAGATTCTTTTTTTATTTTTCGGTAAAACTGTTCACTGTCTGGATGAATCTCAGTCCATTAATTCATTAGTTTCCTGGTCATTCTGACCTTCAACATAACTCTATCATCAGTTCTCACTCTGTCAACATGACAATACATCTTTCTCCAGAAGTTCATCCAGTTCCCTATCTAGATACATCATGGGCACGGTACTTCACTGGGTTTCTTCTTGACGTCTTAATTTTTTTTCTAGGAACCAAACAAGGAGTGATGTCAGTGGACAAATACGCAGGAACCTCAAGCATTCAACCATTTTTCAAAACAAAGGACGTGAGAGATCCTAAGGCAGTAAAAGCTGTTCATCCACTTATACAACCATTCATAACTAGTCCGTGTGGTCACACCAATGGTTTCTGTCAACATATGTGTATTGTAACAAATGCAGGTGCAGAGTTGGGATACCGATGTGCCTGCAATATAGGATGGCGTTTGGCAGAAGATGAGCGGAGTTGTGTGCTTGTATCCGAGTTCTTGATGTTTTCACAGCACAGGTTAGTTGATTTTATTCCTAAACATTCCATAAACACACACACACACATACACACGCGAACACACACACACGCGAGCACACACACACACACACACACACACACACACACACACAGATTTAATTCAACCTAAGAATGGGCTCAAATAACTCCCGAAGTATCTCCATCTCTAAATCTGTGGTAGAAATGAACAGAAAGACTACGTTGGGTAATCTTTCAGAAACGATTGCTTTTACAGCATAATCATTTGGAAGACAGGAAAAGTTTGAGGGATATCAAAATGTTCCAAGCGGTGGAAATCAGCATTCAATAGTCATACATACATGAATCTGTTATGAGCGTGCTCAGAGCCAATTCATATTTTTACTCTTGTCATCTAGATTTTTATAATCACCTTAATTCTTGTCCTCAGTGTAAAGAAATTCGAGATTACTCACTGATCAACATATTACATCATATGATGATTGAGGCATGAACCTTGAAACGAAAAATGAAGTCAAGTGCAAGAACCTCTTAATCAAATTAGAAATCCAAATATGAATGTTGTATATTTCTTTCAGATTCATAAAAGGAAGAGTGCTAAATCCCGTGGTCGAAGGATTCAGTGACGCTATACTACCAGTAGTATCCAGAAGAGCAAGATTCGTAGGCCTAGATTTCGATGCAAGGGATGAGCACATCTACTATTCAGACGTATTACAAGATGTTATATATCGTGTTCACCGAAACGGCAGTTCCAAAGAGATCATATTGGCCTCCCAAAACGAAGGAGTGGAAGGCTTAGCCGTGGACTGGGCGGCAAAAAATCTATACTACATAGACAGCAGGAAAGGAACACTCAATGTCTTGTCGACAAGGAACATAACGCACCGAAGAACCTTACTCAAGAACCTCAAACGTCCGAGAGCCATTGTAGTTCATCCCAACAGAGGTTTTGTGTTTTTCTCTGAATGGGACAGGCCCGCGAATATTTCTAGAGCGTATACAGATGGAACTAACGTAACAGTTTTCAAGAATCTCACTTTGGGATGGCCCAATGGACTCTCGATTGATTTCGAAACAGACAGACTTTATTGGTGTGACGCTTTGCTGGATCACGTTCAACATTCTAACCTAGATGGCACTGATCTCAAGACCATAAACTCTAGACTTATAAGACATCCGTTCAGTATTGTTGTATTCAGGGGTTTTATTTATATTACCGATTGGAGATTAGATGCCATTATTAAACTAAACAAGTTAACTGGCGAAGGAGAAGAAACATTAGTAAAGGAATCGCAGACTAACAGACTTTACGGTGTAAAGGTAAGTTCAACTATAATTCAAAACTATTATTTTTTGTGCAAGGAAATTTAGAATCATCGGTAACATTTTTCCTTGATCTGTCACTAAGACCATGTTGCCTTGGGATATATTTCACATTTGCACGCATAGATCCCTTCCTTGTATTCATAACAAGTAAGTCTATGAGCTTGCGCATAGCCTTGCAACAGGTTAAGTTTCCTCATATATTGGTTTCGTGCGTCGTTTGACATTTGTCATACGTTGGAGGTAAAACAAACTCACTTTCCCGCTTTGTTTTTTGTTATGAAATACAGCATTTTCAACAATTGCAGGATGAATTCACAAGTTAAAATGATTTATATTCATAGAATTGGTGAATTACTAGGCCCGTTAGGCCAAGTTATTGTGTCGTTGTGAAATGCAACATAAATACACCGAGAGACCAAGGAATACATTCGCTTTGTTTACATTGGCGAAGAGCGATTATTTGGAAATTTTAGTGATTTTATTCATTTTACAAGTGAAATCTTGTGATAATGGATCTGATTAACTGATATTCAATCTCAGATGATAATCGTTCAAAACGATATAAATGAAAATTGCAGAATTTATCCTTGTCCTCTGAAGCCTAGAGTATCCACATCAGAGATAGCATTTATTATAGGTATAACTATTTAAAATGAAACAGTAAAATGTTTGGCTCATTAATTCCTGAAAATAAACAGCAGAATGAAATCCAAAAAATGTATGGAATGGAAAAAATATGGGTTCCAGAGAACTTCTCAGTACTATTTCAAATAACGTTCTATGTTGCAAATTATCAAATTACTACAATAGTGGTCTACAGTTGCTATGTCAGTGCTATCATAATCTTCAATTATATATTTATTATACTAAATATATGTTACAAATAAAATAATTTATATGAAATTTTTTCCTTGAACACCGATTTCGATTCATCCTCAAAAACTTCTTTACTATCCATATAAAATGCCTTTTTATCATGCAGATGCAACGTTAGGGCTTTCATAATCTTAAGTAATTGACAATAAGGTCAATTAGAAACATATTACAAACAACTAAATGTAGAAGTTCCATCCTTGAGTAGTCGAGCCACATCGGAACGTGTTCGGTTGAGAACAGATAGTTATCTGGGTCATTATGATTATAAAATGCTTGCAATATTTGGACAAATCTATCACATAACGAATTGCCTTGATTGGCTATATATATTATATAGAGATGTGAGTGGTAACCAATCAGGATGGGTTTGTCATTCATAACGCCAGCTATTATATTGTTGAGAAGATATAATTCTTGAAATGTGTATAACAAACACGAAATATTCTCATCATACTTATCTGATCATGAGTCAACTTATTAAACAGAACAAATTAAATAGATAGTCTAATATAATTCGTTAACCAGTGTGGAAATGCCTCCAACAAACTCTACCATAGTTTGTTACTTTGTCAGAACAGTTTTTTCAATTTATGGTGTGAATAAAGGATGTTTGCCATCTCTGGGATAGTTCACATAGTATTCTATCTCTTCGAATACCAGATAAAACTTAGGGGAATGGGTCAAAAATGCAAATATTCAAATATAAAGTCTACACTACAATATATCTGAAAAATCGGTTTCCTTCGTCTCTCGGTGTATTTATGTTGTATTTAATAACGAAACAATAACTAGGGCTAGTTATTCACCAATTCTATTAATATAAATCATTTTAACTTGTGAATTTATCCTGAAATTGTTGAAAATGCTGTACTTCATAACATAAACAAAGCGGGTAAGTGAGGTTGTTTTACCTCCAACGTATGGTAAATGTCAAACGACGCACGAAACCAATTAAGTAATAGTTCACCACAAAGTAACCAAGTTTGATTTCCATTCTAGATATTCAGTGAAGCTGAACAGAGAATCAGCAGTTCTCACCCATGCTGGAACTTCAACGGTGGCTGTCAGAAGCTATGTTTCGCAGTGCCGTTAGATGGCGGTATATCACTTGTAGCACGATGTGGCTGTCCATACGGAGAAAAACTTATGGATGACCAGAAAAGCTGCCAGCCAGACACAAGCTCAGAACCTCCTGTACAAGCTTGCCCGAACAACTGGGATTTCACTTGCAATAACCAGAGATGCATACCAAAATCATGGGTTTGTGATGGAGACGATGACTGTTTGGATAATAGTGATGAAGAACAGAACTGTACCAGTTAGTATTACACTGTTTTATTCTTTCGAATCATGCATTTCTAGAAGTGGAATAGGAGTATTACAAAATTAAAATTACTACAGAATATAAGTGTCACTCTTTGTATTTCGAATCGAAGACCTGAAAAAAGGATAATTCCGTCATTGTAACATTGGCCGAAGGAATTATTAAGGAACAGATTGAAGTCAGATTCCTGATATTTGTTCACAAGAGATAAAAACGATAATCAAAATTATAGAATATATTTCTGATTGTCGCTTGCAGAACCAACTTGCCGCTCAAACGAATTCCAATGTAAGAGTGGAAGATGTATCCCGATGAACTTCAAATGTGACGGAGAAAACGATTGTGGTGATTACAGTGACGAAACAGGATGTGGTAACGTTACCTGCGGATCTACCCAGTTCAAATGTGACAATGACAGATGCATCCCTAGTAGTTGGAAGTGTGATTCCGAAAACGATTGTGGAGATGGCTCTGACGAAGGTGAGAAATAAACTATTTAAAAACACTCTGAATTTTTACAATAATTGTTTCCAGGAGATTCTTGCGCTGAAAAAACGTGTGCGTACTACCAGTTCACATGTCCGAGGACTGGCCATTGCATACCACAAAACTGGGTCTGTGATGGAGATGATGACTGTTTCGACAAACAAGATGAACAGGACTGTCCACCTATAGTGTGTCAACCGAACCAGTTCAAATGTACCGATCAAAAGCAGTGTGTCCAAGAAAACTTCAAATGTGATGGAATACCAGATTGTAACGATGGCAGTGACGAACTGGGATGTCGTAAGTATAGATTTTATTAAAATTTTAAAACAAAGAAAATAATGAAAATTAAATATATAAAGGATCGATAATCGATTTTTTTTTAATTCCAGCTTCCATTCCTCCAAACCAGTGCAACCCTGACAAACAATTCCAATGTAAATCATCTGGAATATGTCTGCCAAAAGCCTGGCATTGTGATGGAACTCCTGACTGCGAAGATAAATCTGATGAACCGGAATCATGTGGACAAGTAGATTGTCCGAACAACTTTTATAAATGTAATAACACCAACTGCGTTTTCAAGGTAAACAAACATTCTTTCAAGGATTTCAACTACATTATCCATTTTGTCTTCATGTGAATTCCCTCAGTCAATGAGGTGCTAGCATTATTTCAACCAGTTGGCTTCTGGTCCGAGATTAAATCTCTTCAATCCTTTTTTACTTTGATACATTTTCAGGCTTACATTTGTGACGGAAGAGATGATTGCGGTGATGGATCTGACGAAAGCTACATTCACGGTTGTGTCAAGCCACCTTTCCGATGCCCAGATAACCAATGGCTGTGTCCCGATGTGACGGAGAGATGTGTTAACTTAACAAATGTTTGCGATGGGACTCCGCACTGTCCAAATGGAGCAGATGAAGGAGTAGGTTGCGATTTGAACGAATGTAAACATCAAAATGGTCTTTGTACGAACGGATGTAAACAAACTCCAATGGTAAGTATCAGAGAACTCAATTTAAAATGGACAATATTGCGAATATTTTATGTGTTACTATTTTCTAGGGACCATTATGTTTGTGTCCAAAAGGGGAGATATTGAGTAAGGATGGATTCACCTGTGAAGATGTGAACGAATGTGATCCGCCTGGACTCTGCTCCCAGGCATGTACCAACCTAAAAAGAGGATACATGTGCAGTTGTGTTGCTGGTTATACACTGGAACCTGATAAACACTCATGTAAAGCCTTCAGTGAGTATCAAAGTGTTCAGCTAAAACTGAAAGTTCCCATTTCTTCATATACTCAATTTTTTCGTTTTCAGATCATTCAGCAGCTTTCCTGATCATTTCAAACAGACACTCGATACTCATTGCCGATCTCAAAGAACAAGGTTTGGAGAGGGTACCGATAATAGTAGAGAATGTTGTAGCAACTGCTTCAAACATGCACTCAGGTACCATATTCTGGTCAGACATGAAACTCAGGAAGATCTCGAGATTAGATAGGGGACAAGAAACTGTTGATATAATATCTAACGGGTTAGATTTAGTGGAAGGTTTGGCATATGATTGGATTGGTGGTAATTTGTACTGGCTAGACTCCAAACTGAACACCATCGAAGTTTCGAAAGAGAATGGAACGAACAGGATTGTACTCGTTAAAGAAAATATCACGCAACCCAGGGGAATGTGCTTGGATCCCAGTCCAGGGTATGTTGAAATATAAGTTACAGTTTGTGGAGTTCACCAAAATTAACTTTTTATCCAGAACCTCAATCGCAATTTTCTGCAATAAAATTATCTGAATGTTTTTTAGCACAAGGTGGCTTTTCTGGACAGACTGGGGAGAAAATCCAAGAATTGAGAGAATAGGGATGGATGGTACCAACAGATCTGTCATTATCAACACTAAAATCTATTGGCCCAATGGTTTAACGCTAGATACAACAACGCAAAGAGTATATTTTGCTGATTCCAAGTTGGACTTCATTGATTTTTGTTACTATAATGGTAGTGGTCGACAACAAGTACTCGCTGGTAGTCACTATTTGTTGCATCCACATTCATTAACGTTATTTGAGGAGACTCTTTTCTGGACAGATAGACAGTTGAATAGAGTTTTATCCACAAACAAATTTAGAGGTGAGCATTTAAGACACTAGTTAAAAAACTATTCACCAGATCACGGAAGAAGTAATGTCCAAAGATGCCTTATTTTAAGGGTGATTTTTTTCATCAATGCATATATTGTGAAGTTTACTTGCTAACAAGAAGTGTTCTTCAAAAAACTTCAAGTAATCAAATGTGTCTCATTTTTTCCGCGTATCCAAAGTGAAAACCATTTTTTTCAGAAAATATTGCAAACAATTTTTCCATTATACAGTGCGCGTCGAAATTATGGAATAAATTAATTTTCTCAGAAGAAAAATATTTGGCAACAAAATCCTGAAACAGGTCAATTTTTGTTTCACTTTTACCAAATTTACATGCATTTTTGAAGGATTTTTGTTGCACCCTGTGCCATCCCCATCAACCCTCTAAATTTTTTGAAAAGGGAAAGTAGATCATGTGGTACTTTTTTGGCAAGGTCTTTGTATCTTCTTTTCAGGCGTGTAGAAATTTTCAAGAAAAAATTTTGTTTTTTGAAAAATTAGTTAGTACAAGGAGGTTTTCAGTATGTGCACTTTGTCATGGCTCATATACTTTGACACGATGGTACCTGATGAAATTTGTCACCGAATGAAAGTCGACCATTAGTTTTGTTCATGCACAACTCTCAACCCCTTTAAACCCCCCGCACGTGAAAAATTAGAATGTGTGAAACACAGCGCTTCAGTTATGATCTTAAGTAAATATGTTATTAGTACGTTTTTACTGAAGTTGTAACTTTTCAATAAAATGTTTTAGTTCAAAGAAAGATTTCTGACAACGCAAAGACATCAATGTTATGAATGTGTCAAGCGCTTTGTTTATTGCATCCAGAACGATGGTGGTCATTTTGAACATTTAATTCAACTTATCTTGTAATGCACATTCCATTTTTTTTCTCTGTTAAAGCTTCGTAGGGGTTGAAAGTTGTGCAGGAACAAAACTGTAATGGTAGACTTTCATTGGGTGACAAATTTCATCAGGTACCATAGTCTCAAAGTAAATGAGCCATGACAAAGTGCTCTTACTGAAAACCTTTTTGGAGTAACTAATTTTTCGAAAAAAAATTTTTTCTTGAAAATTTCTGCACGCCTGTAAAAAACATACAAAGACCTTTCCAAAAAAGTACCACATAACCCACTTTCCCTATCCAAAAAATTTAGAGGGTTTATGAGGATGGCACAGGGCGCAAGAAAAATCCTTCAAAAATGCATACAAATTTGGTAAAAGTTAAACAAAAATTGACCTGTTTCAAGATTTCGTAGCCAAATATTTGTCTTCTGAGAAAATGAATTTGTTCCATAACTTTGACGCGCACTGTATATTATTAACAATGAGAGGGATATTTAGATCTCACTTCTTCAAGTATCTTAATCAAATATAAAAAGGCTATGGGTAACAAACTATTTCGAATTGTTCACAGGTACCAACCAGACTGTTGTGAGTCACTTAATATCCCAACCCTTGAGTATACATGTGTACCATCCTTCATTACAACCAATATCCGAAAATCCATGTAAAGATGCTCCTTGCCAACATATTTGTCTACTATCTCCATCAGCCGCATCAGGATACACATGCAAATGTAAAACTGGTTTCAAAATAACACCCGAAGGTAGATGTGTCGAAGAAGACACATCATACCTCATGGTTATCAAAGGTTCCCAATTGTTGGATGTTTCTCTGGTGCCGGGTGATTCCACCTCTGGTTTTATATCTTCGATTGTGGGAGTAGATAATGGTGTTCAAATTGATTATGACCGAAAGAGCAATATGATCTATTGGATAGAAGACAAGGATGGCGATAACAATGTGAGTTTCATTCATCACAAGTTCAAGTTCGTAGTTACGAAACTACGAAGGCGTAGAAGGGCCACTCTTTGTCGACAAAAATTTTTCCACCTAATTCCGACTTTAATCTCGGAATTATACTAATTCCGACTTTGAACTCGGAATTGTAGACTAATTCCGACTTCAAACTCGGAATTATACATAATTCCGACTTTGAACTCGAAATTATACTAATTCCGAGTTTGAAGTCGGAATTATAGACTAATTCCGACTTTAAACTCGGAATTATAGACTAATTCCAACTTTGAACTCGGAATTATAGACTATAATTCCGACTTCAAACTCGGAATTAGTATAATTCCGAGTTCAAAGTCGGAATTAGTCTATAATTCCGAGTTCAAAGTCGGAATTAGTCTATAATTCCGAGTTTAAAGTCGGAATTAGTCTATAATTCCGAGTTTAAACTCGGAATTAGTATAATTCCTAGTTCAAAGTCGGAATTATGTATAATTCCGAGTTTGAAGTCGGAATTAGTCTATAATTCCGAGTTCAAAGTCGGAATTAGTCTAATTCCGAGATTAAGGTCGGAATTAGGTGGAAAAATTTTTGTCGACAAAGAGTGGCCCTTCTACGCCTTCGTACGAAACAGATCATTCGATTAATCTATTTTTTTTTAGTACACTGTATTCACTGCACCATTCGGAGGAGGTAAAAAAACTCAACTATTTGGACCAGACTCGGGTATAGTTGGTTCACCTTCAACAATAGCCTTTGACTGGTTAGGAAGAAATCTTTATATTGGTAATCAAATAGCGAATAACATTGAAGTAGTCAGGGTCGACAGCAAGATCAAACAAAGAAAAATTATATTGGCAAACGATGGTAATAGGTCCTCTGTTGCCAAACCAAAATCCATATGTCTGGACCCATTTGATGGAAAATTATACTGGGCAGATGAAGGTGGATATGGGGTTCCTCAGAAAATTGGAAAAGCCAACATGGATGGATCTTCATCTATAATTTTGGTAGATAATGTTGAAAGGCCTGAAGCGCTAGCTATCGATATAGAAAACAAGATGCTGTACTACAGTACGCAATTTCCACCGTTAGTAGTTGCTATAGATGTATTTGGTAATGGAAGAAAGAATATTTTGGAAGCAAAGGATAATATCGCCTTCCCAAAGGCTCTAGGTGTTTTGGCAAGTCGTTTATATTATCTGGATCCTCAATATGAAAAGTTAGTACGAGTGGATCTACCTTCAGGTCAAAATCCTAAAATGATCATGGAGAATGAGCCTGAACTGAAAACTTTCACCTTATTCAAGAAACGCTCTCTAGTGATTCACCCTTGTCTACAAAACAATGGTCAGTGTGCTCATATATGTATTCCTTCAGAAGGAGGCACAAGAGTGTGCGCTTGTGGAATCGGTTATAAGAAAGAGCAAAACGGATGCATACCCTATAAAACTTTCGCTGTTGTTTCCCAACTCGACACGACAAGAGGTTACAGTCTTAAAGATAGTTCAGAAGCTATGGTTCCAATTAGTGGACCGGGCCACCACATCTTACATGTAGATATACATTACGCACAGAGTTGGATTTACTGGGTGGAATTCAACAGAGGTATGTGGAACGGAATATTCAGAATCAGGCCAAATGGAACAGAAATTCAGCACATAGTCAAAGAAGGTATAGGTAGTAACGGTATACGCGGACTTAGCATTGACTGGGTTTCCAATTACTTATATTTCACAAACGTATATCCTCACGAAAATTACTTAGAAGTTTGCAAGTTAGATGGAAGCTCCCGTAAGGTTCTCGTAAAAACTACTGTTGATGCTCCCCGAGAAATAGCTGTCAATCCAATCAAAAGATACATCTACTGGATAGATTATGGACAGTACCCCAGAATAGGTAGATGTAATCTGGACGGTTCCAACTGGAAATCCTTGATCACTTCAGGTGTGAGCAATCCACGAGATATCACAATCGATATGAGCACCAACGATGTCTACTGGGTGGACTCGAAATTAGACACAATACAGAAAATTTCGTACAAGGGATCAGAAAGAGTGATAATTAGGAGGAATCTACCTAATCCTATGGGTATTGCTGTTCACAAATCCGATGTATACTGGGTCGATAGAAACTTACAGACAATTTTCAAGACACCCAAAGTTGCAAATACTGTTGGTCTTCCGACAATGTTGAGAACTAATCTGCCGAAATTGAGGGACATTGTAATTTTCGACGCTTCCAATCAACCCGATGATGAAACCAATATGTGTAGAGAAAACAACGGAGGATGCGAACAGTTATGCTTCTCATTCGATCCTGAAGAATATCCTTACAGTTTCAAATGTGACTGTGCGACTGGAAAACCTGATGTTAACACTCAAAACAAAACCTGTACCTACATGGACGAATACTTGGTGTTTTCAACTCGTACAGAAATCCGAGTTATAAACTTAGACATCAAATCTACGAGTATTCCTTTCAAACCTATAAATAATCTAACGAATGTCGTTGGTATAGATTTTGATTATAAGGATGAGAAGATATTGTTCACACAAATACGACCAGCAGCTCGAATTGCCTGGATGCCTTCTTCAAATCCCACCCTGGAAAATATCAAAACTATAATAAATAAAACTATAAATCCAGAGGGCATAGCATATGATTGGACTCAAAAGAAAATATACTGGACGGATTCTTCTAATCATAGCATTTACGCTATGAACTTGGATGGCACAGAACTAATCATGATAACTAGAGTTGAAAGACCCAGGGCCATAGTTATAAACCCATGCAATGGAACTCTATTTTACACCGATTGGGGCAAATTTGGTACATCTGGTAAAATTATGAGAACTACAATGGCCGGTTCGTTGAAGACCGTCATCATAGATAAGAATTTGGCGCAACCTTCTGGTCTAGCAATTGATTATGATGATAAGATGCTTTACTGGACGGATGCAGTGAGAGAAAAAATCGAAAGGGCAGACTTGAACGGAAAGAACCGTGAAGTGCTTATATCTGCTACTATTTATCCGTTCTCGATTACAATTTATGGAAAATACATGTACTGGACTGATTTGCAACTCAGAGGAGTATATAGGGCAGAAAAACACACAGGTGCCAATATGATCGAGATGGTTAAGAAACTTGAAGATAGTCCTCGTGATATTCAGGTATTTTCTCCTATGAGACAACAGTGCAGTGTGAATCCTTGTCAGATCAATAATGGAGGATGTGCTCAGAGCTGTCATCCTGGAATAAACGGTCAACCTGAGTGCAGATGCGCAGAAAACACTAAACTAGTCAACGAAGGAAGAATGTGTGTTGCTAAGAACCTGAGCTGTGATTCCAGCAAATTTTACTGTAGAAATGGAAGATGTATATCGAGAATGTGGGCTTGCGACGGTGAAGACGATTGTGGTGACTCCAGTGATGAAGACGAGAAATATTGTTGTGAGTATAGATCACTCATTAGAGGAAAAAAACATCGGTAAACCCGCAAGATTTCCCGTCGCGAAGCTACAAGTAAAAAATTCACATCATTGTAAGCAGTGTGAGTTCCTGAACAAAAAATATGGAGGCCAACACAGGCGGCCTCTCTTTGTTTGGAAGATATGGGCTCCCAAAGTTCCAAATTGATGCATTTTCAGATCCTTTTTTCCGCCATAAAAATGATCTTTCACTTCTCAAATCTAGTTCATAAATCATCTTTGAACCTTCAACCAACGAATAGCGACACTTTCTTTCAAGAAAATTCATTATTTAAAGGAAGAAAAGTGAAAATATTAGACAACCACTTAACCTATATTTCTACGAAATACTTCTCAATGTTAAAGCGGAGATTGGCAACAGCGTCTTTTCATCGCTGGCCAACGTATTATGACCGAAGAGTAGTTGCTGGCGGGAATTATGAAATGATGGACAGTTGAAGGATATGATTGTAAGGAAAATGATTCTGTCACTGAAGAAGAGGTGGTTATTCTAACATCAAAACAAAATCATTGAGAATATTTGTTTAAGGTTTCACTCTCAATATTTTCGTTTGAACTTCCTTTCTATACCCTTCGAAATAGGGATGTTGTTATGTACTTCGTTTTTTGTTGTGTCTTCGAGATGGTCCCAGTTTAGATTGAGATTCAGAGTATTCCAATAAAATGGGTTATATAATAACCTCGATTTCATTGGATATCTGGGAAGGGCGCGACCTATCACATATGAAAAAAATGTACGTTGAAATATATATCAGGGTGTATTCTCATTCCATTTCTATGTGTTTCAACCTTGTAGATTTCATTAGAAACGAATTCTCCTATTGGAAATTAAGAGTGTCGCAGTAAACAGTAAGAACTAAGAACATATTTCATGATATTTCATTTTTCTCGCCAGCAATAATCTGTCATTCACGAATACGCGATGGCACGATTCCGACCGATGAAATTCGCGCCATTGCCAAACTTCACTTTTAGACTGAGTTGAAATCAGAAGGAATAGAGGTTAAGTGGTTGTACAGTAATTTCAATGTTTTTTCATTAAATATTGCTTATTCTTGAAAAAAAGTGTTGCTTATTGTTGGTTGAAGGTTCAAAGGTGGTTTGTGAACTGAACAGATGAAGTGAGAGATCGGTGTTATGGTGGAAAAGGGGACCTGAAAACGACTCGTTTTGGAACTTTGGGGGCCCATATCTTCCAAATTAAGGGAGACCGCCTATGTTCGATTTCACATTTTTTATTTAGAAAAACACACTGCGTACAATGATGTAAATATCTTTTTAATATCTTGGCGACGGGAAATCTTGCGGGTTTACCCTAGTCCTTTTTATTCTTGTTTTCTTGCCTGGATTTTTGAAATTTTCATAATTTATCGAATAACTCTTTTCAGCTTTCCACTCATGTTCTACCAACGAATTCCGTTGTGACAATGGAAGATGTATATTTAAATCTTGGAAATGTGATTATGAAAATGACTGCAAAGATGGTTCCGACGAGAGGGATTGTACATATGCCCCTTGTGCTGATGGTGAATTCACTTGTGCAAACCATAGATGTATTCCCATGGCACAGGTATGAATCTCCTAAATTAATACTAAAAACAAAATTTGTCGATTACTTCGATTGAATTATAGGTTTAAAAATATTGGAAATATGTTTCTAGGTTTGCAATGGAGTGAACGACTGTAAGGACAATATAACATCTGACGAAACCCATGAGAGATGTCCAATAAATACAACTTGCCCACCTAATCATCTCAAATGTGAAAAAACCAACATTTGTGTAGAACCTTATTGGCTTTGCGACGGCGACAATGACTGTGGAGATAATTCTGATGAGAATCCAGTGCATTGTGCACAGAGAGAATGCTCCCAGAATAGTTTCAGGTGTCCAAATCATCGGTGCATCCCAGCAGCATGGTAAGTGATTTAAAAGTGTGAAATTAATTATACGGTGATCTGAATGAACCCTCAGTATTCTGAGATGTGAAACTCAAAACTCAAATGAATAACTTCAAGGTATTGTGATGGAGACGATGATTGTGGAGATGGTGCAGACGAACCGCCAGAATACTGTAAAAGCGAAGGAAGAACTTGTTTCGGAGATCTCTTTACTTGTGACAATGGTAACTGTGTACCTAGGATTTATATATGTGATGGAGATAACGATTGTCTTGACAACAGTGACGAAGATAACAGGCATCAATGTAGTGAGTAAATGATCAAATAGTGTATTTGAGGTTTTTTTTTCTAAATTTTCGTTCTAACATAACACCTTCATTTTATCTTAGATGACAGAAAATGCGATGAAGATACTGAATTTACTTGTGAAGCCAATAAATCGTGGGGTAGGGTTCAATGTATCCCTAAGAAGTGGCTATGTGACGGAGATCCAGACTGTGTAGATGGCGCTGACGAAAACTCAACGTTATACCACTGTGCAACGCCGCAGCCTTGTAGCGATGATCTCTTCACATGTGGAAATGGCCGTTGTATCAATAAGGTGAGTATTCTCAGCTCAGATATGAAAGAAACATGTACAACCGATACTGCTTCATTGTCCTATTATCTAAATCGACCAGAATGGGGATAAACTTGAGCAAATCAAGCGGAATAACTGCAAAAATGTTCTCTATTTGTAGGGTTGGCTTTGCGACCATGACAACGATTGTGGTGATGGAACAGATGAAGGAAGAGAATGTAATATGAAATACAAGACATGCTCCACTAATGAATTCACGTGCCAAAACTTCAAATGTATCAGAAGTCAGTATAGATGTGATGGAGAAGACGATTGTGGGGACCATTCAGATGAAGTTAATTGTGGTAAGTATTTCACTAGTACTCGTCTTGTTTCAACTCAACTGAGGTGTTCAGAAGATCAAGTAATACTGAAATTCAGAGTGGAAAACATTGAAATATGATTTGTATCTTACACTTTTCATTTTCAGTGAAGGAGAATAGTACATGTGCCAATTCAAGTCAATTCAGATGCAACAATGGTCAGTGCATAGATTATCATCTTGTATGTAATAAAGTAGCAGATTGTGCAGATGAATCAGATGAACCTCTGCATTGTAACGTTGACGAATGCGCCAAGGTTGAAATAAACCAATGTGGGCACAAATGCATCGATACTTTAACAGGCTTTTATTGTGAATGTAACCAAGGATACAAGTAAGTGTGAAATAACAGGTTTTGTCATTGTGAAATTAAATTAACTCCTGAATGTATCCCTAATCGTTAATCCGGTGGTAATGATGCAACCTCTTACTCCCTATCTATTTATTTCAACTTTACAATAAAAAATTACTATTTACAAACACAAATTTAGGTACAGTGAATCTGAGATCCGGGATTCGAAGAAGCACTTATCTTAAAAGTAAGGATCCGGTGGTATGATCCTCCAAAATACAGGTATTATGCAGGTAGTCCAGTTTCAAGAGATTCTATCCAGAATACAGTCCAGAATTAAGATATTCTAGTAATAATTATAAATTATATATAATTATATAATAATAAAGGTGTTCCAGTCATAATCAGCTCCAGTATTAAGAAAATCCAGTAATGATTGCCTCTAGTACTAAGATGATCCAGTTAAACTCTGGGTCCGGTAGTAGAATATTCAAATCGGCGTTAGCCCCAGCAAAATTATAATCCAGTAGTCGGTAGCTCGGTACAAAGATGATTCAGTGGGCGATAGCCCCGGTACAAAGATGATGCAGTGAGCGGTAGCCCCGGTACAAAGATGATATAGTAGGCGGTAGTCCCGGTACAAAGATGATGTAGTAGGCGGTAGCCCCGGTACAAAGATGATTCAGTGGGCGATAGACCCGGTACAAAGACTGCAGATTTAAAAACTATAAGATAGTGCTTGTAACACGTGATCTCATTCCCAGTGACTCTAGACGTTATTGAAACAATTTACAAGTTAATAAATATGAGATGAAATATCTAGAACTCAGGAATAAGAGCACGTTATTCGATAATAAGAATGAGACAAGAAATCAAATGCACAATATTATACAAAGGAAAATGTTAAGCTGTGTAACCTGCACGGAATGAATTAAATCAGAAATCACAATTTGGCATTCACAAAACCAAAAAAATATTGGTCGGGATATACGTAGTACTTACCGCCTTTTGAATAGACGTCTTATAAGAAACAATAAAACTTCAAAATTCCACGATGTTAATGGATTACGAAGTTCGTTAATTCGTCAAACTCTAGCAAGGTGTTGAATCTTCAACTTCCTACGCAGCAAAAAAAAGAACTTTCCATCGCCTGGACCGAGTTGAAAGAGTCGCGCATGCGAAACACACACTCAACCGTCAAAGCGAAGAGCGTTTTCTAGCGACCGATCATATGATTTCAGTAAGGCGTTTTTCTTGCGATTGGAATTGAAATTATTAGTATGACGTATTTTCGCGATGGAAACTGAAATCGACAGTGGAGCGTTTTGTAACGTTACAATTGATCAATGTAAAAATATTTAGTCATTCGATGGGAAGTCACTTGTCCTCACCTGATTTCGAAGGGTTTTAAATGCTACGTATTATTACCAAATCTGTCGTTATTACAGATTGTTAGAAGACGGAAAGGCTTGTGCAGATTTAGATGAATGTACGGAGAAACCAGGCATATGCTCGCAATACTGTTCAAATACCCCAGGAAGCTACTACTGCAAGTGTAATGATGTTTATTATGAACGAGAATTAGATGAGCACAGTTGTAAACGCAAGGATAATATCAAGCCGTGGTTGATATTCAGCAACAAGTATTATGTCCGAAATATGTCTGTTGATGCATCTGTGTATAGTTTAGTTCATCAGGACCTTTTGAATGTAGTGGCTTTGGACTTCGATTATATTGAACAGTACATGTACTTCTGCGATGTTACTGCAAAGACTATATACAGAGCGAAATTTGGTAGCACGGTGAAAGAACCTGTGATCAGACACGACTCTCACGGTCTGGAAGGAATTTCAATAGATTGGGTAGGCCGAAAGATTTATTGGTTGGATAGACATTCTAAAAATTTGGATGTTGCTGAACTTGATGGTACAAAAAGAAAAACACTCAAATCGGGTATTCCTGATCCAAGAGCAATAGTCGTACACCCCGGCACAGGTAAAAATCTTTTCTTTACTCTAAATAGAAGAACTAACAAAGAATAGAATGAAAATTGCAATGCCTATTTTTTTTAGGTTATCTGTACTTCACATCGTGGCATCTACAAGCCTACATTGGAAAGATAGGTATGGACGGCTCAAACTTCACCATGATTTTGAATTGGAACGATGACATTGCTTGGCCCAATGCGATCACGATTGATTTCTTTGCTGATAAACTCTACTGGGCAGATGCTCATTTAGACTACATCGCTTACTCGGATCTCGAAGGTCACAACCGACATATTGTTTTATCAGGATCTCGTGTTCCACACGTATTTGCCTTGAGTTTGTTCGATGATTATATGTATTGGACTGATTGGAACCTAAAAGCTATAAGCCGAGCCAATAAACACACCGGTGCTGACTTGAGAATGCTTCGTAACACTACTCATAAACCTTACGATATTCATATCGTACATCCTTTGAGGCAGATTAAATATACCAATCCTTGTGGAACGAATAATGGTGGATGTTCCCATTTGTGTCTAATTGCACCGCCACACATATCCACTTATTTGAACATCGACAGTTATGGAGAGGAAGGCAACACGAATACAACATATAGGTGCGCATGCCCCAACCAGTTTTATTTGGCCAATGATAAGAAGACATGCGTTGCTAACTGTACAGCTGGACAATGGCAATGCAAAGGTGCCGATGAAAAATGTATTCCATGGTTTTGGAAGTATGTATAACTTACATTATATTAGTGAATACACTGTGAGTCTTTGACCTTGCAGAATATTTCAACGGAAGATTCTTGAAGCTGAAAGAAACACATTTGTCCTCTACCATTTTTTCCGATTCGGCCTAGATAAAAAGATATAGGCATTATAAATTTTCATAATAGGCTAGCCGCCCCTGGAAACCTGAACACAGAAGTTTTTCCAAGCCTAAGATATTTGTACCATTCAAATCTTCGAAATAAGCAACTCTGTTATGAAAACAAGCGTCAACTTACTTTTTACATTCCAGTTGGTGAAAAAAGTTGTATTTATAGAGCAATAAACAAGTTAGGTATTCCAAATTTCGTGGGCAATAAAAGTTGAATATTCTTCTCTTGGTTTCATTTTCGATAATGAGGAATTCATCTAGCTATCACTCATATTAGCTTTGAGATTCATCTTCAATTTGTAATTATTAATTTTCTTTGTTTATTTCATTTTCTCCAAGAATTATCAGATTCAGACATAACCCATTCAAACTATCATTTTCATAAATAAATAAAACAGATGTACCTAATTTATCTATGAACGTACAAACGTTGCCAAATTGACGAACAGAAAGAAAGAACTCTTCGAAATCAAACAACACACAATACGCTAATTCTATGTATACACTCGTATAGTCTATGATTCTGAACTGAACTATAAATCTATGATTCCATTCTCAACTTTTAGACGTGGCAACGCAGAAAAATTTAATTCTGTGAATTTTTTGAACAGAGTTGCAATCAGCCAAAGTACCCAATTCTCGGAATTTCAAAGATATTTTTTATTTTTGAATTTCATATTACTCGAAAACGGCGCATCATACGAAGAAAAATAAAGAATACTTTTACTTTCCAAATGGCCAAAAATTCGTTGAATAGCATTCAAATTATTTTTAAAGTTGGATGCTTTGAACTTCTGGTATTTTTATGAAATGTTATGGTCATATTAAAGAAACTGGAGGAAGTGGATGAAATTTTGTAATCCAGGAACATTCATCGTATCAATAAAAAACTATATTCCAAAAATCATCTCATTCGGTGAGATCGTTCGCGAGATATAATCGAAAATTTAATTTTTTTTTTGATTTTCAACAGTCTGTATCTTACGAACCAAACCAAATCGGAAAAAATGGTAAGGGAAAAAATTGTTTTTTTGGCTTCAGGAATCTTCTGTTAAAATATTCTGCAAGGTCAAAGACTCACCCTGTATATTTATTTAATCCAAAGTTCGTGCACTGAGTGATAATATTTAATTTAGGTGTGATGGAGAGAAAGATTGTAGAGATGGATCCGATGAACCTGAAAGCTGTCCAGCACGACAGTGTCGTAGCGGCACATTCCAATGTAAAAATGGATTCTGTACAGCTTCCTCCACTATTTGTGATGGAACTGACGACTGTGGTGATGGATCAGATGAACAAAGATGTGATCTACCTTGTCCTGATTTGGAATTCAAATGCAAATCGAATGGACGTTGCATTTTAGATAGGTGGGTATACTGATGAATTTATCTTGTGAGAAATGTATCTGCAATACTAACCCATTGTTCATTTTACTATGTTCTGAACAATCCTCTGTTTTACCAACTCATTTAGAACTGAATTAAAAAACTTGGTCCAATTAAAGAAATATTTAGTTTTACGAAAATTGCTTTCAAATTTTTACTTCAGTTTCGCTTAGTCCAGAGATTCTGGAAGATATCAACAACTTTATAAGGGCCTGAGCGAAAATATTGGCAATAATCAAAAAACTCACTAATTTTCGAACGATGGGGTATATACAAAAAAATATCCCTTCTCACTTGAAAGAAACTACACTAGAATAGTGTAAATGAAACTATCCATATGATAAAACATTATTTGAATGAATTCCAAAATTTATAATATAACAATGTGAAATTGGATCACTAACTTAACAACTGCTTCAGTTGGAAGTGCGATGGAGACACCGACTGTAAAGATGGATCAGATGAGGCCTTAGAGGTATGTCACAACAGAACTTGCGATCCAGATACAGAATTTACATGCAAGAATGGTAGATGTATACAAAAATTATGGGTTTGCGATTTCGACAATGATTGTGGTGATGATTCTGATGAGCCAGCATACATGTGCAGACAAAGAAATTGTACCACAGGTGAGATTAAATATTGTATCAAAGGAGTATTCAACTGACATGAAATTTCATTATTGACATGTAGGTTGGCAACGCTGTCCTGGTAAAACGAATTATCGTTGTATACCAAAATGGTTGTTCTGCGATGGTAAAGACGACTGCAGAGACGGATCAGACGAGTTACCAGAGAATTGTCCAGTTTGTGACCCAGAAACAGAAATGAAATGCAAAAATAACAGGTGTATACCGAAACATTGGAAATGCGATTATTCTGATGATTGCGGTGATGGATCTGACGAAGCCAAAGAACTTTGTCAGAACGTGTTCAGAGAGTGCTCTGAATCTGAATTCAGGTAGATAAATGGATTACTTACTCAACGTCAGTCCCAAATAACACGCATTCGTATCTATATTTCAGGTGTAATAACGGAAAATGCATATCCACAAGATGGCGCTGTGATCACGAGAATGATTGTGGCGATAATTCGGACGAAGTAGACTGTACTGGATTCCAATGCAAAAACAACACTTTCCAGTGCTACTCCGGTCATTGCATCGCTGCCTACTACAGATGTGACGGTGAAAGGGATTGTAGAGATATGTCTGATGAAAAAGGATGTCCACCTAAATATCCTGGAGGGCGGTATTGTCCAGAATTCAAATTCCAGTGCAACAACAACCTCTGTATAAGTCAAAGCGATATTTGCGATGGAACAGATGACTGTGGTGATAACTCCGATGAGGCTCCTTCAATTTGTAGCAACTTCAACTGTGACGTCCTCCGAAGGTTCCAATGTAACAACAGGAAATGCATGCCAAGGTAAGTAGTTTTTGTTGTGAATTTTTTTCCTGTGAAATGAATTCTTATTAAATTTATTCAAACGTTTATTCGTTTATTGAGGTTGTCTGATACATACTTCGTTAACTTATTTTTTGCGCGCATGTTCTAGGGGAACAGCGTGCTATCGTTTTGTCCAAATGTCTGTAATTTTGGATGATTGAGCCGAAAATGGTCTCAATCGACTAGGTTGGACTCGCTGATGAGGAATCCGGTGTCAAAATTGATTCTGTCCGGCCGGCCGGCCGTCCGTAGACACGATAACTGTCGACAGAAGCAAGCTAGCTACTTGAAACTTTCAGCATGGGTTGCGCATCAGAATGCCGCGGTTAAGTTCGTTAATGGGCCAAATCGGTCGAATAGTTTCGGAGTTATAGGCACTTGAAGTTTTGAAGTTATTTATTTTTTATTTCAGAAACTACTCAAGCGATTGGATTCAAACTTGGCAGTTTGGTGGAGTATAACGACGCGCAACTTTGAGCCAAATTTCGTCAAGATCATATTGTCAGTAAATTTTTTTTCTCGGAAACCGTTAATCATATCCAAAAAAAATTATACTCACACTTTGACCTTGTAATTTCACAGCAGTGTACTAAATTTCAGTTCGATACGATCATAAGTTTTGGAGATATCGGGAAAAAATATGTCAAATTTCGAGGTTTTCTTCTCGATATCGTTGATTTTTTCGGTATTACTCGAGAAATACTGATTCAGTCCTGATTAAACTTCACAGCTAGTTTTAAGATGCTGGAAGACAACTTTATGCAAAATTTCGTGATAATCGTGTGATTAGAACAATTTGAAAAAAAAAATTTCTATGATTTTCTCATCATATCATCCTCATTAAATTCTGTATGAAACTTCGAACTGTTATTTTCGATGAAGTACTGGATTTCAATTCGATCTGATCTGTATTTTTGGAAATATTGGAAAAATAAAATTTTGATTGGGTGTATCTACGGAATCATTGGGTGGATTTTACCCATTCACGAATTCGGCCTTCGTAATTAAGGTCCAAACCTTCTCTACAAATATCGAGTTTCTAAGTTGTTTCTTTCGGAAGTTATTGTGTTCACGCAGTCGGCCGTCAGGCTGACCGTAAACACAATAACTTCCGGAAGAAACGACTTAGAAACTCGATATTTGTAGAGTAGGTTTGGGGCTTAATTACGAAGGTCGAATTCGTGAATGGGTAAAATCCGCCCAATGATTCCGTAGATATACCCATTCAAAATTTTATTTTCACAATTTGTCCAAAAATACAGATATGATCGAATTGAAATCCAGTAATTTATCAGAAAAAAATTTTAAAAAGCACTGCCGTGAAGGCAGCAACTTTTGCGCGCATGTTCAATGTAGATGACCGCTTCAGCAACGAATTTGAACGTGCGCGCAAAAGCTGCTGCCTTCACGGCAGTGCTTTTTGAAATTTTTAATAAATATAGTCAGGCACTTATTGTGACAAGGTTGGCACTAAAAATAATTCCATTATAGATACCAACTATGCGATGGAATCGACAATTGCGGCGACGGCTCGGATGAAAACAACATGACATTATGCGCTACAAAAGTGAAACCTTGTAACGTCTTGACAGAGTTCAAATGTGCTAACAGAAAATGCATAGATCGTGCTCAAATGTGCGATTTCGCTGATGATTGCGGAGACAGTTCGGACGAACTTGGTTGTCACCACAACAGCGATTGCCTTGACTCAACCCGAGGAGGTTGCGAACATCAATGCACGAATATAACTGGAAGTGGTTACATTTGCACCTGCTTCAGTGGCTTCATCGTGTCCAAAGAAAATCGAAAGAAATGCTTAGATGTTGATGAATGCGCCACTGGTATTCATCACTGCTCACAAATTTGTACGAATCTTAACGGTTCCTATGAGTGTTCATGCGAGGACGGTTTTGCCTTATCCGATGGATTATCTGGTGTTTGTAGACTCTTAGAAGGAGAGGTCAATTTAGTATTTTCCAGCGGTCCTGAAATTAGATCACTGTATCTTGAACGAAAGGAAGAAGTGAATGTTATATCAGATGAAAAGAGAATAGAAGCAGTAGATTACGATCCGAAATCAGAAATTATTTACTGGGCTGATAGTTACGATAAGGCAATAAAACGTTCTTATATGCTCAATGCCTCTGAAGGAGAAGTCAAAGTAGGATATGCCCAAGATTTAGACATGAAAGGAAACGCCAAACCTACAGCCCTCGCTGTCGATTGGATTGGAGAAAACTTATACTGGACAGAAATAGACCGTATTAGTTCAGTTTCGAAACCTAAAGGGAAAGTAATGGTGGCTAAGACAGATGGCAGATATCGAAGAGCAATCGTGAGTGTTGGGTTGGAAAATCCCACATCTATTGCTCTCGATCCACAACTTGGAAAGATGTACTGGACAGATGCAGGATCAGCTCCGAAACTCGAAATGTCATGGATGGACGGATCAAAACGTAGACCAGTCATAACAGAAGGTAAACTCCATAATTCAATTGATTATTTAGGTATTTTCGGTAAACCCGCAAGATTTCCCGTCGCCGATATATTGAAAAGATATTTACATCATTGTACGCAGTGCGTTTTTCTGAATAAAAAATGTGAAATCGAACATAGGCGGTCTCCCTTAATAATTCAGAAGATATGGGCGACCAAAGTTCCAAAATGAGTCGTTTTCAGGTCCCTTTTTCCACCATAAAAACGATCTTTCACTTGATCTTTATAGTTCACAAACCACCTCTGAACCTCCAACCAACAATAAGCAAACCTTTTTTTCAAGAATAATCAATATTTAATGAAAAAACAATGAAATTACTGGACAACCACTTAACCTCTATTCCTTCTGATTTCGACTCAGTCTAAAAGTGAAGTTTGGCAATGGCGCGAATTTTATCGGTCGGAATCGTGCCATCGCGTATTCGTGAATGACAGATTATTGCTGGAGAGAAAAATGAAAATGTTCTTAGTTCTTACTGTTTACTGCGATACTTTAAATCTTCCAATAGGAGAATTCGTTTCTAATGAAATCTACAAGGTTGAAACACATAGTAATGGAATGAGAATACACCCTGATATATATTTCAACGTACATTTTTTTCATATGTGATAGGTCGCGCCCTTCCCAGATTTCCAATGAAATAGTAGTTATTATATAACGTATTTTATTGGAATACCCTGAATCTCATTCTAAACTGGGACCATCTCGAAGAAACAACAAAAAACGAAGTAGATAACAACCTCCCTATTTTGAAGGGGATAGAAAGAAAGTTCAAACGAAAATATTGAGAGTGAAACCTTCAACAAATATTCTCAATGATTTTGTTTTGATGTTAGAATAACCACCTCTTCTTCAGTGACAGAAGCATTTTCCTTACAATCATATCCTTCAACTGTCCACCATTTCATATTTCCCGCCAGCAACTACTCTTCGGTCATAATACGTTGGCCACCGATGAAAATACGCTGTTGCCAAGCTCCGCTTTAACATTGAGAGGTATTTCGTAGAAAAATAGGTTAAGTGGTTGTCAAATATTTTCACTTTGCTCCCTTTAAATAATGAATTTTCTTGAAAGAAAATGTCGCTATTCGTTGGTTGAAGGTTCAAAGATGATTTAGGAACTGGGTTTGAGAAGTGAGAGATCCTTTTTATGGCAGAAAAAAGGATCTGAAAATGCAACAATTTGGAACTTTGGGGGCCCATATCTTGCAAAGAAAGAGAGACCGCCTATGGTGGCCTTCATATTTTGGGAACTCACACTGCTTACAATGATGTGAATATCTTACTTATAGCATCGCGACGGGAAATCTTGCGGGTTTACCTACCGTATTTTCAGCTAAAACATAGCATAGTAGAATTTATCGAAAAACTAAACAGATTTAACCGCTCACACTTTTTGAATCATTTGCTCAGATTGAAATCAGGATTATTCGTATTTTTTTCTCTTTCAGATATTCGTCAGCCCGCTGGGTTGACCATAGATTATTCACAAGATCACACAGTGTTTTGGGTGGACATTAAATTGAACACTATAGAAAATATGAAGCCTGATGGTACCAATCGAAAGGTCATCTTGAGAGGGGAGAAGCTAAAGCATCCAATATCATTGGACGTATTTGAATCCAACCTTTACTGGATCACCAAAGATACAGGAGAAATTTTACGGCAAGATAAATTTGGAAGGGGTGTAACTACAATCATCAAGAGTGATTTATTGAATCCACTAAGTGTCAAAGGTAAGAATAATAACCCGAACCACTCTGGCAACTGACCATTTTCGAACTATAATTATTTTGATAGCTTTCTCTTTATACAGCTGATTTCATAGATATTTTCCTTTCCAGTGTACAATAAACATCGTTACAACACTTCAATTACCAACCACTGCAGTCACAACGCATGCTCCCATCTCTGTCTTATAGTACCCGGAGGTAGGAGATGCGCATGCCCAGATCTTATTTACAGTACTCAAACCCACAGAGGAAAGGGAGAGAGGATATGTGATGCAGCCATTGAGATGGCAAGGGTACTTCCTCAAAAATGTTTGTGCCAGAACGGAGGTGTTTGTAAAAAAGATGATAAACGTCTAGTGTGTGAATGCCTGAACGAAAACTTCCAAGGAGAGTACTGTGAATTAAATACTGCACATAGTAGGTTAGGAATGGGAGATAAGCCTGGAACGATAATTTTACCTATTTTGGCTATTCTTTTGGTTTTGGCGGCAGTAACAGCGGCTTGGTTTGTCGTCAAGAGAAGACCGTTGTGAGTATTTTTCTTGTGGTTTTAGTTAGTATACTTTGAACAGTACAGATTAAATGATTCTCTATACTTTCACAACAACTCATGAACATTCAGATTTTTATATTTCTAAAAATTATTTGGAGTTAAAGCATATCTGGTAATAATTGCAATTAGGCCTACTACAAAGATGATCATTAATGAAATTTTACTCCTAAATAACAAGTTTTAATCTGTATATTGATCTATGAAGATCAAGAGGTGAATTTACACGTCACATGTTAAAGATCTATGAAAAAATTATCTTCAATTCAAACTGGGGCGCTATTTTCGAGCTCATCCGAATTCATTTCGTCTACGAGCTCTCACGGTGATGCCACAGTTTGGCAACGTGGTGTTCACGGTGTACTTGGGCATGATTTATTCACGAAAACACCTTTTTCATTATAATGTTGAATGTTTCAATTATAATTCTGAACATTAAAATAACTTCTGAATATAAAAAAGCCAAATGAGCACAAAAAAAAAGGGGAAATGATAAAATGATCAAATTTTCGGGTGTGATGATCACTTTGCACGGTACAAAAATGACTGATATGCACTTGCGCACCAGTAAATGATCTTTCGCATAGCTACGTTTTCGACTGAAATACATCGGATGGGTCGAGGCAGGAGGATTCAAATCCGCATGCGGATTCACTTATATGTAAAAATTATGTGCACATCATTTTTTTTTTCTATTTCAAAAACCGTGTATTAATCCATAGAGCAAATTATTCACTTCCCGAAGTTAAAAAGTATTTTATTCATGCTAAATAAAAAATTTCAAATTTTATTCAAAAAAACTTTCTTCCCAGGGGAATAGTTGATCCAGAACAAACTTTCATTGATTAATGATTAACTACCCTTTTAGTTTTTCACAGTTTCGGTGCTGTATATAGGATATTCTTGGGTTCCGAAAAGCAGAAAAAGCGAGAGCGAGGTAGATATAAAAAAATCCCAATCAAGTTACTTCCCTCTTGATGGGATCTAAATTCAAGAACAAATATGCTAATATCATGGTATATTTATACAATGCTAATATGTACCCTCGTTTGAAGGTGAAACATTCACAAACTATTTTGGAAAAATTTGCGTTTGTATATGGAAAATTAATTTTTGTTAGCGTAGGGAAGGTGGAAAATTATTAGTTTTCAATTTAATGCACCAGAGTTAACAGTTCAATCCACCAAAAATCAATTATTTATATAATATTAATCAACTGTATTCCAACCGAAAAAATTTATTAATTTTTGAGAAAACCCCAATTAGAACAAAATTGAAATTCTCCCGAAAATGATCACTAACTGGGACTAATCAATCTAGTTGAAGTGGATTTGTGATGAACTGAGTACCTTCAAAATTTGCATTTGAGTTCAATTTAACTATACATGCAACTTCATCTGTTGCGATCACCAAGAATACAGTTAAAATTAGCTATTTATAATGCTTTTTTCAGAATTCAGAAAATACATCATTTCAATCATGAATTTGTAAATAAAACACTCCATATTGTATATGCTTCATTTATTTTGATATTGTTACCAATATTTTGTACATATAAATTACTAACAGTTTTTGAGTCTTCAAAGTATTCGTAAGATTGTAGACATTTAAAAGTCTGCGTTTGCACCAGCTTGTGCAGAAACTGCTATTCGACACCTTATATGTACCTAGTATATTCACAGCATAATTCAATTCCGCTGAAGCTCTGAGTAATTGATTTTAGACATTCGAGTGACCATATATCCATTTGATACCTAAAACAAAACTAATCATAAATATTACAAATAGAATTTGGGTACGATATAGTATATATCCTACCTTCAATCATTGTTTAACAAGGCTTCAATCCACATCGCCTTTCTTACATCAACCTTCAGATATTCACTCTATCACTAATATTAGTTCACAAGAGAACAGGAATTATTATTAAATCAAAAGAAGTGCCCATAAAAACAATTTCAAACTGTGAAATCCATCAAAAACATTAATAGGTATCCACTGTGTTTTCGTTTGTATGTCATGTCGCCTTGGGGTGTGTAATTAGGATTGCCTACAAATACAAATTCTAAGGAAAAACAACACGTTTGCCAAACTGTCGCATTTGGCCAAATCTAGACCTCACTTTCGCATGCGAAAGTGATTCGGATGACTCGAAAATAGCGCCCCTGGTACACTGACGCTAATTTCAAAACATGGAAACATACGGGAACTTTATACAATAGCACTACTTGGGTACTGTCAATCCTAACTCTGAGCAACCGCCTCCTATTTAAAGATTTTCATAAGTGACAAATCTGAATCGATTCATCGAAACTCTTCTATAGCCTTAAAACAATCAATATTTTTTTCAGTGGAAAGACCACACTTGGTTCTCTTGGCAGCAGCCCATCAGTTGCGTTCAGACAGGGTAGCAATGTGGAATTTGGTTCAAGTTCATTTGTTGGTAGCAACAATGTTGAACCTTTAGATGTATCGTACACGCTAGATCCTGTCCACACCAAAACAAGAGATTTCCACAATCCTATGTATGATGCAGTGCAGAATCAAAATAGTGAAGCTGTTGCTAATGGCAATGGTGGTGAGTATATTTAGTTTCCTTGGAGAAATTCTTTCTGTTTTTTTTTCAAAATCATTCCAGTGATATTCACTTCCCATTTAAATAGTTCATCAAATTTTAGATACCGTTTGAAAAAGAAAACCTTCATTTATTTCGGTTACACATTATTCTCATATTTGCTTACAATGACTGTTAATATATATGATAAAGCATCGGCATCGGAATTATTATTTTTAAAACAGAGTTTTTGTGAAATTCTGAATGAGGATGAAACAAACAGAAAGTTATATTTCCCTACTTCATTGTCCTGTTTGGAATGGGACACTTAATAATTTATGTATTTTTCACAGATGCAGCGCTATATGAAGTTCCTGTAACGAGTAAAATAAAAGGGGAAATATTTACAGAACCCCCAAGTGCTGTGATAGCACCATCTAGTGTAACACACAGATCTTCAAATGTCCACATCAAGCAACGAGAGCTTGAGCCTGCGGCGTCAGATACGGGCAAAGATACCCAGAAATTAGTAGAAGAAGACCCTTGAGACTATTCCATTTATTGGAAATTTGTTTTTATTATGAGCAATATGAAGAAAGAGTCATCTTCGAAGAAGCTGACTGATGATTTGTAAATTATTTATATAGATGTTATACATTTTATAAGTCAAGAATCCAGATCAAATATTATTTTACGAAATTTTACATATTTTATTGAAGTTTTAATTGAGAGTGAAATAAATGACGGTTTTCGGTATATTTGTTTCATTGTATTTATTGCTGATTCTTCAAAACACGAATAGAAATTATAATTCTATTCATCTATGCTACACGTTAATTCATATATATTCTTTCAGGAGTCTATGGTTTGGGTCAGATACAAACATAATTACCACAGACCAACAAGACAAATCACTTCATCGTTTGCGGGAATCGCGTCTCTCCGACCTCGAGAAATATAACAGACATAACCACACTTTCTTCTTCCTCGAAACAGCTGTCAAATTGAATACTTGATTTTGGAATATCTAAAATCTAAATGTAAAAACGGATTTGTCGGGATACAGGAATCACAAAATCAAAATCAGACTAAGATTTTTCGATGAAACCATTTGAAAAGCAAATTTCCAACACCAAAGCGAGTGTTTTGTCACATCTTAAACTCCTGTAGAAGAATTCGGTTGGAGTAAATGAAAATTTTGGAAAACCCGTTTACCTTAATCAGAGAATCTTTGTAGTTTCACATCAAATGTGATTCATTTCAATATAAAATCTAACTATGAATAGACCAACTTTGTTCGATTCCAATCCTAGTATTTGTGCAATCATATACAATTTTATTATACATCCCACGTTTTAATTGAATAATGGAGGTTGTAATGCTTTTACTTCAGTTGCGATTCCTTTATAAAATTCCTATAAAATGAACATTATGAATCAGTCCACCTAAGTTCGATTCCAATTCTTGTATAATTAAAACATATAACGAGGACTGTCATCATAAAATAGAACCTCAAAGATGACTAAACACTAAACGCGAGTGGTTTATCTGGTTGGTCTGTGTAATTACCCTTAGACAAAGGAAAGTTTAGTTATTTTTCCTTTGTCCAAGTAATTACCGAAACCTTTTTGTAGAATCATGTATTAAGGTCTTTAAGCAATGGTAGAATGTACATCGCACAGGTAAATGAACCTAACCTAACATTTCTTAATTTTACATAGTGGAATGTGTCAAAATTCCATACCCTGCCAACTGACTTCAATAAAGCGAATGGAGTAGATCCGTTCGAAATTTCATTTTCGAAAAACACTGGTCCAATCGTAAGGTCAGAGTTTTACTTAGTTGAAAAATGACAGCTTGAAAACTCATGCAGAATTCCGTGCAGATTGTATCATCAGAAATTGGCGAAACTGTTGTCAGTACCTGTAGGGATGACAGTTTTATATGTGGGATAATTTTTTTAAATTCTTGTTTTCAAACTAGATATCTTCTTTTTGGAATCTGTTATTGTAGGTCACAAATCAATCCCCTCTGAGGCTACCTATCAGATGTTTTTTGGGATACACAACAGAATTAACATGATTTTCAACTTGTGAAGTAAACCATTCACTAAAGGGTAGTTAAGAACATCAAGTAATCAGGTTTTTAGCATTTTATTGCACTGGTTAACCCAATTAACATGTATAAAAAAATTTACAATACATTAAAAAAACGAGGAATCGTTTGCGTAAGTACACTTTTTACTTGGAAAAGCTTCGAAATCCTTAATAAATCACATCTCCTATAAACACAATTACAAATCGATTTTACTTTCTTCAAAGCAATAGCAATTCAATTCTACTAGAAAATTAGAATCACACTTGTCCACTATTTATAATTAATGGAACTATAAAATAATTACAGCATTATAATAGGAATTACAGGTAATAATCATACCTAAGTATATATATTAAAATTGTATATCGTTATTTGACATTATAAAATTACAAAATGAATCATTGTAAGTCTCTTTTACATGGAAGCGAATAATTTCTTAGTTTTTATCAGAACATTCTGAATTATTCCAAAAGTGCATCAAAGACATATCTTTATCCATTTTGATGCTCACTCATGTTTAAGGTGCAAATTTAACAATTATAACAGCATTATTAGAAAAATTCTAATATTAAATTCCATTATCTTACATCTACGATCAATTTAAATACTTGTTGGTAGTCAAGAAATGTTCAATTTCGATAATATGGAACTCGCAATTGACGGTGATTTTTACTGATATTGGTTCCATTTATCACAAAAAAAATTCTATTTGTTAAAAAATATACAAAGACTGGTGCTTTTACTCATGCATCTTGATTTTCAAGAAGTCAAATACAGCAAAGCTGAAGCTTAACTCATAATTCAAAATATAAAACATTTCTACAATTATATTTAAAACTATAATGAAGTCTGGTATGGCAGCCAACAATAAATGAAATTTAGAATTTAATATGGTAATATTAATATGGCAACAAATAACTACACCTAATAAACATTCAAACCGTCTACACTGCTCAAATCCCAAAAAGTCGCTCAGTACATTTTGCTCCCATTAACCACCACCAAACAAATAATTTAATCACATATTTCCCGGATCATAAGACAATTTTTTTAATAATTAACCTTCCTTGCACTCGACAAAAATTAACACTCAATATAAGTTCCAACTCAACATTTACACATCTACGCATTTCCCAGAAAATAAAAATGAATAAGAAGTTCAAGACAGATATGTAGGTCCAGAATGAAAGTAGGCAACATGCCTCCTCTGAATAGTTCTATTTGGCACTTAGTTTTCAGATTTCATTTAAATAAATTAAGAGCTATATCAATGGGAGTTTGCATCTGAATTTGAATCTTTAGGAATATAGTCGAGTGCCATTAGACAAGCGAAAACTGTCATGATCATTTTCGGTTTCATTTCTGCAATATCCTCTGGTAATGCGTATACTCTGGCACCTGCCTTCCTCGCCATTGAGATAGCATATTTGGCGTTAGCTAATTTTTCCTGAAAATAATACGACATTTCAGAAGAAAGGAATAGATGAAAAAGATGAGAATGTTTAAAGTTATAAGAGTTTCCCACACAATTTCATCTGCAATCATGTCAATCTTCATTTAAAATTCTAGAGCAGTCATCCAATGCTTCTAGATAGATATCATAGTGAATAATAATGTTGAATATCTCGGTTCTTGGAAAATTTTCCATAAGCTTTCCAGTTAATTCTGATGGGATTTCAATTTCATCAAACGCTACAACTTTTTTTGAATAGATTTCAACTATTCAGCGTATTTTTGCAATCATCAACTTATCATTTCTTTTATTTATGAATTTATCTAGCTGCTTTTGAGTTTGTGAGTTATTTGGTTGAACAGTTATCGATTTAACCATTCAGCATTGCTAACAAAATCGTTTCAGACCGGAAACTGATTTACAGGCATTATTCTTGCCTTACGCAACTGCATTTATTTATTTATTTATTATTCAACAAATTTAGTGACAAAACGATTTTGCCATCCTCTCGAAATTCTGCATGATCCATCAAACGTCATTTTTCATTCAAATATTATATACTTCAATTCAAGCAGATTTATATTTTTGCAAATATTCGAAATAATTAAATTTCGAATTCTACCTTCGATATAAATCCTCAAAGCTGCTCTACAAATAAACAGTTTTCAATTAATTACTTTCTGAAGAGAAAGATTTTAATTCACTCGATCAAGGAAATTTAATTAGTGAGTCTCGCAAATCGTTTGAGAACATTTCTCGGTTTAAAATCGAAAACCACAGATATTTGGGCATAATAAAAACCCTTATATTTCAGAGAACAAGAACGTAAAAATCTAGAAAAGCACTGACGTGAAGTCAGCTGCTTTTACGCGCTTGTTCACATTGCAAAATGGTGAAATTTCAATGAAATATAAAATTTTTTTGAAAAGAACGAAAACATTTTTTCGAATTTTTCCATGGATAATTCTTCTTATTGACACTGTTCATCTTCCAACCAAGTTTCATTTCGATCAGATAAATATTTTTCGAGTTATTGAAAAATCAAAATTCCAAATGGCTGTAGCACAAAAACCATTCGGCAGATTTGGCCCATTAGCGAACTTAACCGAGATATTCAGGCTCTTAACCTAACCTGAAAATTTCAAGACTCTAGGTCGCTTCTTTCGAGAGTTACAGCGCACACGGCCGGCCGGACGGACAGAATCAATTTTGACCACGGATTTTTCATCAGTGTGTCCAACCTAGTCGTTGGAGACCAATTTCGGCTCAAAATTCGAAAATTACAGACATCGTGACGAATTGATAACGCGCTGTTCCCCAGAACAAGCGGGTAAAAACGATGATTAAAAATAACACATGTTATAGCTTACCTCATCATCAGCTCCAGGTTTCACCAATTCATAGTTAATAGCACCAGGTTTAATTGCATCAATTAAGTCCAGTACCACTTTTCCATCAGAAATTGAACTATCTTGGAAACTTTTTATTGAGGAAGTTTTGCCGGCAGACGAAAGCTTTTCATTAACCCATGTTACGATTTCCTTTTCAACGATTGGGTTTCCCGTCTCTGCTAACCTCGATAAAACCGATAGGGTGTACGCTCTCATCAGTTGCCAAATTAGGGCCAAAGTTAAGGTTACATTTCCTTCATTGATATCTTGTCCACCGATACCAACAAGGGAGAATTTGATATCTTTTCCTATATCTACAGCATAATTGCAGTTTTCCAGTTTTTCGATGAACTTCTTCCTGGGGTTCACGAATTTACTGTGCACTTTGTTCCACTCCACTTTACCTGGTTTGATTATGTCGTACAGTTGGAAAATTATCAAACCATCAGCCAAATCGGAATATAACCAGTTAACATGAGGGGACACTCCCATGGAATTGATCCAATTTCGATATGCTACAAAAAATAATCAAGATAAATCATCCGCATATGATAGATGTGCACGGACATAATGATTTGGTGGACCACATCTCTGTCAAACCATGTGTGGAAAATCTTGTAGGTAGCTGTGTCTCATCCTTTATACATGTCATACAAGGTGGGTGCCCTAGTTATAAATTAATTTCTACCATAAATATTATCAAATAAATCACTCTTTCCATTTACCATTTTTCCAGATTCGACTCCAGTGAAAAGATACAGGCTGTTGAATTTCAAAAAATAAAATAGTTTTTCTTTTGTAGTTTTAACATGATTATTCCAAATGAAATGAATTATGGTTTGAAGTGTACTATAACTATGGCACATACAGGGTGTTTCATCATAAACTGGTCAAACATATATAGCCGTATAGATGAGATTGGGAAAGTCATTTTTGCCTTATGACATATACCTCGTTTTCGAAGCATAAGCAAGATACAGAGAGTTCAATGTCAACTTTGAGCAATATTCCGATAACTGTGGTGAATTATGTGTGGCCTTTGAAATAACGGTTTTTGGTCACATTTTAGTATTTTTTGGTGGTTAATTCAATTGTTTTGTAGAATTCGGGAAAAAATATTTCGAAATGGCGGAAAACCTCCGAAGTTGGAATTTTTTGTTTTCGATTGCCAGGTCAGTCTGGGGGCCTATTAGCATAATTTTGGCATCTGTAGAGCCATCAGTTTCTCGAAAAAAAATTATTCAAGTACTCCGAGCGGAACTTTTTGAAGGCTATAAAATGGAAATCAATGGATATTTTTTCATTCAGTTTTCACACTAGTGTTCAGAATGAAGGTAAGTTCAACCCCGAAAGATTTCAACAATTTTGGGTGAATTTTTTTTTCACTGTAGACATGTAAAAAAAAAGTTGAGTTTGAATTTTGGAAAAATTTTTTCACGGAAAATTTTAGAAAATTGAGTACATTGAAATAATGATATCCATTTTGGCAATAGAAAACAAAAATTGAATTGAGCACCAAAAAATACTGAGACGTGACCAAAAACCGTTATTTCAAAGGTCACGCATAACACACCACAGTTATCAGTATATTGCACTAAGTTGTTATTAGATACCCTATATCTCGCATATGCTTCGAAAACGGGGTATATGGCATAAAGCAAAAATGACTTTCCCAATGTCATCTATACGGCTATATATGTTTGACCAGTTTATGATGAAACACCCTGTATATTTTTCAGTAATCGCTTTCATCCTACTTCAAACATTTTCTTAGTAATAGACTCGCCAATTCGTGAAACTATAGGAAATAAGCATGGAGAATGCAGAAAAAGTTCAAGTCATTATGAGAATCTTCAATCATTAAAGAATATTCAATTATACCTTATGATTTCTCTTTAACACACCATTCTCGAAATATTCAATGTTTACAAACTGATAAAAATTCCCTATTGTTGTGGATCCGCACCTGACCTATTAAAGTCCGTGAATTAAGCTTCGCCACAGAATATACAGAAATATTTAATTAATATTACTTGACCGGACTTCAGTCAAGAGGCTGTATCTATGGACCAGACTTTCGATAGAATTTATTTAGATTCAATCAATGATTTCACTCTAATTGAGTGATTTTCATATAATTAATTCATAAATTTAATGAAAATTAGAATAATAATGTAATTTTCGATAGAAGAATGGGCAACAATCAAATTGTGTATAATTTTAGCATGAGAACATCTAGATATTACATGAATATCAAGTGGAATATAAGTGATTCAATGGTCAAGAGTAGTGAAATATTTTCTCAACAAAAATTCCGCAAAAAGTACCAAATCATAAGAATTAAGTGAGCAAATGGGTTTTCTCAATCATGTTACTTTGAATTTCAATTTCAACAATGGACGGGTAATTCAGCAATACAGATCACCGTTAAGGATATCTTTGTTGAACCTGCAAACAACGTGCAGGAGTGTATCAGCACATTGAGACAAACCTAGAGAAATTGTAAATGAAAAAAGTGTTTCATTTGACGATAGGAATCTGTGGTTAAAATAAATATATCACAGTTTTGGAAAAGAAAAAGGGCGAACAATATCTTAGTACACCAAGGACTAAAAATCGATACTCACTTTTTTCTTCCCTAGTCTCTTCAATTGTTTCACCTTCAAACGCGTTCGAAGTTTGCTCCAATCCGGGGTAATTGTTGAAGAGATTCGCAACGAATGCCAAATTCAATTTGTAAACGCCATTCACAACATCCTGTGGCGTCACAAAAGATCTGCATCTAAGTTTTTCGGCCTGTTGCAACATTACTTCAGCTCTAGCTAAATAATCCTTCTCCTGAAAAAAAATGGAATTCGTTTTTGGATCTGATACACTTATATGAAAACAGGAAGTTGTCTTATGAAGTGTTATAATCTAAGACTTCTTATGCATTTATATCAATAAAACATCATGATTCTTGTGAAGCGAGTTCATTTCATGATTTTATTCCATTATGAAGAAGTACAATGAGGATAATTGGAAATTTGCATTAAATACAACATTCCCGTGATTCGAAATTATAATTTAAGGAGAGAAACAATTTATTGTTAACTATTTAATTAGAACAAATACTGCAGGTGGGGAAGGTTCCCATGCTTGGTTCCCATTTTATTGTATCATTCAATGTTAAAAATGTGCAATTTAAAAAAACGAAATGATTACTTGATTTTTAACAACAAACTATTCTATGACGTAAGGAAGTAAGAAATTGTAATATACAATGATTAGCTTCTATTCGGTCTTTAATGATATTATTAGGCCTAGTGGCCTCTCAGTGGTCATCATAGCCAATATCGCGAAAATAAATACGCCACTGACTTTTTGGTCACTGACCAGAAAGTTTAATTTTTAGTTGCTTAAACTAAAAAAAAAAATTATATAAAATTTTTATTTTGCTAATCTTGTTAAGACTAAATGAGCACCCTATAACTTTATAATAATTTTATAAATACCGTTTATTTAAATCTTCCCTGTATACTAGCAACGAGACAACTCTGGACATATGTTCATAGGAACTTTTTTTCTTAACGTGACATTTTCATTATAATTTTGAAACAACGAAATCACTACTGCTCAGTGATTAATGCATACTCCATTAACTTTTATAGTCAGTCGGTAGGCCTTAGAATAGATCTGACAAGTTGACAAAGTATTCAATTTTCATTCCCTTGGTCGGTGTTGTAAAAGGATTCGGAGCATTGTGATTAAATCTAATAGATGCTTGTGATTTAATTCAATCGTGTATACTCAATTCACTTTTATTGTCAGTCGGTAGTTACATATGTAACTACTACTACCCTTATGTAGAAGGTACATCGTCGCGTTGTTATCTGACAAGAAAATAAACCTAAACCGAACATTTTTCAATTCTACAAAGTGGAATATGTCAAACTTCGATGACCAACCGACAGACTTCATAGTGAATGGAGTACAAGTCCCCCCATCTTAGAAAAACAAATTGAAAGTACTCACATGTAACGCCATGGTATCTACGCCACTGTCGATCGGTGCAATTTGTTTCAATAAATAAGTGTATGCCTCCGAATCCACAATATCCGACTGGAAATTGTTAACCCTTTTACTGGTTCCCGCTTTTTCCAGGTGGTAGTTAACCCATCTCAATAGAATTCCTTCAGGAGACAATTTCATAAGGTCCTCGATCTTTTCTTCTTCAGACAGCAAGGATGTCAAACCAGGACAATGCTCCAAAGTGATCTGATTGAACAATCCAATTCTGATTATTTGCCACAAAAGTCCTAGAACCAGATGAGGGGTACCTTTCGATAAGTTATGTGCATCTATATTTATCACATTGCATCCTATAGCTTGAGCAGAAGATAGTGCTAGAGTTAAATTTTCCAATTTTGTGTAGAGTGTGAGGTTTTTCTTATTTATGGCCCTTTCGTCGATGGTGTCTGGACAAGAGTGATTAATAACTTTACTGAAAATGAAAACTCTCGTTAAGGGTGTAAGGTCAAAAAATTAAAACATATATTCAGATTCAATAAGTAAATATAAAAACGTTAAAACAGGAAGACAGAAATAAAATGTTTCAAACTTCTTCATCGAAATTTTTTCCGTCAGTTTGAATTGCACCAGAACATGAAAAAACCTCATTATATTTCGAGATGTAAGTCAGGATTCTTACAGAGTCTGGACAAATGGACAACTATAAAGAATTAAAAGAATTCTGCAACTAAACTGCTTGCACATCTTGAGTAAAAACCAAAAATTCAAAAATTCGAAATATCTCACTCGCACAAAATTTGGTAATATTTCCGATCGAGCTGTTATGGTGCACTATTTTTGAATGTCGATTATGTCATATTATATCGAAATCAGTCGAATAATTTCAACAAAAGTTTTGAAAATTTAAAAATTTTTCTTCTGATACACTGATTTCCTAGATGCAATCTGATCGCATCGGTATTTCTTTTGGAATATTGAGGGACCAACATCCAATTTTGTAATATAACGGCTAAAACTTCAGACAGATTTTTAATATTAATGAGCACAACAAAGATATTTAGGATCTGATCCTGCCCTGAAAATTTCGAGGTTCAACATTCGAAAATTTCAGAAATTTGTGCAAAATAATAACTTTATGTTCTCAAGAACAAGATCCTTAAGAAGGAATCACTTCAATATGCTTTCATCTTGGAAAACTCATAAATCAACTTTCATATAACTAGCAAAAATTCATTGCGATCATATTTAAACATTTAACTGTGTAATGTATGTATGCATGCTTGAAAAGAGAATTTTCATGTTTCTCCATGACAACATCTTCAGTGAACAATTAAAACACCTGTGCAACTACAATTAATTCGTATAATTCCATTGTACTGATGCAAATATGAAAATAGTAGGTTTAGTTCAGGGACAAATAAATCCATAGCCTCAAAGCAAGGCTGAACGCGGGAACTGATTAAAATTTATGAATGCATCTCATATCTGGTTGAATGTTGTATTTATTGTTCTGTTTATGAAATGTTATTGAGCTAAATTACACCTACTATTTAAAACATGCAATGTAATGTGGATATATGAGAAAAATAATGAATACATTTACATATTTTCGTACATTTATTTTAGTTATATTCAAATTGTATTTGAAGTTAATCGATGTTTTTCAAAGGACTCAAAACTACGTAATGTTATGAATAGAATTGACAGGATCTCATATAGTCGTCATGTAGTTTGATTTAAGACTTCGGTCCAAGTTTCCAAGCTACACATTCCTTCAAATTTACTAGCACTGGGGAAGGAGAGTTTCAGAAAAAATTCGACATGATGAGGTTCGCGTTAGTTATATATCTGTATACTGTGCATTGGCTCCTCAAACCAGATACACGAATAAAAATATTAAGTCGTATTTAACTATCCATTCTCAAGAGACTGGTATGTCGGGTGCCCTATCTGCCGGGTCGGTTGTCACTTATTACATTACCCTAGATGCAGGCCCTTTCCTGAAAGACTATTACACTAACAAATCTCCAAGGCCCGGCAGGCAGGGACCGGGTAGTGTAATAAAATAAGGAACCGGCTGCTAGGATCCTGATCTGGAGCGATCGAGTGGACACAATCTGCCTACCTCCTTCTCAACCGGCTTACAGGCCAATACAGGGCAGTATCATCCGAGTGCGAAGTTCGGAATAGGACCGGCATCAGGGGCAGTGTAATGAGCGACACCTAACTCGACAGATCGGGCACACGATACACCGTTATGCTATGATACTGCCCTTTATGCAGGGCGGTGGGAAACTAGGCAGATCGGGTCCACTCAATCGCCCTAACCACTCAAAATAAAGGCTCCCAAAGCCTATAACACACGCCATAGACTCACAGCTTGATTCATTCGCCAGACTTATGAAAAATCGGACATTTTGGATGCGCGCCACCCAGCGAAGCAGCGCCGTACATTTGCAAGATGTTATATTCCATACATAATGGCATCGATATGCCTTTCCAATAAATTAAAATTGACGATCATTCAAACACACTTTGCTTTTTTAAATTTCGAGATAGAAAGTGTTCATAATAAAACCCTCATAAAATAGAATCATTAAATGATTCAGATTGTTCTGTTACCTTTACAAAATATCTTTGGATATTTTTATCGCATGATGTCCTAGAATGTCCTAGTCTTGAATGACAAATTAAAAATTATATAAACTGGCATATAAAGATGATCAAAAACTTGAGAAATAGGCAGATCCGTATCTAGGGCGTGGCAAAGGTGGCACTTGCCACGGGCGCAAAAAAATATCGAAAGATAAAAATAAGAGCGCCAGGCGAAATGATTTGAAAGATCACAACTCGGTTTTTATGTATACGCCTCGCAAAAAGAGATAACGAAGACCGCAAGAAGTTAGCGAAAAGTTGATAAAACAAATTCCGAAACTAAGTTCAATATTTAGTTCCGAATTTGTTTCAATTTGTTTTGTATGAAACTTTTTATGCACCATCATGGTTTTTGAATAAATCGCATTTCTATGATTTGGTACTGACTTCACACTCCGCCCCAATATTTTCCAGTTTTGAAAAAAGTTTGATGCCAAAAATTAGTCGGCAATTTGTTTCAATTTGTCTTGCTGAAAAACTCTCAATATCTTCAGTAGATGTTGTTATATTCGCATTCATAACATTTAGTGCCAACTTCACGCTCAACACCAAAAGTTTCTAGTTTCGAAAAAATCTCAATGTCAATACTAGGTAACCAATTTGTTGTGTTGGAATTACTTCAATATCTGTTTTCGAGTAATTCACTCTTGATTTTAATGAAGCCTGAAGTTAGCGACAAGTGTTCACTTCTTTTACTTTTTGTCACTTTTTTTGCGCCAATAATTTGTAATCAATTTGTTTTTATTTGTCACGTTGGAATGAGTTCCAGAACATCGGTAAATTTTGAGTTATTAAAAATTTTGTGTTTTACACACAACGCTATCTATGAAAACCAATCCGTAACTGAGGTTCAAATTCTCCATGGCAGTGTTCAGAGTGGCTCTTTCAAAGAAAGGATGATTATGTCGTAAACATAGTTTTGGGATAATATATCCATGCCCAAGACCAATCGGATTTCTTCTACCACCTGTCGTCTCGACACTTTGGCCTTACACTAATACAGACGGAGAAGAGTGTAAGATTTGCTCTGGGGAACGCTAGACACTCTGTTCAGACTGAATATATATTTTTTCCTGGTCTCATTTCACCTAGCTTTTCCAAGGAAGCACCCCCAGAAGAAAGCAAGGTTATCTTTGTTCAAGATCACCTCTCCATAAAATCGTAATTTGGTGGATGTAGTTCTGAGTTTCTGTTAAAATTAACTTACCATAAAAGTATCCCATCTTTTATCTTCTCGTACAAATTGGTACCTTCCGGATCGATAGGCAACGAATTCTTCAGATCGGCGTCATTCCTTAGATTGGAATTGATCCAATCTGAAAAAGCAAATTGTTCCTCCACCCTCACGGAATGCGTGGTACCCTCGTTGGAAGCTTCGGAGGTGCCGCCAAGATGCTGTAAGTTCTCCCTTTTGGTAACGGCCAGTTTGAACGTGTTACCGATCTCGTTGGACTTAAGATCGCCGCACAGCTTGCAGAACTCCTCGAAGGTGAGTTTGCCGGGAATCTTCATCTGCACCTGTTTGAACTCATTCTCCATCTCTCGGACTTTGTAGCCGGGAAGTTTGAATCCGCAGGCGTTGAGGGCATCTCGGAGTTCTTTGAGGTCGATGAAGCCGTCACCGTTCTTGTCGATCTGCAAAGAAAATATAGCTATCTTAGCCACATCAAAATAGTACTTGCTATGCTTGATAACACGTTAGAAAGGCACTATTGCAGAGCTTCATTAGTTCCAGTATTCTTTCTACCAAGAATTCCAAAATATAGAAATTAGAGGAATGTGCTAATGAAAATGTGTTCAAGGTTCTCTAGAATATTCATCCTCAAGGAAAATACCGGCAGGGTAGAAAACAGCTGATAAGATTATTCTAATCATCTCAACAACAGCAATGCCTTCGAGTTGCCAATAGAAAAGTTCATCGAATTTCGAATTATTATCAACATATTATTAACGCCTGAAACAAATTGCTGCATTTTATCTCTGATAACTAATATTCTATTGGTATCCAGGAAATTGGTTATTGGTTAATTTGACTTTTTTGTTTCGTAACATTTTTGAATAAGACGATGTCTACATAAATAACGAGAACCGTAGATAGAGGTTATGGGCGTTCTCGATTGAGCTTCCATTCAGGTTATGGTTCACTCTTGAATGCGATTTCGATTTCCTGATTGGCTGAGTTGCATCGACCAGCCAATCAGAAAACAGAAATCTTATTTGAATATGAACCAGAACCTAAACTCAATCGAGAACGCCTTAGGTGTGAGAAATCATAGAAAACTCACGAAATGGTTATGAAGTAGGGTTATTTTCTTCTTCCTTGTAGCTCTAAAGTCACATAACACAGTGTTGTCAGCTCTGAAATCACCGATTCCGTAAAGCAATATTGCTATGACAACATTCATAACAAACATTGGCTATAACACTCGGAACAGAATACGTTCCATTGGCCATATTGCTATAAATAAGAAAGATAGCAATATGACTTGGATAGCCAGGTTCATAGTAATACGCAAACAGAATTTGGAGATATGACAACACTGATGAGGAAGGCGGAAGAACTTTCTGGGACCGAGGAAATCGCAGCGGGGTCAAGCTCTGAATAAATAACAACAGGAAGGAGCATAATGCCTCACAAAGTGGGTCCGGGATGGATGTTGCATATGGCCGACTTCCCTTTCACTTTGAAGAGAGAACAACTTGTTCCGAGACTTCTTTGTCTGAAGAAACTAACTAAGATGAGTCATACTTGGACACTGATATACGAAGTAGAAAAACGTTATGCTTCTTCCTGTTGTTCTTTTTTCAAAGGGGCCAAGTATTCTTTATATTATTTAAATATTATAGATATAGAATCCTCGGCCCCGCTACGATTTCCTCGGTCCCAGAAAGTCCTTCCGCATTATAAGGGATTTACATCGGTGTTGTCATATCTCCACACTTAAGTAGCAATCTTCCTATCTAGATATTGGATTTTCTACGTTTGAAGTGACGTCCCTGGACTCGCCTCAATCGTCGATAATATTTTGGAGTCAGACAACCGGCCCAACCAACAAATTGGGGTGGGCGAAGGAGCGGGTGTCTTGCCAGGAAGAAGACGATCGAAGTGTTCGTCATCCATAAGTCCAGATTTAACAATGGTCGATAACGAGTGGGGAGTGTTTGATATAGCATGGAAATCAGGATGTATCGAGTTATTTGCGAGACAAATTCCTCTATGTTTACGGAGAATAATCATTTCGCTCTGCATTCTTGATAGTTGATACTGATTTCTCAAAAATCACTGACTTATTTATTATTTCAGAAGATTTTGAAATAACATAAATACTCAATAAAATGAATTTTATGAATAACATGAATGAATATAACGAAATCATGATTTTCTCATGAATTGTCATTTATTACTCGACTACAACACAACAGGTAAGTGTCAGTTTCCGAGAATCAAAGGAAAACATCAGAGTCTATTCTGTAAATACACGATGTGGTTCGATATGAAAATAATGTTTCTGCAAATTGAAACGTTGCATCTTTCACACGAAGGTTTATTCTCAACTGGGTCAAACTATTAGGTACTCACATTGACTCCGTATGTTTTTACCGCTTGTTTTTGGAAACGAATACGCATTTTCACGGATCTATGTAATTTTCGAAGTTGGATCCGAAAACAACTAGGTTGTACTCACTGATATACCTACAAGTCGTCAAAATCTCAGGCAAGATTCGGAATTTTAATATATCTCAGTTGAGTCCGATAACAGGCGAAACCCGGTTTCTGAGTTGTAACAGTCTGGAGAACTGTTGATATATCCTCAACAACTTGAAACATACAGAAAAATCAACGGAAAACGTAAATCAAAAATTCGTGTTTGAAATATTCCCATTGTAGCGCCCTCTCTCAGCTCTTACTTAAGTCGCGCGTGCAGTACCATCCCTTGCGCTTAAGTACCTTACGTTACCTGCCTGTAACGCTTGGCCAACATCATCGGCCAACGTACAGGGGGCGCTAGCGCGCACGCTGTCCCTGGTAGATCCTCTCAAGATCTCGGAAATACGTTCATCACCAACGGTCTGGTACACTGCCTTGTGATCCGCATAAGGGGTGTCCGCTCACGTAGGCATGTAAACGGCTTAGTTTGGTGCATGCCCTGACGAGTTCCCCCAAACTAAGCCGGGACGAAACGTGACACTTTCCCAAAGAGGTTGCAGCGCTGCGCCACTTGTGAGTTCCTATACCACTCGATATCGTGCAGTGAGCCGGGTGCATTAGTGAGCACATCTTTGGGCAGCGAGTTGCAGCACAAGAGCGAAGTGGCGATGTGGAACCTCTTCGGGGTGGTTGCTGAACCATCGCCGAGAGAGGAACGGATAGGATCACACAGTGACAAGCGAGGTTCTCACTGGAAGCGAAGATGATCGCGAAGGGACAGAAACTGTGACACCGTCGTTGAAATGAATCACGTCGGAAAGTCACCATTGAAGCTTTTGAAGGTTTGCGAGGTAGCTGCAACCTCTTTGGGAAAGTGTCACGTTTCGTCCCGGCTTAGTTTGAATTCATCCACTCCAAAGAAAAACAGAGAAAAGGGGCGGAGTCGAAACACGAAATTCAAATCTCCGAAAAATCGTATAAATATATTTCGCTCCGCTCTCAAAAATCACTCTCCAATCCATCTGCATCCACCGATTACGCCACCGCTAAGAAGATATTCTATACGCTGCATTCCTGACCCAACATCTGGCTTTTTACCACCCTTGAAGACGGAAACGCTCCCGACAGTACCAACCGGTGTTTAGGCATCCCTAGTTCCACGATCGACCCCAGCCCGGCGCCAGCGAAGAACTACCGTCAACACTCAAGGAGATTTACAACAAAAATTGTTAGCCTGCGTTTTCCAACAAAAAGAATTTTATTGCCTTTCGAATTCACTTCCGTTGTAACACTCGACAGTAAAATAAACAGGCTAATCCCTTTTCTTTATTGCGTGTTTGATTTCACAGGACACACGACCCCACACCATTATACATATACAGCAGAAACATTGCGACCTTCAGATATTAGAAAACAAAAACGGAACCAGATAATCTGAAAATAAAATTAAAGAGGAAATTAAGAGAAAACAATTTTGCTGATTGTTCTATGGAAATGGACCATATTTGGCTTAATTTTTAAAAAAAAATCTAGAAAAGCACTGACGTGAAGTCAGCAGTTTTTGCGCGCATGTTCAAAGGAGAAGACCGCTCTGGCAACGATTGAGTTATGAGTTATTCTGGAAATAAACAACAATACCGAGCAGAAAACCACGAAATTTTTGACAGATTTTTTTCCATTATCTCCGGAAATTATAATCGTATAGAACTGAAATTTGGTACACTGCTGTGAAAGATAGAGTTCAAGGTAAGAACGAAGTTTCTCGAATATGATAGATGCTTCCCGAAAAAAATTTTTTTTTCGAAAAACAAGTTTGATTTTTTTTCGAATTAATTGACGAAACGATCTCAACAGAATATCATAAGAAGTTACGGGTCACGGGTCGTTATGCCAAGTTTCAATTCAACCGCTGCAGTAGTTTCTGAAATATCAGGGAAATAACCTAAAAATTTGAAATGGCTTTAACTTCGAAACAGTTCGGCTGATTTGGCCCATTCACGAACTCAACCGCGGTATTCCGCTTACTCCGTTCGACAGTTATCATGTCCAAGGCTGGCCGGACGGACATAGTGCAAAATTTCTTGTGGATCTAATAGTTACAAAATTAAAAAAAAAATGTATTCGAATTTGAACAAGCGCGTGAAAGCTTCCAACCTCATGACAGTGCTTTTCTAGAATTTTTCGAATTCTTCATGAGCTTCGTGGTTGAATACTTTAGCTTGTTATTAAGAATGCCATTATGAATAACAACATTTTTTTTGATAATTGAACCAGTTCTCAAGAAGATCTTAATGTATAATAGAATAGGACGTCAGTATGTCTAACAACCATACGGGATAATATAATTAACAACGTATTGCATATTATACCATAGAATGTTAAATACCTTCGTGACCCAAAAATCGAAGAGGTAAAGCTGACAAAATTGTGGTTTTACCGAAATAACTGTTATCCCTACATCGTAGTTCTTGTGAAATATTCGACGACGGAAACTTGACTCATAGATGCTCGAAGGTTGTTATATTCAAATTAAGGAATTAACAGAAAAATTCCTACACTGCCGTACGACTAAATGCTTATTCACCGTTTCCTTTTTCGTGGACACTTGTTGAAGTGGAAATTTACGATTTCAATGAATATTATTCATGTTAAAAAATTTCAGAAACATTATCTGATTTCGTTCTAATCTGAGTTTAACGACAATGAAAAAAATCGATCGTTTTGCATTGGCTTTATTTGAATTAGAAGGAGATTAATACATTTCCAGAATCGTTCACGATAATCCATTGATCTGATAACAATTTCGAATATCAAGAGAGATGATAGGAGGATAATCATTTAGAAATATTCCAATTTTCGATATTACAAAATTACACTTTTCTATGAGGCGCCGTTTGGAACAAACGTCTGTTTGCAAATATATTTATTTTTAATTCAGTATATTGGTTAGTTGCAGAGGTTAATGAATTTTTTGTGACGATATATTCATTTTTCTTCCCGATATATTTATTCTTTACGAAACAAAACTCCTACACTACATTCACTTTTATAAACTATCTCGGTTGGCCATGATTTAGGTCTATCAAGTTTTTACTCAAAACTGACGCAAGTTGGCACTCGTGAAATATCGGCAATGTCGAAAGAATTCTCAACGATGTTGCCAAATACCAATGCCAATTTCTACTCTCAATCTCAACATAATCATCATGCTTGGCAACTAAAAATGCTGGAGGTAGTTTTAAAGAAGCAGAGACAAAGTATCAGGAAATGCTATGCCGAATTGAAATCTGCTTTTTCTGATAGTAACCCTGATAACTTGGAATCAATAATTTATCACAAGCTATCCAACTTTTTCGACGTATGTGAGAGAAAACCCAACCTTCAGTGTATCGTTCACATAGATATACACAGTGAAACGTGTCAGAATGCCATGGCCATCCGGGATAGTTTATAAAAATGAATGGAGTATATATTCACAAGTTTCATCTATATTTATGAATTAATTCGATCTATCAAACATCGTCAAGAGATCAGGAAGCATGTACATTTCCAGCAATTTTGATTGAATTGAAAATTAATTACCACCACGAATATTTCAGGAATAAGACTGAATGTTTACAAATAAATCAAAATCATGAATGATTATCAATATTTTTAGGATCTTTCAAGCTTGCGAGTTCGCGTGCTTTCGACGCGCCATCTCTTGTTAATCGAAACAATGAAGGTCACATATTCATATATTTCATAAATATATTATTTGGTATCCGCTTACAGCAAAAAAAGACCTATAAAGTACTACTTTTTTCTTATGATTTCGGTAGTTTAGGACCGTGCAAAGTTTTTAAACACAGCCAGGAGCTATGTAAACTCCTCTTCGTATTTTTTAATTGATGTTGAATGTTTGAGTGAATCCTACTGAAAGGTAATGTTCTAACTTTCAAGCCTTTATTGAGTAATTTTGAGTGTATTGAAGATGCTGATTTATTTTTTTTATCGAAAAAATATTTAGGGAGATCATGTTACAGAAAAAAAATCTGCAAAATACCTATTACATAAAAAGATATGAATATTTGAATCCTCGCTGGAATAAAAAATCGGAAAAATAAAAAAAACTATAACTCGAAAACTACAAAAATCGCATAACATACATGGGGTATTTTTGGATACCCCCAAGTGTGAGCAATCTAAAAAATTTATTGACGTCACTACTTGGACTACCCTGTGTACAATAACGTATGCTGATGACATTCTCACTGAATTATTTTTTGCAGTATCTGAAATGTATCATAGAATTTGAAAGTGGGGTTATGCTTTCCATGCACCAAAAAAAATGAGCCACCTGCAATGATAAAGTGATGTATCAGACTTCTCTGAATGATCAATAATGATTAAAGTCGATTAATAAGAGCAAAAAAACACCTGAAATATTCATTTTATCCTTTCAATACGCCATAAACCAATGTCCAAATATCACAATAAACGAGTAAACACTGTTCATGCAATTTAATTACTCATTAACTCAATTACAAGAATGATTCATCCAACAAAGCAATTATCCGCTGATTTTCATTCATCGAATAAATAATACTAGGAATTCCATGAAAGCTGCCACAAGGTATAGGTGAGGAAATAGACTAAGAGAAGTTGACCTCCTAGACCACCGCTCATTGAATCTATTGTCTGAGATTATTTTATTGAAAGCAAACAATACCTAGAATATAACCGGGTTGACTTCTGGAGGCTGGAGTTAATTTTTTTCAACAAATTTTTTTGGTGCAACTGGTTGAAAAAATTGTAAGAATGCGCAAGGTTTCCATTTTTTTAAATTCAAGCGTTCTCGGGAAAATAAAAACTGAAATTCGAGTGAATAATGGAAAAATAACTAACATTGCGCATTCTCACAGAAAATTAAGTACATCCCAAAAAAAATTAAAAAAAAAACTCACTGACGCCTACAGAACGACACCCCGTGTTCTTCAAGAAACGTCGAAATTTCTCCTAACGGCCGACCGTAAACACAATAACTTCCAGAAGAAACGACTTAGAAACTCGATATTTGTAGAGAAAGTTTGGACCTTAATTACGAAGGCCGAATTCGTGAATGGGTAAAATCCACCCAATGATTCCGCAGATATACCCATTCAAAATTTTATTTTCCCAATATTTCCGAAAATGCAGGTTAGATCGAATTGAAATCCAGTAGTTTATCAAAAAATAACAGTTCGAAGGTTCATACAGAATTTAATGAGGATGATATGATAAGATCACAGAATATTAAATATTTGAAAAAAATATATTTTTTTTTAATTGTTCTGATGCCACGATCATCAGGAAATTTCGCACAATGTTGTCATTCAACATTTCCAAACTAGCTGCGAAGTTTCATCACGATTGAATCAGTATTTTTTTATTAATACCAAAAAAAACAATGATATTGGGAAGAAAACCACGAAATTCTACATATTTTTTCCCAATATCTCCAAAACTAATGGCAGTATAGAATTGAAATTTAGTACACTTCTGTAAAATATGAAGTTCAAAGTATAACTGAAATTTATCTCGAATATGGACAATAGTTTAGGAAAAAAAATTTGCTATAACTCCGAAACTATTTGGCCGATTCGGCCCATTAACGAACTTAACCTTCGTATTTTGAAATGCAACCCTTCCTCAAATTTTCAAGTCGATAGAATCCTCCGTACGCCGTTATCGTAGTGACGGCTGGCCGGACAGAATCGATTTTGACATCTGATTCGCCATCAGTGAGTCCAACCTAATCGTTTAAGACTATTTTCGGCTCAATCATCGAAAGTTACAGACATTTGGACAAAACGATATCATGCTGTTCCCCTAGAACATGCGCGCAAAAATGACAGAAGGTTCATACTGAATTTAAAGAGTATAATATGATGAGAAGATAACAGAATATTAAATATTTGAAATATTGAATATTAATTAATTAATCTAAATATTTGAATTTTTTTTTCAAATTGTTCTAATGACACGATTTGGAAAATGTTGTTCATCAACATCTTCGAACTAGCTGCGAAGTTTCATCGCGATTGAATCAGTATTTCTTGAGTTATACCGAAAAAAACAACGATATCGAGAAGAAAACCACGAAATTCTACATATTTTTCCCAATATCTCCCAAACTAAAAGCCGTATCGAATTGAAATTTGGTTCACTGCTGTGAAATATGAAGTTCAAGGTATAACTGAAATTGTTTCCGAATATGAACAATAGTTTCAGGAAAAAAAATATTTTCGAGAAAAATTTTGAAATAAAATCTTTTTTAAATCGAGTGACCAACGAAATTTTGCTTAAAATTGCGCGTCCTTATGCTGCAACTAACTACCAAGTTTCAATCCAATGGCTCCATTAGTTCCTGAAAAATTAGGGAAATAACCTCAAAATTTCAAATGGCTATAACTCCGAAACCATTTAGCCTATTTAACGCATTAACGAACTCAACCGTGGCATTCCGATGCGCAAACTCTCCTGAAAGTTTCAAGTTGCTAGGTTGCTTCGTTCGACAGTTATCGTGTCCACGACCGGCCGGACAGAATCGATTTTGACACCGGTTCATCATCAGTGACACCAACTTAGTCGTTTGAAACCATTTTCGGCTCAATCATCGAAAATTACAGACATTTGGACAGAACGATAGCATGCTGTTCCCCTACAACATGCGCGCAAAAACAGGTAACACGAGTTGTTCGTCTCGCCTCGGTTTAATGTAACGGACGACGCACGGTAAATCATCCTCGTTCACGATTCGGTTGTCAAACTTTCGTTTGTTATCATAACAACCTAAAAAACTGTTTTGATTTTGACTAACAAAATTTAATTCGATTTTATTTTTGAAATGGATCTTGCAGTTGCATTTTTTTGTTCATCCTCAGATAGCGAGGTAGAAGATGATTCTGTTGTGGAGATGGTGGCATTAAGTTGCAGTGCACTTACGCAATGTGTTAGTGGAGAGCCAAAAAAAAATTGTTAGAAGAAGCTGTCTTTATGAAAATATTGACAAATACTCTGACAAAGAACTCCAGCAGCACCTCAGAATGAGTAGAGAAGCTTTCCATTGCCTTTTATCAAAAATTGAAGATAATATCAGAAACTACCAGATTGTGGGAGTTCGTTGAAATAGCCTCCATAATGATGTATTATCAAATAATAAAATAATCACTGACTCAAACTGTTGTGATTTCGAATTGACAAGTAAACTGCGCAGCCGCGACTAATTTTCACCAACTATTTTCTGGGTTAAAAAGTTGATGGCTCGGTGAGTTTCTACCCGAATCGTGGACGAAGATAAATTTCACCCGACGACAATTGAGAACAGTCGACCTCAGGGCGTCGTCGTGCGATCGTTCGACGATAATTGTGAATACACCCCTGGGAGTATCTGGGTGGCCGCTCTAGTTAATTCTTTCCTCAGTATTCTAACCCAGAATTCGGCAGGTTCTTGTCACTGTATTCAACTCCTGGCCTGGGCTCTTCTTCCATAAAATCATCTTCTCTATCTATCACCACATCATGAGTCATTTAAACGTCTGAGCCGGGACTAACAAGGAAACCAAATCCCCGATTCCGAATCCACAAGTTATCGCTACTAACCAACAAAAATACAACGAAGTTGACGATAATGTAATCCTACGCAATTAGCCGAGAGAGTGCGTTCACCGGACATAAGGGTTCGCCGGATGCGGATCTAACATCGGAACGGAGTTTTTCTTCACAGAATGGAAAAACAATGGTTCATTATACTCCGTTCACAGCATCAATCAGTGTCCCATTGGGGTATGGCAATTAGTTTCACAAGGTTTATACTCGGCTTTTTCTCTGAAATTCCAGACTTCATATCGGATTCCGTGTTGATATTAAACCGTTCTTGAATCAGTGTGCTAGATACTTTTTTGCGCGCAAGTTCTAGGGAAACAGCGTGGTTTTGTTCAAATGTCTGTTATTTTCGATGATTGAACCGAAAATGGTCTCAAACGACTAGGTTGGACTCTCTGATGACGAATACAGTGTCAAGATTCTGTCCGTCCAACCGTGGACACGATACCTGTCAAACGGAGTGAGCTAGCGACTTGAAACTTTTAGGATAGGTCGCGCATTGGAATGTCACGGTTGCGTTCGTTGATGGGCCTATTCGGTCGAACACTGTCTGAGTCATTTGAAGTTTTGAAGTTATTTATTTTCATTTCGGAAACTTCCAGTCCGATTTGATTGAAACTTTGCAGTTGGGTGGAGTATAATGACGCGCAACTTCGAGCAAAATTTTTTCAACATCGAACTGTCAGTAAATCTGAAAAAAAAAATTTTTCGAAAAACTTTTTTTTTTCGGAAACCGTACATCATATTCGGAGATGCCATTCAGACATTGAGCATTCTATTTCACAGCAGTGTACCAAATTTCAGTCCGACACAGCTATTAGTTTTGGAGATATTGGGAAAAAATATGTAGAATTTCATGGTTTGTTTTCTTCTCGATATCGTTGTTTTTTCGGTTTAACTCAAGAAATACTGATTCTTTCGTGATGAAACTTCGCAGCTAGTTCGGAGATGTTGAAGGACAACATTGTGCAGAATAATTTCGTGATCATCGTGTCATTAGAACGAATTGAAAAAAAATTGCAAATTTTTTTTTTTCAAATATTTAGTATTCTGTGATCTTCATCATATTATCCTCATTAAATTCTGTATAAACCTTCAAACTGTTATTTTTTGATGAAGTACTGGATTTCAATAGACGACTTCGGCCCAAGTTGCCAACTCACAATTTTCTACACAAATTTACTATCACTGGGGAACGGGAACAAATTCGGCATGATAAGGTTCGCGTTATTTATGAATATCCGTAAAAGATGCCTCGGCTCCTCAAACAAGATAATTCTTTCCAAATGTAGGGTTTCGTTAAGATCATCTCTGATTGGCTGAAATTTAGGTTGGGATTTTTGATTTCATGTTCTTCTTCTTCTGTTTTTTTAGATAGATTTCATGTTAATAGTGTCAAATTTATAAAGGATATGTTCCGCAAATCAACTTGGTTATTTCAGTTGCCGGTTTTCCATTCCGGGAATATGAAATATTCGGTTAGTCGCTGAAAAAAAAGTTAATTACTGAATTTGATTGATGAAAAAACATTTTTTCTGTCACCAGAACGACAGTCAATGTTCTATGGCAACATATCCATAGTATAGAATAATCTTTATCTACTTTACGATCCATAGAACATGGAAGAGACAACAATCAACAATGGAAAAAGTACTAGGTATGGATCATAAGGTAAATAAAGATTGTTCTATGCTATGGATATGATACCATAAAACATTGATTGTCGTTCTTAATATGTCTATGTTCTGGTGACAGAAAGATTGCTTTTTCATCAATCAAATTCCGTAATTAACCTTTTTTCAGGAACCAATCGAATATTTCACATTCACAGAACGGAAAACCGGCAACTGAAATGACCAAGTTGATTTGCGAAACATATCCTTTATAAACTTGACACTATTAACATGAAATCAGGAATCCCAATTCAAATTTCGGCCTAACAAAAACCTATATTTGGAAGAAATTATCTTGTTTTAAGAGCCGAGGCATCTTTCACGGATATTTAAAAATAACGAGAACCTTATCATGTCGAATTTGTCCTGAAATTTCCGTTCCCCAGTGTAGAAAATTGTGGGTTGGCAACTTGGGCCGAAGTCGTCATTCGTTCTTATCTGTATTTTTGGAAATATTGAGAAAATGAAATTTTGAATGGGTATATCAGCGAAATCATTAGGTGGATTTTATCCCTTCAAATTTGTGGAGTAGTTTTGGACCTCAATTACGAAGGTCTAATCCGTGAATGGGTGAAATCCGCCCAATGATTCCGTAGATATAACCAATCAAAATTTTATTTTTCCAATATTTCCAAAAATACGGATTAGATCGGATTGAAATCCAGTGATTCATCGAAAAAAAATCTAGAAAAGCACTGCCGTGAAGGCAGCAGCTTTTGTGCATGTTCAAATTCGTTGCCGAAGCGGTCATCCACATTGAACATGCGCGCAAAAGCTGCTGCCTTCACGGCAGTGCTTCTCTAGATTTTTCTAATTTTCAAGACGCTTGTTCAAAATTCTGAATTATTTTGGAGGTTGACCCTAGACGTTCAATAATATTGTGCAATGATTTTGTTTGTGCAATCCATTGAATCGTGTGTGGGCCATATTGAAGGTGGTACAATATGTAGCGCATAGAGCTGAACATACTAGCTTTGTTTTGGTTCCGAAATTCAGAACTGTCCTAGGAAAGATCTAGAACTGCCGCTGTTGAAGCCCGATACTGAACTATCCTAGAACAGTTCTAAAAGCGATGAAACCAAAATACGAATTAAGTTCGGGTTCTCATCGGGATCGCGAAGGAAGAATATCTTCCGTTTGTGTTGGCAGAAAAGAGGAATGTTATTCATGTCATATTAATATTAATATCATTTCAAATCTCTAATACGGTCAAAGAGCGGTAGTGCAGAGAGAAGAAAATACAACCGAAGAGATAGAGATTAGAAGAGGAGTTCGTCAGGGCTGCGTGCTGTCGCCGATCCTTTTCAACATATATTATTATTATTAAATATGCCGAAGATATTATGAAAAGAGCATTGGCCGAGCAAGAATATGGCATTGCCATTAACGTAAGACCATTTAACAATTTAAGATATGCAGACGATACAGTGCTGATAGCCAAAACACTCCAAGACCTACAGGAACTCATTAACGCAATCGTGAAGATCATGGTCTATCACTAAACACAGACAAAACCAAATTTATGGTTATAACAAAATCGACTCAGAACATCGGAAATATATACACGATCAACCAATTGAAAAAGTGAGGAAATACAATCATTTGGGTACTACTCTTTTTAACGAAATTGCTGACAGCTCTCAAGAAATAAAGTGACGAACTGAAAAAGCCCGAGGAACATTTGTGAAAATAAAACAAGTATTCTGCAGTCGAGACCTAACTTGAAATTCACTATATATACTTCATCGAAAAATGCCAGCTTGAAGGTACATGCAGAATATCATGAAGATAATATGATCAGAAGATCGCAGAATATTGAATATTTGGAAAAACAATTTGATTTTTTTTAAGGTTCTCATGATACGATCATCACGGAATTTCGTACAAAGTTTCATCTCAGCACTTTCAAACTAGCTGCCTAGTTTCATTGAGATTGGATTATCATTTTTTGAGTTATCCCGAAACCATTTGGCCGATTTGAACCATTAACAAACTTTACCTCACAAGCTTCAAGCTTCTGAGAGGTTTCGTTGAAGCCTAGGATAGTCGGAAAATACAAATACAAAAATTCCGATGCCCTGAAAGTTTCGAATCGCTAGCTTGCTCTGTTCGACAGTTATTGTGTCGCCAGCCAGCCGGCCTGACAGAATCCATTTTAACAACCCCGTCGTCCGGGACCATTTTCATTGAAAAATTAGAAAATTACAGACATTCGGACAAGATGATAGCACCTTGTTCCCCAAAACATGCACGCAAAAATGAAATCTCAAATATATTTCTACGGAACCTTTGAGAGAATTTTATCCGTTCATGACCTAGACCTTCCCAATCAAGTTTCTAACCTGTTCTACAGATATCGAGTCACCAAGCTGTTTCTTTCGTAGGTTAGTGGTGCGTTCAAGATCGGTCGATATACTGAATAAGAACACACCAACTTGAACATTTCGTAGCTGTGTCAAAGAAAGTCCTTTTTTGTGAATATTTGACCAAAAATCACATCTTAATTACTCAAAATCAGCCGTATTTGTTCTATTGATAATAATTCTGAGTGATTCGAACACCAATTAAAAAAATAATTTCTATAGAGAATGCTTTCTTGGGAAATAACAATTCAACTTGAAAGTATCTTGGGATTGAAATTATCACATAAACCGAAAGATATATTCCATTTCTTGAAGAATTCTGTGTTGCAAAATAGGCTTGACCCAAATGACTCACAATATGGGCGCAGAATGAGTTGCCAATCAGTCATCAGAAATTGGAGTTTTCCAAATGAATGAGCTACAAAGTTGTTATATATGATGGACATGATATTTGTAGGTTATCAGTTACTTATTATCTTGAACGGTACGTACGAACGTGGATAGGTTTTCATTTAATAATTTGCACTTACCGCAATTGCAATGTATGCATTTTTATCGACTATAATTACGTCTACAGCAGTAACCTTTATGAAAAAATACAGATCGCAATCGTGCAAAATGTGGTGACCTGATTGGTCGAATTTGAATAAAATGATTCGTGTATAGGATTTTGGAGTACCTAGTCTTTGAAAACTACTTTTTGAACTTATGCAAAAATGAACAAGAAATTCTCACGCCTTTTTCGTAGACAGAGCAGTTCTCAATGCTTCTGGGCTTGCAGATAAAAATAATTTTGGCATCTTCTCATCACGAATCCACCCAATGATTCCGCAGATATACCCATTGAAAATCTTATTTTTCCAATATTTCCAAAAATACAGATAAGATCGAATAGACAACTTCGGCCCAAGTTGCCAACCCACAATTTTCTTCACAAATTTACCATTACTGGGGAACGTCAACATGATAAGGTTCGCGTTATTTATAAATATCCGTAAAAGATGCATCGGCTTCCCAAACAAGATAATACCTTCCAAATATAGGGTTTTGTTGAGATCATCTCTGATTTGCTGAAATTCAAGTTGGGATTCCTGATTTCATGTTAATAGTGTCAAATTTATATAGGATATGTTCCGCAATTCAACTTGGTTATTTCGGTTGCCGGTTTTCCACTCCGTAAATATGAAATATTCAGTTGGTTCCTGGAAAAAAAGGTTAATTACGGAATTTGATTGATGAAAATCATAGAAATTATAACTTACAATGGAAGCGGTGAGGGAAAGAGAAACGTGTTGTCTAGAGAAAGATAGATCTAGGAGTGGCAGGAAGCCGCCAAATCGTATTCAAAAGCATCTTATTTCATGCTTTTTGTAAGATTTTTCAAAGAGTTTTTTTTCTGAAGTGTGTATATTATAGTTATAGAACATGGTTAAATCTTGATCAGCCGTAAACTGCACAAATAGGTTGTAAAAAGGCCAAAATATCAAATTTCACTAGGGGTTTTTATTTAATTAAAACTGATTTGTTTTATTTTTTTCCTAACTTCTAAATAAGAGATAAGACTTATTTCTATATATTACTGATTTTCAAGGGACAATGTCCTGAGGAAAAGATGATAAGTGGCGGTACGAAGAAAAAATTTCGTTCCCACGGACACCATTTCAATTTGCAGCAAGCATTAATTGTTTAAAATTATTATTAATATTCGTATGAATGAAATTTTGTTCAAATGAATCAAGTTATTAAATCTCAAATGTTAATAAATGTTGAATAATTCTTCCAACATTGGATTTTGGATTGATTGAAAGTTTATTCAATTGAACATCACGGCGATATCAATCGGCATTTTGCGCGCATGTTCTTATTAGGGGAACAGTGTGCTATCGTTTCATCCACATGTCTGTAATTTTCGAATATCGTGCCGAAAATGGTCACGAACTACTAGGTTGGACTCGCTGATGACGAATCCAGTGTTAAAATCGATTCTGCCGTCCGACAGTGGACATGATAACGATCGAACAGAGCAAGCTAGCGACTTGAAACTTATTTCAGGGTAGGCCGTGTATCAGAATGTCGTGGTTTAGTGCGTTAATGGGCTAAATCGGTGAAACGGTTTCGAAGCTATATAGCTGTTTGAAATTTCGAAGTTATTTCCCTGATATTTCAAGAACTGATGAAGCGATTGAGTTGAAACTTTATAGTTAGTTGGAGCAAATAAACAACGCGCAACTTTTGTGAATTTTTTTCAGTTCGTACTGTGAGTAGATATAACAAAAATTTTCTCGAAATTTTTTCGAAAAAAAATTTTTTTTCGGAAACTATTGATCATATTCCAAAAAAATGTGCTCTGACCCCAGACATCACCGGATATTCATAGAATATCCCCTAAATGTGCAAAATGGGATATGTATATTCCGAATATTCGTAGAATATTCATAGGATATCATAGAATATCTATTTCCCATAAAGCATATTCCCGGAATATTTCGATACGAATATTCCAGGGATATTCATAAAATATGATATGAATGTTCCAAAATGAATATTTTCTAAAGAACATTCCCAGAATATTCATAAAACATTCCAAATTGTATATTCTCCGTGGGGCATCTGTGGAATATTCGACACATAATATTCCTGGAATATTCTATCTGACGTATTCATGGAATATCAATTTAGTTCTCCTGATGAAGGAATAATAAAATCTCGAAAGCTTGCGCCAAAAAAAATACCTACATCAATCATTTTTATCTGATTCCTGCTATTTTCAGTAATCTATTTTTGTAGCTATAAAAACAAATAATCCTTTAGCCAATGTAAGCTCTCATTATTTTCATATTTGCTCCGAAAATTCTCAGGAAAAACGCATAAAAAACAGAATTTTCATACGCATTTAATGCTTTTTAAATGGAATACGCGTGCTTTCTGCCACCACTAGCTCTATCTCTCTCGGCAACATATGATTACACAGTGCAAGCTGACAGGCCTCATCCATGGTTTGTTATATCTATGATGAAAATGCAATTTTTCTGTCACCAGAACATAGACATATTAAGTCTATGCACCAGAACGACAATAAATGTTTTATGGTAACATACCCATAGCATAGAACAATCTTTATTTACCTTATGATCCATAGAACATACCTAGTAATTTTTCCATTGTTGATTGTTGTCTCTTCTATGATCTATGGATCATAGAATTTGATTGATGAAAAAACGTTCTTCCTGTCACTAAAACGACAGTCAATGTTCTATGGTAACATATCCATAGCATAGAACAATCTTTATTGTCAATAAAGATTGTTCTATGCTATGGATATGTTACCATAGAACATTGACTGTCGTTTTAGTGACAGGAAGAACGTTTTTTCATCAATCAAATTCCGCAATTAACCTTTTTTTCAGGAACCAACGGAATATTTCATATGTAGTGGAAAACCGGCAACCGAAATAACCAAGTTGATTTGCGGAACATATCCTACATAAATTTGACACTATCAACATGCAATCAGGAATCTCAACTTAAATTTCAGCCAATCAGAGATGAGCTCAACAGAAACCTATATTTAGAAGGAATTATCTTGTTTGAGGAGCCCAGGCATCTTTAATGGATATTTATAAATATCGCGAACCTTATCATGTCGAATTGTCCTGAAATTCCCGTTCCCCAGTGATAGAAAATTTGTGGAGAAAATTGTGGGTTGGCAACTTTGGGCCGAAGTCGTCTATTGATTGTCGTTCTGGTGCATAGACTCAATATGTCTATGTTCTGGTGACAGAACTTTTGCTTTTTAATCAATCAAATTCCGTAATTAACCTTTTTTTCAGAAACCAACCGAATATTTCATATTTACGGAACGGAAAACCGGCAATCGAAATAACTAAGTTGATTTGCGGAACATATCCTTTATAAACTTTATAAAGCAGAAGTTTTCCCAGATTCAATGGACAGTTTCCGAAAAACAAAAATTTTTTCAACATTTACCGACAGTGTAATCTCAACGAAATTTCGTGAAAAGTTGTACGTTGTTATGCTTCAACTAACTGTCAAGTTTCAATTCGGTCGCATGAGTAGTTCCTGAAATATCAGGAAATTAATCTCAAAATTTCAAATGACCGTAAGTCCGAAACCAATCGACCGATTTGCCCCATTAACGAACTAAACCAAGTCAAGTCGCTAGCTTGCTCCTTTCGACAGTTATCGTGTCGTCGGCCGACCGGACAGGATCGATTTTGACACGCGATTCGTCATCAGTGGGTCCAACCTAGTCGTTCGGGACCCTTTTCGGCTCAAAATTCGAAAATTACAGATATTTGGACAAAACGATAGCAAGCTGTTCCCCAGAACATGCGCGCAAAAAGTGTTTTATTTGACGGGAGGAATTTATGGTTGAAGGTATTTAGCAACTTAAATAATATAATCTCTCAAAGAGGAATTCAAATTCAAATTTCGTTCCCAACGTTTCCACAATATAGAAAATCATGATGCTAACCAAAACAAAATCAAGAAAAGCAATAACGTGAAGTCAGCAGCTTTTATGCGCTTGTTCACATTGCGAAATGGTGACTTGGAAATTTCAGTGAAATTTTGATTTAAAAAAAAAAAAAATTTCGAATTTTTCTATGGATAATTCTTCTTATTGACACCGTTCATCTTCCAAGTAAGTTTCATTTCGATCAGATGAATATTTTTCGAGTTGAAAAATCAAAGTTCAAATGGCTGTAGCACAAAAACCATTCGGCAGATTTGGCCCATTAACGAACTTAACCGAGATATTCAGGATCTTAACCTAACCTGAAAATTTCGAGACTCTAGGTCCTTCCTCTCGAGAGTTACAGCGCACACGGCCGGACAGAATCAATTTTGACCAAGGATTCTTCATCAGTGAGTCCAACCTAGTCGTTAGAGACCAATTTTGGATCAACATTCGAAAATAAATACATCGTGACGAAATGATAACGCGCTGTTCCCCAGAACAAGCGCGTAAAAACGCAACAAAATGAAAACTTCAAGTATGGGTCAAATTGTAGGAAATTGTGCCTATGATGTAAACATTTTGTGTGCTTCACTTTTCCACCGTCATAAAAATTCGTTTCATCTATAAAGATAATTCCTCATGATTGCTGTGAACTTATGTAATTGAATATTGAGTAAATATCTCATTATTGGGGAATGCTTGAGTTTCGAAATGAATAACGTGCATTAAACATAGCGAAAAATATTGCAAGGAATTTTAAAGATAGTTATACTTCCAACTTTCATTAGTTCTCATAAACGCATTCTATATAGTAATTCATTAAAATGACATTTTCCGCTAATGCTGTGAGGATAATCAACCTCAAAATTCTTCAAATAATTCACATTTGAAATGATCTAATTTTCAATGAAAAAAAACCAAACCCCGTTGATCTTTGCTGATTTCATTGACATTTTTTCGCGATGAGTGTTCATTGAAACGAAATGGCAACAGTTAAGTGAATTGATTGATCATTATGGTTTCTGAAATTTAACAGAAAAGAAAGTTTCTACAATGTCGCCCCCTATACGAAAACATCAATATTGCATTCTTTATTACGTGGAAATAAGTTCATAGTAGTATTTTGTCTCTCTTGGTGACGATTCGGTTTTTAAAGTCTTTATCGTTGGTTTCAATACACTATGCATCAGCTCTTCAAACATATCACGAGCCACCACTGCTCTGATTCCAATAATTATTCCAAAACATCAAATAAACTCACCAGCACAAAATAATAATTTTACGATCTTTATCGAAAAATTCATCAACCATGAGTAAGTAGTACGACATAAACAACGTATTTGTTGGAAGTTTCCTTGAATGAATTTCTCATTGGTTGAATGACTCACCGGTAAATACCATATTCGTATTCATAATAAGGTGTAAGTTCCAAGGAAATCCCATTCCTCTTTCAGGAAAATGACTTCATTTTCATCGTAACGACCAGTCACTGTTAAACTGACTATCTCAAGAGGTTTGTTCGTTTTACCCAAGATGCATGAAATATATCAGGTGTCGACACTTTCCTTCTATTACCCACTAAAATTTTGGGTCCAAAACGCGGTCCTAGAATTGTCAAATATTGTCCTAATTGGCTCTGCGAACGATGATGGCACTAAGGTCGCTGTTTCAAATCCATACAATTAATTCCTCTGAATAAAAATGAATTGAGCTACCTATAATCTATCAGATCTGATGAAATTATTTACCAAAATATGAATTGGATATTTGAAATGAAAGATTCTCACTAATATATAAGAAGTGTTTAAAACATGTGGAACACTACTCATTAATAATACGAAATATGTATAAGGGAACAAGAAGCAAAGTTTCGATGTGATCGCATCTATACTTCTTGAAATATTTAGGAAATAACCTCAAAATTTCGGACAACCAAATTTTACATAGTTTTTCTCCGAAAGTAAACATAGTATCGAATTGAAAATGAAAACATTGTTGTCGAATACTGATTTTGAGGTATGTGCCGAATTTCATTGAAATCTGATCGACATTTTCCGAGAAAAAAAACTTTTCAACAGAAATTTCAGGAATTTGCGAATAAACATTTTTTTAAAATTTTCTAACCACTAGATCCATACGAAATTTTGCACTTAGTTGAGCGTTGGTACTCAAGAACTAATAACAAAGTTTTAATCCGATCCAATCAGTAGTTCATGAGATATCGAGGAATTAACCTCTAAATTTCATATATACAACTCCGAAACTGTTCGGCCAATTCTGCCCACTAACGAAGTTAACCGAGATATTCAAGCTCCAAACCTAACCCGAAAACTTCAAGACTCTAGGTACTTTCCTTCGAAAATTAGAGCGCTCACGGCAGAATCAAATTTGACCTCGGATTCTTCATCAGTGAGTCCAACCTAGTTGTTTAAGACCAACTATGGCTGAAAAATAATGGGGGTTTTCCTGGATTTGGGTTATTACTGCAAATGCAAATTTGAACATAATTATTATGGGTTTAATTTATCATCTTCCCAAATTACCTTCAGAAAGTATTCAAAATCAGATTTCAAAATTGGGGTTTGGGATTTGCCAGGCATGCACGAAGTGACAACGGTGTTTAGTAGAATAGCTTTTTCTACTATAGATAATGAAATATTTATTCCTATTCTGTGATACACACGTGTTCTTTGTCGATATAACCAAATAATTTCCGTTTGCGATTTGTCTGTAATATGACAGTATTACAGTCTGTGCTCTTCTTTTCTATTCCTTGGTCGTTGTCTTCTACTCTAACCAGATCGAAGTATAGCTTTCTCTGTTTTCCTAAGCAAAGTAACACATTTGACGTCCTTTTCTTTCCGAGAAAGCTGAATTCGACGTTGCCATATCGTGCACTCAAGACAAATCCCTTTAAATGCAATCCCCATTTTTATTTTTCAGTTTTAGGTGATCAAAAATTTTTTTAAAAATATAATATTGAAATTATAAGTTTGAAATGTGATGTTCTCAAGATTTTTCATGAAAATTACTGCATTTTCGTTTAAAGGAAAAACCCCCATTACAGACATCGTGACGAAATGATAACACGCTGTTCCCTGAACAACCGCGTAAAAGAAGTGCCAGTACTGCGCATTCTTACTATTTATTCCAACTATTTGCACTCAAAAAATTTTTAAAAAAAAAACGAACCGTGGCCTTCGAATATTTCCCCGTTTTATTCGAGAAACTGTATGCTCTTGAAGCTTCACATGCATTTTTGTGATCTCTTTAAACATAGGGTACTCGATTAATATTCAATTTCCAACTTGAATGGTATAACCACCTATCAATAACTCAGACCTGTCTCCTATAAATCGTCTTGTCCTGTAGATAAGACAGATTCTTGAATCATAAATCCCTAACCGGTCTCTTTAACTTTCAAGTACTTGACCTGCAACGCCCTAGCTGCAACGGCACTTGAATGGGGCACTCTTTGGTCTCAATATAGATATTTATCACCCTGTGTGGCGCAAGGTGTTCTCCCATATGGACTCGGTGCAAATGGAACAACGTTGATTCACGTCTGTCTATGGGGTAGAAATACGAAACGGGGACACAGGCCCGTTTATTATTTTATGCTTACAAAAGATGAATAGAAGTGCTGTTCTAAAAGTAGAATCCAAGCATTCGTTAAAGCTTCGATTTCGAGATTTTTAATTCTTTCCTTGTGTATTTCTGAGGATTATCTGTTGAAATTTGGTTAAAATATCACACTATAAAGTTCACATCATGAGACACGTAAAAATCTACGAGATAATATTTATCCTGGATCAATGTACCAGTTTTTCCGTAAAATTATGCAAGGAATCTCCCCTCTAATTTAGTTACACCCTGTATAACCTGCCTGAGAGCAAATATTCTGAGATTTGTTTATTGGTTATTAGGTATGTTAACCTTTAACAAAAATGTATTATAACCTTCGGCAAATATCTACTGAATATTTCGAGCAATAATAATAATAAATTTATTCAACCGATATAAAATTTGAAATTTTACTTTTCTAGACAATAACATGCTCAGATCTAACTATTGTATAAATACTTTATGGTACCATTTTCTAACATTAAATAAAGAGAATGAGGTAGATAGAATAAATCAACCAGACAGTCAAAGTTTGTCTGTGAAAAAGAAAACCCACTGAAAAACCATAATTTTCTGATATATATATTCTTTTGAGAAGAGCATTACATTCTAAGATATATCACAGTGTTAGCAGAGGAAATGTAAACGGGGTACCATACATATTTGCGTATGATACAAGAGCACAGATAAAAACCTCAGGAAAAATTCTGTCTCCCCGTATAAGTGTAGTTATTTGTTTATAGAAGATGGATGGCATCTTTTTCATTGATAATAATCATAAACTTTTGTTACATTGAATTCCAACTAAAACATGATTTCCTCAGACAAATCATGAATTACAGTAAATCGAGATGCTTTAAGAAAAAACTTCTCTAAGAAGAATGCAATCTTTAACACCCTGTGTCTGAAATACGAAGCAGACCCATGTTCATGAGACTTATTCTTGAAATCACTCCACTATATTTGTACCAATAATTTCGGGACCCCTCGGGTTTGTCGAATTTTGGAACAATTATGATTTCAAGGATTTGATTATGGGTAATTCCGGAAGCTCAACAAATAAACATCTTTAATCCATCCTATCTGAATTGAAAAATCGATATGACAGTTTTTATCTTAGTAATGAAGGATTTAGCTAAGTAAGGTTTATAGGATATAAAAATCGCGATAAGTACGAAGGATCGATTGTTTCAAACATTTCACAAAATCTTATCTTTGATTCTATCTCGCAAAGATAAATCATTTACTTTATTTTCCCGAAGTTTCCTCTGCAAAATATAATATTTTCAATAATATAACCCCATATAATCCCATTGAATATAAAGTTCAAACTCTAAGGAAATATTTTAGATGTAAAATACCATTGAAGTCCAATCTCAGTGCCTTATAACTTGCTCTATTGATCGATTGAACAATCCACGAAACTTAATGAGGGTACCTAATTCAATCAATAAACAGGCTTTCCATAGACCTAATGAATAGAATTGTATTTAAAATACGATCAATAAAAAAAATGAACGATTTTCATTTCCAAATGAGAAATCAATGCAAATCGACTGGATACATAATTCTCTTTATTCTAAAAATTCATGACGCATTATTTTATTGAATAAACAATTCAATCATAAAGAAATACCGAATGATTATCGAATTCATCATTGTGTACTTGGAAGAATTGCCAAAATAATTGAAAACATCGATCAAACAAATTGTTTTTTAAGGTTACCTGTTCACTTACCTGTTGGAAATTTTCCCTTAGATCTTCCATTTCAAGGGCCACTTTGGTATCCATTTCCCAGTATACTCAATCAAACTTAAATCGTATTATTTGTAAATTATTTTCCCACGTAATTGGCACCGAAAAAGTAGGCACCGCTTATAGTCCAAATCGGCACTGTACAAAAGCTCACGAAAAGCCGAGATCTATTTAACAGATGTAAATTCTTGGCTTGTCTTAAAATTCGAAATATTCAAATTATTTATAACTAAAAAACACAAAAAGAGTTCCTCACTTAACTTAACAACTTAACCACTAACACTAATGTGTAGTTGAATATAAGGATAAGAAGAATGAATGATGATTCATTATTTTGAAGGAGCGCCCTGCCCATCCAGCGTTGTCACTATCGAAGGGAAGGGATGTCAGAGGTTATGGCAGGTGACAGCATTCTAAAAGCCAGGCACCGAAAAATTGAATGCTTCTACTATTGGTCAGCAGATGGCGCCACTAAAAAAATATTCTATCAAAAATACACTGAAAGAAAATTATCTTCGATGAACAACGCTCTTTCTAAGCAAATTTCTTACATTCGAATACTGAGAGTTCATACGACTTTTCCTTAGATGTATTATACTCATGCCATTTAAACAATGCTTCTGTTTTCATACCGCCATTCCCGCTTGAGAATGAATCGAAGGAAAACCCTGCGCGCAAAAAGGATTACCAACTACTCAGTTCGACAATGCGATAGATTTTCCACTCTTCTGCAATTTCACATAATGAAATTATGTTTTTAGGATTGAATGAGTTATATGTAACTATATAACTAACCGTTTCTTTTTTCAACGAGGTAGAATATGAGGAAACATGAAGGAAATCGTGAATTTTCCCTTAGAAATCATGACTTTAATTTAGATTCGATCATAGAGTTCCACTTTTCATAGACAGATTTTCCGCTCCAATCACGGTTTTGAAGTTCGGTAGATGAGATTGTGCAAAAAGCAATCGGTTTTGACTGTTTCGAGGAATTCCTGCTAGAAATTTTCTTTTCCTGCTGTTGCTTGACCTTGGAAGAACCAATAAGAATCTTCCACGATTTAAGCCACGTCTCGACGTAAACGTCAAACCAGCTGTAAGCCACGTTGTTGGTTGTTGTGAAAAGCGGCTCAGGATTTAAGTAGTGGAGTCTTTTCATCGGTGAGCTCGCCTGTTGACGTACGCTTTTTATTTTGTGAAATCCGGCCGCACTTTCATTGAACTTGTTGGGCAGTCTGGTCCTATTGAGAATATAGTTTATTGTAGAACGTAACAATGAAGATATTTTTAAGTGCGATACTCTTTTCTTTGGCGTCTCTATCATACATTTCGGGAGAAGATATTGCCACCGATGAAGGAGTTTTAGTATTGAAAAAGACAAACTTTGAGCAAGCCATCACTGACAATGAGTTCGTCCTAGTTGAATTTTGTAAGTATTTTCTTGAATGTAATTTTTGCTTGTTTTTCGGCGAGATGATGCTAGGTTATGGGAATATGTCAAAACTTGGGTTATTATTTTCCATTCTAGTATTCTTATAAGAATCTGTCAATTTCGGCTTTCTCAATTATATCAATTAGGTATTCTAATTACACTATCATGTAGCAAGGAGGGAATATTATGTTTTATGTTAATAACCCGGCAAATTGTGCAATAATCGCCTGATGACTGATTAATCCTGCTTTGAGGGTTTGAAAATCCTGGAACCCTTTGAATTTAATTGTGATAATTTGTCTCAATACAATATTAATGATTCGAGTACATTGAACGAAATCTTATTAAGCTGCATTATATTTCAGGAGTTCTATTTTGCCGTTTAAATTCTAGTTTACGTGGCCTTTGGTCCATGCAGAATGTAGCTATCTGTCATACCTAGTTTTTTTATTTTATCTTTGATCATATGAAAAACTAGGAATAACAACATTTCATATCGCAACTTTTGGCGTCCAATAGTCTGTTTGATTATTGAATATGATATATCGATCTGAATTATTCAGATTCATTTCAATTCAAGGCATAAACTAAGTTATCTTGTCTGTTGCATCCACATAAGTATGCTTTTTTTATGTGAAAATGTTCACATGTTAAAAAAGACACTATTTTTTTTACTGCTTCCGCAATTTGTCCCGTGTGGCTTTGTTCAATGGAAATTGTGAAATTGATAAGTGTTGAACATTTATTTCAATTCGTCTAGCACCGAGTAGGCGGTTATTAAGAGGTTAATGATCCGTCAAATTTTGACCTTGACAAACATTCAATTTTGAATTTAGCTTTATTTGAAATCCTTTCGGCTTTATTTCGGCTCAAATGAAGCGATAACTATTACTGTAAATTGCTATATAGTCAGAATAGACAATTTCAACAGCTACCCACCTAACTTATAGGAGACAAGAAATTCACAACATATTAAAATTAATCTCTAAAATTTTCAATCCAAATAAGCTTATTTCCATTAAGATGCATGCGGTAATATGTTATTTCTTACTATAGACATAAATCTTTGAAGTTAGATTATAAGATCCTGAGTAATTTTAATAATATTTGAAGAGGAAAAAAAGCAGCGTTTAGATGTCACGATAAATGAAAAATGTTTATGTTTCTGCGGTTTTTGAAGTCATGAAATGTGATTCTTCTTCCATCTCAGATTTTCACTATTTTGAAAATAGAAATACTGTAATTCTTGCTGTAAGGAATCAAAACCTTCTGAGATATAAAATTTGTACCTTAGATGTTAGTAAGGATAGTAAGGTGACTACCTCATGACTATGCTACGATTGTGACTGTGGCTATGATAATGTATAAATAGACTGCAAAACTAACAAAACAACAAATGTTTTAGGTGACGGTGAAGTAGCTATTGTTATAAATTGAAGTTTTTCACTGTATTGGAAATAATTGTTTTTACGCATCCATTGATTGATTATTGTATACTATCTTCTTGAACGAGTACATAAATTGAAACATGCTTCATATTGAAAAAAGCTTAATTGAAAATGGAAAGAAGTTGGGGTTGTGTATGTATGCACTCAATAGTAAAATATGTTACTGGATATAAAATGACTCCACTTCCACATTGGAGATTGTATCCGTGTAAGTTACAATATAGTTTGAGCATTTTTCACCCCTATTTCTGTTCGATATATGAGTATGTAATACTTTCGGGGAATTGATAAAGGCTTTTTATCCCCTGCTGTGGTTGCTCTGCTTAAAGTTTAAGGGTACATTCAAATCTGAAAGCCCTCTCAACATAATAGATTTTAGGCATATTATAGGTCTATGAAGGTTTTCCTGCACTGCATTTTTATTTATAAACTTTTTAAGCTACTGTTGAACTAAGGAAACGTACATTTCCGAACTTAATGTGAAATGATCCTCATCAAGATTAGTTTGTTCCTCAGTCGATACCCAGATTTGATTACTGTTGATTCATGTCTTGATTTCCAATAATATTGAAAAATATAATTCAAAAAACTCATAAAAATCGATGAAGTGGATAGGATTATAGATATTCCCACTCTTCTCATTTATTTTGTTCTATGGTCCACAACGAATTTAAATTTTTCATATCGTTCGTAAAATTTTAAGGACTTATATTCCTATCAGAACGCTATCATTTTCTACACCTAATTAACTAACAACTTAATGGATGTGGTAGTGAAGGCGAATATACCAATATATTGTTATTACCATTTCATAATTGCGTTTTTGCATAAAAGAGACTTAAATATTCTTTATCTTCATAAATTGCAAAACTTCATTTGATAACTTATCTATGTAAAGACACACGTAAGACAAGTAAGGTATTATCTTGAAAAGGTACCCAATTTTGTGTAGATATGGGGATTATATTGCATAAACTCCATTCACTTTTATAAACTATCCCGGTTGACCAAGATATTCTGACACATTTCACCGTGTATACTTTGAAAAAGTTAGGTTATAGTAATTTTCCTGTCAGATAACTACACAACGTTGTCCTATCTACATATGCTGCTTTCTTTTTGACGATTTGGGTAGCTCGGCGCTGCCCCCGCGCATGAAATTTGTTAACAAATTTCATGCGCGGGGGGAGCTAGGAGCTACCCGAATCGTCAAAAAGAAAGCAGCAATAGAGGTCGTGATAATTACGTTCTTTTCAAAATGTGAATTTACTTTGGGAAAATAATGAATTTGAGAAAATATCATGTGAATTCAATAATTCCAAAGACCTGGCGAATGTTGAAGAAACTTTTTTCTCTGTTAATACTAGAAATATTTCACGTATATGAACATGGTTGGAAGATTCAGTTATGCTATTTTTTTGTACGGAAATCAAGAATCGAGTGTTGGAATTTTATTGAAAAATAATAGATAGGGTAGTTCGTTACTTTGTGATAGTTCATTAAAAAAAAAATAAATAAAAGTACTCGGATAACTCAGCAGTAAAACTTCTAAACGAACAGACAAACCTATGAAATTCTCTACTTTTCGAAATTCTTAAGAAATAAACCTACACAAGTTATTTAAATACCTTGTTGCACAACTTGAAATACTCCAGTAAGAAAATGCTGAATAGCTTGTGATGAAATATTGATTCCAAATTATCAAAGTTACGATCAGAAAAAGCAGATTTGGCAACGTCTCTGAAAATTATTTTGACATTGCCGATATTTCACGAGTGCCAACCTGCGTCAGTTTCAAGTAAAAAAACTTTATAGGTCTAAATTATGGCCAACCGGGATAGTTTATAAAAGTGAATGGAGTATAGATGAAAATTGTGAAATATTATATATTTATATTATATTTACATTAGAATCATATTTTTGACAAAATGCACAAATTTTATTACAAATTTGTGCCAACATGTATCTGCTATAATTTTGCCCTAATATCAGCCAGTAGTCCGGTTATGGGCTTAATAATTTTTTTATAGAATAAGGAAGGAAATTGAGAGTTTAATCAATTGCAAGCGATGGACCAAAAGCTCCGGTAATAGTTTTGGTTATCCAAACTGGCATATCGGCAAAGGATATTCTGTCAATTTTGATAACTGTAACGATACCCAGAGCTTTTGCTCCATCGCTTTTTGTATTTGCCGATACTTTCAGCTTTACGTCAGTCTTGGAAATGTTTCTTTTCTAATATTTTGCTCATTACCGCACACAACGGTGTGGATTAAATCAAGTTCCAATATAATATTTAGGCATTGATCAATAATCGGAATTATCAAAAATGTTCATAATAGTATACTGAAGTCTGAAAATGAGTCTATTAATCATAATATCATATTGATAGCAGAGTGTTGTAAAGGATGTAACTACGTTGAAAGGATTATGATGCTAATTCTGGAATCTAGGTAACCAAAATTAATTTCCTCATTGTTCATTATAGATGCCCCTTGGTGTGGCCATTGCAAGGCTCTAGCTCCTGAATATGTTAAGGCAGCTAAGGCTTTGGTAGAGAAGGAATCAGCCATCAAACTTGCCAAAGTGGATGCTACTGAAGAATCTGAATTAGCTGAGAAACATGGAGTACGTGGATATCCAACCATCAAATTCTTCAGGAAAGGAACTCCAATGGATTACAATGGTAATTTCATTTCAGTTATTTAGAATTTTCCAGAAATTGTAATTTCTTGCCAATGGAAAAACATTGAGCCTCCATATCTTCATAGAATTCTACTGCGAGTTGTTCTACATTGATGCAATATTTATAGCCAGTTCAATTGAAGATATACCAATGAAATATCTTAATTCCCAAACATCTATAGCAAAAAGCAATTTATTCTGACAGTAATTGAAGATTTTCACTATCACTAAAATGTCAAGTACCAACAATAATTTCGTGGTTCAAAGCAACAGCTTAGGTTTCTATTACGCGCTTGTTCAAGGGAACAGCGCGTTATCATTTCGTCAAGATACCTGTAATTTTCGACATTTCAGTCAAAAATCGTCTTGAACGATGGTTGAACTCCCTGAAGAAGAATCCGTGATCAAATTCAATTCTGTCCCATATGTGCTCTAACTTTCGAAGGAAAAGAATTAGCGACTTGAAATTGTCAGATTAGGTTTGGAGTCCAAATATCTCTGTTAAGATCGTTAATGAGTGGAATCGGTTTGATAGTTCCGGAGTTAGGCCCACTTGAAACTTTGTAGTTAACTCCTCGATATCTCATTAAAGTATTGACTCGATCAAATTGAAACTTCGTGGACTGTTTTGGAATACCAACGCGCAACTTAGAGCAAAATTTCGTGTGGATCCAGTTGTTACAAAAAAAAAGCATTATTCGAAAATTTTTAAAATTTTCGATGAAAAATGTTTTCCTCTGAAAATATTGATTAGATTTCAATGGAATTTTAGAGTCAGTATTTAACAACAATGTTCCAAATTTCAAGTCGATCCGATATTTACTTTCGGAGATATAGGGAAGAAAAATGTGCAAAATTTCGTTGTTATTTGTAATTTTAACGTTATTTCCGCAATATCTCGAGAAGTACGAATGCAATCAAATTGAAACTTCGTAATCAGGTGGAGACTACCAACACGCAACTAGAAGCAAAATTTCGTGTTGATCTAATAGTTAGAATTTGAACAAGCGCGTAAAAGCTCCTGACCTCACGTCAGTGCTTTTCTAGATTTTAAAGATAAAAATTGACTTTTATGGGAGTTTGAGACCTCTCACTCATTTATGCGCGTCTGTGTGGGAACCTGAGTGATATTTCTTTGCCTGAATTCAATATTTCTTCAAATTTTGGGCTGATAAGGGTGTGGAATGATTGGCTTGGACTTGCTCATAAAAAAATCAGAATTCCTGGTCAAATTTAATTGATGTTTAGATGTTTGTTAACACTTCTTACCTCTGTTGTGGGAGATCTAGCAACTAGAACTCTTTAGAGTAGGTCTGGTGTCCAATTGAGCTGATTGAGTCCTAAATCATCCCAATGGTTCCAGAGTTATATTATTCTTCAACCTTTATCCTTTTTAATTTCTTATCATTGAAAGTTTATTTTGTTCAATACAATATCTCAGCAGTTTTCGGTCAAGCAGGTCTGAATTTTTACATATATGAGATCAAAATTTCGAATCTATACATATACTCCATTCACTTCTATAAAGTCATCATGTAGGCCTTAGAATAGGTCTATAAAGTTTTTGTAACTGGAGTTGAATTCGGAGGGACGTTGTCAATTCTTACATATTTTTATCAATAACTATGATTTGCTTCAGTTACATACGTAATTACTACTTCCTTGATGTAGAACGGCAACGCTGCGTAATTATCTGACAATAAAATTACCATAACCTAACAACTTGAATGGCCTACCAACTTTTAAAAGTGAATGGAGTGTACCTAAGGAATCATTGGACATATTTTAGTCTTTGAAGAATTTGACATGAGTATCTTTTGGCAGTCAGTTTCTTTTCGCAGAGGTTGACATTATTCTTGGTTATCTATTTGAATGTTTTCTAATCTTGGTTGTATTTGAGACATAACTTTCTAACTTTATAGGAGGAAGACAGGCAGAAGACATTGTCAACTGGTTATTGAAGAAAACAGGACCTCCAGCTGAAGAACTCAAGACAGTAGAAAAAGCTAAAGAACTGATCGAAAATAACAATGTTGTAATTATTGGTTTCTTCAAAGACCAATCTACAGCTAAGGCTAAGGCTTTCTTGGAAGTAGCTGCTTCTGTGGATGACCATCCATTTGCCATTACCTCCGAGGATGCCCTCTTTGAAGAATATGGAGTTAAATGCGGAACCATTTTGTTGTTCAAGAAGGTAAAGTTTCAACAATTTTATCAGTTCAACAGTTTGTTTGAATTAAGTGAATTCAAGTGGTTTTTCTTTAATATTGATTCTTTTAAGTAATGTATCATTTAATATTAAAACAAATAAAAACAAGTGTTGAGCGAGCAATCAATTTCAATGTATCATTTGTTTGCAGTTCGATGAAGGTAAAGTTGAATATGATGGTGATGATACCGAAGCACAAATCAAGAAGTTCATCGTTACAAACTCACTACCACTTATCGTTGAATTCAACCATGAAACGGCACAAAAAATATTCGGTGGAGAGATCAAGAGCCATCTCATCTTGTTCCTCAACAAAGAAGAAGAACATTTCCAAAAAGTCAGCGAAGCAGCTCGTTCAGTAGCCAAACCTTTCCGTGAACAAGTTTTGTTCGTAACCATTGACGCCAATGAAGAAGATCATCAAAGAATTCTGGAATTCTTTGGTAAGTTGCGATTTGTTACTACTATGTTCCAAAAAAAAAATTCTGATTTTGCACGTTAGAGAAGGAATGTGTTTTTTTCTGGATCTCATTCTGTTTCTCTTAATCCAGGTATGAAGAAAGAAGAAGTACCAGCAGCCCGTATCATCAAACTGGAAGAAGACATGGCCAAATATAAGCCAGAATCTGATGACTTGACAGCTGACGCCATCAAGAAATTTGTTGAAGAATTCTTAGCCGGAAAATTGAAGCAACACTTACTCAGTCAAGATATCCCAGAAGATTGGGACAAAGAACCAGTCAAAACATTGGTTGCACACAATTTCGATCAAGTTGCTCTTGATGCCGAAAAAGACGTATTGGTTGAATTCTACGCCCCATGGTGCGGTCACTGCAAACAATTGGCCCCAATCTACGATAAGGTAGGATAATGTAGATCACACTTGTGTGGTAATTGTAGAATTTGATATTCAGATGCACGCAAAGTCCTCACTTCACTGTACTGCTTTTTGGTAATTTTTTATTGTTTAATGTCAACACTTCAAATCTTTATCGGATTTTCAAGGAGAATTGGTGAGATGAATCTTTGGTTTCAGTTTATCTCATAACAACGATATAACCTTCAAAAAAAAGATTCATAATGAACCCAGTTTATTCACTTTTCATTCCCTTGGTCATTGTTGTAACAGAATCAAGTTTTTGTTCCTAAAACTAAGTCAGGTTGGCACTCCTTAAATGTCGCCAAGGTCAGAATAATGTTGCCGATTATAACATATTTTTCTCGAGGACACTCCATTCACTTTTACGAAGTCAGTCAGTAGGCCATAGAATTGGTCTATCAAGATTCTGCAGCTGAAACTTATTTATGTTGGTAGCTGTGTAATAGACTCAAGGTGAAAATGATCCAGCAAAATGTTATAAATCTTCACATATTACTATGACCTTTATGTGGAACGGACAACTTCGCATATACTCCATTCACTTTTACAAACTATCCCGGTTGGCCTTGATTTAGGTCTATCAAGTTTTTTTACTTGAAACTGACGCAGGTTGGCACTCGTGAAATATCGGCAATGTCAAAATAATCCTCAGCGACGTTGCCAAATGCCAATGCCAATCAGGCTTGGAAACTAAAAATGCCGAAGGTAGTTTTGAAGAAGTATCTTTATATTCGTGAAATATTTCCAGTGTTAACAGAGAAAAGAGTTTATTCAACATTCCCCAGGTCTTTGGAATTATTGAATTCCCATAATATTTTCTCAAATTCATTATTTTCCCAAAGTAAATTCGCATTTTGAAAAATACGTAATTACTATGACCTCTATGTAGCGAGGACAATGTTGAGTTATCTGACAGGAAACTTACTATAACCTAACATTTTCAAAATATACATGGTGAAATGTGTCAGACTTTCATGGACAACCGGGATAGTTTATAACGGTGAATAGAGTTAAGGTAACATTTTGTACAGAATAGAATGTGTCAAACTTCCATGGCCTACCGACTGACTTTGTGAAAGGAAATGAAGTATAGTTAGCTGACGGGAAAATAATTCCAACCTTACTTTTTTCTATCATACAGGGTGGAATGTGTCAAACTCACAGAGCCTACCAACTGACTTCATAAAAGTTAATGGAGTATACCTAATAGCATGAACACAAGGAGGTCCTTGTATTTAGGTTCATTATCATTATCCTTGAGCCCTGTTGTCTCCATTAACGTTTAGTCTTCAGAGTACTTATATTTGTCCATTTCAGGTTGGTGAACATTTCAAAGACAATAGCGATATTGTGATTGCCAAGATGGATGCCACTGCCAATGAATTGGAGCACACCAAAGTCAGCAGCTTCCCCACATTGAAACTTTATGCTAAAGGTTCCAACAATATCATCGAATACAACGGACCCAGAACCTTCGAAGGCCTAGTTAAGTTTATCGAATCAGGTGGTAAAGATGGTGCTAGCATAGAAGAACCTGTTGAAGAAGAGACTGAAGACGATGATACGCCTAGGAAGGATGAACTTTAAATAAGTAGTGATGAAAATTTTTGTAAAATTTACTCAAAGATAAGGTATAGCTTTATGAAGTTTAAAGGTTGTTTTTATTGAATGTGTTTTTTTAGAGACTTTCTTTTTTATATTTTTGTGTCGCTGTGTTTCTTCCAAAACAATCTTAGATCTATATACTAACATTCCTACTGATACTTATTTATTTTTTCGTAATCTTTGGATGAATGTGCAGAAATGTTAAATTTCTGCAAATTTTTAATGGATTGTAAGATCTAAGTACAAATAAATATTAAAGTTACATCTTTTTATTATTTTTAGCCTTCTTCTGGCTATATGCTCATTATTTCGCACAAATATTTGCATTTTTACGCGAAAATGGTCAACAAGGTTAGGTTGGGCTGGTTGATGAAGAATATGTGTTTTGATCATAATGATTGATCTAGCTGGCCGCATAATATAAATTTTTGTGGGATATTACCACAGATCAACCAGATAAACCACTCGCGTCATTTACTTAGGAAATCTATGTCAACGCAGATATGACCCTGAATCGAGCTAATCAGAATTTTAGCAGGCGTTTGGGGTGCCAATCAGATTGCAGGAATAGGATTACGTCACTCTCGAAGTTTTCGGACTCGCTTGAAGAGGTTATAAACATGTAAACAAACTGAAATGAATTTTCATCCTATTAATTGATGAATAATTTCGTATCTGTTCCATTTAAGAATATAATCCAAACAGTTTTTTTACAACAAAATCAATTGTTTAGTCATCTTTGAGGTTCTATTTTATGATGACAGTCCTCATTAAATGTTTTAATTATACAACAAGAAATGGATCCGAACTTAGGTGGACTCATTCATAATGTTCATTTTATATAATATAAAGGAATTGCAACTGAAGTCAAAGCATTACAACCTCCATTATTCAATTAAAACGATGGGATGTCTAATAAAATTGTATATGATTGCACAAACACTAGGATTGTAATCGAACAAAGTTGGTCTATTCATAATTTGATTTCACATTGAAATGAATCTCATTTGATGTGAAACTACAAAGATTCTCTGATTAAGGTAAACGGGTTTTTCATAACATTTTTCCAAAATTTTCATTTACTCCAACAGAGTTCTTCTACAGGAGTTTGAGGTGTGACGAAACACTCGCTTTGGTGTTGGATATTTGCTTTTCAAATGGTTTCATCGAAAAATCTTAGTCTGATTTTGATTTTGTGATTCCTGAATCCCGACAAATCCGTTTTTACATTTCGATTTTAGATATATCAAGTATTCAATTTGACAGCTGTTTCGAGGAAGAAGAAAATGTGGTTATGTCTGTTATATTTCTCAAGGTCGGAGAGACGCGATTCCCGCAAACGATGAAGTGATTTGTCTTGTTGGTCTGTGATATTACGGAGGAATTTCAATGATTTCTAGTAACTTCTTGGTGCCGAATGAAAAAAAAAATATTTTTTAATCCCAAATAGTTGATTGGGATTTAACAAAAGCTAAAATTCAAATAATTGATCAGAACTATTTTCATCGAATAATTTAATTGGTTCAATTATAAAATAATTGTTGAAATGCATACGCAACATATGCCCGACATAAAATAATATACATTATTCACAAAAAATAACACAAGAAATTTTACAACAAACATTTAGTTTTACAGAAACTATCACTAATATTCTTTATTGATTGCGTTTATTACAGGCATTTCTAGCATATTGTACAATGTATATTCATTGAAGTTTATTAATCCATCAAATAAATCCTAAGGAACTGTAGTTGTTAACGGTTCATAAGTGTTCAGGAACTAAGGTTGGGAATAAATGAAACAAAACAAGATGGATTCTACCCATTCTTCTTGAAAATCACAAAAAAGCACTACGTTCATATAGTACAAAACAAATATCCAGTAACAACTAAGTCAGAAAATGTTTCTGAACTTTGGTTTCAAAGTTTCACAAATTTCGATCAGGACCATGCTCTTGAGGAAATAAGCATTTGAAATCATATCCCTTTATTCTAGATTGCTTCCTTTGTTTTGAGAAAATCTATCTAATACATATTCTGATCTGACCAAAATGAAGAATGAAACATCATTAAATGGACATCTTCCTCATCCATTCAGTTCTTGGTGATGGTGTGGTGGACTGTCAGGCATAGCTAGGATAAGAACCTAAGGCAGAACTACCTAAGTGATGACCTGCATGATGCCCTATTGAGTGTGTGCTCGCTATATTCGAGTAAAGATTTGCTGTTGGGTTGCTCCAGTAGGATCCTGGCGATGGGAACAACGAAGCTGAAATTGAAGAATAAGTAATGGTTAGCAAGTTTGAGAAGTAGCGGTTGAAGCTTCGCAGTTGGAGTACAAGCTCTAATGACGTGAAGTCAGGAGCTTTTACGCGCTTGTTCAAATTCGTTGCCTGAGAAGTCCTCACCGCTCCTAACATACCTTGACTGGCATATAAACACAACCTAGAACTGGTAAGCAACAGGAGATCTTATTATTCCAATATTTCCAAAAATCTGATGGAGAAATTGAAATTGAAATCTCTGCAGAATATTTTCAGCGCTGCGCGTTGCCGCTAGAGATGTGTTGTGATTTCAGTACCTGTGATTTTGGCCCTGTGACTGGCTTGTCACCGGAACTACCAGTTCCGAATCCTGCCAATCCGACGTGATTTTCGGTCACAGGGCCAGCCGGCGGAGCGGTCGGTTCCTCGCGTCGATTCAAATCACTTTAACACAGGCGTTAGGGAAAAGACGTTCACGGACGGCGTTGACTGATTCCGATTCCAGATTCACCGTTCTTTCTTGTTGCTCTCGGTTCGTAGTCTCGTTGACGGCATGGCATTAAGGAAGTAATTCGAAGTATTCCACTTCTGTACTCAGTTGTAGAATGGATGGGTGGGATGTTTGGGTTTAGTTGAAAGGTTTGGTATTGTATGCTTGTTACGGGCACAGGATTATGATTTATTACTTCAAAATCGAAATCTTTGATAATTACTGGTGTAGTGAATTCAATTAAAAAATAAACCTGGTTTATTGTTTGAATTTTAAAAAAGAATTACATTTATTATTTGGGATTTCGAATAAGAACTATCCAATCAATCCTATTTCATCAATTGCAAATGAAATTTTGTGTGATTTTTTCAAATTATCATTTCATATCAGATTTTAACATCATTTTATACATCAATAATGGCAAATAAAAATGAAATCGAATTCACGCGGGTTTGAATAATGCAAACAAGTATACTTCAAAAAATCATAATTTATTTATTGTGGGAAATTAGTGAATTAGAAATAAATTTGCAGCAAAATACTCCTACTTTTCATGGGTACCTGTTTCTAGGTTCATCAAAGATATCAAGCATCTCATATTCGTATTCAAAATCTTGAGAGTAACACATAAAATGACCATCGTTGTATTCGAAATTGAAAACGATGTGAAAAATTTTATGAATGAATTTCTACCATACTTTCGGCAGGCATTTTCAATAATTATCTTTTTTTTTAAACTTGAAATGAAAAAACAATTTTTATTCAATTTTAAAAGTTCTGTTTCAGATCTTCCCAAAATAAGCTTTCAATCGATACTCAAAGGAAATGGTTGTCAAAATTATGATGCATGCGCTTACTGATTTTTTTTTTTAAAATGATACATTCAAGTGAAATTATCATATAAAAATATTGGCTAATTTTATTCAGTATGGAGTTGAAATATTTCCGTTAACTATGCTTATTGCATGTTCAAACATTGAGACTATAGTTTCCATATCATTATACACATATTCAGCCTTTCCATATTTCCAATAATTCATCATGAAAGGACTTCGACTGTACAGAAATCTCGCTGTTTGTTTCAAGTCCGAAGTAGGAACAGAAGCAGGTACCAAATCATAGCCCGCATACCATTCTTGACTCTAGTTCCGACGTTCCTGACTCCTTAAAACCACAGACCAGTTGATCTGTGTTAAAACGTTCCGATTCCGCCGAAATCGCAATAGATCATACGTACTCAGTCCAGTCACGACTCCGAAAAGGAGCCGTGATTTGGCCCTGTGATTTCCACGGAACTGTCACAGTGAGTCACAGCTCCGAAGAAATCCTGTCACAACACATCTCTAGTTGCCGCTTTTATAAAAGAATACTAGCAATTCTTATATTTCAAATAGAACACTCATCTGGATATTTTATCGATTTTACGGTTTTATTCTTGAAAACAGCGTGTTTTTTTTTGTCCGAATGTCTTTAATTTTGGAATTTTGAGTCAAAAAGGGTCTTCAACTATTAGGTTGGATTTCATGAAGAAGAATCTATTGTCAAATATGATTCTGTCTGTCAGTATGTGCTTTTTTAACTTTCGAAGAAAAGGACCTAGCATCTTGAAATTCTCAGATAAGGTTAAAAGTCAAAATGTCTCGGGGTGAAATTCACACGCGCAATTTCGTGCAGACTCTTCTGGAGATATATTCGTTAGGATATCAGAAGAAAAATAATTTTCTTTTTCCTTTTTTTTGTTGAAAAACTCCGCTTCTTTGGAGAGTATCAATCAAATGACTATAAATTCCCACACAAACCTTGGAGTCAATATTTAAGCAAAGTGGTTCAAATAGCAATTCGATTCGATATTCATTTTCGGATATATTGGGAAGAAATATGTAAAATTTTATGACTCCACTAGTTTTTCAATAACCCAAGAAAAACTAAAGCGATCAGATTGAATCTTCGTAACTATGTAGTTGTAGAATAATGACGCGCAAAATAATATCGTGAGAATTATATCATTTAACGAAATTGTTCTGAAAATTTTTCAAATATATCTTTAAAAATTTTTTTTCTTTATGAATTTTTTTCTTCGAATACACCTATTCAGCAGATTTAAATGGATTTTGATACCTTGGAGTCAAAATTTAACAATATTGCTGCAATTTTCAGTTAAATTCGATATTCATTTCCAGATATATTAAAAATATGTAAAATTTCGTGGCTATTTGAGATTTGAAGATTATTTCCTTAATATCTCTAAAGGAATTCTGTCTACGGTGTACCTCACAGACGTAAACAGCGGTAAACACAATAACTTCCGGAAGAAACAATTAAGAAACTCTACTTGCCCATATGTATACGTTGGTCAAACGGGAAGATCGTTCGGGACTAGGATAGGAGAACATCAAAAAGCATACGTTAGCGAAGCTCATAATTCAACATATGCAAAACATTTGTTGGAGACTGGTCATGATTTCGACAGCAATTTCGAAATTTTGCACGTAGAAAATAAGACCCTAAAATTGAACTTCCTAGAAGCATTGGAGATAAATAGGTACAATAAAAAACAAATTCTCCTCAACGACCAAACGGACCTGAATAAATCTCCCTTACTCAACCTTTTTTGAAACCCAGGAATTCCCTTAATTTTGTTGTATTTCGCACCATATTTTTCCAACTATTTAAAGAACTGTATCCCAAATATGTAGTCATTTACCATGCTCACCTGATGAAGTCATGTTATCATGACGAAACAATTGTTGTGAAAATAAATATATAAAGCGGAAATAAGTTATTTTACTTTTTAATCATCAAGATGAATTTCCGACGAGTAAAGACTGAGATAATCAAGTATAAGAAACTCTATATTTGTAGAGTAAATTTGGACTTGGATTACGGAGGCTGAATTCGTGAATAGGTGAAAACCACCCAATCATTCCACAGATATACCCATTCAACGTTTTTTCCCTATATTTCCAAAAATACAGATCAGATCAAATTGAAATCTAGTACTCGATTGAAAAATGACAAATAAAATTGTTCTAATGACACAATCACGAAATTTCGCAAAGAGTTGATCACCAGCATTTTAAACTGATTAGCAACTTTCAATCTGATTGGATCCGCTTCTTTTGAGTTATTTAGGAAAGGAGGAATCCTAAAAAAAAGAAATTTGACTTATTTTCTCCAAAATCTCCAAAAATTTTAATCGGATCGAACTCTAAGTTGGTACACTATTTCGATATATAGGGTGCAAGATATTTTTTCCAAATTTGACGCAGTTTCTGGAAAAAAAATTCGAAAGAATTTTGTATTCACTTGCCATACGATCTCAACAAAATTCTGCACAAAGCTACGTGCAGCTATGCCCCAACTAACTGCCAAGTTTCAATCCAATCGCTCGAGTAGTTTCTGAAATATTAGGAAAATACCCTTCAAGTTTGAAATGACCATAACTGCGAAACTGTTTGGCCGATTTGGACCGTTAACGAACTCAACGTCGCATTTGCAGCCTAGCCTACCTTGAAAGTTTGAACTGCATAGGGCGCTCCGTTCTCACGACATCGTGCCTACGGCCGGCCGGGCAAAATCGATTTTAACCCCGAATATTCGTCTTCAGTGAGTCCAACCTAATCGTTTGAGACCAAATTCGGATCTAAATAAGAAAATAGATACGTTTTAGACAAAACAATAGAGAGATATTGCAGTGTCAAATTTGTGTAACGTTATTAGCGCTAACGTTATATTTTTGACTTCTAAGCATGCGCAGCTTCAGTTTCAGAATAACGCGACGTTAATTGCGTTAGCGTCTAACGTTATTTACGGAAAATTGCGAGCCACAATTTACGTTGCGCTATTCTATATCGGAAGGATTCGGGTCTTTCAGGCTCCGATCACTGTCGTAGAAAAGCTGTTTGGTTATATGGTTTTTCGTTTTTTGGTGTTAATTACACAACTTCCTCAGATTTTTTAAACCTATTTTATAAAACCTTTTACACACAACTGATATTAGACATTAGGATTCATTACTGCTACCACAACAATTTTTTTATATATAGATATTTGCTACTTTTCCAATAATTAAGAAATACTTTCGGAAACAACATGAGGGGTTTGCAATTAGGAATTCTTTGAACCATGCTATTATATTGTGCAATATAAGTAGTTCCACTTCTTCTGAAATAGCACCAGCTGAAATTACCACTTCCCTTTGTCCAGAATCGAAAAACTAATTCAGAAATGCAAATGATTAAACTTTAGGAGCTTAAACGTGAGTTCGTAACACAAAAATCTGACGCCTCACATAACCTAACCAAACAAACTGATAAAGAACGCAACGGTAACAAAAACGTGTAGCAATAGGTCTACTTTTGGAACGACCGTTAAATCCACGTTAATCACCAATACGTTATATTTAGCGTAACGTAATAACATAACGCTTGCGCTATTCAAAAGTAGCTAATAACGTCACACAAATTTGACACTGCAATATCTCTCTATTAGAGAGATATTGCAACTTTTGAATAGCGCAAGCGTTATGTTATTACGGTGCGCTATATATAACGTTTTGGTGGTTAACGTGGATTTAACGGTCCTTCCAGAAGTAGACGTATTGCTACACGTTTTTGTTACCGTTACGTTAGTTATCAGTTGTTTGGTTAGGTTATGTGAGACGACAGATTTTTGTTACAAACTCACGTTTAAACTCCTAAAGCTTGATAATTTGCATTTCTGCATTAGTTTTTTGATTCTGGTCAAAATGAAAATGGAATCGGAAGCGGTAATTTCACGTGGTGCTAATGCAGAAGAAGTGGAAATAGTTATACTACACAATATAATTGGCATGGTTCAAACTATTTCTAATTTCCAACCCCTCATGTTGCTTCCAAAGGTATTTCTTAATTCGTGAAAAAGCAACAAATACCTATTTATGAAAAACATTTGCTTAGGTAGCACTAATAAATCTTAATGTCTAATATCAGTTGTGTGTAAGAGGTATTGTAAAATAGATTTGAAAAATCTGAGGAAGTTGTGTAATTAATTCCGAAAAACATATTAGAGAGATATTGCAACTTTTGAATAGCGCAAGCGTTATGTTATTACGGTGCGCTAAATATAACGTTTGAGTGTATAACGTGGATTTTACGGTCGTTCCAGAAGTAGACGTATTGCTACACGTTTTTGTTACCGTTACGTTTGTTATCAGTTTGTTTGGTTAGGTTATGTGAGACGTCAGATTTTCGTGTTACAAACTCACGTTCAAATTCCTAAAGCTTAATAATTTACATTTCTGCATTAGTTTTTCGATTTTGGACAAAATGGAATCGGGAGCGGTAATTTCCTATTGCAGGAGAAGTGGAAGTAGTGATATTGCACAATATAATTGGCATGGGTCGAACTATTCCTAATTTCAAACCCCAGCTCATGTTGCTTCCAAAAGTATTTCTTAATTCATGAAAAAGTGACAAATACCTATATATGAAAAAAAAATTGCTGTGGTAGCTATAATAAATCTTAATGTCTAATATCAGTGGTGTGTAAGAGTTATTATAAAATTGATTTAAAAAACCTGAGGAAGTTGTGTAATTAATTCCGAAAAACATATTAACAAACAGCTTTTCTATGACAGTGATCGGAGCCGGAAAGGCCCGGAGCTTAACGAATCCTTCCGATATAGAATCGCGCAACGTAAATTGCGGCTCGCAATTTTCCGTAAATAACGTTAGACGCTAACGCTATTAACGTCGCGTTATTCTAAAACTGAATCTGCGCATGCTTAGATGTCAAAAATAACGTTTGCGTTAATAACGTCACACAAATTTGACACTGCAATATCTCTCTATTATCTCTCTGATAGCACGATGTTTTCCAGAACGTGCGCGCAAAAAGGCAACGTTAGGATATTTATGAGCGGGATCAATACTTGCATGGGTGTCCGCTCTGACAGAGAACTTGAATCCGCGCATAAAAGCTCGTGAATCGAATATAAAAGATTTGTATACAATTTTCAGAATAGGCCCTTTAATCAGAGGTTACATCTCAATCAATAGGCTTAAATCCCCAGAGGGAATTTGTCTCAAACAGCCGCGAGTACTCTTCTAGAGTAATTCATTCCCTCAATTAGAGCCCGACCGAGACTGCATTCTATCCGCCACTTCTGTGAATACGTTATTGTATTTTTTCAAATTCAATCTTTAACTGGTGTTTGAAGGAGTGGAAATAACACTTTCATCCCCCTAATGGCGTAATGCCTTGATTGTGTATTGTTTCGTCCCCTTCACAAAGAACTCTATACCCGTCATTTCACCAGCCCCTCCCTCAAATAAGGATATTGTTAACAAACTGCCCTAATGGATGTTGCTCCTCGTATGATGTTGACCAGATGAGTCACAGGAATACTGGAATATTCTGATTTTGGTTTATTATTTGATAAAATCAAATAATAAACCTTAGTGATCGACCAAAAAAATATATAAACGGGTAATAAAACTTCAAGTAAATTAATGAATTGAAACAAGCAACTGAACTATGACCAAAATTAAAAACACATAAAAAACAATTTTCAGTCTATGACTGGTTCTTAAACAACTTCTTTTTTAGTTCCCTATGCAATGAGCCCAAAGAAATCCCCACACACCCTATCAAGAACTCGTTTTGTAAATTCACCGCATCGAAGGTAAAAGAGATCGAATAGACGACTTCGGCCCGAGTTGCCAACCCACAATTTTCTTCACAAATTTACTATCACTGGGGAACGGGAATTTCAAGACAAATTCGACATGATAAGGTTCGCGTTATTCATAAATATCCGTAAAAGATGCCTCGGCTCCTCAAACAAGATAATTTCTCTCAAATATAGGGTTTTGTTAAGATCAGCTCTGATTGGCTGAAATTTAGGTTGGGATTCCTGATTTCATGTTAATAGTGCCGAATTTATATAGGATATGTTCCGAAAATCAATTTGGTTATTTCGGTTGCCGGTTTTCCATTCCGTAAATATGATATATTCGGTTGGTTTCTGAAAAAAAGGTTAATTACGGAATTTGATTGATGAAAAAACGTTCTTTCTGTGACTAGAACGACAGTCAATATTCTACGGTAACATATCCATTGCATAGAACAATTTTTATTTACTTTATGATCCGTAGGACATAGAAGAGACAACAATCAACAATGGAAAATTACTAGGTATGGTCTATGGATCATAAGGTAAATAAAGATTGTTCTATGTTATGGATATGTTACTCGATATGTTACCATAAAACATTGATTGTGGTTCTGGTGCATAGACTTAATATGTCTATGTTATGGTTACAGAAAAATTACTTCTTCATCAGTCAAATTCCGTAATTAACCTTTTTTCAGGAACCAACCGAATATTTCATATTCACAGAACGAAAAACTGGCCACCGACATAGCCAAATTGATTTGCGGAACATATCGTTTATAAACTGGACACTATTAACATGAAATCAACAATCCCAACTTGAATTTCAGCCTAACAAAAACCTATATATATATTTGGAAGTAATTATCCTGTTTGAGGAGCCGAGGCATCTTTTACGGATATTTATGAATAACGCGAACCTTATCATGTCGAATTTGTCCAGAAATTCCCGTTCCCCAGTGATAGTAAATTTGTGAAGAAAATTGTGGGGTGGCAACTTGGGCCGCAGTTATCTATTGATATCCAGTACTTTATCGAAAAATGACAGTTTGAAGGTTCATACAGGATTTAATGAGGATAATAAGATGAGAAGATCACAGAATATTGAATATTTGAAAAAAAAACTTGAATTTTTTTTCAAATCGTTCTAATGACACGATGATCACGCAATTTTGCACAGTATTGTCCTTCAGCATTTTCGAACTAGCTGCAAAGTTTCATCACCATTGAACCAGTATTTCTCGAGTTATACCGAAAAAAACTTCGATATCGAGTAGAAATCCACGAAATCCACGCTATTAGTTTTGAAGATATTGAATTTCGTGGATTTCTACTCGATATCGAAGTTTTTTTCGGTATAACTCGAGAAATACTGGTTCAATGGTGATGAAACTTTGCAGCTAGTTCGAAAATGCTGAAGGACAATACTGTGCAAAATTGCGTGATCATCGTGTCATTAGAACGATTTGAAAAAAAATTCAAGTTTTTTTTTCAAATATTCAATATTCTGTGATCTCCTCATCTTATTATCCTCATTAAATCCTGTATGAACCTTCAAACTGTCATTTTTCGATAAAGTACTGGATATCAATAGATAACTGCGGCCCAAGTTGCCACCCCACAATTTGTATAACTGAAATTTGGTACACTGCTGTGAAATATGAAGCTCAAGGTATAAGTGGAATTGTTCTCGAATATGAACAATGGTTTCAGAAAAAAAGTGTTTTTCGAAAAAAATTTTGAAAAAAGATATTTTCAAAATTGAGTGACCATGAGATTTCAATGACTCAAAGTTGCGCGTTGTTATGCTCCAACTCACTGCCTAGTTTCAATCCAATCGCTTCAGTAGTTTCTGAAATATGAGGGAGTTAACCTCAAAATTTAAAATTGCTATAACTCCGAAACTATTTGGCCGGTAGGAGGGAAAAAAATATTTCTCGAAGACTAACCACCGAATTTTCATGAAACTCTCAATGTTGATTTCTGTTGCATAACTCAACTTGAAAATTTTCACCCGGATGACTTCCGACCAGTGATCCCTGAGTTGTGGTGAAAAACCAATGAGTTATGAATGATATATAATTTTCAAGATATCAAATGTATTGGGTTATTTAACTGAGAAAATAAAAACCCTTGTGTAAAATTTGCAGCGTTCTCATTCTTCGTAATTCTAATTCATGTAAATATGATTACTTCGAGTTGTGGTCCGATTGTGACTCCCTTGTATTAAGTGCTCGTCCTAGGGAACAAGAGCTTTATCATTTTGTACAAATGTTTGTAATTTTCGAACTTTGTCGTGAAAATGAGCTTGAACGACCACGACGACTTATGAAGAAGAGTACGTGGTTAAATTAATTTTTGCCTGGCTGACCGTACGTCCTACGTGCTCTAATTTTCGAAAAAAAGGATCAAAAGGCTTGCTTTTCGAGCGCATTTTCTGGAGAACAGCATGCTATTGTTTTGTCCAAATGTCTATCATTTTCGAATTTTGAGCCGAAAATGGTCTCAAACGACTAGATTGGACTCACTGATGACGAATCCGGTGTCAAAGTCGATTATGTCCTGCCGGCTGTCCGTAGACACGATTACGGTCGTACAGAGAATCTTATCGACCTGAAACTTTCAGGGTAGGTTGCATTTCAAAATGCGACGGTTAAGTTCGTTAATGGGCAAAATCGGCAAAAAAGTTTCGGAGTTAGAGCCTTTTGAAGTTTGGACGTTATTTTGGCGATAATTCGGCACCTACTGAAAGGATTGGATCGCAACTTCGCGGTTAGTTGGGGTATAGCAACGCGCAACTTTTCGCGAAATTTTGTTGAGATGATATTCTCAGTAAATTAAGAAAAAATTTTTTAAAATTTTTTTTTTCGCGAACTGTTCACCACATTTTAAGGTAATTCAGCGCATACTTTGAGCTTCATATTTCACAGCAGTGTACCAAATTTCAATTCGATACGGCTATTATTCTCGGAGATATCGGGAAAAAATATGTAAAATTTCGTGGTTTTCTTGTCGATATCGTTGTTTTTTTCAAGATAACTCAAGAAATATTTATTCAATCACAATGAAATTTCGCAGCTAGTTTAAAGACACTAAAAGACAACTTTCTGTGAAATTCCGTCATGATCGTGTCATCAGAACAATTTGAAAAAAAATAATTATTGTTATTTTCCCAAAAAGTACTGGATTTCAATTCGATCTAATCTGTATTTTTGGAAATATTGGGAAAATAAAATTTTGAATGGGTATATCTGCGGAATCATTGGGTGGATTTTACCCACTCACAAATTCGGCCTATCGTGTTTCTAAGTTGTTTCTTTCGGAAGTTATTGTGTTTACGGTTGGCCGTTGGGCAATGAGAACGTGAAATAATCTTTTGACATTATTTTGCTATAGAGGATATATCCTTACCTGCTGAACTTGGTATAGTCCCATGGGAGCTCATGAAACCCCCTAATTTGGCGCTCTGGTGGTACGAACTCATGAACAATTCAGTCTGATACTTATAACTATTAGGATCATTGTTTGCGGGCTGTGTTGCCGTCGCCAACCCTTGGAAATCGAATTTGTAGGCGTATCTCTTTCCGTGAACTTTCGTCATTATGTTTTTGTCGTAGTAATACCTAGAAAAATATGCTTGAATTATATAAAATATTATGGCAGAATAATATCGGCAAGGAGGAATTGAACATCTTATTTGTTGTGGAATAACCGTTTTTATGTCATTGCCATTCATTCATTGAAAAAAGGCCCAACATTGTTTTCGATAGGACAATAGAGAATATTTAGAGGAATGACTAAAGTGATGCTTATATATAGTGCGAAAACCTTTTGAGTTTTTTATGTTCACTCTGGTATATCTCACAGCAATGAAGAATGTCTGACTGTGAAGAACCTATTGAATCCCTCAGCATCAAGGAAAATCACTTACAATTAATCTTCATCATATTTTAAAAATTGTTAACTAATATTTAAACAGAACCAAAATTGGAAAAGAACCTTGCGAGCTTCCAGTTTAAAGTGAACTTGATTATTCAAAATTGAAAAGAGTGCCTTTGTTCTATTCTGTAAAGATTTTATGTCGTTCTCCTGTAGTCTATACTAATTGAATAATAAGAGAATTGGGGAAAGAGTAATCTGGAAAACGAAATATTTTGTTGATATTTCGAGTTTCAGTGAGATGATGAAACTAGCAAATGGGCTACTGAATGGGTGCGTTTTTCTTTTAATCAGTTAAAGCGATGAATTCGATCGAGCGATGAAAATACGATTGACGTGACGTGTCATCGAATCTATCAAATATTTACTAATCATTCGGTGAAAATAAGAACAGGAATCGGAGAATTCTCGATGAATTTCGTTATCGGATTTAAATTTTGAATAAAGGGTTTTCTTGTGTAAAGATTGATAACGAACACTTCATATCTTAATGTACAGAAATAAGTAGAAATCAGTTATTTCACTTATTTTTCTGATATCCTATCATTTTTTCGTGGATATTTGCTGTGTTTCAACACATATTTTCATCGAAGATCATTATTATGCATGCGGCATTATTTCCGTTGTGAAAAATATGTTAGAAACTTTATGATTATTCTGCTGGTGATGAAAAAATCTTAATATTTGATTTGGAAAGGAAAAAGAATGAAAGACATGTAGAAATCAAGAATTATATTGAGAAACATGTACCTAAATAGATCCCTCCAATATTTTTGTAGCAAAATTCCACCATATTCAAGAGGTGGACTCATCAGTAAGCCTTAAATTATCTTCAACACATCTTCCCTATAAATTTTTCTACTTTTCATACACAACAATATTTGACAAATCTGCGAAAACTTCCAGACAAAACATTAAAGTAAGGTTAGAAGTATCCATCTAATCCGATGGATCCGATAAGTAATCGGAGATTAATCGATTAAACTACGTTGAAAATAAGAACGCCCTGCTGAAATTCATCGGGATTTCTCTGATGAAAATAAAAAACGGATTGATGCATTTATGATTAATCGATTAGAAATTTCGATAAAAATAAAAACGCGCCCAATGTCTTGATGAAGTTTCAGATGAATTGAAAAATATATCAAAATCTAAACTATTCCTCCCCCTGCGCCATTTTGCAACTTCAGAATATCGAGCTGATATCGAATTCTGTCTGGGTCTTTTACAGTGGTGGTTTTTCCTTTGAACGAAAATGCAGTAATTTTCATGAAAAACCTCGAGAACATCACATTTCAAACATATAATTTCAATATTTTAATTTTAAAAAAATGTGTGATCACCTAAAACAGAAAAATAAAAATGGAGATTTGCATTTAAAGGGATTTGTCATGAGTGCACGATATTCTTTCTCGGAAGGAAAAGGACGTCAAATGTGTTACTTTGCTTAGGAAAACAGAGATAGCCATACTTCGATCTGGTTAGAGTACAAGACAACGACCAAGGAATAGAAAAAGAAGAGCACAGATTGTCATACTGTCATGTTACTGACAAATTGCAACCGGAAATTGTTTGGTTCTATTGACAAGGAACACGTGTGTACCACAGAATAGGAATAAATATTTCATTATTCTATAGCAGAAAAAGCTATTCTACTAAACACCGTTGTCACCTCGTGCATGCCTGACAAATCCCAAACCCCAATTGTGAAACCTGATTTTCAATACTTTCTGAAGGTAATTTGGGGAAATGATGAATCAAACCCATAATAATTATGTTCAAATTTGTATTTCCAGTAATAACCCAAAATCAGGAAAAACCCCCATTCCGGCTATATTGATCTGTAACAGAAGTTGAATATATTGCTCAAAAAATATTAGATGTTAGATGTCTCTTCATTTCAGAATAACAACCAACTCTGAGCTTCATTGTTAACGAATAATAAATTTATAGAGCTGGAAGGACAACCAAAATTGGAAAAGAACCTTGCGAGCTTCCAGTTTAAAGTGAACTTGATTATTCAAAATTGAAAAGAGTGCCTTTGTTCTATTCTGTAAAGATTTTATGTCGTTCTCCTGTAGTCTATACTAATTGAATAATAAGAGAATTGGGGAAAGAGTAATCTGGAAAACGAAATATTTTGTTGATATTTCGAGTTTCAGTGAGATGATGAAACTAGCAAATGGGCTACTGAATGGGTGCGTTTTTCTTTTAATCAGTTAAAGCGATGAATTCGATCGAGCGATGAAAATACGATTGACGTGACGTGTCATCGAATCTATCAAATATTTACTAATCATTCGGTGAAAATAAGAACAGGAATCGGAGAATTCTCGATGAATTTCGTTATCGGATTTAAATTTTGAATAAAGGGTTTTCTTGTGTAAAGATTGATAACGAACACTTCATATCTTAATGTACAGAAATAAGTAGAAATCAGTTATTTCACTTATTTTTCTGATATCCTATCATTTTTTCGTGGATATTTGCTGTGTTTCAACACATATTTTCATCGAAGATCATTATTATGCATGCGGCATTATTTCCGTTGTGAAAAATATGTTAGAAACTTTATGATTATTCTGCTGGTGATGAAAAAATCTTAATATTTGATTTGGAAAGGAAAAAGAATGAAAGACATGTAGAAATCAAGAATTATATTGAGAAACATGTACCTAAATAGATCCCTCCAATATTTTTGTAGCAAAATTCCACCATATTCAAGAGGTGGACTCATCAGTAAGCCTTAAATTATCTTCAACACATCTTCCCTATAAATTTTTCTACTTTTCATACACAACAATATTTGACAAATCTGCGAAAACTTCCAGACAAAACATTAAAGTAAGGTTAGAAGTATCCATCTAATCCGATGGATCCGATAAGTAATCGGAGATTAATCGATTAAACTACGTTGAAAATAAAAACGCCCTGCTGAAATTCATCGGGATTTCTCTGATGAAAATAAAAAACGGATTGATGCATTTATGATTAATCGATTAGAAATTTCGATAAAAATAAAAACGCGCCCAATGTCTTGATGAAGTTTCAGATGAATTGAAAAATATATCAAAATCTAAACTATTCCTCCCCCTGCGCCATTTTGCAACTTCAGAATATCGAGCTGATATCGAATTCTGTCTGGGTCTTTTACAGTGGTGGTTTTTCCTTTGAACGAAAATGCAGTAATTTTCATGAAAAACCTCGAGAACATCACATTTCAAACATATAATTTCAATATTTTAATTTTAAAAAAATGTGTGATCACCTAAAACAGAAAAATAAAAATGGAGATTTGCATTTAAAGGGATTTGTCATGAGTGCACGATATTCTTTCTCGGAAAGAAAAGGACGTCAAATGTGTTACTTTGCTTAGGAAAACAGAGATAGCCATACTTCGATCTGGTTAGAGTACAAGACAACGACCAAGGAATAGAAAAAGAAGAGCACAGATTGTCATACTGTCATATTACTGACAAATTGCAACCGGAAATTGTTTGGTTCTATTGACAAGGAACACGTGTGTACCACAGAATAGGAATAAATATTTCATTATTCTATAGCAGAAAAAGCTATTCTACTAAACACCGTTGTCACCTCGTGCATGCCTGACAAATCCCAAACCCCAATTGTGAAACCTGATTTTCAATACTTTCTGAAGGTAATTTGGGGAAATGATGAATCAAACCCATAATAATTATGTTCAAATTTGTATTTCCAGTAATAACCCAAAATCAGGAAAAACCCCCATTCCGGCTATATTGATCTGTAACAGAAGTTGAATATATTGCTCAAAAAATATTAGATGTTAGATGTCTCTTCATTTCAGAATAACAACCAACTCTGAGCTTCATTGTTAACGAATAATAAATTTATAGAGCTGGAAGGATTTTCTGAATCATTGCATATTAATCGTGTGAGAACTAAGCATTTTTTTCTAAGTGAGGATCTTATTCTCTACTATGGATGATAATCTAATAATAAGTGAATTGCTCTGAGACTAATTGAAGGCCCGAAAAGAATTGAGAGATCGAAAATACTTATGGCCTACCTACAACATGTCCTTTTTTGAAGTTTCCTAGTATTTTTAGAGAATTTTCAAAATCAATCTGCTAACAAATCGACCCGGCGCCTGCGCCATTTGGCAAAAACGGTATGTGTAGATTTCAAGGCCTACATCAGTATAGTTTTCTGACGGAATAGGTACCATTACACATTATATGATTTGGAGGCTTATCATTCTATATACTCAGCATTTCATATATGACCTGACATAATTTCATTCGCCATTTTGCAGCAAAAGATAGATTTTAGAACCACACTGGAAATCATCATGTTAATTTTTTAGTGAAAGAAATTAAAACATTGGTATTCCATGGAATATTGATCTATTCGTCTTTCTGGATAGATCAATTGAGATGGTAGTTCAAAAGACATCGGCACCAGAGCTTTTTTTGTAGATTTGCAAAATGGTGGACGAGCGAGCGATCGCCTACTTTCCCATTTTCGAGAATTTTTTTAAAACACTCGGAATCGTTGAATGAAAACGTTATTTATTAGTTTGCTATGAAGGTCTATCTCTCGCAATTCGAAATGACGTCCTAATTGTTATATTTCAAGTAAGATTAGGATTTTATGCCCCTCCTTAATCCACTCCTTCTGTGATCGGAAACTAGCAACGCGACGCCATGTATCAGCGTTGCCAAAACTACCGATTTATCGGTATTTTTACCGATTTGAAGACCGATATACCAAAAACTGATAAAAATCTACTATCATTCTGTCAAAATTAAATTTATATCCGAAAATTAAAATATATACAAAATTTTATTTCCCAATTTCGCTCAGAATGATGAAGTTAGGTGACGGTATCGTCCGATACACCTATAGGTGAAATTCGGGCTGGGGTTGATAATGCTCGATTCATATATGAAGCCGAGGGGATTCCCCGTGTCTATCTTACTCGTTTCAGATATTTGAAGCAGAGAGGATATTCCTTGTACCAATCTTGAACTTGAGTGAATTTCTCTAGTTGATCTCGTTTGATTTAGATATGTGTGAAAGGAAGAGGGTAATTTTAATAAAACCTAACTGCAATGTATGTCAAAGGAATACCGGTTTGGATCTGATTATAACTGTTTTGGAGAGTATAATTTATTTTCCTAGGACTATGCATTTTTTAGTTATTCGTTAAAAAATCAAAAAAGTCTATTTTGATTGGGTATTAGTTGAATGTTTGAAGGAAATCATGGATCTACCGATTTTTCCCCAAATCCACCGATTTTGCGCGGTTAAATCTACCGATATTGAGTTTAGACTTTCGGCAACACTGCCATGTATGCACCCCCTTTCCTTGGATTCGTTACTCATAACCATAGTCTAGTTATTAAGAGTTACAGGAAACACTGAGGAATGATCTTGCTTTTTCGAGTTTCAATTACATATCACGAAATGATAATTCTTAAGTATGGAAATTGGAGTTTTTCAAATATGATATCTTAATCTCAATGAAATCGAAATACAAAAATTCCAAACTGAAAGTGAAAACATAAATATTTATAATCAATTGAAATTCCTCATGAAATAAATATGACATTCATCATAAATGAAACACAAAACAAATATGTGCCAGTGTGGACAAGTCGACAAGATCGAAACCAAGATTCGACCAAATACAACTTCCCGTTACTACAAAAACATGAATATTTCACTTGTTGGACTGTTAAACAGTTGGAGGTAACATTATGCCCCCCCTGAATCCACTCCATCTGTGATCGGAAACGAGCAACGCCGACGCGATGTTTGCAAACCCCTTTCCTTCGATCTGCTTCTCATAACGAGGATTTTCCGTTTTCCGAGGTTGGCTAATTCTCCTTTGTAGGAGGAAAAGGGCGGGGCTGCTCCCGAATAGAAATCAAACATTATGGGTTCCGTCTAGACTCTAGACTCCTCGCACATAATGATGAAAATAATCTGATCGATAATGATCGCATTATATTTTTATACGGACGTCCCACGGTGTTGGTAATGTGAAGGGAGGATAAATGATTTGTTTTTTATTGATGAACTGAAGATATGGCAGATTTCCACATTTAGTTATCGAATGTTTTTTCCTTACTTGCCATCGAAAAGCTTATAAAGAACTGAAATCAACAGCAAATATCTTGTAATTTACAATTTTCAGCTTTAAACAGGTCAATTAGAGAGGAATGATGATAGATGTAGTTTTCGTCTATGAAATCATCAATAGTTTAGATTCTTACCAACGAAGGCCATCAATTAATTCTAGCGATAGATAACTAGGCACCAAATACATTTCATGGAGTTGCAAAATGGTGCAGGGACTTGAATCGATCCATTACTATGTAGGTTTGAAAATTTTCAAAATTACCTTGCAATTTTCGAAAGATAACTTTCTTTGATTCACTTATTATCCCTGTATTGCAGATTCTCAATAGGGAAACTGAAGTGTATTCCAAATTTTTGTATTTCAAGTTGAAGCTCGTCACGATTCATTCCATATTCAATATAAGTATAACATACCAATATAGAATTAGCTGATATACTACCTTTCACTTTGTACACGACATAAATCCTTGAACCATATCAATAGAAATTCAACCAAGTTAATTCGTACTTGGTTAGATGCTTCAGATCATACTCATATAGTTATCTAGTTGCTTCAGATCGATTTTGGACTCCTTTTGAGTTTTTTCAGCAACCTTGAGACGATTTTTCGGGAGACAACCAAGGAGACAATGTTGAAATTGTAATTTTCATTCACTTGGTGAGAGATATATGTCTTTCTAATAATTGGATTTTTCGTGTGTTTGTTTCTTAGTTTAGTATGGCATTAAACATGAGAATTGTAGTATTATATTACTGAACTATAAGGGTATGTATTATACCTGGGTTCGTTCCGTGATTCTATGAAATATATTTATACATCCGTTCGGTCGAGTGGCCAGAATGGAACTAGAGAATGAGCTTTGGAAGTGGGTGTACTTCAGAGGTCTGTGTTGGGGCCGTTTTTGTTCAAAGTGTATGTGAATGATTCACAGGAAATATTTTCATTAATATCCTGTTAAATATCCTGCTGGAGTGTTTCGCTGAGGATGTTTAATGATAACAGCACCTAATCTTGTATAGAAATTAAACCAAGATGCGAGTTCCTCTTCGAATATCTTATAGTTGAAGTTAAAGGAATTGTCTGATTGAATGTCGACAAAATAGATCCTTGATCCCGAGGGTAATTGAACATTCTCGGTGCGTAAGATCGAACGGCGTGCTATCCTTTCATCCAAATGTTTGATAGTTTCGAATTTTGAATTTGAAATTGGTTTCGTTGGACTCACTGATAACGAATCCGGTGTCAAAATCGATTCTGTCCGGCCGGCCGGCCATCTGATGACACGATAACTGTCGGAAGGAGTAAGCTAGCGACTTGAAACTTTCAGATTAAGTTGCACATTGGAATGCGGTGGATAAGTTAGATAATGGGACGAATTAGTCAGATGGTTTCGGAGTTATCGTCATTTGAAATTTTGAGATTAGTTTCCTGATATTTCAGGAAGTACTCATGTGATTGAATTATTACTTGACAATTAGTTGGAGCATATCAACGCACAGCTTTTCACGCAGTTTCGTTGAGATCACACTGTCGTTAAATAAAAAAAAAATTTTTCGAAATTTTTTTTCGGAAACTATACATGTAATCCGAGAAAAAAATTCTGCTCATTCCTTGAAAATCATATTTTACAGCAGTGTACCAAATTTCATTTCGATACAACTATAATTTCTGGAGATATTGGGAAAAAATACATAAAACTTCGTGTTTTTTTCTCGATATCGTAATTTTTTCCGGATTAACTCAAAAAATAATGATTTAATCGGAATGAAACTGGGCAGCTAGTTTGGAAATGCTGATGGGCAACTTTGCGCGAAATTTCTTGATGATTGTGATTCATTAGAGCAATTCGAAAAAAAACTTTCAAATATTCAATATTCTGTGATCTTATGATCGAATCATCTTCATGATATTCCGTATGAACGTTCGAACTGTCATTGTTCGATGAAATACTGAATTTCAATAGACGACTTCGGCCCAAGTTGCCAACCCACAATTTTCTTCACAAATTTACTACCACTGGGGGGCGGGAATTTCAGGACAAATTCGACATGATAAGGTTCGCGTTATTTATAAATATCCGTAAAAGATGTCTCGGCTCCTCAAACAAGATAATTCCTTCCAAATATAGGTTCTTGTTAGGCTGAAATTCAAGTTGGGATTCCTGATTTCATGTTAATGGTGTCAAGTTTATGAAGGATATGTTCCGCAAATCAACTTAGTTATTTCGGTTGCCAGTTTTCCGTTCTGTAAATATGAAATATACGGTTGGTTCCTGAGAAAAAGGTTTATTGCGGAATTTGATTGATGAAAAAGCAATCTTTCTGTCACCAGAACATAGTCATATTAAGTCTATGCACCAGAACGACAATCAATGTTTTATGGTAACATATTCATAGCTTAGAACAATCTTTATTTAGCTTATGATCCATAAACCATACCTAGTAGTTGATTGTTGTCTTTTCTATGTTCTATGGATCATAAAGTAAATAAAGATTTTTCTATGCTGTGGATATGTTACCATAGAACATTGACTGTCGTTCTAGTGACAGAAAGAACATTTTTTCATCAACCAAATTCCGTAATTTACCTTTTTTTCAGGAATCAACCGAATATTTCATGTTTACGGAATGGAAAACTGACAACCGAAATAACCAAGTTGATTTGCGGAACAAACCCTATATAAATTTGACACTTTTAACATGAAATCAGGAATACCAACTCAAATATCAGCCAATCAGAGATAATCTTAACAAAACCCTATATTTGAAAGGAATTATCTTGTTTGAAGAGCTGAGGCATCATTTACGGATATTTATAAATAACGCGAACCTTATCATGTCGAATTGGTCCTGAAATTCCTGTTCCCCAGTGATAGTGAATTTGTAAGAAAAATTGTGGGTTGGCAACTTGGGCCGAAGTCGTCTATTCGATCTAATCTGTATTTTTGGAAATATTGGGAAAATAAAATTTTGAATGGGTAGGTATATCTGCGGAATCGTTGGCTGGATTTAACCCTTTCACGAATTCGGCCTTCGTAATTAAAGTCCAAACCTACTCTACGAATATCGAGTTTCAAAGTTGTTTCTTTCGGAACTTATTGTGTTTACGGTCGACCGATAGTACTAGATTTCATAGACCGACCGGAAGAAACGACTTAGAAAATCGAGATTTGCATAGTAGGTTTGGGGCTTAATTACGAAAGTCGAATTCATGAATGGGTTTCCAATATTTCCAAAAATCCAGATTAGATCGAATCTAAATCAAGTAGTTTATCGAAAAAAAATCTAGAAAAGCACTGCTGTGAAGGCTGCAGCTTTTGCGCCCATGTTCGAATTCGTTCCAAAGTGGTCATATCCATTGAACATACGCGCGAAAGCTGCTACCTTCACGGCAGTGCTTCTCTAGGTTTTTTGTCTGTTTTATTTTGTGTCAAACTTCATCACAATGAGGTCAAATTCGGTTCCATTCGTATGCTTCTCGTTAGACCAACCCCTTGAAATCAAATAACGGTGGCAAGGAAAAGGGCACTCGGACTCAATCAAGGGAAGCATCACTCGAAATCGATAGGTAGTTAATTTACGGACGATTGAATTCGAGAATCGTCTTCTAGATTAGATCTTTGTTTCTAAGAGCGATTGATTGTTCTCGAGTTGGGCTTCCAATCGGAAGTCGCCATTCTTCTTCTTTCCGAAAGATTTCCTGTTGAAAAAAACTTCAACCTCCCAAGAAGATATGCAGATATGAACTGGAATCTTCTGAGGAAAAATACTCGGAAATATTGAAATAAATCATGAAGCTAAAAATGTAAATGATTCATCGAAATCTATTGTGTTGCTCATAAATAAAGAGCAGAAATTATTCGAATATTTGAGTTGAAAACTCTAGGAGAGCACTGACGTGGGGTCAGCTTCAGCAGCTTTTGCGCGGATGTTGAAGTTGTTTGTTAAGTTAGTTTTCCTTTTGTGATTTGTGAAATGATAACGATAGTTGACTGATTAGTTTTCTCAGTTTCCGAAATGAATATCGGATCGAGCTGAAAATTGGAACATTGTTGTTACATATTTAACACCAGGATTGTGTAAAATGTCACTGAAATCTGATAGTTAGTTTCAGACAAAAATGTTCTTCCATTTTTAACAGCTCGGTCCCAACATAATTTCGCATAAATTTGTGAGTCGAAATTATTAACTAACAAGTTTCAATCCGATCTTAGCTATAGGTTATTTCTCGAAAATTACAATGAGTATAACTCTGAAACCATTTGGTCGATTAGGTACATAATAACAAACTTAGCCAGTGCAAAGTTTCAAGTTTCTAGTTTCTTCCGTTCTCAAGAGAAAGTGCTCACAGCTGGCTGGACGACCGTTCAAAAACCGTATTCTTCATCAGAGGAGCGAACCTATTCTTTTAAAACCAATTTCAGTTGATATTCGAAAATAACAGACACTTGGACAAAATGATAGCCCACCGTTCCCTAGTGCGCCAGACAGGTCATCTTAGACTCCTCGGACAACTGGCTCTACGATCACGCGATCAATCGATCGGAGAAGGAAAGGTACATCTGTTACTACACGTACGTTATATCCCTGAATTCGAGCCTTTTGATTCCTATAATACCATCTATGATATTTATGTTCCCTTGAACTGCAAACTAAAGTCGTCAACTTTTGGACCGGTGCAGAGAACGAAAGCAGCGGGATTGAATGGTATATTGTCGTATTCAGCAAAGAATCGTGAGTTTTGCATCAGACAGTAACTGTCAACACTTCTTTTTGGTTGGAAAATTAACAGTGCTGAACCTCAGGTGGCATATGGACACAGTTACAAAGCCTTTGTGCTTTGTAATATTTTCTCTATTATATTTGTACCATATTAGATAGTTCCTCGAGAGAGTCTGGTCCTCTGGAAAAGTAAGTACATCTCATTCGAGAACCTGCTCAGTGATGTTATGATTAAAAAAGTAAGCACCCAGGAAGAATTTTTACTCAATGCCATGTAAAAAGGAACAATGAGAAAAAGGAATACACTGCCATTGTATATCTTTATAAAATGACACTACCCAAAACTTCGAAGTAAATACCGCTAAATGGTGTACAGAGGGTTCTAAAAGCACGATTGGGAATGGCGCTGGAGCATATGGGTCAAGAACGAAGTCAACACTATCTTTAAGCTTCTACACGAGTATTTATTCAGACAGAAATACTTGCAATCTAAAGATACATAGAGATGAACCTGGAAAGAAACTATCAAGGGTGTGACATAGTGATCCATTCTGATAGTCAAGCTGCTATCGGAGTACTGAACTCCTATATCCTCGATTCAAAGCTGAGTGCCGAAGGAAACTCCATGAAATAGGCAAGAAAAGCAAGGTCTCCTTAGTCTGGGCACTCAGGAATCATAGGAAATGATGCAGCAAAAAGAAGGAGCACAAAACGCCACCTACTGGCCCAGATTCTTTCTGTGGTATAGGCAAATTCACCTATAAGAAAGAGTTTTTGGAGAAGAGAGAAAATGAAAGAGAAGCGCTCTGGAGGAATCTTCCAGAAATCTTCCAAAGAGTTCCTTCGGAACTTTAAAATCGCAAGCTCCAAAATGCATTTGGATCTCCTCACTGGTACAAGACACTGTCGCTTAAGGAATCCTATGATGAGAATGGGCTCTTCAGAAACTGACGAGTGCAGATTCTGTGGGGGAAAAGGAGGAAACTCATGTTCACCTGATTACAAAATGCCTCGCCATTGCAAGCCTACGCAAGGAATGTCTTCGACAGGAGAATCATTGGAGTAGGAAGCCTCCTTGAAGCCCTCACAGATACTGGAGTTCATCGGAAATATATCCCCCAGGAGAATTATAGGAGGAAAGAGAACTTAGCCTCCTTGAAGCCCTCACAGATATTGGAGTTCATTAGAGCTCTAGAGCTGGAGGGTGAGCTGTAGCACGGTGCGAAAACAGCTCTGACGAGAGACCATACAACATACCTCAAGGTAGCAGTGGAATGTAACCCTTTTCTAAACTAAAACTAAAAAATAGTTCCTCGAATTTGTGCCGAGATATTCTCCAAACATTTCTAGAATATCCCGAAACTATTCGATTGAGACCATTTCGTAGAGGGTCTCTGAAATATATTCCAACCATATTCAACTATTCCTATTATATTATATTCCTAGAGTATAGTAGTTAAGATGATATTCTGTAATTTTTGTGACGTTCAAGTTGATCATAAAAAGTTTTCATTCAGGGGCTGAAACTTATTCAGTACAATATGAAAACTAACCGTCGCTTTCACGAAACTTTTGACAGCAAATCGAATCATTGATCACAGTTCAAATTCGAGGGTTGGGTTCATGATGTAAAAAACTTACATCGATTTCAAGCGATGGACCAAAAGCTCCGGTCATAGTAACTGTTATCCAAACTGACATATAGGCAAAGGATAATCTGTCAATTTTGATAACCGAAACTATAACCAGAGCATTTGGCCCATCGCTTGAAATTGATAATGGTCATCTGAAAAATATGTGACGTCAGCAAGATTGAAATACAAAGAGTTTTGTATATTCTGTGCTTTGAATATGCATGTTAATTCAAAGCACATAATATTCAACTGTTTGTATTTTGATCTTGCTGACGTCACTCATTTTTCAGATGAGCACACCATGTTTTTTTCATCATGGTTGTGTTGAAAATGAACTGAAATAGAGTATAGAATTCACTGTTGATTGACAATCATGCACTTGATCGGATAATAAGATTTTTGTCCACGACCATTGAAATATATATTTCGATGGTTCTTGTTGAAGGAAAATGATAGTCATTAATGAAGTAGTTGATAATAGGTGTGTACATTATGTAAAAAACATCATGGGTGTGTATAATGAATATTATACACTCCATGCTAGATCAAGTGAAAGTTTTGACGTTTCGCGTAAGCTTGACAGTTTCCAGCAATCACAGAGAATGAAGTTTAGCATTCTGACAACTCAATTGTAGGTTCTTCAAAATGCAGAATTTTCCAATTTTACCAATGAAGTCGTGGACAAAGTATAGTATTTAACTCGCATATAATTGCTCTCATTCACTCGGGTGATTTCACACTCGTGAGTAATAGCAGTCATTATATGCTCGTTGTATAATATACTATTGTTGAACCGGACGTTAGCTACAAACCTTAAAGCTCTGGATAATTTGTCGTAGTTCATATTTGGTTTTGATTTTCTTTCTCCCCATCTTCTTGCTACTTCATCAGGATCCGTGAGCTTGAATTCTCCATTTGTGCCTTCCCAAGTGATACATGCTGCATTCGTAGAGTCGCTTAAAAGTTCTAGTAGAAACTGCCACAATTGAATTTGTCCAGATCCTACAGAAAAAAATGGAAAATTTATCACGACCATTATAAGCGTGCTCAAATACAACAAAAAATTACCCAATTATGAGCTAAAATTGAGTTGAATTGTGATAAGACTTAATAACTATCGCTAATGTTAGACGAGGCGTAAACTGTATTATCAGGTCCTCATTAAACGAGAATAAATTAGCAAAATGATAAAAAATTTAAATAACCTCGATTATTAATGAGTATTCAAGAATTCAATTGTTGACTCATTTTGAGAATGAACTTGAAACTTTCATCGTGATTGTCTTTTTGCTTGTATATCGATAGAATATTTTAGGCAGAAATATTCTCGATTATTCATGGAAAAAGTGGAAAAAAGTAAAATAAGTGAACACTTTTTGCTAACTCCACGCTTCATTAAAAACAAGAGTGAATAACTCGAAAACTCAAACAGATATTGAAGTAATTCTAACAAAACAAATTGAAACAAATTGGTTACCGAGTATTGACATCGATTTTTTTTCGAAATCAGAAAGTATTGGTGTTGAGCGTGAAGTTGGCACTAAATGTTATGAATTCGAATATAAAAACATCTACTGAAGATATTGAGATTATTTCAACAAAAAAAATTTAAACAAATTGCTGACTAATTATTGGCATCAAAATTTTTCCGAATCTGGAAAATGTCGGTGCGGAGTGTGAAGTCAGCATCAAATCATAGAAATGCGATTCATTCAAAAACTATGATGGTGCAGGACAATTTCCATACAAAACAAATTGGAACAAATTCGGAACTGAATATTGAACTTAGTTTCGGAATTTGTTTTATCAACTTTCGCTAACTTCACGCGGCCGAGAAATTCAATACTACTAGTCATCGGAGTAGCTCAACTTAATCATTTTTTAGGGAACTAGAAATAGCTCGAGCAAGGGTTTAAATGCGGTTTTCAGTTGTTGATCTCATTGGGATTGTGAATTTCAAACTAAGATTTCAAAATTCAGAAAAAAACTAAATGGAAATGAATATAGATACGAAACTTATAAACTTAGAAATCTTTTATTTCCTAGTTGTGCACGAGGTAAGGGTGATATTCGTTAGTTTTTTACTGTTTCTAGTCTGAAAATGATTTTTCGAGCTGGAAATAATCTGAAATGAATAGTGAGGGATTGAGAATCAGTTAGTGTCCAGATTTCATTCAAATTCTACATTACCCTCCGATCCATCATTTTTTGAATATGTTCCAGATTTTGCACGATCCGGATCATATAGTTTTGTATATACAGGGTGTATCTGAATAACACCGACAAAATGTAAGGGGTGATTCTATGATGAAAATTAGGGTAGGTATTTGGTATAAGTTTTTTTGAAAAACCTCCCCCGAAAAAGTAACACCCCTCCGAAAATTGTTTTTCTTTCTCATTTTCTCTATATATCGAGTTAAAAACACGAAACTTGATAAATATTATTTATCAATAAAACTACACATTTTAGAATTTTTTCGACCCTGCAGATATTTTTTCTCACAACTTCTTTTTAGATTAAAATTTTCCTTTTAAAAAACCTGTCTAAAAACCTCAACTTGTTCACTAACTTTTTATCTCTACAATTTTTCTCTAAAACTTGTACATTAACGAGAAAAAGATAACTTATGTTTTCAACCCTAAAGTATGCTGAGAAGAGGTTGAAATCCGCTTAGTTATTTTTTCTTACAACTTTTTTTATAAAAATTGTAATTCCCAAAAAAACATGGCTTAACAGCCCAATTAATTCACTAACTGTTTTTCTTAACAAGTTAAGCATTCGCGACAAAAACATGACTCATGTTAAGTAACATTTTATTGAAAAACAGCCAACCAAATTATGATTCTACTAGGCTAAAACTAAAACAAAAGCAAACAATCAACAATAACCTATCGAATATGTTGAAAATGACCGCCTTCAGCTTTAATACAAGCATTTACTCTTCTCATTTAAATGCGTATGCGATGAACTATGCCTGCTGAATTTCTTATCGTTTCACACCCTGCTACAATGCAGTTTCGCATATTATAGATATTTTTTTCTCGTAAGTGCTTAAGTTTTCGAAAAAACTTGTAGAGATTGAAAAGTTAGTGAATCAATTGGGCTTCTCAGGCATCTGGTTTTTGAAGGAAAATGTGAGCAAAGTTGTGAAAAAAATATCTTAGGGGTTGTCTATCTCAACCCCTTCTAAGCATACTTCATTTTTGGGATTTTCATTTGTCAATTCATTTAATAATTCATTGTTTTTAATTTCTGACAGATTTTTCTAAATCGATTTCCAACCAGTAAGAGAAGGAGTTTTTTCAATTCCATAACGAAATAAGATTTTTTTGACGATTTCACTATATTGAATCAAATGTTTTCGTGGGATTTGCGAAAAGCAAATTGACTTGCGAGATTGAAAATATACTTATTTCAAATGAAAATGTCTTTTTCGAAGTTTCAATCAAATCCTGAAATTTGAATATACAGGGTATGGAATTTCAGCTTGAGAGATGTCCCATATTTCTAATACAGACGTGGATTATTTCAGTATAGGTTTTTTTGGACTCATCTATAGAATCTCTGGTTCAGGTTACCTTTATTTTCATTTACAAATGAACACCCTCTATAACTCCCCACGAAATACGGTTTCATGATTTTCCTTGCAGTTATTTCAGAGAATATGAGTAATTCCAGAGGTCACGCTCACATAATCCACACCTATATCGAAAGGAAATATGGAAAAACCAGTCATTCTTGTACAATGAAATTGAGGGAAATTAGGAATGAAAAATGATATTTTTCCGAAAAATTCATCATCAATTGACCAAATAGGCGTGGCTTGAATTACTCACAACCTGGTGTTCTGGGGGCTTGATCTACGTGTGCAGAGGTGCGTGCCCTTAGAGCACGTGGCTCACCTGGTATATGATAACCATCAGTCATCAATTTGATTTGCATGCGTTCCAGCCTGCAATTATTTTGTTCATTTCTTATGTTAAATCTTTCGGGGCGAGTTAATGACAAAGTCAGATTATGATGGGAAAATCACCGTAGAAAGAAAGGACAGCTATACTTCAACTCCCTCATTCACCTCCGGATTAGTTTTTGATATTAGTTCTGTGAGTATTTGGATTTAATTCTGAATATCAATGTTATTTCATGATTCGTTAGTTATGAATAACACTAGTCAACATTTCAAATCAACATATTCAACTGTTTCCCTAAAACATTATCTTATTACCTGATACATTTTTCGTGATGTCGACAAGAGCAAGGATATCTTGTTTCATATATCTTTTTGTTTTTTTTTGATGCGACAAAACTCAATCCAGAACTATTAGGATATGGTATTCAAGTTCTGACTTTTTTCCCTACTATTGCATCAAATACATAATAATGAAATCATTTTTAAATATTCCTTAGTGAATATATTCTTAATAATTACACGACGAATAAAATCATGCGAATCTGTTTATATATTAGAGGATATTTAATTGAAATGATTCGATGGTGAAAGTTCCCCCATATATCGATATATATAACCTCTACTGAGGGCAAATTTATATACAGTGCGCGTCAAAATTATGGAACAAATTCATTTCCTCAGAAGAAAAATAGTTGGCAACAAAATCCTGAAACAGGTCAATTTTTGTTCCACTTTTACCAAATTTATATGCATTTTTGAAGGATTTTTATTGCACCCTGTGCCATCCCCATCAATCCTCTAACCCTCTTTTTGAATAGGGAAAAAAAAATTCAAAAAATTTAGAGGGTTGATAGGGATGGATGGCACAGGGTGCAACAAAAATCCTTCAAAATGCATACAAATTTGGTAAAAGTGAAACAAAAATTGACCAGTTTCAGGATTTTGTTGCCAGTAGCTCAGTGGTTAGAGCGCAAGCCCCATGATCGTAAGGTCTGGGGTTCAAGCCCATGGCCGGGAAATAACTTTTCCGGTTTTTAGGGGACCGTCCAACCATTCGCTGTTGGTTAAACAATTAACAGTGCTGTTCCTAACGTGGCGCAAGGAATTAGTAACAAAGCCTACACAGAACACACCCGGTATCCTCGCACAAGCTTCAAGCTTCTGAGGGGTTTCGTTGAAGCCTAGGATATTCGGAAAAAATACAAAAAAAATAAATATTTTTCTCCTGAGAAAATGCATTTGTTCCATATATTTGACGCGCACTGTATATTTGGATATTGTTTTACATGAAAAATATTAGAGTTTTGAATACCTACATACCTGAATTTGCTAGACGACTGCTTGTAGGTCCCAAAATTTGATATGGATCTGGAAGGAAAAATAAATACGTGATATTACAAAACTATCGAATATACCTAATTCACTGGGGATTATCTAGGTATTGACTGAATCAGAATTTAAATCTATATGCCTACTTGTGATATGACAATATATTAGTATTAATATTTCTGCTCGCATGTTCTGGGGAAAAGCGTGCTATTTTTTCTCGAAAATGGTCTCAAACGACAAGGTTGGAGTCACTGATAACGAATCCAGTGTCAAAGTCGATTCTGTCCGTGCGGCCGGATACGATAACTGTCGAACGGAGCGAGCTAGTATGACTCGATTACAGGGTAGGTTGCATTTCAAAATACGAAACTTTGCGGTTTGTTGAAGCAGGAAGACGTGCAAATGTTTTGGTTGAATCTGTTGAGGTCGTACTGTGAGTAAATTAATAAAAAAAAATTTTCAACATTTTTTGGAAAAAAGTTTTTTCGCCAACTTTTCATTATATTTCGAGAAAAAAATTTGCTTTGACGTTGAAATTCATATTTCAAATCCATGTACCAAGTTTCAGTTGGATATGATTATAATTTTTGGGGATATTGGGAAAAATTATGTCAATTTCGTGGTGTTTTCCTCGATATCGTTGTCATTTCCGAAAGAATTAAAAAAATACTCTTTCAATCATGATAAAACTTGGTAACTGGTTCGAAAGTGCTGATTTACAACTTTGTGGGAAATTTCGTGATGATCGTGTCATCGAATCAGTATAAAAAAACCTAGAAATACAATAAATGTTCAAAATGATGTTCCTATGGCAATATCTTCAACGTTGATCAAATTTCTTCCTTTTAATACTAAATAGCAATATGATATTTAGTACGCATGTGTTACTTGAACTACTCTTTAAGATAAGTGATTAAATTGTGGAATTTCCATTTGAGAACCAAGTCGATGACGTCATATCTAATTTGGTACACGCTGTTTCACATTTGCTCACATCAAAAAAAAACCGAAATTGGACCTAATCGACCTATCCGAGCATATTCCTAACAAAAAATATTTCTCTGATTTACTGGATTTATAGTAGGTTAGAGACCCGAACCGTAATTGAAGACCTCATCAGTACCAGGTTCATATAGAATTTGTGGTATGAAATATGTTATTGAAAAAACAGCCTTCTGGAAAAATTTTGGAATTATTTCGACGACAATTTACTTTTTTCCCATGATGTACGGGAACAAATTTGGTCTCTCAAACCTAAAAATCTCCAAGATTGATATTCTGTAGTGGATATCAAATGAAAACATTTCCTCCTTAAATTTCCCGAATAAAAAATCCGAGTCCCTCCTATGATTATTTTTTCTGCTCTACCGAATTCCTTCTTATTTTGTGGATCAACAAACGGCAATCTCCGTCTCATCGGAAAAATATATTATTTCCCCCATAAATCGTAACTGGGAAAAACGGAAAGGCCGAAGGATGAGTCCCGTCCACACATATGAAACAGTATATTCATTTGCCTCCTCTATTTGCTCACATATCCTTCTGTTTGAGCAAAGCCAGGGGCAGTAGCCTAATGCACGACTTCGCTCAGCAAACATGTCCAATTTAACGTCAACGCGGATACTGCCCCTTTGTGTTTATTACGCCTTCATCCCCCAAATCACCTTTTATCGTCAGCTCTCAATTTGGGGATCAGAATCTTGAACGGGTTTTCAACGAGATCGACTATTCGGATGGAGGAATATCTTGAGTATAAGGCGGAGGTTGAACCTGCCTTGGCTTCGTAAGCAGATAATATAAGGTGCTAGAAGAAATCAAAATATTTTCATCCCTTTCAATATAATCTTCGATGTTGAATTTTGAAACTATATTTTTCGATTCTGCGATTCTACAAGCTCTATGACAAACTTTGACAGATGGTAGCTGTGCTTATTGTGAACATTTTTTTTTTCTATGAACATATATCCGATTCGTTTTTGTTAAGAAGATACAAGCATTTGAAAAATTATATTTTCGTGTTCAAATCATAATTATAAATGAAAATTTTGATACTATAAAAATTGTTCAAAATGTCCACCTTCGGCTTGAATGCAAGCTTCACATCGACGAACTAAAGATGCCGTTACTTTTCGGATCATATTTGGGTCGTTTCGTATTTGATTTGCTGCATCTTGAATTCTATCAAGTAATTGTTGATGAGATTCGATTTCAACATGATAAACCAGCTGCTTCATATGGGCCCATAAATAAAAATCGAAGGGATTTAGATCAGGTGAACGAGGTGGCCATTGTATTGGTCCTCCTTGACCTATCCATTTATTCGGGGAATGTTCATTCAGCCGACTGACTACTTGTCCCCTCTATGTAGTGGTGCACCATCGTGCTGATACCACATATGTCCTACAATGTTTAGCTCTAAGTCATCAATGAAGCCAAAAAGGTTGTGCTCCAAAAAATGTTTATACAAATCTGCATTAAAACGGTCATTTATAACATGTACTGGCATCAAATCATTGTTGAAAATCCCACCCCAATCGTTTACACCGAAACGTTGCTGAAGTCTTGGGTATGTTGTTGAAGTAACCATCTACAAAATTCCAACCTTCGTAACCCATCGTCAGCATGTAAAGCTTGTACATTTCGTCTATGCAATGGATGCAACATTTCTCCTTTCAAAACACGCCATACGAAATTTGGTGACAAATGAAGATTAGTAGCTATACGTCGAACACTAATCGAAGGGTTGCCACGGACAGCATCTTTTACATTTTCCTCATTTTCTACATTTACTTCAGTTGGCCGAATGGCTTTCTTTGGAGCAGGATTGCTTGTTTCTCAAAGTCTTCGGAATGATGCACAAAATACTGTGTGAGCAGGTTGCTGTCTATTAGAATATTTTCTTCGGTATTCTCGAGCTGCTCTTCTGGAGTTACCATTAGAATACCCATATTCGAATACGATATCTGCATATTCCTGAGTCGAGAAAGAATGCATTGTTATTCAAAACGTACCCCAAGTGTCAAATGAATAATTGAAATAACGTCAATTACCATATCAACCGATATTTTACGTCGGTCTACTTGATCAAAACATGGAAATTAATTTTTTCAAATGCTTGTAACTTCGAAACGAGAACGAACGGACCTATGTTTATAGGAAAAAAATGTTCAGAATAAGCACAGCTACCATCTGTCAAAGTTTGTCATAGAGCTTGTAGAATACCCTGTATTGGACTTCCAACGAATTGTCTTGGATATAATTGAAGGAAATATCATTTCATCTTTGCGCGCAGGTTCTAGGAAAAGGTATGTTATTATCTTTGGAATTTCAGAATTTTTTGAATAAAATTTTAATGGTTGAGTTCTTTGATGGGCAAAATCGGTCACAAGACTTCCAGTTATACTCATTGGAATATTTGAGATTATTTTCTTAATATTTCAAGAAGTTCTGATGCAATCAGATTGGAAGATTGGTTGAAGAGTACCGGCACGTGACTGAATGCGAAATTTCGTGAGGATCCAATTGTCAGGAAATAGGATATTTTTTTCAAATTGTTTTTTTCGGATATTATTGATGAAATTTCGATGAAAGCTCACAAAGATCTTGGATTACATATTAAACAACAGTGTTCCAAATTTCAATCTGGTCTGTCATTCATTTTCTGGGAAAATGAACAAAAAACATGTCAAATTTCTTTGTTGATGTGATATGTTAGGATATTTCTTCCATATCTCAAGGAATACTGAGAGATCAGATTGAAACTCCGTTACTATACTCCATTCACTTTCATAAACTATCCCGGTTGGCCATGACATTCTGACACATTACACCGTGTATATTTTGAAAATGTTAGGTTTTAGTCATTTTTCTGTCAGATAACTACACAACATTATCTTCTATACATAGAGGTCGAAGTAATTACATATTTTTTAAAATGTGAATTTACTTTGGAAAAATAATGAATTTGAGAAAATATTATGTGAATTCAAATAATTCCAAAGACCTGGCGAATGTTGGAGAAACTTTTTTCTCCGTTCACATTGGAAATATTTGACGTATATAAACATGGTTGTAGGTTGGCACTCGTGAAATATCGGCAATGTAAAAATAATTCTCAGCGACATTGCCAAATTCCAATGCCAATTTCTACTCTCAATCTCAACATAGCCATCACGCTTGGAAACTAAAAATGCCGAAGGTAGTTTTGAAGAAGCAGAGACAAAGTATCAGGAAGTGCTATGTAGAATTAAAATCTGCTTTTTCTGTATCAGTGTATCGTTCACATAGATTCCCAAGAACTTTGTAAATTGAGTTTTGTAGTACTACTACATTTTCATACTGGAATATTTCAAGTTGTGCAACAAGGTATTTAAATGTCTTCTGTATACTTATTTCTTAAGAATTTCTAAAAATAGGGAATTCCATAAGTTTGTCTGTTCGTTTAGAAGTTTTACTGCCGGGCCATTCGAGTACTTTTATTTTTTTTCGAATAAATTATAACAAAGTAACGGACTACTCTATCCATTATTTTTCAGCAAAATTTCAGCACCCGATTCTTGATTTCCGTAAAAGAAAATAGCATAACTGAATCTTCCAACCATGCTTATATACGTGAAATATTTCCAGTGTTAACAGACAAAAAGTTTCTTCAACATTCGCCAGGTCTTTGGAATTATTAAATTCACATAATATTTTCTAAAATTAATTATTTTCCCAAAGTAAATTCACATTTTGCAAAATACGTAATTACTACGACTTCTATGTAGACAGGACAACGATGTGTTCTTATCTGACAGTAAAATGACTAAAACCTAACATTTTCAAAATATACAAGGCGAAATGTGTCAGAATTCATGGCCAACCGGGATAAAAGTGAATGTAGTATAGATCGAGGTTATGTATGCGAAATAATAAAAAACTCACGAACATGAGGTAGGGTTATTTTCTTCTTCCTTGTAGCTCTAATGTCACAAAATACACTGCTGTCAGCTCTGAAATCAACGATTATAGAAGACCACGATAGCAATATTGCGCTGACAAAATTCATAACAAACATTGCTATAACACTCAGAACAGAGTTCGTTCCATTGTCCATATTGCTATTTGCTATAAATTAGAAAGAGTGCAATATGACTTGAATAGCAAGATTCATAGCAATACGCAAACAGAATTGACCTGAATATCTGTTTCAGCGTTGATATCAACTACGTTCATCCGTGACTTGACTAGACAATTACTCACCCCTGGTGAAGAATAATATTTGGTTAAAAACGTCGAAACCCCTGCAGAATAGGCCCCTTACACCGAGACCGCGGGGGCACCCCAACCCCAATAATTCCGCGATCAAAGCCAGATTCAATAATTACCTGATTACGCCCCCCGGCATTGATTCAATAACTGTCGCATTACTCGGAACATTGGCCCCTTGTGGCAGATCGGACTGCGTTTGGACAATCAAAGACGAGCAATTACTTCTTGGTCTCTATTTGGGAGATCGTTATGGGAACATAAATCGAATTTACGATGTAGGAGACTAGATGGATGATGCTATACTTACGACATAATAATACAAACGAAAAACTCGAGTCAAAAAAGATCGAATTTTATTTGCCATCACTTGATAGAAATCTACATTACTCCATCCACTTTTATAAACTCTTCCGGTTGGTCATGACATTCTCACACATTCCACCGTGTATATTTTGAAAATGTTAGGTTATAGTCATTTTCCTGTCAGATAACTACACAACGTTGTCCTATCTATATATATATATATATATATATATATATATATATATATATATATATATATATATATATATATATATATATATATATATATATCCTAGTAATTACGTATTTTTCAAAATGTGAATTTACTTTGGGAAAATAACGAATTCGAGAAAATATATGTGAATTCAATAATTCCAACGACCTAGTAAATGTTGAAGAAACTTTTTCTCTGTTAACACTGTTCAGTTATGCTATTTTCTTGTACAGAAATCAAGGATCGAGTCTTTCAAAAAAAAGTCTTCAGTCAGTGTCTTTGTGGGTGCACCGATAATAGGAAATTCGTCGTCTCTTTCACTTAAAATCTTCCTCATTGTGGGGATGTGTAGGTAAAAAATTAATATATATTCATATAAAATATAATGCCTTGGTTTTCACTCACATACGTCGAAAATGTTGTATAGCTTGTGATAAATTATTGATTCTAAATTATCAGGGTTACTATCAGAAACAGCAGATTTCAATTCTACATAGCACTTCCTGATACTTTGTGAATTTTAAAGTATAGTGAATAAAACTTAACATATAGAATTGAATAGATACTTGGAAAGGCGATTAACGTCTTTTAATTTCCGTTTTTTTTTTGTCTTACGTTATGTGACCCGAAATTCAAAACCTATGAAATTACGATAGGGAAAGATCTCAATAGATTTTTCAATTTCTGAATCCATATCTCCCTTGTTCGGATTTTTGTGAACAAAATATAATTATAAGTAAAAAAAATTGTAATTAGAATTCGAAGAGAAAAAACGCTGATTGAGACTGAACATTATTTATGGTCCTCTATGCAGAAATGTGCCTACATTTCCATGATCCCTTTTCATTACAACTGAGCTCAGAACATTGCGGTGAAAAATCTCACTTTCATGAATAAACAATTTTTATCTCTAGCTTTAACTGTATATTTCAAAATGAAAATACATACCTGGTTGTCGGATATGTCCATGTGGATCAATCGATGATTCTGCTCTCACTGATAATGAATTCGAACGATTGCCTGTAAATACATATATTCAAATTAATTATTCAATTCGAATAAACAAGAGATGATTTATAGGAGAGGAGTAAAGGGGGTAATTTGCCCCTTCGAGATAGAAATTCACATAAAAGTACCTACACGGAATAGAAGAAAATTTTTGAATTCGGCGATAATTTAAGTTGGGATTTCTGATTTCATGTCGATAGTGTCAAGTTTACAGAGGATATATTCCGCAAATCAACTTGGTTATTTCTCTTGCCAGTTTTCTGCTCCGTGAATATGAAATATTCGGTTGGTACCTGAAAAAAGGTTAATTACGGAATTTGATTGATGAAAAAGCATTCTTTCTGCCACCAGAATGACAGTCAACATTCTATGGTAACATATCCATGGCATAGAATAATCTATATTCACCTTATGATCCATCGACCATACTTTATAATTTTTTCATAGTTAATTGTTGTCTCCTCTATGTTCTATGGATCATAAATTTAATGATGATTGTTCTATGCTATGGATATTTTACCAGAGAACATTGACTGTCGCTTTTACGTCAATCAAATTCCGTAATTAACCTTTTTTTCAGGAACCAACCGAATATTTAATAGTTGAGTTCCGATATTCCTGGCCAGTACTGGCCAGTAAATTTTGACAGTTGATTTTACTGGCACTGCTTTGGTAACTGTTCGTATCAGTACGAAGCGTTCCGAAATTACTGATACTGGCCAGTACTGGCCAGGAATATCGGAACTCAACTAATATTTACGGAACAGAAAACCGGCAAGCGAAATAACCAAGTTGATTTGCGGAACATATCCTATGTAAACTTGACACCATCGACATGAAATCAGGAATCCCAACTTGAATTTCAGCCAATCGGAGATGATCTTAACAAAAACCTATATTTCGAAGGAATTATCTTGTTTGAGTAGCCGAGGCACCGTTTACGGTTATTTATAAATAAAGCGAACCTTACCATGTCTAATTTGTTCTGAAATTTCCTTTCCTCAGTGATAGTAAATTTGTAAGTTATTGGTGGGTTGGCAACTTGGACCGAAGTCGTCTATTGAATGGAGTTAGGTATATGAATGCTATATAAGTTTTTGAAATTAATCAAAACCCGACGAAATTTCAAATATTTCCGCTGTACGTTCGAGGGTGTAGCTAAAATATTAAATTCGCTTCACTCAGGACCCTCCGAGGTGAATAGCAGGACAGATATCAATTATTCCCGATGTTTCCATTGTCACGAACTCGGCTCGAAAACTTATGCACACATTTCGTTTTTCTACCCGAACTGCTGTTTCTGATACAGAATCGCAGATAGAGTTGAATTCCATTAAGTATCGCATTCAGAATGTGAATTTCATTTGGGATCATTGAATAGATACGTCAATCATACCATGAAGATCATTTTAACTGAGCGTGTAGCTCCCCCAAAATCTTCGCGGGCGCGCCACCCTTGTACTGCATATAACTTCTGTAAATATGGGACGGGTGAAATCGGGCACGTGAATAAAACCTAATAGCCTGATTTTGTGTGAAAGGATGTGATGTTTGAGTTTTAATCAACAACAGACATACCGGAGGATGTGTTTGATGCTCATATTGAGTTGTAATTATGTAGAGTGGAAAAATAGAATGGGGTTGAATCTTTTATGATAACAGAGTCAACAGAGAAGAATTATTTCAATATAACTGTCGCTGTTCTCTTTCCAGTGAGGTAATGATATTTTGTGCAAAAATTTTGTCTGACTCGGGGTTCATATAATCCATTCACTTTAATATACTATCCCGGTTGGCCATGATTTAGGTATATCAAACTGACGCAGATTGGCACTCGTGAAATATCGGCAATGTCAAAATAATTCTTAGCAACGTTGCCAAATGGCTATGCCAATTTCTATTCTCAATCTAAACATAATAATCACGCTTGGAAACTAAAAATGCAAAAGGCAGCTGGTAGCTTTGAAGAAGCAGAGACAAAGTATCAGGAAGTGCTATGTAGAATTAAAATCTGCTTTTTCTGATAGTAACTCTGACAATTTGGAATCAATTATTTATCACAAGCTATCGAACATTTTCGACGTATGTGAGTGAAAACCCAGTGTATCGTTCACCATAGATTCCCAAAGAAGTTTGTGAATTAAGTTAGTTGTTTCAAGGTGGCACAGGTTTGGTAGTACTACTACATTTTCATACTGGAGTGTTTCAAGTTGTGCAAGTAGGTATTAAATGACTTCTGTAGTTGACTTATATCTTGAGAAGTTCGAAAAGAAGGGAATTCCATAGGTTTGTCTGTTCGTTTAGAAGTTTTACTGCAGGTTTATTCGAGTACTTTTATTTTTTCTTCGAATGAACTATCACAAAGTAACGGACTACTATATCCACTAATTTTCAGTTAAATTCCAACACTTCATTGTTGATTTCCGTACAAGAAAATAGCATAACTGAATCTTCCAACCATGTTTATATACGTGAAATATTTCCAGTGTTAACAGAGAAAAAGTTTCTTCAACATTCGCAAGGTCGTTGGAATTATTGAATTCACATATATTTTCTCAAATTCGTTATTTTCCCAAAGTAAATTCACATTTTGAAAAATACGTTATTACTACGACCTCTATGTGGAGACGACAACGTTGCGTAGTTATCTGACAGGAAAATTACTATAACCTAACATTTTCAAAATATACACGTTGAAATGTGTCAGAATGTCATGGCCAACCGGGATAGTTTATGAAAGTAAATGGAGTAGGGGGTGCGCAAAAAATCAGCTTTTAGACTGAAGGGTACCTGAAGTAAGGGAGCGGTTCGTGGTAAAGTACCTTGGCCAATCTGTTCAGTAATTTTGGTTATTTTATTGTTTTCTGTGATATACCTCACCCTATAATATTTTTCATACTCTATAGAAAATATGTCTGGAAGATATGATTCAATTGTCTTCACTTGGTTAATTCATTCCCCCTCCAAAGACATCAGAAGGAATAAAGATTCCTGTTATTATTGATATCACAAGCTAATCGATCTGATTTCATCATAATTGAAGCCAATATAGGAGTTTCATGTTACACAAGTTGAAAAATCCCATGGTGCCATTACTTAACAAATAGAACCTTTTTCCAATAAAATTGACGGGAAAGCTTTCTTGCGTTGCTGAAAATATTCAAGAATTATTTTTTCGACGGATGTTTCTCATTGTGGTTTGCCAATTAAACCCTTAAATGGTAGAGTGGATTGAAAAAAATTAAGTAGATATGGATTTCAACATAAAATATCTATATATCATATATGACTGATTCTTCAACTTCTTCATAACATAAAATATTTATATATCGTATATGACTAATTCTGGAAATACGCAATAGATTGTTTCGAATAAGATTCACCAGTAACTAGCGGCAAGAATGTTTACATGATTTATATTCAGTAGAAATCAGCTTTAATAATTGAATTGAACATAACGTGTTAGTGTACATCATCAAGAATTAATTTTTGGTGGATTCTTGGTGAATACAGCCAAAACGGAATCGTTGAAAAAAATCTAGAAAAGCACTGACGTGAGTTCAGTAGTTTTATGCGCTTGTTCAAATTCTAACTATTAGATCAAACGAGATTTTGCAACTAGTTGCGTGTTAGTGATCTCCACCTAATAATGAAGTTTAAATCAGATTGCATTTGCACTTCTTGAGATATTGCAGAAATAACGTTAAAATTTCAAATTACATAAAATTTGGCACATTTTTTTCCTTATATCTCCGAAAGTGAATATCGGATCGAATTGAAATTTAGAATTTTGTTGTTGAAGACTTTAAGGTTTGTGCCAAATTCCATTGGAATCTTATAAATATTTTCAGTGAAACAAAAATTTTCATCAAGAATTTAAAAAATTTTCGAATGAATTTTTTTTAATTTTCCAACAACTGGATCCACACGAAATTTTGATCTTAGTTGCGCGTTGGTATTCCAAAACTGTCAACGGAGTTTCAATTCGATCGAGTCAATACTTCATGAGATATCGAGGAATCAACATCAAAATTTCAAATAGGCCTAACTCCGAAACTATCCAACTGATTCTACCCATTAATGAACTCATCCGAGATATTTGTACTCCAAACCTAATCTGACAATTTCAAATCGCTAAGTCTTTTTCTTCGAAAGTTAGAGCACATACGGACGGACGGACGTACGGACGCAGAGAATTAAATTTGACAACGGATTTTTCTTCAGGGAATTCAACCCAATCGTTTTCGACCAATTTCGGCACAAAATTAGAAAATTACAGACATCGTGACGAAATGATAACGCGCTGTTTCCTAGAACAAGCGCGTAAAAACCTTGGTTGAATTAAATTCTGTCTTACATGTCTGCCGTGTGCTGTTTTTCTTGATGGAACATTTGCAGGTTGATTTTTAAGGATGAATATCCCGGCAAATGGGCCAAATTCGGCAAACGTCTTAGCCGTTATAGCCCCCAGAATTCATGTTCGTTAAATGATTCAAACATACCTAATCGAATTGAAACTTGATTTGCAGTAGGAAAGTGAAAAAAACCTAGAAAAACACAGACGTGAGGTCAGGAGCTTTTACGCGCTTGTTCCGTTGCCAAAGTGGTCATCTATTACCCTGCGATGCTCACGAAATTGTGCGTGAACCTCAAGCTATAATTTTCGATGAAAAATGCCACCTTGAAGTTTCAGCCAAAAAGGGCCTACAGAACAATGAGCAAAAAAAATTAAAGAGTCCTGCATTTTGCTAAATGCAGAGAGATATTTTGCTCATTGTTCTGTAGGCGCTTTTTGGCTGTAACATCAAGGTGGCATTTTTCATTGAAGGGCGATTCGATCTATGTTTTTGGGAATATCGGGAAACTGAATTTTTAAAGGATATATCTGCGGAATCATTCGATAGTTTTTACTAATTCGCCAATTCGGCATTCGTAATTAAACTTCAAACTTACTCTACAATTATCAAGCTATTGGGTAGATTTTTCCTGAAGCTATTTTGTTCACTATCAGTAGTTACGCCGGCCGTAAACACATGAACTTAAGGAAGAATCGATATAGAGAATATATTTGTAGAGTTAATTTTCAGTTTGATTAAGAATGGGTTAATTCGCCAATTATTCATTAGATAGTTATACCCATTCAAAATCTTGGATCAAATTGCAATTTAGTTTTTGATCGAAAATTATAGCTTGACGTTCATGCAGAATTTCGTGGGGACCAAATGAAAAAATCTGCGTTTGGCAGGGTCAATACTTGTATAGATGATCGCTTTGGCAACCAACCAAGTATCATTTCGATCAGACAAATTTTTTTCGAGTTATTAGAAAATCAAAAATGGCTGTAGCACAAAACCATTCGGCAGATTTGGCCCATTAAGGGCCGGTATTAAAAAACTTAACTTTAACTTTAACTGACAGTTTTCACAGTTGTGTTAGTACATAACTGCCAAAACTGCCAGTTAAAGTTAAGTTTTATAATACCGGCCCTAACAAACTTAACCGAGATATTCAGGACCTTAACCTAATCTGAGAATTTGAAGACTCTAGGTTCTTTCTTTCGAAAGTTATAGCGCACACGGTTGGACGAACAGAATCAATTGTATGTATGAATGCAGAAATGCAGATAATCAACCATTTTATTTGAACATAAGGACACGAAGTTAAATTATGGCATAGAATCAATTTTGACCAAGGATTCTTTGACGAAATGATAACGTGCTGTTCCCCAGAACAAGCGCGTAAAAAGACAAACCTGAAAATCTTTTTCATTAGTTCCGCATGGTTTTCATCCATGTCCCCGGCGCAGTTCAGCATAATATTTACCCATCGTTCATAGAGATACAGCAGAGGGGGAGGCTCTCATTTCCTGGCGCTGAAACTAACACGTTCCGCCGCGACGGCAGAGATTCAACACCTCCAGGCGTTCAATATTCATCCAGCGAGTCCTGCCGTGTATTCTGTCGCCATTATCAAGGATCCCGGGGCAAAGAGCTAGTGATGTCATCCGCTCAGGCGTGAGGATAGCGCAAATTCACGCTACCGCAAAGCTTTGACTGTATTATTGAATTTTGGTAACAAGTTAAACGCCACTGGCGTTTGGACACTGTGCAGAGCAAAAGGAAAAGCCCGGCTGGATGCGGAGTGGGTATTTTGTGTATAACTAAAATGATAATTTCTTGGAAACCCATGGTGGAGTTCATGAATTAGGGTTGAAATTCTAAATCCACTTTACAGGGTGAGTCTTAAAGTTGTACATTAATTTTAACCATAGATTCCTCTCATCAAATGAAAAACTTTTTTCATTTATCATTTTTTCAGATTCAGCTCCAGCAAGAAGAAACAGGCTGTTTGAATTTCCACAAAAAAACAGTTTTTTCTGTAGCTTTGATATGGTAACTCCGAATGACATGAATTTTGGTGTGGAGTTTTCTATAACTATGACACATATTCTTCAGTAATCACTTTCATCCTACTACAAATAGTTTCCGAGTTATAGACTCGCCGTTTCATAAAGCTATACGAAATTAGCATGAAGAATGCAGATAGAGTTCATCTTATGTCATTGTAAGAATCTTCAATCATTTTAAAATACTTGATTATTACTTATAATTTCTCCATAAACGCACCGTTTGGTAGATATTCAACGTTGAATATTATAAAACCGGGTAAATTCGAAAAAATACCTTATATTTATGGATCCGCCCCCGATCTAGTAAACGAAGTAAATTAAGCTGGGTTCACGTCTATCCGGACCATAGAATACACAGAAATATTCATCCATTTCGCATAGAACTAATATTAGGTATATGTAGGATGCAAGATGCACTGTGCATCCTAGTAGGATGCATCCTAGGTATATGCATGATGTTTTAATTACATCATGGGTATATGCATGATGTAAGCAAAACATGGTGTCCTCATCTGCTCATCATTGGTAAAACGATCACAGATGAGCAGATGAGCATACCCTGTTTTACTTACACCATGGACCTTACCATTACATTCATAGAATATAGAATAACATGTTATTATTATAACGGCCGGTTTCACAAAACTTTGTTTGCCTGATCAAGGGCTTGATTGTCAGTCAACAGTAAATTCTGTGCTCGATTTCAGTTCATTTACAACCCAACCATCGAATGCAAACCTCAATCAACGAGTTGATCTGACGTGAAAAGCTTTGTGAAACCGACAGTAAGCATAGACATATTAAACTCTCTGGACACAGCGTACAAATTCATTTCCAAAGAGTCGAATGGGGATAATGAAGGAAGTGAGAGGTCCGAGAGAGAGATGGACCTGGATCGGGCAGACCAAAGACAACATACACGATACCAATATCCGTTATTAAATTAGATTACATTGAAGTTTTGAAAATTGGTGATGAATGTGAACATAACTCCGATATGAATATTCGAATTGATTAATCAATAACAATATATTATGAATTCTCCTGGGTCGCTAGTTTCAGGACGGTATTCCCAGCTCCAAATGATTTTTTTCTTATCGGAGTACAGACACGCGAGCTGAGCGGCTTCCGGAGTAATTTAATTGAGCTTTGAGCTGCCTCACAAGTATATACGGTGTTTTGAACAGTATGCGAGCCACTCAACACCGTCCAAACTTGCGAGGAAGCCGAATCAAATTGCCATTTTTGAATTTTGTGCGTTAGATAGTCTCAAACGATTAGAATACACTAAATAGTGAAGAAACCTGTTCGAAGTTCATTTCTGCGCTCGGATTCATAGCAATTATACATTCATTTGATTTTTTTACTCCCTTTCCAAATTATTGTATTTTACTTTCATTTTATCTCCTAGTAAAATTAATGGCACAACACAAATTTACCATTATTCGCCAGTGAACCCGGTTTAAAATGAAGGAAATCTAATTATATTCAAAACGCTCACGAAAACACCAAAAAAAATGGGGCTTATATCTTCTACACAGTCTTTATATTCTAATTCGGAATGGAATAACACAAAATCTGCTTTGAAATACTTTGACTTGCAAAACTTTGGAAAAAAAATGTATTTCAAACATAAACTTATAATCACAGTCTATGGCTTCAAACTGATCTGTCTTATTTTTGCCGTATTCTATGATGGTTTGGCCGGCCCTAGTTCCATCTTTGTCGGACCGCTTCCTCTCTATTTAAGCCATGTCCATATAGTTTTATAGGTCTATGATGGTAAGTCTAACATTCTAGAGAATATTTTAGGTTAATTGATTCATTTCATATGATTAATTTATAAATTTCGTGAAAAAAGTATAATTATGGAGTTTTCAATATGAGAATGGGCGAGGATGGAATTTTGTATAATCTTATAGAGGAATGGAATTGGATATTGCATGAACATCAAGTTGAAGATCAGTGTTTCAAGTCCAGAGTTATGAAATGTTTTCCTTGCGATAATATCGCATAAAGCACCAAATCATAAGAATTTAGTGAGTAAATGAGTTTTCTCTCTTGTTTCTTTGAATTCCAAACTTTGAATTGGTTATTCCCCAAAAGAGATCACCAGAAGGGGTATATTATGTGGTGAACTTGCAAACAAAGCGCAGGATTGTATTAGCACACTGAGAAATATTTAAATGCTTATAACTTTTTACCTGAGCCTAATCTGGAAAAATGGCAAATGAAAAAAGTATTTTATTCGATGAGAGGAATCTATTGTTAGAATTAATCTACAACTCAAAGACTCACCCTGTATATAATGACCACTATTTTCGACTTTAAGTCATCTTTAAAGCCATACTAAAATATGTTGAATGTGATGTATGCAACAAAATTCGGGTGTTGAACTCACATAGAAGATAAAAGTTTCAAGTCAAATAGATGAATTGTTCTGATCCGGACTCTCCATCAGAATCTTGAGACCTAGAAAGCACTGACGTGAAGTCAGCAGCTTTGTTCACCTTTGGCGATATCCTTTGACATGCAATTCGACCTAATCTGTATTTTTGGAAATATTGGGGAAATAACATTTTGAAAGGGTATATCTATGCAATCATTAGGCGGATTTTACCCATTCACGAATACTTCCTGCGTAGCTGAGCCGCAAACCTACTCTTCACATATCGAGTGTCTTAGTCGTTTCTTCCGGAAGTTATTGTGTTACGGTCGGCTGTCAGGCGAAAAATTACAGTTCGAAGGTTCATACAGAATTTCATGAGGATCATATGATCAGAAATCTGAGAATATTGAATATTCGAAAAAAAAATTCGAATTTTTTTTCATATTGTTCTAATGACACGATCGTCACGAAATTTTGCACACAGTTGTCCATCGGCATTCTCAAACTAGCTGCCAAGTTTCATCATGATTGAATCAGCATTTTTTGAGGTATTCCGAAAAAACAACGATATCGAGAAGAAAAACACGAAATTTTAGATATCTTTTCCAAATATCTCCAAAAATAACTACCGTATCGAATTGGAATTTGGTACACTTGTGTTAAATATAAAGCTCAAGGTGTGGGCAGATTATTTTACGCAAAAGCTGCTGCCTTCACGGCAGTGCTTTTTGAAATTTCAGCCTAACGGCCGACTGCGTAAACACAATAACTTCCGAAAGAAACAACTTAGAAACTCGATATTTGTAGAGAAGGTTTGGACCTTAATTACGAAGGACGAATTCGTGAATGGGTAAAATCCACCCAATGATTCAGTAGATATACCCAATCAAAATTATATTTTTCCAATATTTCCAAAAATACAGATCAGATCGAATTGAAATCCAGTACTTCATCGAACAATAACAGTTCGAAGTTTCTTACAGAATTTAATGAGGATGATATGATGAGAAAATCATAGAAATTTTTTTTTTCAAATTGTTCTAATGACACGATTATCACGAAATTTCGCAAAAAGTTGTCTTTCAGCATTTCAAAACTAGCTGTGAAGTGTTATCAGGACTGAATCAGTATTTCTCGAGTTATACCGGAAAAATCAACGATATCGAGAAGAAAACCTCGAAATTTGACATATTTTTTCCCGATATCTCCAAAACTTATGATCGTATCGAACTGAAATTTGGAACACTGCTGTGAAATATGAAGCTCAAAGTGTGAGTGGAATGTTTTGGATATGATGAATGGTTTCCAAGAAAAAAAATTTTTTGGAAAAACATTTCGAAAAAAATTTTTTTCAAATTTACTGACAACATGATCCTAACGAAATTTGGCTCAAAGTTGCGCGTCGTTATACTCCACCTAACTGCCAAGTTTGAATCCAATCGCTCAAGTAGTTCCTGAAATAAAAAATAAATAACTTCAAAACTTCAAGTGCCTATAACTCCGAAACTGTTCGACCGGTTTGGCTCATTAACGATCTCGACCGCGGCATTCCGATGCGCAACCTATCCTGAAAGTTTAAAGTTGCTAGCTTGATTCTGTCGACAGTTACCGTGTCTACGGCCGGCCGGCCGGACAGAATCGATGTTGACACCGGATTCGTCATCAGTGAGTCCAACCTAGTCGATTGAGACCATTTTCGGCTCAATCATCCAAAATTACAGACATTTGGACAAAACGATAGCACGCTGTTCCCCTAGAACATGCGCGCAAAAAGCTGTTTTGGTTTTTAAAAATTCATAGTTGACATTGAATGAAAGCAAAACAAAACGATGTCTCTTCGAGGTTATGATGGGATGTTACAGTTGTAGGTGTATGAGTATCCATCATAAGGTGTCTTGAAAATTGCTTATAATTTTCGCGTTAAGGGTATCAAAGTTGGGAATATTAAAGCGTTTGTAAAATATCGCAACCTCTTCCAGGATCTCAAGTTTTCTGCCGAAATCACTCTGTCGCAGTCTCAATTCTGTCTGTATTTTTCAGATTTGTTTACTTTCTTCGTCGGGCCTTGTTTTTGACTAGTTGTTGCAAGGTGTTGGATGATTCGAAAGATACCTTGATGTAGCTCAGATTTTTGAATAGGTTGCCTATTTTTGTGGATGTTGTGCCGTGGTGAGGAAGGCTTATATATTATAATTATAATTTTCTCTTCCTCTGAGTTGTCCTGTCTTGTTGTCTGACATGTGTTACCACTGCTGTACCTAGTACATCTTGAATAAAGCCATTCATAAAGTCGACCTTTTTTATAAATAGCGAAGTTCTAAGTAGTTTCTTCCGAAAGGTATTGGGTTCACGAACGGCCTAACGACCAATCGATATTGAAATGGTGCCTAGCTGATAGTTCCTGTAGTAAATTTGCTGAATTTTTGCGCGCATGTTCTAGGTGAACAGCTTGCTATCGTTTTGTGCAAATGTCTGTAATTTTCGATGAATGAGCCGAAAATGGTCTCAAACGACTAGGGGGGACTCACTGATGACTAAATCGATTCTGTCCGGCCGGTCCTACGCACGATTAGGGCGTACGGAGAATCCTTTCGACATGAAACTCCTTGGGTAGATTGAATTTAAAAATGCAAAGGTTAAGTTCGTTTATGGGCGAAATCGGCCGAGAGGTTCCAGAGTGAGAGCCTTTTGAAATTTTGTGGTTATTTCCGCTCCAACTCGAAAACTGCTGTAACGATTATATTGATACTAGGCAGTTAGTTGGAGTTCAACAACCCGCAGCTTTCGCAGAATTTCGTGGAAACCATACTGTCAGTAAATTATAACAGATTTTTTTATTAAAAATTCATTATATTCGGATAAAAGTGTGGCTCAGGCGTTGAGTTGTATATTTTGCAGTAGTGTACCAAATTTCAGTTCGATTCGAGTATAAGTTTTGGAGATATATCGAAAAAATATGTCAAATTTCGTATTTTTTTCCTGGATATTGTTGGTTTTTTCGGAATAACCCAAAAATTACCGATTCAATCATGATGAAACTTGGCAGCTAGTTTGAAAATGCTGATTGACAACTTTATGCAGAATTTTGTGGTGATCTTATCATTAGAACATTTTTAAAAAAAATTTTTTTCTTCAAATATATTGAATATTCTGATCATATTATCCTCAGGAAATTCTGTATAAACCATGTAAAAAACATGGTGTGCTCATCTGAAAAATGAGTAACGTCAGCAAGATTAAAATAAAAAGAGTTGTATATTCTGTGCTTTGAATTTGCATGTTAAATCATTAAAATACAAAGAGTTCTACATTCTGTGCTTTGATTTTGCATGTTAATTCAAAGCACAGAATATACAACTCTTTGTATTTTAATCTTGCTGACGTCACTCATTTTTCAGATGAGCACACCATGTTTTTACATCAGTCATTTTTCGATGAACTATTGGATTTGAATTGGATCTGATCTGTAGTTTTGAAAATATTGGCAAATAAAATTTTGAACGGGTTTATCTGCGGAATCATTGGGTGGATTTTAGTCATTCATGGATTCAGCCTTTATAATTAAGCCTCAAACCTACTCTACAAATATCGAGTTTCTGAATTGTTTTTTTCGGAATTTATTACCTAACGGCCGACAGTAAACACAATAACTTCCGGAAGTAACTACTTATAAATTCAGTATTTGTAGAGTAGGTTTGGGGCTCAACCACGAATAACGAATTCGTGAATGGGTAAAATCCACCCAATTAATCGTAGGTATACCCATTCAAAATGTTATTTTTCCAATATTCCCTAAAATACAGATTAGATCGAATTGAAATCCAGTACTTCATCGAAAAACCTAGAAAAGTACTTCCCTGAAGGCAGCAGCTTTTGCGCGCATGTTCAAAGTCGTGGCCAAACAAGCGGTCATCTCCATTGAACATGCGCGCAAGAGCTGCTGCCTTCACGGCAGTGCTTTTCTGGGTTTTTCAATGATAGAATATATGAGTTTTCCTGTCGATACTTCTCGAGTTTTTGAGGAAACAAGTTCGGATACTTTAAGGCTTACTGACTGCAGTCGGGTCGGACGGATGCACAGAATTTAAGTTAATCACAAATTCTTCATCATTGAGTCTAAATCACCATTTTCTGGTCAACACTCCTGTTTCAAATAAAGAACGCGTGAAATGAAAATACTTATAGCACACTAAAAAGTATAAAATATTTCTGTTTTTAGTGCCCAATATTCAGTTACTTATCCCACGTTTTTTGGTGTAGAATTGGACATAAGAAACCACATTATTTGACATTCCAATTAAAAGATAATTTCAAGCTTTTCAAATTTTAATATTATCAACTGCTAGTAGTAGTATCAAACATACACAGTAGTTGCTGATAATAACAAAATTTTTTAATTATTTCCTGACGAATCTCTTTTTGATATGGGGACATAATTATCGAACTATTGTTTGAACTCCGGTCAAAGAATTTGCAAAATTTGAAAATATTCCGATGGCATTGAAATGGTAGAAATCAAGTTGAAAGATCCAATAATTGTTCATTTAATAGGTTCAGGCGTACAAGAAGAAAGTTAACTGAAATACTCCAGAAAAATATTGAATATAAGATTTCGGTACCAAAGGTTGTTGAAAATATCTGAAAACAAGAAAGAAAGAGAACATCATGTAGGCAGAATTCTCAAGAATGATTAAACTACGTCTCCTGTCTCTGAACAAGGGTGTGAGTACTAAAGAGCTGAACGAGGATTACAACCATACTTCAGAAAGAAGATTCGATAAAATCTTACCAGCAAATAGCATGGAAAAATTCCCAAACGTCGTACTTCTGCTCAAGTAGTCAGCAGCAGGTTCAATGTCCAACATCGCAAAACCGAGGAAAACCCGAAACCCCTACTCACTCTGGACGAAAATCGGAAAAACCAGACACAAACCTCAATGTTCCACAGCTGCCAACTTAGGCACCGTTCTCTTGTCTTGGAAAATTCATCCCGAACTCACGGAAATTCCAACTACGGTCAAAATTCAATGAAACTATGATATTTTCAGGCGTGCTCGACCTGTTCCAGGGTAGCAGCTCCCGAGGGGTGGAGTTTGAAAGGGGTGCGACGGCCAATGAAGGATCTTTCCTGTAGGGGTCCTTATTGCGTCACGAACAAACCACTCCTTCGATCAGAATTTCCGCGAGGTAGGGGTGAATCGTTTTCCGTGCGGGGATTGTTATCTGGAGATTTTTCCGCCTTTTTTCCTGTTATTTGCCAGCGAAACAATATTTTGGCCCGATGAGTGCCAGAGATAGCCAGGCAGAGGAGTTGATTAATTTGAATTCTATCACTGATAAAAACCGAATCCGATGCAGGTGAATTTCGTTGAATAATATTGTCGTGGAAAACCTTTTCACAGTTATTTGAATGGAAATCTGTTCCAAAATGGCCACTTCCAGACAAGACTCAGGCTTAAATGAGAATCGACCGAGGGAACTTTATATAATGGCGAATTTCCAGCTATAATTCGTTCGTGTGAAATCTAACAAGGGAGTCACTCCCTTTGAGAGTGAAGGACTTTTCTGTATGATCATTATTTTTTATGGAATATTGAAAGAACTTCCAATCGAGATGGTTATAAATGGAATTCAATCAAATCATCATTAGAGCCTTGACCATAACGAATTCTTCCGATGGATTGATGCTTTCTTGTCGAATTGACATATTACATTTCATTCATTTTCGACTCACATTTTTAGTTACTCAAGAAATTTCTGTAAAAATGCTTCATTGGCTTTTCCTACTGATACCCCCCAAGTTATTAGAATGTTTCTGTTGTTTTCCATCAAAATAATATTTTGGCCAGATGAGTGCCATAGATAGCCAGACAGAGGAGTTGATTAATTTGAATTCTACACAGAGAAAACGGTTCTCTTAAATCAATCTGTAATGGCATTGATTCAAGAGAATGGTATTTTTGAACCAAATATAAGTTTGATTTTTCTATGAAATAATCTTGACCCGAGTGAACAATGATCCTCTTCATTTAAGCGGAATCACGTTTGACCCAAATGAGAAACCTTACAACAATTACTGGATATGTTGGCTATGAAATGTTCTATATTTTCATTCTGAAATACTATGGTTTTGATACGAATGAAAGATTTCTCTTTTTTTTATTTGAAATATCTTCCTAGAAGATTTCAATTTCTTTCGCCAAGAGAATATAATATGTTCGCTGCAATTAGCGGCTCTCAAATACAATAAATGTATGGTATCTCAAGAAGCCTTTCATAATCATTTTTGAAGAGATCTATCTATCATGAATAAGATGCAAATGGATGATCACCTTCGAACAAGAAGTTTTTTGGGAACAGGGTTTTGAAGATCAAAGAGCAGAAGTCTTTCTTAATTATTTGCTTGGTTACTATGTTTACTCACGACCTACGACCTTTGAAATAAAAATGTGTAGACTGGAATGTATACATGAGACAATGTTTCTGCATAATACATATGCATGAAGGCATGTACCCACATTATTCAAACATTTTTCAATCCAAACTTTGTTCTCGAGGAATTAAGCTTATTCTTAAAACCAAAACCTTTTCTTTTTGACTTTCGAAACTTTGTACCCAAAAAACACTTTTGACCTTGATAAATAGTTCTCCGTTTATACCAATTTCATAATGCACCATCAAAGAGACAAACGCACTTGTTCACTATTCACTATGGCTGTCATGGCGTTGTTTCCTGTCTAAATATCCATTTGTTCTGCGATTCTACATTCCCATACGCATCTTCAGCGCTAATGCCGCTTATTGGTCGAGAAGGTCACGTGCACGTGCTCTCGTCATCAGAACAAGTTTGATGAGTTATGATATTCTTGATCCAAGCAAACTATGATTAGCTGAAATTGTTTTCTGAAGAGAAGAGTACGTATGTTTCGGTTCAACTGAATTCAGTTAAAAAACATTCATGTAAACAGGCAATCAACGAAATGAGTTGAAAATGGAAGTAAATCCGCCAATCTTAAATTATTATTCTTGGGGTATAATTATTTGCTTCAAGAATATGTATACATTTGATCAAAGATATTCTTTTTCTCTGTGTATTCTTGTGGAATCGATCTGGGAAGAAACTTCCTTTGAGACAGAAGGATTCGGGTGGATCATTATCGGTTTTAAAAGAGTATTGAAGGACATTTCAATCCACATGGCTATAAATGAAATTTAATCAAACAATTAGAAGAACCATGCATATAACAAATTATTCCCTAGGTATTGTTGTTTTTATATACAGTGCGCGTTAAAATTATGGAACAAGTTCATTTTCTGAGAAGAAAAATATTTGGCAACGAAATCCTGAAACAGGTCAATTTTTGTTTCACTTTTACCAAATTTGTATGCATTTTTGAAGGATTTTTGTTGCACCCTGTGCCATCCCCATCAACCCTCTAAATTTTTTGAATAGGGAAAATAGGTCATCTGGTACTTTTTTGGCAAGGTCTTTGTATCTCCTTTACAGGCGTGCAGAAATTTCAAAGAAAAAATGTTTTTTTGAAAAATTAGTTATATCGAAGAGGTTTTCAGTATGTGCAGTTCGCCATGGCTCATTTACTTTGAGACGATGGTACCTGATGAAATTTGTCACCGAATTAAAGTCGACCATTACAGCGTTGTTCATGCACAACTTTCAACCCCTTTCAACTCCCTCACGTGAAAAAAATTTTTTTTCTCCATTGAAGGGTTCGTAGGAGTTGAAAGTTTTACATGAACAAAACTGTAATGGTCGACTTTCATTCGGTGACAAATTTCATCAGGTACCATCGTCTCATAGTAAATCAGCCATGACGAAGTGGACATACTGAAAACTTCTTTGAACTAAATAATTTTTCAAAAACAAATTTTTTTCTTCAACATTTCTGCACGCCTGTGAAGGAGATACAAAGACCTTGCCAAAAAAGTACCACATGACCTACTTTCCCTATTCAAAAAGTTTAAAGGGTTGATGGGAATGGCACAGGGTGCAACAAAAATCCTTGAAAATGCATAAAAATTTGGTAAACGTGAAACAAAAATTGACCTCTTTCAAGATTTTGTTAACGGATTCTTCTGAAAAATAGCTTGTTGGTTTTCTGTAACATTATCTGAAGCATGAGTAACAAAGTAAAGTATATTATTGCTCATAGAAATTGCCCTCGTGTTGCTTTTAGTCAGAATTTATTATTCGAAAAAATATTCCATAATAAATAATATTGATATAATAGAGAATGATTAGAGAAGTCCAATATTAGTCCTTTATCAATGTCATCAAAATCATCAGAGTTATTTATAGAAAGTTTTCATGAATTTTCAAATGAAATTGTGATTTCGGACAATCACAGGAATTTACCCTCTTTTTCTAACGAAGTTAGCTACATGATGGCCTTGTTCTCCAAACCACTCATCAGTCAGAGATCGCAAGTTGTCGCAAATCGTTCTCTAATGGTCATAAGTCTTAGACGTCGATCTTGAACTTCATTTGTGCCCCTTCGACATCCGGTGCCTACTCTTTTTCGATTTTGGGCATTATCAAACCATGCTTGACAACATCTGATAACAGTAGTTGCATTTCTGTTCGTAAGGTTAGCGATTTCTCGAAATGACAACCCCGCCTCCCGTAGACCAATAACGCGACCTCTTTCAAATTCACTTAGTTTTAGCAGGCGATAAATTCCGCGTACACGTGCTCTAGGCATTTTAACAACAACTAAACATCTACTTTGGATCTTCTCGAACAGCTGGTTTGTTGTAAAATTTGAAAAATTTGCAAAAAACGACTACAATATTTTAGTAACAAAAATGTTTACATGAAAAAACCTTCAAATTTATTGTATCGCCTTCACTGTCATCACTTTTCGGAATACTCTTGCGTGAACACAAAGTTCAATCATCGAAGCGTGTGTTAAATATATTGAACTTTATGAAATAAAGAAAAACAATTTCAAAAACAGTTTCAATTACCTTAATGTTCGAATATACATTTTAAAAAAGGTTTATTTATGTAAATTCTCCTGCGGACACATCGAGTTAAGCATCTCTAATCAGGCTATTCGGAAACAATTTTTATATGTTTATTGTTTTAATGCAAAATCATTCTGCGATTGACTGGATATTCCTGTAAGGCTTGCTGGGAGCAATTTCTTTCAGATTATTTGGGAATATATAATTCCAATGTCACAATTATCGTAAGAGCGTATAATACCCCGAATTGCCCAGAATCTCATTGGAAGATTACAGTTTGATTTCAAATTTCCTTTTCGTTCAAACGATTCAAAACTTCATCAGAAATGCAATTGTAACCGTTTTTTTGCTTTGATGATTTTCAGGAAATAATGATTGCTTCTTAATAGCAAAATAGATCATCAGAATTTCTGAACGCATTAGGCTTAAATCATCAATTTCACACAAACTGTTGACGCTTTACTGTTCACTCTTAATAATGATTTCTTGTAACTCCGAGCACATGCAACTATAAAGGAGAGTACATATCCATAATTATTTTTCAACAATTCAGTAATTCGAATCTATTTTCAAAAGTCATACCACGGATTCATGAAATGTTCATGGTAGATCTGAAGTGGAATTGAGCAGACCAAGAAACGTGTAGAAGCCTTATGTCAGTATCGATATAGCTTATTTTGGGAGGATTTTGCATCATTTTGTAGGTTCTTTCTGGGTTTTTAGTCTAATATCTGAAACAGAACTATTAAAATTAAATAAAAATGTGTTTTTCCCTGGAAAAAGTCCTTGCGGGTTGCAGGATTGAACTATTTGTCAAGGGCAGTTTCTTGGAAATCAGGTTGCCTAATGAATAATACCGAACAATACAAACGATAAAGAAAGCGAACTAAGGCGTTTCACTGTAAAAATCTGACTCTTTCATCAGACAAACGAGAAAATTTTCCGAATTATTTTCTTTCGATTTTTGGGAGTGAAAACCCAGAAAAATCCTACAAAATTATCCTTATGTCAGTTGTTTTCTCGAATTTATTTTCTATTCTTTGATAATGAGCTTGTATGCCTCGTGAAACAGGAATGGAAAGTGAACGTTGATAACTATATGGTAAAATACAAGTGAGTAGGTATGGAAATTCTTATTAAATATTCAAATATGTACCCACGGAAATTCAAATTTGACGTTATCTCGAAAACTGACATAAGTACAGCTGCAAATATTTAACGTGTGGCATGAATTATAAATCGTATACGATTTTAAAGCAAAAATGACTAATAAGATTTCTATCAGTTCAATATGAAATCTGAAAGAATCGAACGAACGATAGGAAAAAATTAGAAAGGCACTAAGTATCGATTAAAGATTATTTTGGGAGGATTTCGCCTCATTTTAAAGGTTTTTTTTATGGGTTTTCACTCCCAATATCTGAAACAGAACTATGGAGAATGAAATACATTTTTATTCCATTTCAATATTTCTATTTCAGATATTGGGAGTGAAAACCCATATAGAACCTAAAAAATTATTAGAAAGGCACTGACGTGAATTCAGCAGCTTTTGCGCTCATGTTCAAAGGAGATGACTGCTTTGACAACTAATTTGAACATGCGCGAAAGCTGCTGTAGGTTTTCTGGAAAAACTTCGATATCGAGGAAAGAATCAGGAAATTTTAGATATTTTTTACAATATCTCCAGAAATTAACATCGAATCAAACTAAAATTTGGCACACTGCAGCGTTATATCAAGCTCAAAGTATGACCCATATTTTTGCCAAATATAATGGATCGTTCCCGAAAAAAAAAAATAGTTTTTTTAATTACTGACAGCATGATCTCAAAGAAATTCTGCATAATTGCAAGTCCTTATGCTCCAGTTAGTTGACAAGTTTCAATCCAATCGCCTTATCAGTTCTCGAAATATCAGGGATTTCTGAATATCGTTTGAAGCAGTGTGAAAAGGTAAATTATTCTCCATAAAAACGAAAATTACCAATAGCCCATAACAATTACAGTTTCTAGGTGTAAAAATGAGTTACAAATTTCAATCGGATGCCGAAAAAAGGAGAAAGAAGAAGGTTTCTGTTACGGAAGATGCTAAGAAAAATTACCAAAAATCACAACATTTTTTCTCAAAGAAGTGGATATCCGAAATATTCATTATAATGATGAGCTCAGAAGGTCAAAGCGATGAAACAAGTGAAAATGAAATCTTTCTAGATGTGGAATAAATATTCAGAATTGAGGTCTTCTATATAATGTGTGATAATATTTCTCAACTCAGAAAAAGAATTAATTGTTACGAAGAAGTTTCATCAGCATTCAAATTGTTTTTCCACAATAGATTAGGAGGACATTGAAAAATCAATCGGCATTTTGTGTGAGGAATATAAGAATTATACTGAAGGAACCAAAGCTTATTTGAATAATGAAATTATTTGTATTTTGTATTTGTATTTTTTCCGACTATCCTAGGCTTCAACGAAACCCCTCAGAAGCTTAGAGCTTGTTCGAGTTGGGATACCGGGTGTGTTCTGTGTAGGCTTTGTTACTAATTCCTCGCGCCACGTTAGGAACAGCACTGTTAATTGTTTACCCAACAGCGAATGGTTGGACGGTCCCCTAAAAACTGGAAAAGTTATTTCCCGGCCAAGGGCTTGAACCCCAGACCTTACGATCATGGGGCTCGCGCTCTAACCACTGAGCTACCGCCGCTGTTTTTAATTTGCAAGAATTATGTGATAATTTAAATGAAAACATAATGCATGAAATTTGAGGTCGTCCCCCCACCAAAGCAACTTTCCTAAATATTTGAACTGTCTCATGAATTCATTCAACTATATCCATGCCCACAACAGAATTAAAACTTATCTTAAGTCTAATCGTAGCCCAAAACACCTTGATGCATTATCACTTTGGTATATAAAATATAGCGTAATGAACTTTAACAGATTTTTAAAATTTTTTGATTTTTTAGGAGAAAGCTGTTTTGCTCAGAGCTTTATTTCGACAATATAATCGAACATATGTCATCCTGACATAATATATGTCACAAGTTTTGCAATTTATTCCCGATATTTTGTTAGATTTCTAGTGTGAAATATCTAATTATGGACCTATGGAAGATGATTCTCAAATATAAGGGGCCTATAGCTTTCTTCGTTTATCTAAGGATCTGAAATATTATCGCTTGGAGGACCGGACCTGGCCGAAAGACTCTCCCGGTAAGAGAGCAAATGTAGGTACAAAATTTTATTCTGTCTCTCTTTCTGTTTAGGATATTATGTCAAGATATTTTGTCGAAATAAATTCAAGATAACGAAAAAGCTATTTTCTAATGAAAAATCTAGCAAAGCATTTCGATCAGATCAATATTTTTCGAGTTATCGAAAACTAAAATTTCAAATGGCTGTAGCACAAAAACCATTCGGCAGATTTGGCCCATTAACGAAGCTAACCGGGATATTTAGGATCTTAACCTTACCTGAAAATTTCAAGACTCTAGGTCCTTTCGTTCGAAAGTTACAGCGCACACGGCCAGACGGCCGGAGGGCCGGATGGACGGACCTGAGTCCAACCTAGTCGTTTGAGACCAATTTCGGTTCAAATTTCGAAAATTACAGACATCGTGTCAAAATGATAACGCGCTGTTCCCCAGAACAAGCGCGTAAAAAAGATGTCATCCATGTTCTTCAAACAAATTACAACGCTTATACGGGGAGACAGAGTTTTTGCTGAGGTTTTCATCTGTGCTCTTGTATCATACGGGAAAATATATGGTTATATTCTTTGCCGAAGCGGTCATCTACATTGAACAGGCGCGCAAAAGCTGCTGCCATCATGGCAAGGCTTTTCTTTATTTTTGTTGATTTGTAAGTTCCAGTATCAAGGGGGCCCGTCGATCTTCTGCGCCCTGGGCCCGGAAAGACCTTAAACCGGCACTGAATCCAGGATTTCTCCCCATTTCAAATGCTCACAATTCTTCCTGAGTAGAGAATACGGAACTCCTATATCATAAATATAAGAACATATCCATATCCAACATCAGTTGAAATAATACCGATCTAGCCTCCCCCGAATAACGAAAAAAACCCAAGAAACGATGATTCCGAACACTTGAACCGAAAATAAACACAGTCAATTTCAGGGAAAGAGACAATGAATACAAAATCACGAATCGGACCGGCGATAAAGTGAAATAATATACCCGACACACGACATAGCATGACCATATATTCGAGCCCCTCGAATTGTCCACGTTACTCAACAATCAACCTTTCTATCCCTGTGATTTGTTTAGTTAGTGGTTGTTGACACGCATCCCATCAAGTCATACCCGTGGGAAGTGCGCCCACCCTACGGACTTCTGATTGACTTTATAATGTCGGGGGTGTCGTGCCCTAATTCGTTAAATGGCTAGAAACATATGTTTCATGCTCCAGAACACCTATATCTAATCATATTACCATAAATTTCCAATTTGAATGATTCAATCTGTTCCTGGGTGGGGGTATATGCTGATTTAATTTTAATAAATCATTATTATTCTCTCGCCCAGGATGTAAATTTCCTTTCCCCAGGTTGTAGATGGCTGATAGCCTAGGCCGAGAAGTCGGAGAATGAATATTCCTTGTTAGACACTTAACGTTCTTTGTCTAAATGAGGATTCGATGAGTTATGTCCATATGTCGTGCTTTGGTGTTCTCTGCAATAGATTCTGAACCGGCAATATATCGTCACGACTATCCTTCCTAACAACACTCCTGGTGCTTTGTAATTACCCTAGCGAAGATGGATTTCGGTTAATTTTAACCAGCGTTGTAGGTCAGAGGTTAACATGAAGAAATAGGTAACGAGCAGATTCGACTGTTGAGAGCGACCGTAGAACCAACAATAAGCTAAAATCCATTTGTTCACTATGGAAAACAGCGATTTAGCTTGTGATTTTGTACTGGTTTGGACATTTTGGACAGAAATATTCACTTTTGCATTATCTAGGAACTATATCCAAACGATTTAATATCTTGTAACAGCAACACCTTTACTTATCTTAACACCTTCACTGCGTTGAAAAAATCGACTGACTTGTCGCTGACTGCGATACATATCCCCGGGGATATGTAATCGGTCTGCACTCATGTGCGATACATATCCCTGGGGAGATGTATGTCACATAAATTTGTCAACGTTCTTTTATCATGAATATCGTATCGAATGAAGTTGTGTTTGTCCAAATCTGAATGATTTAAGTCCAGACTATCATGAGCAAAGTCAGGACATGTTTCTGGGCACATGTGCCAAATATTTTAAAGGGAATTAAAACAAGTGTAAACAAAAATGATGTATTCAATTTTAACGTGAAAAATATTTAATGCGTAGAGGAAAGTCGCCATATTTTGGATACTTTTTTCTATTCCAAATTTTTCGGCAGAAAAATCCATTTTCTGGATATTTTTTTTTTGCTTTAAATGTGAGTTCACATTAACAATTACACATCGTAAAAACTGAAATATTTTCTTCTGTTGCAACTGACATAAAAATAAGCCAAACTGAAAAATGTCAATTTTCATGATTGCAAAAATAGGTTCCTAATATTGGATACCCTATCCAAAATTGGGAACCTACTATTCCCAGCAAAATTCACACATATAAACTTTTTTGTCACTGCCAGCACAATCTTCATGGGCCCATCTGAAGCAGACTGAACATTGGATCCAGCCTTCTCCATGTTGGTCTTCCGAAAAATGTCCACTGCAAAAAAGACACTCTGCATCGTCATCTTTCTCATCATCTGTTTCCGACATATTTTCATAGGAAACATCATGAGTCGAGTATTCGTCATACACATTCTTCTATTTTTTTTGTCTTTTTTTTACCCACTGATATATTTTTTCGAGATTTACTTCTATTATCCAATTTCTGTGATATTGTTCGTTTTTCAATGATTCTTTCCTCTTTTTCTCCTCAACGCTGGCTTCTAACTCATTTTTGTAGGGTGAACCCGTTATAAGCGCTGCCGAACCAGCTTAACGTCCCCTGCACGAGGGTGCAGATGAACTACATGATGGTAAAGACAAAAAATCCTGGATTTTCACAATCTTTGGTACCTGTTCAATTTGGACATCACCACTCAGGCATTTCACTGAAACATATTATAATTTGAGTAGTGCTCACAATTGGATTCCTTATTTTGGATATCCAATTTTGGGACACCGTTCCTATCCAAAATTAGGCTACATTCATGTCTGAGGTTATAACAATAAATGAATATGAATACTGGTTAGGAATGTTCGAATCAAATCGCTGAAGTGATTCCTCAAATATTCTAGTGTTTTAATACTAAATTTCAATATTCTACACTCAATACTCATCTTTTTATCAAAGTTTAATGTTGGCGAAATAAAATACTGGCTATCACATTGAAAGATTAAAACTCAAAGTGCCACCTAGAAGTAATAGATTGAACTTCATATTTTACAGGGTGTTTGTTTTGGTCAGAAACTAATAGTTTTCTGCATTCACTTCTAGAAGAACACCGATAGGATGCTAGCATATGTAGTATCCAAAATTGGGCAACTGTCCTATATTAGGCGACTTTCCCTTATGTATTTTTCTTGCAAAATCAAAAAATAACCGAATGAAATAGTTGCATCATCATTATCTGTGGTCTTCATTGAAACAGGTTAAACAATAACCCGGATTATTAGGACATGAGTCACAGAAGCTGATGATGCGACGCACCTTCTTATCTGCTTCTCTACTTGACAAGGTATCCCTCAATTTTCTGTAGCAACCACAACATGGTTTTCTTTTTTACTTCCTGCACCTTCGGGTTTCACGAAAGTATGCGTTTTTTTTCTTGGCTGGTTTCTGGAGTATCCGTTAGGACGGATTCCTCATGAAATTCTGACGCCAATTGCAAGATACGTGCAGCGCGTTTCATTTTCATCAAACAACTGAAGAATTATTTCATCACTACTCTTAGCTCACATATGATACTAACGAGTTTCAACCTGTCCATAAAGGACTGTGAATCACATAATACATATCCCCGGGGATATGTATCGTACTGGATTGAAATAGTATTAGTTGCGTGCGATACATATCCCCGGGGATATGTATTATGTCGTCCACACGAAAAGATTCAAAAATAAATTTGAAGCAAAACGCTAATTGTAAGATATAATTATGATGAAAGAAAACGATTCTATGACATTCGCAAAAAACTTAATTCCTAGTGAAATTGGTCTTTTCATTTTTGGAAAGTGTTTTACATATCCCCAGGGATATGTAACGCAGTCAAGGTGTTAAGGAACTTTTTGAATAAATAAAATTGTTGCTTGCTGATGCCGTTTTTGCATGTTGCTGGGTTTAGTAAGGCGGGAATTTCAATTTCAAACCTAAGAGTTTTGAAGTAAATTTGGATATTCAAGTATGATTAATCAGCATCAAATCGATGAAAACTACCAAGGATTTGTTGAAGTATTTTCATTTGAATGGTACTATCTGGAGAGGACCTCAACCTTTCCATTAAAAAAACCTATAAAAACACTGACGTGAGGTCAGGAGCTTTTACGCGCTTGTTCCGTTGCTAGAGCGGTCATCTATACAAGTATTGACCTTGCCAAACACAGATTTTTCATATGGTCCTCACGAAATTCTGCATGAACCTCAAGCCATAATTTTCGATCAAGTACAAGATTGCAATTCGATCCAAAATTTTGAATGGGTAAACTATCTAAAGAATAATTGGCAAATTCAACCCATTTAGGCATTCGACTTTCTAAATTAAACTGATAACCTACTCTACAAAATATATTCCCCATGTCGATTCTTCCTAAAGTTAATATATTTACGGTCGGCCTAACCACTGATAGTAAACAAAATAACTTCCGGAAGAATCTACTAAGTAGCTTGATAATTGTAGAGTAAGTTGAAGTTTCAGCCAAAAAAAATTAAAGAGTCGTCCTGCATTTTGTTAAATGGAGAGAGTTATTTTGCTTATTGTTCTGAATGCCCTTTTTGGCTGAAACTTCAAGGCGGCATTTTTCATTGAAGGGCGATTCGATCTATGTTTTTGGAAATATCAGGAAACTTAAATTTTGAAAGGGTATATGGTATATCTGGAGAATCATTCGATAATTTGTACAAATTCGCCAATACGGCATTCGTAATTAAACTCCCAACGCACTCTACAATTATCAAGCTGCTGAGTAGATTCTTCCGGAAGTCAATTTGTTCACCATCAGTGGTTAGGCCGACCGTAAACACATTAACTTTAGGAAGAATCGACATAGGGAATATATTTGTAGAGTACCTAGGTTTTCAGTTTATTTAAGGAGGTCGAATGCTTAAATGGGTTGAATTCGCCAATTATTCTTTAGATAGTTATACCCATTCAAAATTTTGGATCGAATTGCAATCTAGTACTTGATCGAAAATTATAGCTTGAGGCTCGTGCAGAATTTCGTGAGGACCATATGAAAAATCTGCGTTTGGCAGGGTCAATACTTGTGCAGATGACCGCTTTGGCAACGGAACAAGCGCGTGAAAGCTCCTGACCTCACGTCAGTGCTTTTCTAGGTTTCTTAACGATTAGATCATCTCAAAATTGTGAACAGGTTGCGAGTTGATATTCTTCAACTTGTTACAAAGTATTAATCTGATATCATCAATTAATTTTGGAACAACCCCTCAGAATTTCAAATTGTTATAACTCCGAAAACTTTCTGCCAATTTCGCCCATTAACGAACTCAACCGAGATTTTCAGACTCCGAGCATAAACTAAAAATTTCAAGACCCTAGGTCTGTTCCTTAGAAAGTGAAAGCACACACGATCGACAGAATAGAATTGAATTTGATCACGGATTTCCTCGGGAAAATCCAACCTAATCGTTTGATCCCAATTTCGGTTTGAAATTCGACAATAACAGACATTCTGCGATGGAACGATATCACGCTGTTGCCCAGAACCATATGATCAGCACGAAATCAGACATATTTTTTTATATATCCCCCAAGACGAATATCCTATCAAGCTGAAATTCGAAACACTGTTGTTAAGTAGTGACAATTCCGGTACACTGCTCATGCGCTACGGGGAAGTACCGATAAAACTTCCAGGGAATCACCTCGTGAGGTCGTAGGAGTGTGAACAGATGCCGCTATCCCGAATATTGTCACTGTAGGATCTAGTAAATGCTTCGGCTATTCACCAGTAGATACCGTGAAAGGTCGATGCGAATAAATATTTTGAACTTATTATAAGGAAAATTCAAAGAATACATATCTGATTGGACTGAAACAGAGTCTTCGAGTTTCCAGTGTCGATAAGAATAAAATTTAAACGGAATCGGATATATGTTTTTACGCGCTTGTTCTGGGGAACAGCGCGTTATCATTACGTCACGATGTCTGTAATTTTCGAATTTTGAGCCGAAATTGGTCTCAAACGACTAGGTTGGACTTATTGATGGAGAATCCGTGGTCGAAATTGATTCTGTCCGTCCAGCCGGCCGCTCGAAAGAAAGGACCTAGAGTCTTAAAATTTTCAGGTTAGGTTAAAATCCTGAATATCTCGGTTCAGTTCGTTAATGGGTCAAACATGCCGAATGGTTTTTGTGCTACAGCCATTTGAAGGTTTAATTTTTTCAATAACTCGAAAAATATTTATCTGATCGAAATCAAACTTGGTTGGAATATGAACAGTGTCAATAAGAAGAATTATCCATGGAGAAATTCGAAAATAATTTTTTTTTTTGAAAATTTTCATAATTCATTGAAATTTCACTGAAATTTCCAAGTCGCCATTTCGCAATATGAACAAGCGCGTGAAAGCTGCTGACTTCACGTCAGTGCTTTCGTAGATTTTTCGAAATATATGAATTTCTGAAATGAATTATCTGAATTTTCTCTCGGTTTGTTCCTCAGCAAAATCAGGTAATCTGATTGGGTTGAAATAAAGTACTCGGTTATGAAGTGGCGGTTTGGAGATTTCAGTGAAATTTAAATGAAATATGAAAATTTTCGAGAAAAAATTTATTTTTCTTTCAAATTTTTCTATGGATGATTTTTCATATTGCTACTCTACATCTACCAACCAAGTTTCATTTCGATCAGATAAATATTTTCCGAGTAATTGAAAAATCAAAATTTCAAATGGCTGTAGCACAAAAACCATTCGGCAGATTTGATCCATTAACGAACTTAACCGAGATATTCAGGATCTTAATCTAACCTGAGAATTTGAAGACTCTAGATTCTTTCTTTCGTAAGTTACAGCGCACACGGTTGGACGGACAGAATTAATTTTGATCACAGATTCTTAGTGAGTCCAACCTCGTCGTTTGAGACCACTTTCGGATCAAAATTCGAAAATTACAGACATCGTGACGAAATGATAACGCGCTGTTCCCCAGAACAAGCGCTTGAAAACTCGATAGACCTAAATCATGGCCAACCGGGATTGTTTATAAGAGTGATTGGAGTATATTATCAGATCATTGGCATAGCGGATATGTATACGGATCGAGCTTTACACTATTTTCTGTTCAAACTCGAAATTTCGAACAATTCCAAAGAATGATAGTGTTTATTTTTTCCTAGTGCAAGAGCGCACAAAATCAGAACTACATAATTTTCCTTCACTAAAGGAGAGTGCATAATGAACCACATAATATACCAATATGCTAATCCATTGGTCTATACAGGGTCTTTCACGAGGAACCTCACCCATATTTATACGGGAAACTACTGAACGTATTTTCATGAAATTCAGCACTTATAAGTATTTCACGATGCTGATGAAATCTAAAATATTTTCAAGGCATGAGCACCTCCGGTTTTTCCGGAAATGACGTCAACTTCCGTTTTTCGAATTAGAACACCATTTTTTTATTGCAGAAATAGATTCCTTAGAAAATTTCAATTTATTTTGATGTAAAATTTTTCAGTTTTGGTTGGAAAATTCTCTCTGAGCGGGAAAATTCTAAAAAAAAATCGAAAATAGAGCTCCGCTGAAACAAGAATAACTCCGAGGTTTTTGGATGGAAAATTTTCATTTTTGAAATTTTTCAAGATGTAAGATTGATGTATCCACTTTAAAAATCGAAATCGCGATTCATGATACAGGGGGTGAAAAAATCGCTTTCAAAGTTAGGGATGACAAAATCGTGAAAAATCAATTTTTTCAAACTAGAACCCCATTTTTTTATGGCAGATATTGAATCTACGTTAAAAAATAATGTGAGTGTATGCATCACACCCTTGCCCTAAAGTGGATATTTTCTGAGTTATTCACAAAAAACTGTTTTTCGTCTTGAATTTTCAGCTATTTGTTTTCCCTTCACGCCAAAAAGATGACATTTTCAGGAACTGTTACTTAAACCATGTTTTAGATTTTACTACCCTAATATGCAAGAGAAAAAAGTTACAGGTTGTTCCTAAATAGATGGCGAATTTGGATTCGAATTTGTATCGGAAACCTCTTTATTTCAACTAATCGGCCATCGGTTTTCTCTCCAGTGATAAATAAATAATTCCTTATGAACCATATGCAAAAACTTACCATGTTTTACATTATTTTTTTTTAATGATAGATATCATTAATTACATCTGCCAAATTCCTCTTTATTCAGTAGCATTTTGTGTTTACTATTAATTTGGTGATAATTCGTATTAAGTTATAAAATCGATCACTATGCCTAATTTTACCAATGAAGATTATTTAAATCTCATTCTACTTCATGGAGAATGTAAAAAAGTTGTAGATAGAACGATTCGACTGTTCAGTGAGAGGTTTCCTGACCGACCCAGACCAACGAGAGATACCATTAACAGAACCATGACAAACTTGAGAAATGTCGGATCTTTCGTTAGGAAAACTACACACAGAGAAAAAAGTGTAGTAGAAGATGAGAACAACGAAAATTTCATCTTTTTGGCGTGAAGGGAAAAGAAATAGCTGAAAATTCAAGACGAAAAACAGTTTTTTGTGAATAACTCAGAAAATATCCATTTTAGGGCAAGGGTGTGATGCATACACTCACATTATTTTTTAACGTAGATTCAATATCTGCCATAAAAAAATGGGGTTCTAATTTGAAAAAATCGATTTTTCACAATTTTGTCATCCCTCACTTTGAAAGCGATTTTTCCACCCCCTGTATCATGAATCGCGATTTGGATTTTTAAAGTGGATACATCAATCTTACATCTTGAAAAATTTCAAAAATGAAAATTTTCCATCCAAAAACCTCGAAGTTATTCTTGTTTCAGCGGAGCTCTATTTTCGATTTTTTTTTCGAATTTTCCCGCTCAGAGAGAATTTTCCAACCAAAACTAAAAAATGTTACATCAAAATAAATTGAAATTTTCTAAGGAATCTATTTCTGCAATAAAAAAATGGTGTTCTAATTCGAAAAACGGAAGTTGACGTCATTTCCGGAAAAACCGGAGGTGCTCATGCCTTGAAAATATTTTAGATTTCATCAGCATCGTGAAATACTTATAAGTGCTGAATTTCATGAAAATACGTTCAGTAGTTTCCCGTATAAATATGGGTGAGGTTCCTCGTGAAAGACCCTGTATACAAGCCAGGCAAATCTAATTCAGACACTCTAATGGCCCACTGCATAAATCAAGACTAAAATTCGAAACTTTGCCTGATTGTTATAGCAATTAGAGAAATCATAAATGACACGCTGATTGCTCAGGTAGCTAATTACCTCCACTAAATCTCCACCCCGCAATTCCCTTCGAATCAAATCAAGGCTAAAATTAATGTCCATTTCTAAGTGAAGGATAAACTCATTCAAAACAAAGGAAATGTCATGGCGAAACCGGAAACACCATAAAAAAGTCGTTAGTGTGAAATAGATTGACCTGTAGGAGGACTCACTGCGCTCACAAATTAGCAGGGGGCGAAAATCTATATCCACATGGCATTTTATTATCCGCGCTATATCGTGTGTGCGATATGCCTGCGTTGATTTTTACGCTTCATTTATATCCTGTCTATGATTTGGAGCTAATGGGTGTAACGTGGCAGCTCCAGAAAAAATCATACGGATTTATGAAAATATGTCAAATTTGCATTATGTACAATATTAATTGATTGTTTTGGGATTGATTTAGAACAGACTTTGGTCCAAGTTGCCAACCCACAAATTACTTCCAAATTTACTATTACTGGGGAAGGGGAATTTCAGAACAAATCCGACATGAAAAGGTTCGCGTTATTTATATATATACATAAAAGATGCCTCGGGTCCTCAAACAAGGTAATTCCTTCCAAATATAGGATTTTGTTCGCTGAAATTTGGGAAAGTTGGGATTCCATATTTCATGTTGATAGTGTCAAGTTTATATGGGATATATGTTCCGCAAATCAACTCGGTTGTTTCGGTTGCCGGTTTTCTGTTCCGTAAATATGAAATATTCGGTTGGTTCCTGAGAAAAAGGTTAATTACGTAATATCATTGAGTAAAAAACGTTTTTTCTGTCACCAGAACGACAGTCAATGTTCTATGGTAACATATACATAGCATATAACAATTCATGATGTAAGCAAAACATGGTGTGCTCATCTGCTCATCTGTGATCGTATTTACCAATGATGACTTCACCTTTGTCATTCAAATTAAAAGCACAGAATATATATTTTCTTGTATTTTAATCTTGCTGATGTCACTTTTTTTTCAGTTGAGCACACCATGTTTTTTACATCATGTAACAATCTCTATTTACTTTATAATCCATAGAACATAGACGAGACAACAATCAACAATGAAACAATTACTAGGTATGGTCATGATGTAAAAAACATGGTGTGCTCATCTGAAAAATGAGTGACGTCAGCTAGCAGAAAATTCAAAGGGTTATATATTCTGTGCTTTGAATTAACATGCAAATTCGAAGCACCGAATATATAAATCCTTGTATTTTCTGCTTGCTGACGTCACTCACTTTTCAGATGAGCACACCATGTTTTTACATCTTGAGTATGGTCTATGGATCATAAGGTGAATATAGATTGTTCCATGATGTGAGTAAAACATCATGGAATATTCTATGCCATGGATATGTTACCATAAAACATTAATTGACTGCCGTTCTGGTGACAGAAAGATTGCTTTTTGATCAATAAAATTCCGTAATTAACAGTTTTTTCAGGAACCAACCGAATATTTAATATTTACGGAACGGAAAACCGGCAACCGAAATAACCGAGTTGATTTGCGGAATATATCCTAAATTTGACACTATTAATATGAAATCAGGAATCCCAACAGATATCTCAGCATTCAGAGATGATCTTTTACGGATATTTATAAATAACGCGAACCTTTTCATGTCGAATTTGTTCTGAAATTCCCCTTCCCCAGTATAGTAAATTTGGAAGAAAGTTGTGAGTTGGCAACTTGGACCGAAGTCGTCTATTCATGCGTGTAGTTAACGCTTAGAGCGGGTCATCGCTAGCTTACCTGCCGCCCTCTATATCAATGTCTGTAGATAGATGATGGAAGAAATACTGCGCAATTTTCATTCCCGGTTGTCCAATTGGATTCCGAGGATTGACTAAAGAAAATTAAAATTGTGTTTCTGTAATATTTCCTGTATTTACGGAAACACATATACAAGACGAGCACGACAGTTAGATATGATACAACGAGAACACAAAATCAACACGACGAATAGAGAAATACAAAGTTTCGAATTCAACCTTCGTGATTAAGACCCAAACCTGGTCTCCGAATATCCAGTTTCTTTGGGAAGTAATTGTGTTTACGGTCGTCCTTACGGCCAACTGTATCGATTCTCATTCATTTTGTGAGAAGAGAAGCATATTGGACTGAAGCTCAAAAATCAGGAATATTGAATAGCTAATACTCAAATGAAAGTGTAACAAAAAAAATTTGGCGAACGAAAACAACGAAAGGAGTTACAATAATTGAATACCTCAGTCTTCAGAAATTCATGGCATAGTTAAATCAACGATTTTTGCAGCTTATCATTGCGGTCTTCATCAAATTATTATTAATTACTCATGGTTTTATATTTTTCTTTCAGAACAGATGCATTGCTGCTAGGAAAACTAAAAATTGATTTTCTTTTGAACATATTGAGTGCAGGTGATTTGAAATTGCTTAATATTTTCGAAAGAGGAGGAGGGATTTCTTTTTGGAATATCCATCAGAACCCTGTTTGCCTGGAAGTCACTTCCACAAAACAACATAAATAAATTGAATTCACACCGAATCTACTTGATGAAGATAGTTGATACAATCATTAAACCATACAGATTTTTCTGTTATACCCTCACATAATATCTTTCGTAATTCGTAATACTTTATTGAACTCAAACGTACTACGCCTTGAATTACAAAATTACAATTATATCAATTGGCATACAATAACAAAAACTTGAAAAAACGGCAGAACAAAAATGTACAATCCATAAATTATTCTACACAATGTTTCATCTCATATCTTTCGATTTATTATTATCAATAGCATATATTCTATATTATCTCCATACGTTTGGAAAAATTTCTCAATCTGATTTTCAAAGCCAAATGTATTTCCTTATCGAAAGAAATAATTTTGAAAGTCTCGATCGTTCCCTGTATTCCCCAGTTTTGAAAACTGAAAGCTTATTCGGAATCTGAAGATTTTTGCTATGAAATGAGTTTTCCATTTCCAAGGGTGAAATTGGCGAACACATTCTTCGTTCACTGGGTGTGGTCTATCGATCCCAGAGGTTGCACGTAATACTACGCCATCTGGCTTAGAAATAGAGAAATAATGACAGATTTCTTGGATTTTCTTGAATAGTAGTTATGCGAGTATAGGGTAGAAGATGGAGCTCAGTTCCATTTCACTTATCGAAAAGTCTTTATTCTAGAGATTGTATTCAATTTTGGGAAATTCATTGAACGATTCATACGAGAAATTGTACTCAGATTTGACAGAACGTCGAAAAATATCAAAGCACTAGAAAATACAGAATTAATTGTTCGAGTTTCATTTTTCAGGGGTCATTTCAAACTTCTGTACTGACGGTGTTGAGGTTCAGGAAAATATTAATTTTTCGAAGGAGTTTGTAGTTATATGCTGTTTGTCTGATTTGAATGGAGCGATTCATTAAATGTTACCTAAATTTTCAGCCGAGTCTGGTGAACTCGAGATATAAAAATTGTTCCAATCTTGTCATGATATATCCTCACGCAATTTTACTTGCTTGTTCGATATTCAAGTAGATAATTTAGAACTTAACTCTCTAAATTTCGATAGAACTTATTATTTTGAATTTTTTGAAAACATTCTTATGGGACTCATTATACTAATAGCGCTTGATGTTTATTTAAATTTTCTGTCTAGTTTCGAACAACTCGACTAATCATTTTTTGCCCAATATTCCATGTTCCCATGAATATACAAACACATTACCCACAGATTTGCTCTGAAAAGGGTATGATATTGGAGTGATGAACATTGTATAAAGGGGGTATTTATACAATGGTATGAATATTAATACTTTAATATGCACTTATCTGTTATATGTGAGACTCTCTTCTATGCTAACGAAAATGAACTGATCATCAGCTTATCTAGTTTTCGCAATTTTATAACAAAAAAATCTAGAAAAGTACTGCCGTGAAGGCAGCAGCTTTTGCGCGCATGTTCAATGTAGATGACCACTTCAGCAACGAATTTGAACATGCACTTTAAATTATTTTTTGATGAATTACTGGATTTCAATTCGATCTAATCTGTATTTTTGGAAATATTGGAAAAATAAAATTTTGAATGGGTATATCTACGGAATCATTGGGCGGATTTTACCCATTCACGAATTCGACCTACGTAATTAAGCCCCAAACCTACTCTACAAATATCGAGTTTCTAAGTCGTTTCTTCCGGAAGTAATTGTGTTTACGGTCGGACTAACGGCTGACTGCGTAAACACAATAACTTCAGAAAGAAACAACTTAGAATCTCGATATTTGTAGAGAAGGTTTGGACCTTAATTACGAAGGCCGAATTCTTGAATGGGTAAAATCCACCCAATGATTCCGCAGATATACCCATTCAAAATTTTATTTTCCCAATATTTCCAAAAATACAGATCAGATCAAATTGAAATCCAGTACATCGAAAAATTACAGTTCGAAGGTTCATACGGAATTTAAAGAGGATGATATGATAAGAAAATCACAGAAATTTTTTTTTCAGATTGTTCTAATGATACGATCATCACGAAATTTTGCATAAAGTTGTCTTTCAGCATCTTCAAACTGGCTACGAAGTTTTATCCGAATTGAATCAGTATTTCTCGAGTTATACTGAAAAAAATAACGATATCGAGAAAAAATCCTCGAAATTGGACATATTTTTTCCCGATAACTCCAAAACTTATAATCGTATCGAACTGAAATTTGGTACACTGCTGTGAAATATAAAGCTCAAAGTCTGAGTGGAATTTTTTTCTATATATGATTAACGGTTTTCGAAAAAAAATTTAAAAAAAAATGTTTTTAAAATTAACTGACGATATGATCCTGACAAAATTTTGTTGAAAGTTGCGCGTCGTTATACTCCACCTAACTGCCAAGCTTGAATCCAATCGCTTGAGTAGTTTCTGAAATAAAAAATAAATAACTTCAAAATTTCAATTGGATACAACTCCGAAACTATTCGACCAATTTGGCCCATTAACGAACTTTACCGCGGCATTCCAATGCGCGACCCACCCTGAAAGTTTCAAGTTGCTAGCTTTCCGGCCGGCCGGCCGGACAGAATCGATTTTGACACCGGATTCGTCCTCAGTGAGTCCAACTTAGTGGATTGAGATCATTTTCTGCTCAATCATCCAAAATTACAGACATTTGGACAAAACGATAGCTCGCTGTTCCCCTAGAACATGCGCGCAAAAAGTGTATACTCTGCAATTCCTTACCATAATACCAGCAAATTTGAACACGCTATGTACCAATTCATCATATTCCTTTTATCATTTGTTACCTCTGAGTTGTGTCCTATACATTATATATGGGATGTCTTCCAGTACGAATAAAATTTATTATTATTGAATTAATTAAACTGGGTCCTGCCTTCTATCTCGCTGTATATATATTTACAATTAGTGTGTATATATAATTTTACAATGGTTGATTAGATGACAATAAAGAATATATTTGTATTTTATGTAGCACCACTTTTTTGCTTAGGGTAATGGCCATGGCAGTCCAGAAAAGTCAACAGGTCCACCAAGACCCGCATCTACCTCTAATAAACTCATTATAATTGCCATAGCAGCTTCATCGTTTCCATCCGATTGTTGTTTAGTATTCGGTGGTTTCCTTGTAACATCCTCCATCAATTTCATAATACCATCGTCGGCATTTCCTGATGTTGGAGGAAGCTGAAGTCCTGGAAGGATGAACATAATCAGTTGAGCTTAACCAAAGAAGAGAATTCGAAAAGATATACGTATACTCCATTCACTTTTATGAACTATCCCGGTTGGACATGTTATTCTGACACATTTCACAATGTGTATTTTGTAAATGGTAGGTTATCGTCATTTTCCTGTAAGATAACTACACAACGTTGTCCCTTCTACATAGAGGCCGTAGTAATTACGTATGTTTCAAAATGTGAATTTACTCGGGGAAAATAATGAATCTGAGAAAATACTATGTGAATTCAATAATTCCAAAGACTTGGCGAATGATGAAGAAACTTTTCTCTCTGTGTATAGTGGAAATATTTCACGTACCTATATAAACATGGTTGGAAGATTCAGTTATGCTATCTTCTTGTACGGAAACCAAGAATCGAGTGTTGAAACGAAAAATAATGTACAGACTATGGAATTCCCCACTTTCCGAAATTCTCAAGAAATAGGCCTACGTAAGACATTCAAATACCTTTTTGCACAACTTGAAATACTCTAGTATGAAAATGTTGGATATCTTGTGATAAGTTATTGATTCCAAATTATCAGGGTAACTCTATCAGAATAAGCAGATTTCAGTTCCACAAAATACTTCGTGATCTTTGTCTCTACTTCTTCAGAACTACTTCCGTCTTTTTAGTTTCCAAGCTATGATTAAGTTGAGATTGAGAGTAGAAATTGGCATTGGCGTTGGGCAACGTCTCTGAGAATTATTTTCACATAATGAGTAAAAAACTTGATACATCTAAATCATGGCCAACTGAGACAGTTTATAAAAGTGAAAGGAGTATGGATTTTGACAGTTAATGTCTGCCATGATTTTCAAACTATCGATGATTTTCTTTTTTGTTTTTCATAAATTAAGGACAAATCACCAAAGCAAATAACAGCATCGAGTAATATATGCAAAATACTAAAACTTCAGCGATATATGCGATTAAATAATAAATAAATCAATCTTTACCGTTATTGCAAACCTTGTGACTGATAGTTCGCGCCATGTAGTACAAAAGCGATTAAAGTTATAATTTTTTAGAAGGTATATCACAAATACTGACAACTTTTGAAGTCACTTGTACTGGTTATTTAAGCAGAACATTTATATGTTGTACAGGGGGAGTCTTTAAGTTGTACATTAATTTTAACTGCAGATTCCTCTCATCAAGTATACCAATATTTCCAGTTGCTATTTTTCTAGATTCGGCTCAGTAAAAAAGTTAAAAGTATTTAAATATTTCTCAATGTACTTATACACTCCCGCAGTTTGTTTGGAATCAACACAGATATCCCTTTCGGTGATCTGTTCTGCAGGATATCCAATTCATTGCTTGAAATTCACAGAAACATGATTGAGAAAATATATTTACTCACTCATTCTAATGATTTGGTGCTTTATTGTAATGAAAACATTTAACTACACTTCACTATTGAAACACTGATCTCCCATCTCCCACTTATCGATATTCATGCAATCTTTATCCAACCACCATAAGATTATACACAATTTCATCCTTGCTATTCTCATACTGAAAATTCCATAATAGCCCTTATTTTTACCAAATTTATAAATGAATTATATGAAATCATTCAGATTCAGCTAACATATAAACACTATATGGCGCATGAAATTTGTTAACAAATATCATGCGCGGGGGCAGCTCCGAGCTACCCAAATCGTCAAAAAGAAAGCAGCATATGTGAACTTTACGAATTCTATGCACGCCTCTATTCCCATGCGTTGGTCACAAAATAGATAGACAACATTGTATTCGGTGGTCCATATGAACGTGAGCGAAGCTTGAAGGACCATTACAGTACACAATCTAAAGGTCCCGATCTGCCGGGTAGGGTGTTGCTTATTACACTACCCTGGATACCGGCCCCTTTCCAAATGTACGCTCTCGGCATTGCTATGATACTGCCCTAGGTGCCCTTTACCATTGAACATTTGAAAACTCAATGCCTGTACGACAGGTGGTAGGGAGCTAGGCAGAACGGGTCCATTCGATCGCCCTAGTTTAGGACCCTAACTGCATGTTTCTTTTCACACTACCTGGTCCCTTCCCACCAGGCCTTAGACATTGGGTAATGCAATAGGCCTTTTAATTTAAGGTCACTACTAGCTCATGGGCGGATCCACAAAAATAGGGAAATTTCTCGAATTTTATCAGATTTAATAACATTCAACATCAAATATCTCCGAAACGGTGCGTTAGTTAGTTAGTCTACAGCCTGTATCTTTTGACTGGAGCCGAATATGGAAAAATGGAAAATGATTTTATGTGATGAGAGAAATCTATGGTGAAAATTAATTCACAACTTAAGGACTCACCCTGTACAAACGAAATATTTATGAAGGAATATGAATCTATTACTGTCTGCCTTTTACCTTCAGTGACTGGTAATACCCGATCTCACCCTACTTACTTTCATTCATAAAATCCAAATTTTCGACTCTTTGTGTTCTTGGTCCATTAATTTCTACTCTCTCCCAATCAATGCTGAAAATAAAATTAAAATGTGAAGTTTAATTCGAAGAAAAATATATTCCATGTGTAAACAGAAATAAGTCGAATTAGCTTACACGAGATTATTCTTAGATATCATATATTCAATTTCTTTGGTCCAGGGATTTTTGAATGCGCGCCATTCACTCTGGATGTCAACATAGGGTCCATCTTTGGTTTTAAATCTATACGGTTTCGTGAAGAATCGGTCCATTGTTTGGAGCACAATTTTATGAGTTTCTGCCAATGGGGGGATATCCTCTGGATGGAAATATTCGTACATACTGCAACCTAACAGTTCTTGTGGCAGAAAACCCAGTACAAGAGTGACCCTGATGGAAATGAAGACATTTTGAGTACCCATAAGCATTTTTCGATAGTTGCTAGAAAAACCTACTATCATGCGTACCATTTATTTGCAGAGATATTGGCGAAAAATTTTGTGGAGATTTTAAATTTTTCCCTTATATGTCGAAAGGCGCAAACGCTTTCGGATTTGAATTTCATTTCTATTTGTGTAATATCGACACGCAATTTAATAAGTAATATCATGAAGATCGTACTGACAAAATATTACTAAAAAATATTTTTCGGATATTTAACTTAACTTTAACGAAAGAAACAACATAGTGACTTGACCTTTGTAAAGTAGCTTTGTAAGAAAACTCAACACCAAGATAATTTTCTTATTTTTCAACTCCAATATTTCATAGGAAATGTGATTTGGAATAAAAATATTTAAGATTTTTATGAATAACATCCTCTAGGCTTAATTATAAAGTGATTCTTTCAATTCTTTCCAGCAAAATTTTCGTTATATGTTGATACCTTAGTGAATAGGTTTTATCTACCATATTTCGGGAATATATTTAGATGAGACAGACAACATGGATACGGTAATTGATTATATCGGTGACAGGACTGATAATTCTGATGATCAGTCGGACATAAAAACTCCATCTCATAGTAATACCCCGGAATCACAAAAAACACGTAGAAAGTTGCTAAAAATCTTTCGCTTTAATATAGCTTCTTCAGGTATCTACATTTTACTGACTGATGGTATGTAGTACAACAAGGTTTAAATATGGTCCAGAACGTGCCTAAATAATTATACAAAAGCGTAAAAGTGAGAGTAGGTATAAATTGGGGTTTGCCACAGAGTTTTTAGGTTACAGAAAAATATTCAGTAGAGGAGAGCTATCCACATCTGTTTGTTCATTCAATAGGATTTTGCGGGTGTTGTACCTATTGATTTCTAACGACTCTAGGAGTTATGTAGGTACTTTTGGTTTCGACGTGGATAATTTTGTAGTTACTATTGAATTTAAATATTTCACATGAATTTCTTCATGGAGTTTATTTTCGTTTGGTGGAAACCCAATGAGTTATAATTAATATATACGATTTATTTGAGAAATCAATGGTATTGGGTTATTAAACTGAAAAAATAATAAACCCTTGTGTAAAATTTGCAGCGTTTTTTTTTATTAGTTCATTCAAATCTACAGTGTGTCCACGGATTGGGTGCCGGTAAGGTGTAAATGACGAAAAATGTTCGAGTTGGACTCTGATATTTTGGGAATCGCTCCTGCTTGGTCTCAAATTAAGACGTTGAGAAAATGAGCCAAATCAGTTAATATACAGGGTGGTTTAGAACTGATTTAAGGAAAATTTTTAAGGATAAAACACCTTTGTTTCAAAAGATATCGAGAAAGTTTATTGAGAAAAGTTGTTTAGAATCAAAAGACAAGGCTAAATCTCGAATTTCAGATAAATCGAGCAACTTTGATTTTGTAAGTAGGTTATGAAAATATTTGATAATATCCATGGTTACAAATGCCAGACTTGACTTGAAACGTAAATTTTATTCGTCATAAACGAAAATTTTCCTGTTGAAAACACGCTGACCATAGAACAAAGTGTGTTTATTGTGCAGTGCTACGGCTTAGGTGCAAACAGCACGAACAATTTTCGAGTTAGACTCTGATATTCTGGGAATCGCTCCTGTTTGGTCTCAAACTAAGATGTTGAGAAAATGAGCCAAATAAATTTATATACAGGGTGGTTCAGAACTGATTCAATGAAAATTGTTGAGAATAAAGTACCTTGGTTCTAAAAGATTTCGAGATAGTTTATTGAGAAAAGTTGTTCGGAATGACGAGCTGCTGCAGGAACTCAAGTTACAGATAAATCAGCCTACCTTGACTTAATAAGTTGGTCATGAACATTTTGTATACGTGAGATTTTTGTCATGATCAAAAATTTAAATTTTGAAACTATTTTTTTAGCAGGGTTACGTGGTACCGCAACATTTGGTCAGCGTCAATGGAATTGTCTTATTACTCCCTGATACGAAATGTCTGCACCTAAGCCGTAGCACTGCACAATAAATACACTTTGTTCTATGGTCAGCGTGTTTTTAACAGGAAAATTTTCGTTTATGACGAATAAAATTTACGTTTCAAGTCACGTCTGGCATTTGTAACCATGGATATTATCAAATATTTTCATAACCTACTTACAAAATCAAAGTTGCTCGATTTATCTGAAATTCGAGATTTAGCCGTGTCTTTTTATTCCAAACAACTTTTCTCAATAAACTTTCTCGATATCTTTTGAAACAAAGGTGTTTTATTCTTAACAATTTTCCTCAGATCAGTTCTAAACCACCCTGTATATTAATTGATTTGGCTCATTTTCTCAACATCTTAATTTGAGACCAAGCAGGAGCGATTCCCAGAATATCAGAGTCTAACTCGAACATTTTTCGTCATTTACACCTTACCGGCACCCAATCCGTGGACACACTGTACATACTTCAAAATGTAAACTGTGGAATTTTCAGGAGAGGGCTAGCGAAAACAAGAGAAGCATAGAATTCTGTCATCTTGGATTTGCGTAAAATCATCTATCATATATATATAAAGGTATTATGGTTCTGTCAAATCTATATTGTGAGTGGAAACACAAAAAACTCTGGAGAATAATCATCCCAAACCTGTTTTGAACTAGAATAACCGAAGAGAGCAAAATGTCCATTGCACTAACCTCTGATCTACAAAAAGAAACTTTCCATCAAGAGCGTGCTTTGAAATAAACTGTATAGGTTTAATGTTAATTCTTTGTTGTGATGCGGATGGAGTTGAAGCAACATGGTTAATAATCCTTCCAACGGCAATTAAACAGGAAACATTGTACGAATATCCTTCAAGATCATTATCCTGTTCGTCAACGATTTTTGTGGGATGCCACGATTTTAGATATCCTGTGCAATGTATGACAGCATATTTTCTCTCTAGGAAACGAAATATTAAATTTAAATAGGAAAGTATGCCAGATGAATATTCTACCTATTATTTGATTTTCTTTTTCTTTCTCTTCTGAATTAACATTTGACTTTTCTTGAATTTGCGCAGCAATGTTTCGTTTCATCCTGCAGAAAAACGATCTTCTGGCTCCTGGACATAACCTGGAAACTAGGTAGCAATATGTGAATAAGGAAGATAGCACAATAATGTTGTATTCATGTTTTCATGCTTATCCGGACAACAGGTCATTCTGCAGACATTTCTGCGATAACTTTCGAATGAGCTAGAGAGTTGAAACTTTAGTATTGAGTATGTGGTAGGTGTATTCCATTTGAATTTTTTAGGTTATTTCCTCAACATGTCAAGAATGGCTAACACTATCAGATTGAATACTTGGAGTACACTTACGCTCAATTGTATGCAATCTTTCGTGAGGATCGTTCAGATAGACATTAAAAAAATTTATTGAATTTTCCGAATTTTCTCAAAATTTTTTTTTCGGAAGTATTCATCCGATTTTCACGAAATTTGGCACAGATCTACTTGCGGAATGTCAAATTTCGTTTAGGCAACGAATTTGGGCAAGCTCCTGAATTTACGTCCGCATTTTTCTGAAACTTTTTCATTACATGTGTTTCTTGTGTTTCTTGTGCTATATACCTACAGGGTTTCAAAATGAAGATATTTTCAAAGAGTAAACTATCTGTTGAAGAGGCATTCACCTCTTATGGTTATTTTATGAATTTCAAATAAATTTTAATATGACGGATGTATAATGACAAAAATCAAAATTTTCGGGAATAAATTAGATAATATAGAATTAGGTGGAGTATTAAATGAGGTAAAGAAAATATGAATTAATATTATCAGACCCACATAACGGTGTAGGTTTCAATATCATTTGAGTCAATGAAATAATATTAGGGAATCTAAAATTTCCCAGATAAAGAAAAATTACAAACTGAAAAAGCACTGAAGGCTTCAAAAAATCATAGTTGGAGAGAACTTCCGTCAAATCACTCCTGATAAAACAATACTAACTTCAATCATTCACTCCCTTTTTCCTTACAAATAGATCTCTATGAATGAAATTAAGATGTTTGATCAGAATAAACGACTTCAGTTCAAGTTGCCAGCCCAAGAATTTCGTCAAAAATTACTATCACTGGGATGGGAAATTTTGGAACAAATTCGACACGATGAGGTTCGCTTCATTTATAGATAACCGTAAACGGTGCCTCGGCTCCTCAAACAAGAAATTTCTTCTAAATATAGGTTTTTTTTCAAGATCACATTAAGTGATCACATGAAATTAAGTGTATGGTTTGAAATCAAAACTTACTTTTACTTCCCATGAATCTGTCACGGGGGTTATGATCAGTTGATGAAAGCTGTTCCTTCACTTTCGCCACATCCTTTGGATGAACAATATCGAATAAACTTTGTCGGAGTAGGTCATTCTGTAATATCGATGTCGAATGGGATAATTAGGAAAATCATCAATTGAAAAAATTTCTGAAGATATTCAGGTCGATTCTGTTTGCAAATAGCAATATTGCCAGTAAAAAGGCTATCATAACAAGATTTGAATTATTAGTATTCTGATCAACGATTCTGAGCAATATGATCTGTCACTTTAACAAGAACCTTGCAATATTGCTGACTTAGCAACCTCAAAATAGTACTTTTTATGCTTGATAACAAGAAAGGTTAGAAAGGGAATCTTACAGACATCCATTTGTTTTAGTATTATTTCATCCAAGAATTCGAAAATAGACCTGAATGAATTGATGATAGGGAAGTATGTACTAATAGCAATTTGTGCAAGATTCTCTGAAATATTTCATTTTAGAGGAAATTCTTGGACAAAAATACCGGCATAGTAAGCAACAGCTTATTATTCTTATGATCTCAACATCCATCCATTTGAATTTCCACATTTGATTTCTGGAAACCAATATTCCAGGAAATTGGTCAGTTCGACTTTAATTGGTTTTCCTGTTTCGTAACATTTTTGAATAAGTCCATGTTTATATGAATGAAAAAAAAATATATGCTAATGGAAATGTGTTCGAGGTTCTTTAGAATATTTAATTTCAAGGAAACCTCTCAGACGAAAATACAGGCATACTAGACAACAGCTGAGATGATTATTCTAAACATCTCAACAACAGCAATAGTCACTTTGAAGTGCTAACAAAAAAGTTTATCGAATTTCAAATTATTAACGCCTGAATAAAATTGCTGTATTTGATTTCTGGTAATCAATATTCCATTGGTATCCAGAAAATTGCTTTTATGTCGATATTTACATGAAAGGATGAAAGTCGTAGATAAAGGTTATGTATGCGAAATCATAAAAAAAACTCGCGAAGTAGGGATATTTTCTTCTTCGTTGTAGCTCTAAAGTCACAAAATACAGTGTTGTCAGCTCTAAAATCACTGATTATGGAAGTCCATGATAGCAAAATTGTTATGACGAAATTCATAACCAACATTGCTATAACACTCGGAACATAATACGTAATATCATGACCATATTGCTATAAATTGGAAAGATAGCAATATGACTAGAATAGCAAGGTTCATAGCAATACGCAAACAGAATCGACCTGATTATATGAGGAATTCATTATTCTTTGCTTGTTTTCCAACTCACCTGAGAAAAATTGAGAATTTTGGAAACAGATTCTGAGATATATAAAATTTTTCCTCTGTCGCAGCCAATCACGAAAAGAAATCCTTCAGCCACCTGAAATGTGATAATATCATTGTATCTCAAGGGTATTCCAGTGAGAGAAAAAGATTGGAAGGTTCGGTAAAACCTGATTTTCTGTAGCAAAACTTTGTAATATTACTGATTACTGGTATTTATTGTTCTACGACATTTGGGAACTATGTTCGGAATAACATCTCATTTACCTAAATAATATTCAGAACTTTACTGTAACATACGTAATTTTGTGACTAATTTTCAATAATGGAGTTGAATACCTGTGGCGCCATTCGGTTGATTCAGTTACTCACTTCGGCCTGATTGTATTTTGTATTTGTAATTTTGCTGATTCTCCTAGGATTCGATAGCTGAGCTTGTGCCAATTAGGAGGCCGGGTGTGTTATGTGTAGGCTTTGTTTCTAATTCCTTGCGCCACGTTAGGAACAGCCATGTTATTTGTTTTCCCAACAGCAAATGGTTGAACGATTCCCTAAAAACCGGAAAAATTCTTTCCTGGCCAAGGGCTTGAACTCCAGACCTAACGATCATGGAGCATGAGTTCTAATAACTGAATTACTGTCGATATATGTTGACAGGATATTTACATAGCCAAGAGCACATAGGTATTGAATGAATTCCCTTGTTGCCAAAACCAGGAAGGACAACAGAATAATTTTTCATTTTTTAGGTTTTTATGGGTTTTCACTCCCAAAATTCAATCACAGTTGAATATTTCAATTTTCAACTAGAAACGATCTTTTGATTTCGGTTTCACAAATTGGCTGTTTGAACGCTCAAAATTTGACGGCGTCCCGTGACTTACGTATGATACTTTAAATTTACTGTCCTGCTTCTCGTGTATATTCCACTTTACCAAGCCAATCTACAGTGTCGATCGAAGAATAGTGCTGTGACGTGGGAAGCGATCACCGCGTTTCAACCAATTTGAAATTTTCCATTTTATCATTTTCAATACCGAGTCATTCAAAATTATAATAATTATCATCTCTATCGAAATGAATGGATGAATGCATAAAATATAATATTTCGTGATACAAGCTGCTGAAGTCTTGTTACTCACCTGTAAAATGAGATGCTTGAGTTCTTGATCTGTTATATAGGGTGGTTTATAATGAGTTTCAGTGTAAGAATGAGCAGGTCCCCGAATGGTCTTCAAATACTCCACAGCCATTCTGAGGACTGTGATTTTATCCACTTTCCTCGAAATCGAACTACACATCGGAATCATTGATGAGAGTTCAGTGATGTAAGTATTCATTTTGTCTCTTCTCCGTTTCTCTATCTCGCTGTGATTTTGCCTGCGAATTGGATTAATAGTGATAGAGAAGATATAGATAATGGTCACGTGAGATGCCACATAAAGGTAACCGTGATTTGGTTGAAGATTTGACTCGCTCTGGGCGGTCTTCAACATGAGTAAGTATTGCCGAATTGAAAAAAAATCTTAAAAAAATTTCAAAAAGCACTGCCTTGAAGGCAGCAACTTTTGCGCGCATGTTCAATGTAGATGACCGCTTCAGCAACGAATTTGAACATGCACGCAAAAGCTGCTGCCTTCACGGCAGTGCTTTTTGAAATTTTTACTGATAAATTACTGGATTTCAATTCGATGAAATCTGTATTTTTGGAAATATTGGAAAAATAAAATTTTGATTGGGTATATCTACGGAATCATTGGGCGGGTTTTACCCATTCACGAATTCGACCTTCGTAATTAAGCCCCAAACCTATTATACCAATATCGAGTTTCTAAGTCGTTTCTTCCGTAAGTTATTGTGTTTACGGTCAGCCTAACGGCCGACTGCGTTAACACAATAACTTCCGAAAGAAACAACTTAGAAACTCGATATTTGTAGAGAAGGTTTGGACCTTAATTAGGAAGGCCGAATTCGTGAATGGGTAAAATCCACCCAATGATTCCGTAGATATACCCAATCAAAATTTTATTTTTCCAATATTTCCAAAAATACAGATCAGATCGAATTGAAATCCAGTACTACATCGAAAAATAACAGTTCGAAGTTTCATACAGAATTTAATGAGGATGATATGATAAGAAAATCATAGACATTTTTTTTTTCAAATTGTTCTGATGACACGATTATCACGAAATTTCGCATAAAGTTGTCTTTCAGCATCTCAAAACTGGCTGAGAAGTTTTAACAGGACTGAATCAGTATTTCTCGAGTTATACCGAGAAAATCAACGATATAGAGAAGAAAACCTCGAAATTTGACATATTTTTTCCCGATATCTCCAAAACTCATGATCGAATCGAACTGAAATTTGGTACACTGCTGTGAAATATAAAGCCTAAAGTGCGAGTGGAATTGTTCTTCGTATATGATGAATGGTTTCCAAAAAAAAAAATTTTTTGAAAAAAAATTTCGAAAAAAATTTTTTTTTTAATTTACCGAGAGTATGATCCTGACAAAATTTGGCTCAGAGTTGCGCGTCATTATACTCCACCCAACTGCCAAGTTTGAATCCAATCGCTCAAATAGTTTCTGAAATAAAAAATAAATAACTTCAAAACTTCAAGTGCCCATAACTCCGAAACTGTTCGACCGATTTGGCCCATTAACAAACTTGACCGCGGCATCCTGATGCGCAACCTATCCTGAAAGTTTCAAGTTGCTAGCTCCCTTCTGTCGACAGTCAGCGTGTCTACGGCCGGCCGGCCGGACAGAATCGATTTTGACACCGGATTCGTCATCAGTGAGTCCAACCTAGTCGATTGGGACCATTTTCGGCTCAATCATCCAAAATTACAGACATTTGGACAAAACGATAGCACGCTGTTCCCCTAGAACATGCGCGCAAAAAGCACTGCCGTGAAGGCAGCAGCTTTTGCGCGCATGTTCAATGGAGATGACCGCTTTAACAACGAATTTGAACATGTGCGCAAAAGCTGCTGCCTTCGCGGCAGTGCTATTCTAGGTTTTTTTCGATGAACTACTGGATTTCAATTCGATCTATTCTGTATTTTCAAAAATATTGATAACATAAAATTTTGGATAGGTATATCTACGAATCATTGGCGGATTTTACCCATTCACGAATTCGACCTTCGTGACTAAGTCCCAAAACTACTCTACAAATATCGAGTAAACATAATAACTTCCGAAAGAAACAATTTAGAAACTCGATATTTGTAGAGAAGGTTTGGACCTTAATTACAGAGGCCAAATTCGTGAATGGGTTAAATCCACCCAATGATTCCGCAGATACACCCTTTCAAAATTTTCCCAATATTTCCAAAAATAAAGATTATATCGAATTGAAATCCTCTACTTTATCGAAAAATGACAGTAGGAAGGTTCATACAGAATTTAATGAGGATAATATGTTGTTCTTATGACACGATTATTTTTCAAATGTGATGAACAGTTCGCAAAAAAAAATTTGTTCAAAATTTACTGATAGTATGATCCCAACAAAATTTCGCGAAAAGTTCTTTCGAAAGTTACAGCGCACACGGTTGGACGGACAGAATCAATTTTGATCACGGATTCGTCATCAGCGAGTCCAACCTATTCGTTTGAGACCATTTTCGGTTCAAATTCCTTAAATTACAGACATTTGGACAAAACGATAGCACGCTGTTCCCCAGAACAGGCGCTCAAAAATGGTGACAGAAAATCGTCACTTGAATCCGATGGGGAAATTTCCGAGTGAATTTAGCTTCTCGCTTGTTCTGGGAAACAATCCTTTGGCCCAAACACCTGTTATTTTAGAATTATAGGTCGGAAATGGTCGTCAACCATCATTACCTTGGACTCTCGGAGAAGCATCCTTGGTCAAATTTTGTCTGGCTCTCCGTCCGCCCATCCGGATATGTCCTCACTTTTAAACAAAAAGACCCAGAGTCTTGAAAATTTCAGGTTAGATTCGGAACCTAAACATCTCGGCTAATGGGCAACGTCGGTAAAATAGGTTCGAAGTCAAACACAATCCAAATTCTGAGATTATTTCCTGAATATCTGGAGAAGTATTGATGCAATCAGATTGAAACTTCCTTATATATATCTTTTTCATATGGAATGTATAAAATTTATAATCGAATACCGGTCAGTTTCAAGTGCATGTCTCTCTCGGGATTCAGATGGAATTATGTGAAATTGCTGCGTGGGCATCCCTAATAGTTATTTTGTTGGTGAATTGTTCATTCTTATTATATTTATTTTGTTAATAGTTTATTCCTTGTGTACTTTTTTTTTCTCCGGTTTTAACCAAGTTAAAGGAATGGATGAGAGTATTTCATGATGTTGCTACAGTTTTTTTTTCTCTCACGGAACATTTACTTGTTTTCGTATTCATTGAATCATTTTTAGTGGGGCTTGATTTCATATCTGTTCTCAAGCTCCTTTCTGCAGTAACCCTAATTGTTTTAGTACTAATTCTTTTTGTTGTATTTCTTACTGTTGATAAATAAATTATTGTTATTATATAGGATTTGGGGAATTTCGAGAAAAAACTCTATGCGGAATTCTGTGTATATACTATACGGTTAGGGAATAAAGAAAAATTCAAATAAAAAAGTTCCAGGGAAATATCTATCATATCTATAACATGCACCTGACCTCTCGTCAGCTTTTGTTTATGCTTGCTCATACCAGTTTAAAAAGAGAGCACTCTTCAAATCACAAATATTCCATTATTTCAGCTGGTTAGTAAATCATGAAACTGCTTTTATTACATCTGAGACGTTTGAAAGAAATAGAGGGTTATAAAACTTCTGAATTCCTTTCATGAGTAAATCATTGAACAAAATCAGGATATTACGAAATCAAACAAAATCTCCAACTTGTCACAATTGAGAACAATTGATGGAACAAGTTTTTCCTTCACACAATATCACAATGGAGTAATTGTTCTTCCAATCATTATTACAGTCTTGAATAATTTTTCACTCGGTCAATTCAAAAGTTCCTGCCTTTGAAGACAACAGAATTGAATCCATATCAACGACACAAACATATTTGAGAGAAATTTGGTGAATATATACCTACTCTTAATTAGTTTTCCTGATTCAAATCGATTGGCTTTTGGAATATCGGTATATGTTCTGTGATCTGAAGTTCACCGTCATAGTGTTGCAGATTTGTTTGGCTTCTCTAATTAATATGTTGCTATTATTCTTTCGAGAGCATACGTAAGGGGTAGGTAGTTCATTATTATATTATCAATAATTAGTTAATCATTTCAGAAGGTAAAAGCGTAGTCATAACCAGTACAGCATTGAGGTGAAGTCAGAAGCTTTACGCGCATGTTCAAATTCGTAACGAAAGCGGTTTTCTTTTTACGCACTTGTTCTGGGGAAGAGTTCGTCACGATGTCTGTAATTTTCGAATTTTGAGCCAAAATTGGTCTCAAACGACTAGGTTGGACTCACTGGTGAAGAGTCCGTGGTCAAAGTTGATTCTGTCCGTCCGGCCGGCCGTGTGCGCTGTAACTCTCGAAAGAAAGGACCTAGAGTCTTGAAATTTTCAGGTTAGGTTAAGATCCTGAATATCTCGATTAAGTTCGCTAAGGGGCCAAATATGCCGAATGGTTTTTGATTTTTCAATAACTCGAAAAATATTTATCTGATCGAAATGAAACTTGGTTGGAATATTAACTGAGTTAATACAATAATTATCCATGGAAAAATTAGAGAAAATTTTTTTTTTGAAAATTTTTATATTTCATTCAACTTCTCAATGATTCCATCTAGATTATCTATTAAAACGTTCATTTGCCTTATATTTCCAAAAATATAGATTGAATCGAAGTGAGATCCAGAACTGAATTGAAAAATAACCACTCATCGTGAGCATCATATGATCAGGATTTTTCTTTTAAATTGTTCCAATGATATGACCATCACGAAATTTCTCTCAGAGTTGAGCATTAGCATTCTCAAACCAGTTAACAAGTTTCATCATGACTGGATCAGTATTTTCCAAATTCTATAAATAACAACGACACCTAGGAAAAATCCACGAAATTTGACAAAATTTTCCCCAATATCTCCGAAAGTTGAATTCGGATCAGAATGAAATTTGGTACATTGTCGTGAAAATTCGATCCCAACAAAATTTTCCAAGAAGTTACGCGTCCTCATCACCTTATCTACCAAGTTCTTGAAATATTAGGGAAATAATATCAAACATTCAAATGACTATAACTCTGAAACCGCTTGGCAGAACTGGTCAATTAATAAATTTCCCTGCCGCCTTTTGAAATGCCATCTACCCTGAGAGCTCCAAGTCGATAGGATTCTCCGTAGTCCCATAATAGTGCCTACTGCTGGCCTGACAGAATAAAGTTTGACACCGTATGTGAGTCCAACATAGTCGTTTTCGTGAAAAAATTCGAAAATTCAGACATTTGGACAACACGATAGCACGCTGTTCCCCTAGAACATGCGCCTATAAAAACGAAAAGCAATGACATAAAATCAGCAGCTTTTGCGTGCAAATTCAAAATTTTGATTTATTTTTCAAATTGTTGTAATAACATGATCATTACAATATTCTGCACAAAACTGTGCATGCTGTAATGACGAACTAGTTACAAGTTTAATCTTGATCGGAAAGGCATTTTTTGAGTTATGCCAGAAATAATAACGATATTGGAAATAATTCAATATCTCCTGAAACTGATGGCGGAATAAACTAAAATTTGGTACAATGTTGTTATCTATTGACTTCAATGTCTGTGAAATCTTATAGACATCTTTTCACGCCCTTGTTTCAGGAAACATTGCGTTATCATTTCGTCACGATGTCTGTAATTTTCGAATTTTGAGCCGGGAATGATCTTAAACGATTGGGTTGAACTTCATGAAGAAGAATCCGTGGTCAAATTCAATTCTGTTTGTCCGTATGTGCTTCCGAAGAAATAGATTTAGCGACTCCAAATTGTCAGATTAGGGTGGAATCGGTTGGATAGTTTCGGAGTTAAACTCATTTGAAATTTTGAGGTTAATTCCTCGATATCTCATGAAGTATTGACTCGACCGAATTGAAACTTTTTGAACACTTTTGGAGTACCAACTCGCAACTTAGAGCAAAATTTCGTGTGGATACAGTTGCTCGAAAATTGAAAAAGAATTTCTTACCAAAATTTTCAAAATTTTTGATGAAAACTTTTTTTTTCTCTGAAAATATTGATTAGATTTCAATGGAATTTGGCACGAACCCTAGTGTGTATTCAACAAAATGTTCCAAATTTCAATTCGATCTGATATTTTTTTCGGAGATATAAGGGAAAAAATTTGCCAAATTTCGTTGTTATTTGTAATTTTAACGTTATTTTCGCAATACCTCAAGAAGTACAAATGCAATCAGATTGAATCTTCGTAATCAGGTGGAGATTACCAACATGCAACTTGGTGCAGAATTTCGTGTTGATCTAATACTTAGAATTTGAACAAGCGGCGTAAACGCTCCTGACCTCACGCCAGTGCTTTTCTAGATTTTTTGCCCAAAAATTTTTGCGTTATTCTACAACTAACACGCAAGTTTCAGTTCGATTGCTAGTTTCTGAGATATTAAGGGAATAACTTCAGAAATTGGAATGAGTGTTACCCCAGTGTATTTCAGCGAGCCTTTTCAGTTATCTACATTTTTCCAGTAGGAATATGATACTTTCAGATCGATTCTCTTTTATGAAGAATGTCCATGATGAGTATTCTAATCAAATTTTCACTGTCTGTGGTAGGTTTCTCTAATCAATATACAAACAAGATTCTCTCATGGATTGTGAGTTTGATCCTGGTGAATTATGAAAAAGGAAAGGAATACACTTTTTGCGCGTATGTTCTAGGGGAACAGCGTGCTATCGTTTTGTCCAAATGTCTGTAATTTTGGATGATTGAGCCGAAAATGGTCTCAATCGACTAGGTTGGACTCACTGATGACGAATCCGGTGTCAAAATCGATTCTGTCCGGCCGTAGACACGCTAACTGTCGACAGAAGGGAGCTAGCAACTTGAAACTTTCAGGATAGGTTGCGCATCAGGATGCCGCGGTTACGTTCGTTAATGGACCAAATCGGTCGAATAGTTTCGGAGTTATGGGCACTTGAAGTTTTGAAGTCATTTATTTTTTAGTTTGGAAACTACATGAGCGATTAGATTCAAACTTGGCCGTTGGGTGGAGTATAACAACGCGCAACTCTTAGCCAAATTTTGTCAGGGTCATACTGTCGGTAAATTTTTAAAAAAATTTTTTTCGAAATTTTTTTCCGAAAAATTTTTTTTTTCGGAAACCATTCATCATATACGAAAAAAAATTCCATTCGCACTTTGAGCTTCATATTTCACAGCAGTGTACCAAATTTCAGTTCGATTCGATCATGAATTTCGGAGATATCGGAAAAAAATATGTCAAATTTCGAGGTTTTCTTCTCGATATCGTTGATTTTCTCGGTATAACTCGAGAAATACTGATTCAGTCCTGATAAAACTTCACAGCTAGTTTTATGATGCTGAAAGACATATTTATGCGGAATTTCGTGATAATCGTGTCATCAGAACAATTTGAAAAAAAAAATTTCTATGATTTTCTTATCATATCATCCTCATTAAATTCTGTATGGAACTTCGAACTGTTATTTTTCGATGAAGTACTGGATTTCAATTCGATCTGATCTGTATTTTTGGAAATATTGGAAAAATAAAATTTTGATTGGGTATATCTACGGAATCATTGGGTGGATTTTACCCATTCACGAATTCGGCCTTCGTATTTAAGGTCCAAACCTTCTCTACAAATATCGAGTTTCTAAGTTGTTTCTTTCGGAAGTTATTATGTTTACGCAGTCGGCCGTTAGGCTGACCGTAAACACAATAACTTACGGAAGAAACGACTTGGAAACTCGATATTTGTAGAGTAGGTTTGGGGCTTAATTACGAAGGTCGAATTTGTGAATGGGTAAAATCCGCCCAATGATTCCGTAGATATACCCAATCAAAATTTTATTTTTCAAATATTTCCAAAAATACAGATTTGATCGAATTGAAATCCAGAAATTTATCAGTAGAAAATTCAAAAAGCACTGCCGTGAAGGCAGCAGCTTTTGCGTGCATGTTCAAATTCGTTGCTGAAGCGGTCATCTACATTGAACATGCGCGCAAAAGTTGCTGCCTTCACGGCAGTGCTTTTTGAAATTTTTTTCAATAAAATTATATCATATTATCTGGATCATCTACTTCTTGGTGTAGTTCAATTAATTGAATTCAATTCATATGAAACTCCATTAGGTTAACCAAGTTAAAATTCGAAACTTGCATGAAATTTGATATATTTGAACTGGTCAGTGATTTCGAATTCTGTTCCGTGTGAAACAAATTGTTGAGTATATTTTACTCACTTCATTGAAGCTTTTCTTTTCCTGCTTCCACAACTTACTGTTGTATCCACGTCTTGGAATTCACCAACATCCAAAAGCTGCGTTGTTTCTGTTATGTCAGTTTGGTGCAAACCAGAGGAGCAAGGATTCCTACAAAAATATTCCAGACAAATGTGGCATGTCAGTATTGGCAGAGAAAATTCATGCAAAATAAGTAGAGCGATTTGGAAATTTCAATAGGTCTCTTGCATGAATTTTTTTATCATTGGATTCAAATATTCTATCCGTGACACCACTGAAAAACTTTAACCGCCATCAAAATTTCAATTTTTAACGAGAGAATGCTCCTTTAAATTTGGCTCCGCATGTCGGTTGTTCAAACCGACGAAGCTTCGCGGTTTCCGTGACGTATGAGGATATATCCACTCTCTCCCTCTTCTCGTGTACTTTTCACTCTAGCAAGCCAATAGACAGCGTCGAGCTGTATCGATCGATGAATCGTACAATAACGAGTGACGTAGAGGCGATCTGACGCGTTTCTCCCGCTTCGACTTTGAGTCCCGATTTGGCCATTTTTAATACCGAATTATTCGAAATTCGCTAATTTTTGAACTGTGTGATAGCATACATTATGATTTTGTATCGATATAGAATGAGGAAAACATAAAAATATGATAATTCGTGTTACATGCAAGAGACCTACTGGTCGTTGATAGTGTTCGCTCGTTGACTCTAGGGCTATCTTCATGCATCAGACTCCAACAAAAGTCAGAGCAAGTTTGTATTTAAATTTCCTATTGAAATAGAATAAGATGGCGTATTTTGCTTGAATAATGGTTAATTATTCGGGTGCTCTCAAGTTTTTCACTCCCGATATCTGAGAACGAACTATTCAAAATCAAATACAATTATTATTCATACAAAACATCTTTTCGGATTGCGGGATTCAAACTGTTTGTCAAGGGCAGATTCTAGAAAAATTTTTAGCTCATGAACAATATCGCTGTAATGCAAACTATCAACGATGTGAACTATAACGTTTCAGAGTTTAGAAATTAATTGTTGCTGATTTTATTTCGTGAAAAACCATCTCACTGGATAATGTTATAAAAGTCTATTTCATAAATTTCACTATTTTTACTTCACTTTATTATTGTACGACCGGTTTCGGTATTCCCACCATTATCAAGTACCAGACTGAGAAACTATCTACTATACAATTGTTTATAATATGGTATCATATGTTCAAAACAAATTCAATAAAGGAGACCTCGACAAATCTAGTTGACTGTTTAGGAGGGTTATTTCGGTGTTTTTATTTAGTTTATTAATTTCCAAACATTCGAGTAGGTCCATTTTTCTTTCTTTATCACAAATATGGAGAACTTTTAGGTTATCTGTGTCTATTGGTTGGTTCTGAGTGTTAATATGTTCAAGATTTGGAGAATGACGATCGGTAGTTAATTTTTCTTTTAATCTCGTCTGAAAATTTCTTTCTGTTTGACCAACGTAAGCTGATGAGCATTCTTGCAAACTAGGTATCTTGTAGAAGCCCGATTTTTGTAGTTTATCCGACCTTGTTTTATGATTGAATAATGTTGGATAGGTATATCAGTTTGACATATTTCGGGGAGATATCTTTGAAGATTCAGAGATTTTTATTGAGTTCAATTTGAAAACGGCCTTTGCTAACAACAATCTGAGTAGGCTATTATTCAATCATAAAACAAGGTCGGATAAAATACAATAAAAATCGGGCATTTACAAGATAGTTTGCAGAGAATCGTAATTCTCCAATTCTTGAACATATAAACACTCAGAACCTCCCAATAGACACAGATAACCTAGAAGTTCTCCATATTTGTGATAAGGGAAGAAAAATGGACCTACTCGAATGTTTGAAAATTAATAAACTAAAAAAAAAAACCGAAATAATCCTCCTAAACAGTCAATTAGATTTGTCAAGGTCAAGGTTTATTGAATTTGTTTTGAACATATGATACCATATTATAAACAATGGGGGTTTTTCCTTTAGACGAAAATGCAGTATTTTTCATGAAAAACCTTTAGAACATCACATTTCAAACATATAATTTCAATATTATATTTTTTAAAAAATGTTTGATCACCTTAAAATGAAAAATAAAAATGGGGATTTGCATTTAAAGGGATTATTCTTGAGTGCACGATATGGCAACGTCGAATTCAGCTTTCTCGGAAAGAAAAGGACGTCAAATGTGTTACTTTGCTTAGGAAAACAGAGATAGCTATACTTCGATCTGGTTAGAGTAGAAGACAACGACCAAGTAATAGAAAAAAAGGAGCACAGACTGTCATATTGTCATATTACTGACAAATCGCAAACGGAAATTGTTTGGATATGTTGACAAAGAATACGTGTGTACCACAGAATAGGAATAAATATTTCATTATTCTATAGCAAAAAAAGCTATTCTACTGAACACCGTTCTCACTTCGTGCATGCCTGGCAAATCCCAAACCCCAATTTTGGAATCTGATTTTGAATACTTTCTGAAGGTTATTCGGAAAATTGATGAATTAAACCCATAATACTTATGTTAAAATTTGCTTTTGCAGTAATAACCCAAATTCAGGAAAAACCCCGATTGTATAGTAGATACTTTCTCAGTCTCGTACTTGATAATGGTGTGAATACCGAAACTAGTCCTACAATAATAAAGTAAAATAAAAAGAGTGATATTGATGAAATAGAGTTTTATTACATTATCCAATGTTTCAGAGTTTATATCCGACTCCTTCATTAGACAAAAAGAGAATTTGTTTTCACTTATTGGAGGTGAAGACATACAAAACACCTAAAAAATGATGCAATATGCCCCCAAACTATCGTTGAAGAAAGAGAAAAGTTCTAAGCGACATCGAGTTGATATTTAATTAGTTTTCATATGCTGCATTCGCGAAAAGAATTAAAGTTAACATATTAAACTGATTGTGAAAACCAAAAACTTCTTGCAAATCGATGGAAAGATTTATTTCAAATACTCACTGCATACATGAAGAATCATAAAACGTTGTGTCATAGCTCTGATCAAAACTGCCGTGTTTAACAGTTCTCAACTCTTGAAAAGTTATCAACTCGTCATCTGTATCTGGTATTTGCAGCAGGGTCGCGTATGATGAGTCTTGCATCGAAAATTTATAAGCAAAATTGTAAATATTTTATAAATGTAACACAGAGTTTTAGAAATGATGGAATCTTGATTAAGGGAAGTATCAATCTGAACTCAGGTGAGTAGGGTGGGAAAACGCATTTCTACGTTTGAATTTACCTTGGCGCACGCTCATTGTGGTTCTAATTGATAAAAAGGGATCAACTTATATTGGATGAAACGTAAGGAGTAAACGGAGAATGGGCAACTAGGTAAAATGATATTAGAGCAATTATTCCTGGGGGTTTGAAGAGAATACTCTCAGCTCAGGAGAATGATTGGTATATTCGGTTTCATTGTGAATATAAGTAGGGATCTCATTGTAGAAAAAAAATGATTAGGAAATTCGATCATATAATATACTGTATGTATCGACATCTAGATTTATCTAAATAAACAAACATGGTGTTTTGGAAAATTTAACATGAAAAATTTGGTTTTCTATCGAAAATTCAATATTTTTCTAGATATTTTGATGACATGTGATTAAAGTTCTCTGAGGATAGATCTAGATACATTTTTTGATTTAGAAGATATGTTTCAATCGCACCTGTGAGAGGTGTGTACTAGATAATCTTGGAAAAATATTATGTAGGCACACCTCCTCGTTTCCATGATGATTATTTTTGAAATCCTTTTTCCTGCAGGTCAGTATTGATATTTTCAGTTCTTAAAAAAACGAAAATAATATTATGTATGGTGGTTTACGCAGGATGACAACCAGTCCCAACAGTATTTATACTTATAATTTTTGCGCCAATATTCTAGGGCAACAGCGTGCGATCGTTTTGTCCAAATGTCTGTAATTTTCGAATTTTGAGCCGAAAATTTTCCCAAATGACTAGGTTGGACTTACTGATGACGAATCCGGTGTCAAATTCGATTCTGTCTGGCCGGCCGACGATACGATAATTGTCGAACGGAGCCAGCTTCCAATTGGAAACTTTCAGATTAGGTCGCTCATTGGAATGCGCTGGTTAAGTTTGTTAATGGGCCCAATCGGCCAAATGGTTTAGGAGTTACAGCCTGTCATATATGTGCCAGTGTCATACTCTATGGTCGAGAGATGACAGAGACAGAATGATGGTGACTAGCTAGGGAAGTCGCATATCTGCTCTTGCTGTAGATTATAATTGAAAGTTCTTGGTTCTTTGGAATAGTTAAAAAGTATATGAATAAACCAGTTCAATAAATAGAAACTCTAGTTATTTTCAACCAGATACAAAACATGGTGTCAGGTGTAAACCGCTAACTCTTGTGTTTCGTTATTTCCGGCTAGTCAAGTACGCCACGTGTTTCAATAAAAAAAAAAACAGTTATAAATTGTTCGCAACAATTATGGAATTCAAGTTGCCTTCATCACTTGATACTGAGGATCCAGGACAATGGAACAAGTGGAAACAAAAGTTGCATATATTTTTGGTGGCAACTGGAAAAGCTAAATCCACTGAAGAGGTTAAAATAGCCATACTTTTGAATTCAATTGGGGATAATGGTATTGATGTGTACAACACATTTGACGATAACCAAAAAAGGACATTGAAGGATGTTTTGGAAGCATTCGACAATTATTTTCTTCCTAAAAAGAATACTACTATGGAAACCTTCAAATTTAACAATATAGCCCAGGCAGCAGATCAAGGTATCGATTCTTTCCTCACGGATCTCAAAACTCAAGCTTCTCTTTGTGACTTTGTGTGTGCAAATGAAGAATGCAAACAGTCTTATAGCAATCGAATGATCCGTGACAGGCTCATTTTAGGAGTTTACGACAAGAATACACAACAAAAACTGATTAGAGAAAATAACATTCCGATCGATAAAATAATTGATTACTGCAAGTCTATTGAAGTTAGCAGAGAACATCTCAGATTACTTAATCATCCTGTTGAAGCAGAAATCAATTCTATAAATTCTCGAAGGGTATGTGCTAATTGTGGATACACACATAAATATAAGGAATGCCCAGCTTTTAATAAAACCTGTGCAAAATGATTCCTTTGTTGACATTTGAAGTTTTGAAGTTATTTTTCTGATATTTCAAGAACTACTTTGGCGATTAGATTGAAACTTGGCAGTTAATTAGAGCATATCAACGTGCAATTTTTTTTGTTGGGATCGTATAGAAGCTTAATTAAAGAAAAAAAAATTCCAAATTTTTTTACAAACAAATTTCTACAAAAGAATTTTTTTTCAGAAACTTTTCATCGTATTCGGTAAAAATTTTGCTCCTATCTTGAGCTTCATATTCGACAGCAATTCACCAAATTTTAATCCGATACGGTCATAAGTTTTGGAGATGCGGAAATATGTACAATTTCGTGGTTTTCTTCTCGATATCGTTGTTGTTTTCGGTATAACTCAAGAAAAACTGATTCAATCATTATGAAACTTTGCAGCTAGTTTGAAGATACTAAAGGACAACCCTGTGCAAAATTTCGTGACTTGTGTAATTAGAAAAATTCAAAAAAAATATTTTTTACAAATATTCAATATTCTGTGATCTTCTTATCATGTTATCCCCATTGATTTCTATACGAATCTTCGAACAATCATTTTCCGATTAAGTACTGAATTTCAATTCGATGTAATCTGTATTTTTGGAAATATTAGAAAAATAAATTTTGAATGGGTATATCTGCGGAACCATTGGGTGGGTTTTAGCCATTCACGAATTATAGTACTTTTTGGCCATTTTTTGCTGTAATCGGCCATCGAAAGCGAATAGACTCAAAATCATTGAAACACGAGGATTATTTTATTATTTTTCTACTTTTTATCACTTTTATGGCAAATTAAGCTTGAAAATGTGACTTTAGAGTAATTTTAATTCAAATTCCTGTGAAATAATTGTGGCTCGTGTTTTTTTTTACATTGAGATGGATTGTGCGTGCAGAGCCGATCGAATGGCCTGCACGTCCGCCAGACCTGAACCCCATCGATTTTTTTATTTGGGAATTTTACAAAGAGCTGGTGTTAGCTACGAGAAGCAACAACAAAGCAGAATCAAGACAAAACTTTTGGAAGCGGAAAGAGAAATAAAACAAAATACGTTGATGATTAAGTATTCAAGTCAGTGGTGAGTACAAAAATTATTTTAAAAATGACACAAGCTACAGTTAGTTTCCAGGAATTTCAATTAAAATTAGTTTAGAAACACATTTTCGGGTATAATTTATCATAGCATGATTACAAGTAAAAAATATCTTTTATCGTGTTTCAATGATTTTTAGCCTGTCCGCCTACAAAGACCGATTACAGCAAAAAAAGACCCATAAAGTAGTATTTTTTTCTTATGATTTCGGTAGTTTAGGACCGTGCAAAGGTTTTAAACTCAGCCAGAAGCTATGTAAACTCCTCTTCGTATGTTTTTATTTAATTGATGTTGAATGTTTGAGTAAATCCTACTGAAAGCTAAAGTTCTAACTTTCAAGCCTTTTTTGAGTAATTTTGAGTGTATTCAAGATGCGGATTTATTTTTGTTATCGAAACAATATTTAGGACCACCCTGTATAAAAGTTTCCATCAAACACAAATTAAATTCGTTTATTGCCGCCATATCAATTGCTTATTTTCTCTACCTGTTGGGAATGAAATTAACCGAATATTTCAATCATCGAACCTATCAGATTCAGTTCAGTTATCGTGTAGTTGCACGGACCTGTCATATGCACAACTTACCCTGAACAATTTGAATGCCACCCTTACGAGCTTTGTAAACAGCATTGAGACTTCCTGAGTGTCATAAACACGATATTCATGAAATAAAAACATGAAACAGAGAATGAAACCAGTTTCTATCGTTGTAATATAAGCTGAAGCATTACCTGCGTCTTTTGTCACAAAGCTTCGCACAACACTGATACACTTTGGTTTTATTGAAACTATGGAACATGCGATGTAAGCAAAACATGGTGTACTCACCTGAAGAAAAAGTGTCAGCAAGATTGAAATACAAGGAAATATATTTTCTGTGCTTTGAATTTGAATGAAAATGTGACGTCATCGTTGGTAAAACGATCACAGATGAGCAGATGAGCACACCATGTTTTACTTACATCATGCTATTGGCGTCTGAATTTAAGATTGCAGCGCCACGGTGGCCAGTTTTAGAACCTTAGATACAGACAGATTTTGTTTTGATGGTCGATTTTGTACTCTTTGTTAGTGTTGGGTTTGATCATTTTTGAATTCACGATTTATTCAAAGACTTTTTAGACTTTTATAGTTGACGAGAGTATAACTGGGAGTACTCCATTCTTATAAAGTATGTATGCATCATCCTTGAATCTAATTCAGTGTAGCAAATCTAAAATTATGGGGATATCTCCGACGTTAGACAGTATTTTGATATTATTTATTTTCAGATCCATATGGCAACATTAATTTCAAATTATTTGGAGTATCTTTAAGGCTCAGAAGCTAGAAGTGTTCAGGAAGATGCATGTGATATTATGTTGCATGTTATTTGCAAGAATAATAAACTTTATACCTACCCAACTTGATTATTGATCGAATGCCCCCTCAGATCTACTGATCAAAAAGTTGAAAAACAGGTGGTATTGTAAAACAATAGACAAATCATCATAACTTTACTATTTACATAGGAAAGGACTCAATTTACATGATATATTGTGAATAAAATTAATACATTCACATAAAACTAATGCTACTTGTACCGTAAGCCTAATTCATTATGGATTGACAAATAAATTCTTCCAACACTCATATGATTGGTATGGAAAAACTGTAATAAATAAGCCTTCTACTACTTTGTTTTCATCGGCAGAAGCACTGTGAGCGAATGGTATTCATCACCAGATATTTCCTTGTTGAGACTTTTCTGTTTCAATCGGTCAGTTCTATCACTAAAACATTTACATTGTTTCTAAATGATCACATTTCTGTGAGGCATAGCATTCCTCTTAAGTAACTTTCTCTACTTGGATTAGGGGCCTGGAAAAAAATTCTTCATGAATGTGATCCAATATTTCATGAGCAATTCGTGCTTACCTCTATAAAAATAATCATCATCGGTAAAATGCAGGTAACAGACCCTCATAAATCTTGTTTGTTGGTTTACCAATTTTGAGGTACAAGTTGCCAAGGTTTTTATCGATACTTCTACACTTTCAGGCCCTGCTTGTTAAAGGAAGTTTCTTTCACCCAAACTCGAAATTATTCACCGGGCTGTGGAAATCTATGGAAACGTACATTTGAGTTGGCTTTTTCTCAGTAAAAACACTTGTAAAATCACATAAACGCCAAGAAAAATGCATAAACGTTCTGATTTTCTTAACATTTCTTTTAACTTGTCAATGATAATGTCTGTACCTCGGGTTACTCTAATAGGCACCAGAGGAAGTAGCGCTTATCTTCATTCGCCAATAGACTAATTCTAGTACTTCACTGATCGTATTTTATATGTGGTATTTAGAGGTCACAGATCATGTTCCTTCCATGCGCTCAGCGGTGTGCCTCAGGGCAGTAATTTGGCACCACTGCTACTTCTAATTTTCATAAACGATATTGGTGACAATCTGCTCTGCCAGTTCTTTTTGTTCGCTGACGACTTAAAGCTGTTCCGGACCATATCTACTTTTCATGACTGTTGGATGCTACAACATGATCTGGATAGGCTGAGCGAATGGTGTAATGTGAATAAACTGCCACTAAATATTAATAAATGTAAACATAACCTACACCCTGGGGAACACATCCATTGTGTACAACTACACTCTAAGTCATGTAGTGTTGGAGAGAGTACAATAAGTTAAAGATTTGGCAATTGATTTTGACCATATATTAACATTGGTTCCGAATTATAACAATGTCAAAACTGCTGCTAATGGAATGCTTGGCCTTATTTTCAGGTTATGTCGAGACTTCGAGGATACTAACTGTTTTACTCTCTTCAATTCCTTTGTTCGTATCAGACTCGAGTACGGCAGTCCTGTCTGGGGTCCATTATACAACGTTCACATCAACCAACTAGAGTCTGTTCAGTGGCAGTTTTTGAAATTCTTAGCATTTAAATTGGATGGTGTCTACCCAACCCGGGGTACACGCTTCTGAATAGGTTCTCATACTTGTCATTTGAGAGCAGGAGAACTCCTCTTTATGTCTTGTCCTCTTTAAGCTGCTCAATTTCTGCATGGATTGTCCTGATTTGCTGGCCAAGCTTAACTTTCGTATTCCGCGCATTGGTAGTCGACTTAGACAGGTGCTACACCTCCCTAAACCCAGGACTAACATTATGATATGAGATCACCAATGTATGTAATGTGCCAACAATTCAATGCGATATGTGCTGATGTTGATGTCTTCAACGATAGTTCGCAAACGCTTGAGCTTAAACCGAGGGAGTTGCTACGAATTAGGCAGATTAATCATTAGCCTGTTGATTTTTCCTTTTTTTATTTTCTTTGAGGAGTTAGCGTTAAGTTTAGTTATATTCATCAACGTTGTACAATATGATATGGTGTCTTGTGATTGGGATTCTCCTGTTTAGACAATAAACCTTTTTTTTTCTTAAAAAAAAGGAATAGTCTGAGAGTTCACGGCACACTAAAAACATTACGGGTAGCGAAGGCATCTATTTTCTAGATTTTCTTTTCGTTTTGAACCACACTGTAACACGTTTAAGTTCAACTTCAGTGAGTTCCTCGAATATCTACATTTTCTTGCTCGTTACATATGAACATTGAGTTAAATACTCAAGGATATGAATCAAAGTTGATAGAAGAACACATCACTCTATGGTTTCTTCATCATTTTGTAAATTTATATTTAGCTTACTTAACATTTCGACATAAATAGCGATCATCGATAAGAAGCGTTATTTCAAAAACCGTTTTATTTTGTGAATGAACCACTGACAACAAAAATGAAAATTAATATAATATCCTTAACTCTGGAATGAAATAATGACTATCAAGATTCTGGACCATGTTTAATGCTTCTTCTGATCTAAATCTTGGATTGCAAAATATTCGAGATTTTCTCAGCTGTTTCTCCTGTCACTATCGACATATGATTACCTTCTACAGGTACTATTGTAACTTCTTGTTGACATATCTGAAATCAAAGAAAAAGAGATGAGGATCCATTCGGAATATACGCCATTTTTATCACCTCTGACAGGGCATAATCCTTTCCCAAATCAAGATCATTGTCGGACGCCTTCATCAGACAGACTTTACCACAGAATTTCTTTGAAGGTTTATATTTCTCTGCTATTTTGATTCTGTGGAAGTAAGTGGTGGCCGCTGAGCAGAGTTCTTCTTCTGGTAGAGATGTCATTTCGGCTAAAATCTTCATACTCCTCGACAATTTTTCTTCCCATGTCGATAATTTCATGAGTTCCGAAACGATCTGAAATAAAAGTCGTTTCTTTCAGGACTTATTGTGTTTACAATCAGCCCAATGATTCAAATATAAAATTTTCTAATATTCTCGAAAACACAGATAAGGTCGAATTGAAATCTAGTGCTCGATTAAAAACGACAGCTTGAAGGTTCATGCAGAAATTCCTGAGGATAATATGATTAGATTAGCTTTGGCAACGAATTTGAATATGCGCGCAAAAACTGCTTATTTCAGGCCAGTGGTTTGCTAGATTTTATTTCCAGGCAATCCCTCCGAAAACCTCCATGTACTAAATTCAATTTGAAACTGCCAAATCCTCACAATGCAATTTTAAGGAATAAAATAGGTCATGTTGACCAGGCTCTAGCACCCTTGGGGTATATTTCAGGACCCAATTTGATATGAAGTTTTCCTCATATTTAGATCTATAGAATTATTCCCTGAAATACATGAACACCCTTTATTTATCGGAAGTTATCATTTAGTTATAACTCAGTGCTTGTTGAGGAGAATAAAATGACCAATTAAAAGTTTTAAATATCTCACCTGCCTCTGATCCACATCCTTGAACTTCGACATAAAGAATACTAAAAATTCACTTTGTTCTGCAACTGTATCACGCTCTATAGCTTTGTTAGCTCTAGCTTTGACCATATGAACCGATACATACAAAGGGGAACCATCAATGAGCCAAAGTTCAACACTATGTCCATCGTTCTCCAGCTGTAATCCCATTTCGAACGCAACAGAAGCTCCAAATGAATATCCTACAATCTTGAAGATACCAGAGGGTTGCAAGGATTTTATATGTTTCAAGTAGAATTGCGTTAGATTTTCGATACTATCTAGTGGTGCCTCTGAAGTACACTGAAGTCCATAAACTGGCCCATCTATTAGTTTGGCTATGTCGAGCAACATCTCTACATTTCCTTCTATGGGATGTACAACGAATAAAGGAGTTTTGCTGTGATCGACATCTTTGTTGGACATATCTACGATGGTCTCTCTGGGCATTACTTCAACCTTTTTTCCCGTAAGATTTTCCTTAACTCCACTGGTCGACTTCCCTGAAGGCTTACCGGATGATAATATTTTTGTCTCAAGCTCATTCAATCTGTTCAGAGTCAAGCAACGAATTTCGGCAGCGTTCAATATGATATCATAGTTTCGTTCAAGAGTGTGTTTTATTTCAGCTGCCATTAGTGAATCCATACCGAGCTCTGAGAAAGTTGCGTTTGCTGGCCAATTATTCCTATCTTTCAGTCCAAGAATATCTGCAATAGCATCTGTTAAGCTCAGTCTTTTATCCTCGTTTTTAAACTTTTTGGTATCTGCTAAAACGAAACTGGATACGATAGGTGCACTTTGCTCCAAGAGTATATCCATTGTTTCCAGACAAGATGCAATCCTCTGTGGCAATGTTCCGAAGATTACTGCATCATTACTTCCAAGAAGTTCAATGGCGAGACCAACATCACCAACTGCACCCCATTGTATTGCTAATCCACTATAACCAGCATTTTTACGATCTTCACAAATCTGTTCCATCACGGAGTTGGCGAATGCATAATTGACTTGACCGGGGCTGCCTCTTCCACTAGCTATGGATGAAAATGTTACAAAATAGTCCAAATCCTCAATATTATCTCGCGAAACTTTATCCAAAAGAATTGTGCCAGTTACTTTCGGCTCGCAACAAATCTCAAAATTTTCCTTCGTCTGGTTCTTCATTATGCCATCTCTTAAAACTGCTGCTAAGTTGAAAATTCCACCAATAGGACCCAACTGTTTCGCTTGCTCGATTAATCGTCTGGCTCCCTTTTCAGAGGTGACTTCTTCTGTTGAGATCAAAATGTTTTTTCCTCTCTTTCGCCACTTTTTGACGCATAGCGATTGATAACCTGTTTTAATTCCTTTTCTCGATGACAGTACTATTTTAGTTGCTCCTCTATTTAGAAGCCAATTTGTGAGTTCTAATCCAAATGCTCCAAGTCCACCAACAATAATATAGCACTTTTTGGGATGCATGTATGTCCGTGTTATGGCGGGTACAAATTTGGCTTTTGGAATGAAGCATCTTTGAGGTTCTTCGTCGCGAATTTTGATGACAACCTTTCCAATATGTTTTCCCGACGCCATGTACCTGAAGGATTCCTCTATTTGATCTTCGCTGAAGACTGTTGCCGGTAGTGGTCTTACTGCACCATTTCTAATACCTTCTTCGACCAATTTAACCAGCATGCTTCTGGTGTCAGCCATTTCTGGGTGGAATAATGCATCGACCAAAATCCCATGAAATGATACGTTCTTCAGAAAAATGCTCAAGCCAAGTGGGGTATTGTTCGACAAATCAACCTTGCCAATCTCCAAAAATCTACCATTCATTGCTAAGCATCTCACGGAAGCCTGCAATTGGTCTGCTGCAAGTGAATTCAAAACGACATCAACGCCTCTACCGTGTGTTTCAGACAGAATAAATTGTTCGAAGGACGTATCTCGTGAATACCCCATGTTTCTGTCAGATAATTCTGGGAAGGTTTTCTTCAAGAAATCTCGTTTCATCTCACTGCTGACTGTAGTGAAAACCTGGCAACCAATGTGTAGAGCAAGTGAAATTGATGCTATTCCAACTCCACCACTGCCTGCGTGTATCAAAACAGACTCTCCAGGTTTGAGCTGCCCTCGTACTATAAGAGAGTAATAAGCCTGAAAATGACGTTCCATATTATTTTTGGTACATTCTTTGATTAAATTATGTATTTCTCATCACTCATTTGGAATAAATTTGGTGTGATTATATTTGAACTGAAGAAACAGTGAATAGATCCAAATTGAGGCAGTTACGCTAATTAAAGAATAAATAAAATACAGCTTCATCACGTTCTTCAGAATAATTGTATTATGAACACCAGAGAAAATATGGTGTTATAAAAAGAGAGGACAGAAACCACATCGATTGCAAGAATTCCCTATGATTCTAGATTCATAAGATTCAATTTTGTCATATTCCAGGTTCCTTAGATATCCACTTCTGGCTTATACAAAGGCATCGATGAAGGGGATTACCAACTTAATTTCATATTCCATTTCTTCCTGGAATAGATCGAATTGAATTCCATCAATTGAAAAATCATAGGTGATCGCTGAAGCTACTAATTGGAACGAGCTTGCAAATGCCTCTGACTCTACATCAGCTGGATATGGCGAGTGTCAACGGTACTCAAATAATCTCGCATTGAACTTACGGTCGAGTACACGACTGGTATTGTTGCTGCTTCTTTCAAACTCCACTTGTCTGGCACTTTCCAACAGAATCCACGATCTAATAGGACAGTAGTAGCCAAGCTTCTCGATTCCACTAATCCCATCAAACGTTCTCCATTAGAGTCTCTTCCAGCAAACTCCAAACCAAGTAAGTTCTCCTGGCCAGCAAGGTTACCAGGTAGAGCGTCTGGTGGAAGCTTGCCTGTAGCGAGCATGACGTCACGGAAGTTGAGCGATGCATAGTACACATGAGCTATATCTGACGCCTCTGAATTATATCTAAGAGAGAAAGTATGAAGGTTATTAATATTTTCACTAAGTCTGCTCGAAAACTTCAGGGCTTAAGTTTTTAACAATTCCATTGAAATAGAATATTTGGCATTTGCGTGATCCGCTTCGGACAGGTCTCTCTCATTCTCTCAGGATTGGAAAGGAACTGCTGGCGTACAAGAAATACACACAGAAAATGAGAGAATTTAGAGCATGAATTATAAAATTAAATGAGATCCTTCCAAAAACATGTCAAGTAAAATTATTCGGCGAGATTCTCGACCGCATATTACTTTCACTGTTCAAAAGTCAGATGTCTTGAAGGCCAAGCCGCCTACTCTACCAACCACACATCTGAGGACAATACCTAGATTCACTCTGATACTTAGGGATGAACTGCTACTTTCGACAATAATGGCAAAGTATATCAGGAAATAGATTAGGCAAGCAAGGGAGAGAAAATAAAGTTTTAGGATAACCCCTGATGAAATATCATCTGATATGATAAATGGATATAGGAAGGATCGCCCTCATGGTCTCATGAGAGACGCTTCCATGCAGTTGATATAAACGAACAACAAAGATTCAGTAAATTTTAAATCACTTCTAGATTCACAAAAGCTTTGCCACCAATTCATGAATTTTCTTAGCTACTGACCTTCGATACCCTTGATCATAAAATAAAAATGAAAATTTATGACGAAACAAACAATGTTTTTCTTACTTCGATAGCGGACTCTCAATCCATCTCAAGCTAGACAAATCTCCTCTGGTTAAGGTATTGATGATAGCATGGCCAATTAACTTTTTGTTGGTCTTATCTATATCTTCCAACATCAAGTGCCTATAACAGCCCCAAACACCATTCTTCAGAACATTGTGTACTAAATCTTTTTTCAGCTGTTCTGAATAATCGCTCATTGAAAATGGCCGGACAATTTCATCCTGAATGGAAATCGCTCTACAATTCTCTCCACCAGGTTCTTTCCTCAAAGCATTGATCATTCCATTCAAGCCACTGAATTTGTCTTGAGAGTATAGGTAGATTCTGGTTCCTTTTTCCTGGCTCTGTGTCAAAGCATCTTTCACAGACTGAATCCAGGAGAAATCTGTATAACTCACATTGATAATGATGCTATCTGAATAGTCCCGCGCGATTTTTCGTAAAAGTATGAAAGAGTTTTCTTCAGTCTTTCCAATACTGATTATATGAAGACCAGTTCCAGATAAATCTATGGAATCCAGATCAATTGAAGATTCCTCCAGTAAAATAAAACCGCCGTTTTCAATAGAACTTGATACATCTTTCAATAGTCGTATATCCTTCCGAGAAAGTAAGACATAACATACTGCAAAGTTGATATTCGGCTCCAAAAATCTAGCATATTTTATGTTATTTTCATTCAAGAAGGTAGTATCAACAGAGTCCGGGCTTACTACTGTAACATCAACTGAAACTAACGGTTCACTTTCCAATATATTTTTCAGGGTTGAAGACAAAGACTGCTCAACTCGACGATCCAAAACGACGTCATTCATTTTCAAATTTGGTACTCCTGGGGTGTTTTCGATCAAAATCTGTGAAATGACTGTAAGTATTTGTGTTTTGTTTAGTTTAATGGTTTTTTCATAGTTTTCGCAATATTTGTAGGGTATAAACTGATACCTTTCGAGCTTTGGATGTTGGTATTTCTGTCTTTTGGGTGCTAAACCAGCATTGAGTCCCCTACCTTCAATACCACCACACTTAACAATTCCTATATCCTTTTTGAAATAGACTGATAAAGATCCTGAAGTTGAAGATTGAAGAGCTTTGAAATGTGCTTTAGGATCAATTATTACTTTCTGTAATCGTGTTGGAAGATGCAGATCTTTGGTATCTTTGTTAATAACAGTAAATTGAAGTACTGTATCAATAAAGGTTGTCCAATTTTTTTTCCACAATATCTCACCTTGGTTGCCTCCATTATCTGATTTTATGATGCCTTTGAATTCGTCAGAATATTCGTAACCTCGAAGCCGTAAATCTTTATAAATATCATCCCCTGTGAGTAGTAAACCAGTTTCATTAACATTTGATACAAGTTCAGAAATGTCTATAGTTTCCTTGTCCATATTTTCAGGAGTTCTTATTTTTCCCGAAGCCACTAAGGAACCACTTTCGCAGAGCTCGAATACGCCAGTGGCTGAAAATATGCTGATGAAAAATTTCACGCTCCCATCAACTGACAATATGGTAGCTCTATGGAAATGTATGTCTTCGAATATAACTGGCATCTTCTCGAACTCTTGATTCCTGAGTTTGGCAAAGGTCTTCCAAACCAGAGTCTGGAAATAAATACTTATGAATAATTGGCTTACTTACACCTCAACAACAAAACAATCGAAAGAGCAGTTTCAATAACTATATGAAGGCGATGAATATATATGTGTGGGAGGAAATGGACGAAAGCACTCTAGGCAACAATGGCTCTTAACCAAAGTACAACCCGACATCAGGCACGGGGCCAGTAGGAAGTGAGTTAACAGTTAAATAATACATGAAGAAGTACACTAAGAAGTGTATTATTATTTTTTCCTTTCGCCGTTTCTAAAAAATACATACCAAGTATCCTGCACCTGGATATATTATCCTTCCATCTATCTTGTGACCAAATATATATTTGTTCTCATCTTTAGTTAGATCCACTTCAACGGTTACTTCCCCAGATTGTTCATTTTGCTCACTGAATGATGCTACAGTCCACTCTGTGCTATGATCCCATTTGATATGAGAAGAAATCATTGGGGTGCCTCTTCCAACAGGAAAACTATGTGTTTCGTAGAAGACATTTAGGTGTGGCTGTGCACCAGCAGTATATATCTTTCCAACAGCTGACAAGAAGAACTCAACATTGTCCTCGTAGCCTTTTTTTGCTAAGCTCACTGTGGCACAATCAGATCCTAAGGATCTTTTCAAAATACCCTGAAATAGTCCCTGTGGGGCAATTTCAATAACTAATGCATTCTTTGGAATATGACGGACTCCTTCTTGGAATAGAACCGGTGACAACAAATTATTGACGAAGTATTCGGCTGAACTAAACTGTGCGAGAGGAGTATTCCAAGATGATTCGCAAATTGATGTTGATACCCATTTAGATGAACGTGGTTTCGGATCAGAAATTATTTTTCTCAAGGATTCCTGCAGCAAGGGAGCAGCATTCCTTATGAACCTACAATGAAATGCGAAGCCTGCACTTTTAACTTCTTTCACCATTACATCTTCTGAGGCCAGAGTTGTGAGAAATCTTTTCAATTCTTTTTCTTCTCCTGAAATTGTTACATTATTTTCACTGTTATGACATGCTGGATAAACCAAAGGTGGACATCTATCCTTTGCTTCTTTCCAAGAAAGACCCACAGATGCCATACAACCTGGAGGAGATTTACTCTCAACTATTGCTACTCCCCTGAACAGGCTGCAAAGAATAGCTTGCTCATCAGTTAGAGTTCCATCAGCATATGCGCATCCTAAAAATTAACAAAAAACTGAGTTATGATAGCAGTTAATGATATATACCTAATATCAGACTCAAGTAAAATCTGACATGAAATATTGTTCGTACACGGCGAAATCTTTATTATAATAGGAGCATATTTTTACAAGCTATTACAGTACTTTTGGTCAAATTTTACAGAATTATTTCTTGATTATTCATGGAAGGAGTATCGGTAATGTACAAATAATGAATCACACTCACCGACTTCTCCGAACGAATGTCCGATAATTCCATCAGGTTCAATTTTCAATAATCTAAGAATATCTGTGAAGGCTATTTGTACAGCAGTAATGGAAACATATGCATTGATGATGTTTTCGAATGTTTTTTCAGATCCATGTACTAGTAAATTCTCTATATCTATTCCAAAAGGCTTCAGAACTTTATTTGATTTTTTAATCGACTCTCTGAATGGATTAAATTTCATGAAATCTCTTCCCATTTCTGCCCATTGAGAACCCATTCCTGGATAAACGAACCAAATTGGTCTCCTCTCTGGGGGAACTGGAATTATTTCTTTTATGGTTGAATTTTTCGATACATAAAACCCTCGGAAACTGTGTCCTGTTATCGGTGCTTTATGGATTTCGAGAAGCAGTGAAAGAAATTCTTCGTCTTCTTTATTCTTTTCAATGACTTCCAAAAGTTCTTCCACTGCCTCTATAGTTCTTCCGGAGACTCCAACGATTCTTGGTATATTTTTGGTTGGTTTTTCAATTTTTAATTTAGGATTTGAATGCAGGATTATATGAGCATTAGCTCCTCCAAAACCAAAAGAATTAACTGCAACAATACCACCATCCCATGGTTGATTTTCAGCGACTACCTTCAACCGGCCATCAATGAGAGAGGGTATTTCTGGATTAGGATTCTTATAGTGCAAATTTTTCGGTATAATTCCTGATTCCATAGCAATAATAATTTTAGCAATAGAGCACAATGCAGACGCTCCCTCAGAATGTCCCATGTTACTTTTAACGGAACCTATGAATAAGGGATCTTTCCGGTTCTGACAGAAGAATTCAGCTATTGCATTGACTTCTTCAGGGTCACCTACTTTTGTTCCTGTTCCATGTGCTTCTACATAACCAACCTGAGCTGGATCAACACCTGTTTCTGCATAAACTTCCCTAATGAGTTTTAGTTGCATCTTACCCGAGGGATATGTAATTCCTTTGTCTTTATACCCGTCACTGTTTGTTTTGGCACCGAGTACTGAAGCGTAAATTCTTCTAGCTTCAACCGCTTTCTGCAGGAAAATAACTGTCACTGCTTCTGATCGTGCGTATCCATTTCCATCTATATCGAAAGACTTACACGCTCCTTCTGGACTCAACATTCCTAAACGATGGAAATGGAGGCAAGCATTTGGTTTCAATAATAATGTTGCTCCGCCAACAATGGCAGATTCACATTCCCCAGATTTTATAGACTTTATGGCTTGAGAAAGAGCGTAGGCACTACTCGAGCATGCAGTATCGATGGTAAAACTAGGACCTTTGAAATCAAAGGCATATGTTATGCGGTTTGCGAACATAGATCGTGAACATCCAGTCAAACCGTATCCGTTGATTACATCTGGATCTTTCTCCCAATGTTCTAATGACTCACTAGCACAAATTCCCATGAAAACACCACATTTGGTTCCCCTTATCTCATTAGGGTTAAAGCCTGCATCAAGAATAGCTTCTTGAGTCACTTCCAGTAACATTCGTAGTTGAGGGTCCAATTGCTCTGCTTGTTTTGCATGGACTCCGAAGTATCGAGCGTCGAAATGTTTTAAGTTTTTCAGTTTTCCGAATCTTTTAGGTAGTCCGTACAAGCCTGCTGGCCATCTTCGAGAGTCATCTGTTATCATGTCGATTCCATCGAGAAGGTGCTGTTTGAATTCTTCGATATTGTTGCTCTCTGGGAACCGTCCAGACAATCCGGATATCACGATATCTCCATCTTGGGTTTCACCGAGGCCATTCATCTTATCCGATGATGTGGAAGCCATGCTTGATCATCTATAATGGAGAAACAGTTACTGCTTTTACTTGACTGGAAAGTTTAAAATGTATAACTATGCTTGAAACGCATGTATAGTTCGATAGCTCCAGAATATACAAATGTTGCTACTCAAATTCTTACATATGGCAACACTGATGTGAATATGTCAAATCTGACATAATCAAGTTCTTCATTGTACAGGGTTTATCTGGGCTACCTCGGTAGACTAGTTGGCTGAAGAGGTGGACTAGGATGCTGAAGGTACCGGGTTCGAATCCCGGCGAGGTCATGGATGTTGTGTAAAGTTTGGGGTATATGTTCGTGTGTCTTAAAAATGAAAATTGTCTACAGTTGAGAATGAATGAGAAGTATGCAATAAAAAAATGTTACTATGATCTGTGTACATGGTTTAAGCCGGGCACATTAAAGAGATGATGAATGAATGAATGAGGGTTTATCTGAGTAACACCGAATAAATTTGAGGAGTGATTCTGTGATGAAAATAAAGGTAGGTATTTGGTATAAAACCTATTATTAAGCTAAAGACACAAAACTCGGTGATATTATTTGTCAATAAAACTACACATTCTGGAATTTTTTCAACCCTGAAGTATGCTTAGAAAGGGTTGAAATTGTCTACCACTAAGATATATTTTCTTAGAACTCTTTTTTGGGTACGAATTTTCATATTAAAACCGCACACCTGAAAGCTCAATTCATTTACTAACTTTTTTGTATCTACAAGTTTTTTCTAAAACTTAAGCACTTACGAAAAAAAAAATCTATGATCTGCGAAACCGCATTGAAGCAGGGTGTGAGACGATGAGAAATTCAGCAGGCATATTTCATCGCATACGCATTTCAATGAGAATGAGGAGAAGAGTAAATGCTTGTATTGAAGCTGAAGGCGGTCATTTTCAAAATTTATTATAATTGTATTTTCAATATTCGACAGGTTTTTATTCATTATTTGCCATTGTTTTAGTTGTAAAAGTCTTAGCCTAGTAAAATCATAATTTGGTTGGCTGTTGTTCAATAGAATGCGATTTAACATGAGTTATATCTTTCTGGTAAATGCTTAAGTTCTCGAAAAACTTGTAGAGATAAAAAAGTTAGTGGATGAATTGGGCTTTGAGGCCATGTTTTTTCTGAAGGAAAATTTTCATCCAAAAAAAATTGTAAGAAAAAATATTTTGACTTTTTGTTCAACTTCGGAGAAATGTAACTTTTTCGTGGGAAGATTTTCAAAAAATTGTATAACAAATGCCTACCTTGATTTTCATCACAGAATCACCCCTTGAATTTTTTCGGTGTTATTCTATTTCTATACAGGGTGTTTCACCATAAACTGGTCGAACATATACTATAGCAGTGAAGATGACATTTGGAAAGTCATTTTTGTCTTATGACATATACCCCGTTTTCGAAGCATAAGCGAGATACAGGGTGTTTAATGTCAACTTTGAGCAATATTCCGATAACTGTGGTGATTTATACGGGACCTTTGAAATAACGGTTTTTGGTCATATCTTAGTATTTTTTAGTGGTCAATTCAATTGTTCTGTAGAATTCTGGAAAAAATATTTCAAAATGGCGGAAAACCTACAAAGTTGCAAATTTTTGTTTTCGATTGTCATATTGGATAGTATTATTTCAATGTACTCAATTTCCTAAGGTTTTCTGTGAAAAAATTTTTTTTAAATTCAAACTCAACTTTTTTTTTACATGTCTACAGTGAAAAAAATATTTCACCTAAAATTGTTGAGAACTTTCAAAGTTGAACTTACTTGTATTCTCAACACCAGTGTGAAAACAGAATGAAAAAATATCCATTGGTTTTCATTTTATAGCCTTCCAAATACTCCGTCCGGAGTACTTAAATAATTTTTATTTAAGTAACTGGTGGTCCTTCGGATGCAAAAATTATGCTAATTGGCCTCCAAAGTGACCTGGCTAGAAATATGAATTTATTCAGAAAAAAAATATTTTCTAAAAATCTTTGGTAGGAATCGAACTCTCTCCGGATTCGAAAAATAGGGTTAAATTCTATGAAATACCGTTGCCTGGTAAAGGACGTCATTATAATCAGAATAAATCCAATTTATACGCGCCCCCATTCTCCGTTACTGGAGCGAGTTCGAATCCCATCTAAGTTTTTTTGAAACAAATTTTTTTTTTTGATGAATTCATATTTCTATCCAGGTCATTCTGGAGGCCTATTAGCACAATTTTGGCCTCCGTAGGGCCACCAGTTTCTTAAATAAAAATTATTTAAGTACTCCGAGAAGAATCTATGGAAGGCTATAAAATGAAAACCAATGGATATTTTTTCATTCTGTTTTCACAGCAGTGATCAGAATGAAGGTATGTTCAACTGCGAAAGATTTCAACAATTTTGGATGAATTTTTTTTTCACTAGAGATGTAAAAAAAAAGTTGAGTTTGAATTTTGGAAAAATGTTTTCACAGAAAATCTTAGAAAATTGAGTACAATCAAATAATGCTATTCAATTCGGCAATCGAAAACAAAAAATTCCAACTTTGTAGGTTTTCCGCCATTCTGAAATATTTTTCCACGAATTCTACACAACAATTGAATTGACCACCAAAAAATACTAAGATGTGAGCAAGAACTGATATTTCAGAGGCACGCATAACCCACCACAGTTATCAGAATATATGCTTCGAAAACGGGGCATATTTCATAAGGCAAAAATGACTTTCCCAATGTCATCTATACGGCTATATATGTTTGACCAGTTTATGGTGAAACACCCTGATAAGTGTAAGAAAAATTCCGTGATGATCGACCTTTTGGAACAAATCATCAAGGGTGCGTCAGTAGTCTCAAATCCACTAACACGTTATGCGTCTAACGCACGTTTCGGAAACCATGTTTCCCTCGTCAAGAGACATATCGTTACTAACGTTTTTTATTACCTACGTTAGTAGTATACTATCAGCAGTGAAATCAAATAGTTAATTTTAAATTCATATTTCCATGTTATTTTTTTAATATTTGCAAAATTGGGTCGAATTGAAATCTCGTTCGTTTGGTAGGGTCACTACGTGAAAAGATGACCGCCTTGGCAACGAATGTGAACATGCGTTCTTCTTGTTTTTTTTCGAATTCAATCGTGGTTGAATTACTCTACAGATGACTTTCTTGAAATCAGTCAAAAATCACTTGTTGTGAAAGGAAATTATCAATGCTGTGTGTGAACTGATTTTGCAAGATGGTGGCGTGTCACGCAGTGGAATTGAGGCATACTAAGGCATCAAGTAGGTATACTGGCTAATATATTGCATGAACATTTGTCCTTCAAAAAGGTCAGTTAACAATGATTTGACATTTGCTGAGAAAATACCTAATGTCGATTGGTCCAAAAAAAGGTTGAGAAAGTATAAGGATATCTATGCTGATGAACGGAACTGAACAATATATTGAATATATGAGATTTTCGAAATTGTTTGACTAGATATGTTATAGCAGCAAAGAATGGTCGATTCTGAATAAGGACCAGTAATTGTTTGCCAAATGTGGCAGCAAAATCAGGAAAACAAATAAACATTCAATATGACACACGTGGAATCCAGCAAAAACACTGCTCTGTTCCCGCTGGATTCCCTCTGTGCCATATTGAATGTTTATTCTTATTTTTATTCGCAATTGAAGGGAAACCGAATCAACTTTGCCCTTGTGAAGATATTAAATATGTCGAAACGTCGTACGAATTTATTACTTCTCTGACCTCTCCAGTCATCCTCAAGATTACCAAATCCATGGCTTATATGAAAACACTTCATAATCATATTAATTCCCAAAATCGGAACTTTTAGGTACTATCGAGTTGAAATTCATTCATCGTGATGTAGAATATGTTTTTTTCAGAACTCAAAATGGAAATGCTCAATTATGACGATTTTTTTTATTGTTCCTATATATGACACGATCATCACGAAATCACCCACGCAAAAACCTAGAAAAGCACCTAAGTGAAGGCAGCAGCTTTTGCATGCATGTTCGAAGGAGATTATCGCTTTGGCAACAAATTTGAACATGCGCGCAAAAGCTGCTGCCTTCACGGCAGTGCTTTTCTAGGTTTTTCTGGATAAACTACTGGCTTCCAATTCGATCTAATCTGTATTCTTGGAAATAATGGAAAAATAAAATTTTGAATGGGTATATCTACGGATCATTGGGCTGATTTCACCCATTCATGAATTCGACCTTCGTAATTAAGCCCCAAACCTAATTTACAAATATCGAGTTTCTAAGTAGTTTCTTCCGGAAGTTATTGTGTTAACGGTCGGCCGTTAGTGAGTTCAGCGTAGCAGTTCAAGACAATTTTCGAGAAAAAAATTGTAAACCACAGATATTTCGGCAAAATGATATCACGTTGTTCTTTAAAACATACAGGCAAAAATTACTAGAAAGGTGCAAACATCGTATATGAATTTCTAAATGTCAAACGAATATCTCGAAATCGGTAGGACTTTCATTTAAATATAAAAGACTTTTTTCACAAAAGGTAGACATAATTCTGACCAACGATGATTCTATGTTTTAGATATCATTCATAGTACAGTAAATCTGAAGGATATTTTCAGTAACAGAGAACGTAGACATTCAAAAATATGTACACTTTACCTATTTCAAACTCAAATTTCTGTTGTTTCGCTTCAAGTGTTCCTCATTCATTTATGTATTCGAAATATTCTTTTTTTATCGAAGTTTTTTCATGGAAAATACTTGCTTCCAAATCAATCAGTATAGTTGATAATGTTGGTTCATTTAAATTTTATTACACTATTTCCAATTCATTTTAGTTAATCTTGAAACAATTAACAGTATCATATGTTAATACTTAGGTTAATAAGAGAATATTTCATTTATATTGTTCACATCGTGGAAAAATGTGGTAAAATATTTATTTTGGATTTCTACATTGTTTATTATGATAATTAACTGATTTTTCCATTCCACTTTTGAAATGATCTTACTTAATTTTGGATACTGTGAAAGGTATTGGAAATCTAGCAAAAATATATAACTATTCGTATTCTATTGTCTATTCGAACCTACTTTCGGTGTGGACATTTCTGAGAGAATACATATGGATTGTTTTATTGGTTGACCAAAATCAACATACTTCAAAACAAAGAAAAACACCATAACATTAAACAAGATAACTTCAGATTAGTTGCGACCACTTATTAGGTTTATCATTTTGGAAAAAGTCAAATTTTTTAATCCATGTACATCAGTCTCAGTGCTGCTGGTATGCACAATTCTTAAATATTGAGAGGAAGTTGAATCCTGTCCAAAATTAACTTACAGAGCTTTTACATCCATTCTTGGGTTTGAAATGAAGGTTGAAATTGCCTTTTTATGAAGCTTTGTGAACCTAATCAATACTGTTTTAATAATACATGAAATAGGAGTTTTGCTACCAAGTTTTAAGAAAAAGTTTTCGAATGAAAATTAATAAAATAAAAAAAAAATGTGAATTCTATACGTATAAACATTTTGATGCTTTGTGATGAGAAACACCTCTCTGGAATCGTAAAAATGCTATTTTCCGAAGTACTGCAATTTGAAAATGGATAGATTTTTATACCTTTGGATCGACTCTATTTTCCTGAAAGCTAATTCGAAAAAAATATTTTTTGAATTCTCCTAATATATCTATATCAAGAGCGTGAAACACCAACTTGTAATTGTTTCATATATCTCATTTTTTTTGAGTCACCTGAAATTGCAGAAAGATATTTGAAAACCGCAATCACCGCAATGTGTTCGAAAATATTCCACATGAGAGTTCGATAGGAATAATTGGATCGAGTATTAATGAAGATATCCTCGATTTTAGCGCTCAATCTGAAAATTGGTGGTACATAAATGTTTTTCGTTCGGTAGTCCTAAAGAAGAATATGTCGAAAGTCGAAACAGACGTAGGCATGTTTAGAAGAATATTTTATATTAGAAGAAAAAATTTCCTGGTATGTTAGAGTATACTCGATTCGAAATCACCCAATATGTACGGATTCGAACTCACCAAACAATAAAACCAAAGACACAATCACAGAAAATCACAGGAATTCGACGAAATACATCTATTTTCTCTCGAAGAATGGCAAATTTAAGCAGCCTTTCGTTGTAAAACTCAACCAGGAAAGAAAGAACCAACTCTTGGAAAATCCAACAGCACAAGTTGTGAGCAAATATTTATTTCTCCAGCTATGAGATTCAAACTATCCCACCAATCATGGGCGTACTTGGTTCACAGTTTCCAGAGTTATCAAGATCGTGAAAATGGTACTCTACAGTTCGGAGCGGCATGAAGGACTCTTTTACATTACTATTATCAATATTCTCCGAAAAAAACTGGGGCACAAATGTTTATTTTAGGAAGGTACATGGGGAGGCGAAAATAAAGTGGCCTACACTCATAAAAACTGTAAATTCGACACTGGGAAGGTGTTTTGGTCCCATCAACTTTTACCCTTCTACAGAATCACGAGCAAGTCTCTTGCATCTTGTATGTGACACGACACATCATATTTTCATATTTTTCTCAATTTATTTCTGAGGCGCCGTTTGTAACAAAAGTGTGTTAGCAAATAAATTTATTTTTTCAATATATTTATTAGTTGCACCAATATATATAATTTGTGTGACGATATATTTATTTTTCATTCTGATATATTTATATTCTTCTGAACATAATATGGTTATGTTACGAGTTGGGAGTTTAAAATATTCATGAAATGTGATAACCTATATATTTATCAACTCGATCTATAGAATAACGTAAAATTAGGACGCCACGAAAGCACGCTAACAGTTATCCTTAATTCAGCAATCCTAGTTCGAAAAACCTTGAAAATATTTATTACCACTCCCTATTTTTCATACTATTTATGCATATTTATTGTTATTCCTCAAATTTTTGTCGTGATTCTTGTCATGAAATCAGATTTTAATGAAAATTACTGGACACCGTATACTGGAAATTGTATGCTTCCGGCGCGCCATCTCTTGACGATGTTCTGTAGATCGAATTAATAAAGTTATTTGATCTTACATGTTTATATATTCAAAACTCGTGAATATATTGTGCTCTGTAGGAAAAAAAATATATATGCACACAAAATAAATATATTGCTGCAACTAATAACTATATAAATATACTGACTCGAAAAGTAAAATATTTGTGAAGCCACTTTTGTCGGAGCCTCATATATTTCAATACAAGATCATAATGTTCGCTATCACACAATTTCACAATTCACGAAAAATTATACAAAAAACCAACATTACGCATTTTACCTAGCAAAATCTAGATCAATTCAAGAAAAAATATCAAAAACTATATCCTTTGCCTCCAAATCACACCCTTTTTGTATGCGTTTTCACTTGAATTCTCATTTAATTCCAACATTTCAATGATCGAAATAATACTGTGCGGTACCTACTAACTATAAAGTCTATATTAATTGAATTTGCGACTAAGTTTTTGCATGCATTCAAGCTCAAATCATCAATTTCACTGTAAATGGTGACTCGTTACTGTTCATCCTTAGAATGCGTTAAGCAGGTTTGGAGCTAAATTACAGAAGTTGAATTCGTAAATGGATAAAATCCGCCCGAAATTTTGTATATATAGGTACCTCTACTCAATTTCAATTTCCCAATATTTTCAAAAATTTTGCATCGAATTGGATCGTTCATGCAGAATATCATACGATCGGAAGATTGCAAATTTGTTGTATAACGAAATCACTGAAACTTGGCCTAAACCTGCCTTTTTAACTAGGTAGGTACTAGATTTCAATTCCATCCAATTTTTATTTTTGGAAATATTCGGAAAATAAAAATTTGAATCATTCGGCGGCATTCAACAATTCACGAATTCAGCCTTTTCAATTAAGTTTCCAACTCGCCCCTTCACATAATGCTACACTAAGTTGTTTCCATCAGTAGTTATTGTGATTATGGTTAGCCATTAAGGTATTTTTTCCATTCATTTGACCCGCTCTTTACAGAGAGAATTTCATATTTTCTCATTTATTTTTTGTGTTTGGTATGAGGTAGGTATCAGGACATTCATACCCCCTCAACTTTTTACGCCACTGGATAAATCATAAAATTTTCATTGTTTTTGAACATGAGGTGGAATTTCAATACATTTTCCGAGATGATTATATCATTGTCCAAAAATTAAGATAACGGGTAAAATAAATAGGGATTACCTTCACAGTCGAAAATAATATGGATTTCGAAAAACATTTTATTTGGTTATGTAAATGAATGACATTAAATAAACTTTTATGATATACCTATATAATTTTTTTCATAGTTCTAATGAAATGAAGAAAGGTAATTAAAGTAATTCAGATTAATATTTTTCTAAATTCTTGTGAAAAAATAATAATTGTCAACTTTGCAGATCTTGTATCGATTCGGCGGACAGAAAAATATTTTTATTTGAATCCCACACCTTCTAAGCGAGAAGTATGATAAGAAAAAAGAAATCAGAAGTTTTTTCCCAAATTTAAAAAATCATTTATAAGACTAATGAATCAATATCTGCACAAAATCTCAACTTTTCTTGGAAGATTTGATGTTCATTATTTCTCCATGAGGTAATAAAGTTTGATTACATTTTATCATATATTTACACAAAGAGTTAACGAATGTAGAAAAGCTCTTATTAAACACAATTAATCTAATTGTACCGAAGCATGTCTGTGAGATAAGATACGTTTTTCAGTACATTCTGGCATTAATTAGGAGGTGAAATTAGTGCCTATAGTCAGTAGCGCAACCAAATGCAGGCATTGTTCTGGCTATTCATTTATTCAATCTAATGATGAATCGATGAATCATTAACTAAAAAAGTCAAGAAAGAGATCTAAGGTTAAAAACTCCACCTTCTGAAAATCTCCAGTTATTCTTTTGAAATTATACTCTGAATGAGAATAATAAAAGTCTTTTCTCGAAGTACACGCAGAAAATTAATTTGAATTATTTTTCGTTGCAATCAAACGAATCCTAAAATTTTATTCGAAAACATTTCAAAAATAATGATAATCATGATAAACAGATACATATACAGAGTAGGCAAGTCATTCCTGACCAAATTTCACAAATTGATTCTACAGGCAGTTCGATACAAAAAAGTTCAGGTAATAATGGTCCAATTATCTTCCGTTGAGAGATTATGTGAAATTCTAATTTTTTGTAACGTTTCATCATTATTTCAACGTTAACAAAGTATAACTCTACAACTACCATCTCAATCTGAATTAATTGTACACCAAAGGAAAGAGCGAAAAATTCTCCTTGGTATAGGTTGATTTCGTGCACCTTTCTATATGCTCATAAAAATGAAGTTGTTTTTTTATGAATTATAAGACATTGAATAGCTTGAAAACAACGCGGATTTTCGCATATAAATTCAATGAGTTTATTATGTTTACGATATTCATAGTGAATTCGATTCATTTTAAGGGCTGGAGAAGGTTTTTTTTTGCCGCGCTAAAACAAAGCCATTCTTCATATGAAATGACCACGAAACCACAGAATGGAGAAATATTAATACTTCCCTATTCTGTGAAGAAACCAACCTGTTCTAAGGAGAATTTTTTTCTCTTTCCTATGGTGTACAATGAATTAAGATGGTAGTTTTTGAGTTATACTATGTTTTCAGTGAAAAAATGGTGAAACATTACATACAGAATCTTGAATAACTTTCAACAACGGAAGATAATGGACCATATTCTATAGGAACTCTTTTATTGCGAATTTTCTGTAAAATCAAGTACAATAATTACTCTTGAAAAAAATCACAGTCAGTGGTATATATTCTCCCCATGAAGACTATCCAAGGAGTAGAGGACGGATCACTAATTCTACTCTTACCGCCAGCAATATCAAACCAGTATCGTGAGTATATCTTGTCTATGGCCAGAATATAACTTGTCCATGGTCATTGTATAATATATTTGATTCATACGAAGACTCGGTAGTGAAGTTGGCTGAGACGTCGACTATGGTGCTCAAGGTACCGGGTTCAAATCCTGGATAGGTCATGGATGTTGTTAAGTGTCTAGGTGGTCGTTTTCAGAAAGAGTGAAAAAATGATATGTGCGATGGGTCGATGGTTCATGTAGCCAAGCACAGTTGAAGATAGAAAAAAAAATATTATTTTATACATTCTATGGACCACAGTTGGTCTGTGGCATATAATACGAATAGTGCGTGTCGTCAAAATTATGGAAAACATTAATTTTCTCAGAAGAAAAATATTTGGCCACAAAATCCTGAAACAGGTCAATTTTTTTTCACTTTTACCAAATTTGTATGCATTTTTGGTTCATGTGTTACTTTTTTGGCCAGGTCTTTGTATCTTCTTTACAGGCGTGCAGACATTTTCAAGAAAAAAAAATTTTGTTTGAAAATTAGTTCAAAGAGGTTTTCAGTATGTGCACTTTGTTATGGCTCATTTACTTTGAGACAATGGTACCTGATGAAATTTGTCACCGAATGAAAGTCGACCATTACAGTTTTGTTCATGCACAACTTTCAACCCCTACGAACCCTTTAATGGAGAAAAAATGGAGGGGGTTGAAAGTTGTGCATGAACAAAACTATAATGGTCGACTTTCATTCGGTGACAAATTTCATCTGGTACCATCGTCTCAAAGTAAATGAGCCATAACAAAGTGCACATACTGAAAACCTCTTTAAACTAACTAATTTTTCAATCAAATTTTTTTTTTCTTGAAAGTTTCTGCACGCCTGTAAAGAAGATACAAAGACCTTGCCAAAAAAGTACCACATGACCCACTTTCCCTATTCAAAAAATTTAGAGGGTTGATGGGGATGGCACAGGGTGCAACAAAAATTCTTCAAGAATGCATACAAATTTGGTAAAAGTGAAAAAAATATTGACCCATTTCAGGATTTTGTTGCCAAATATTTTTCTTCTGAGAAAATGAATTTGTTCCATAATTTTGACGACCGTATAGGTCTGTGGTACTTGCCTTTGGTCAAACTCACTTGACCATTGACCCATGATGTAAAATATATGGTGTGCTCATCTGCAAAAAAAGTGACGTCAGCGAGTTGAAAATACAAGAAAATATATATTCTGTGCTTTGAATTTGCATTTAGTTTCATACGTCATCATTTGTACGTACGATCACAGATATGAGTACACCACATGTTTTACTTACATCATGCCTTGACCTCAGACCAACTGGTCTATGCCTTGACCCATTTAAGATAGCTAGAGGTCTAGATGAGTGTAATCCGAAGAGCGTGTGCAATAAAACTTGATAAACGATACGGCGAATAGTGTGATGGACAGCGCCCGAGCTCAGCCCAGAGAGAATATAATATAATTCTATTCTCAGTGGATCAGCCTCGAACAATACTTTCAAATGCATCGTTGAAAACCGAGTCCTGACGGAGCAGGAAGAGCGCTGCCTCGAACCATAAAACCACAGTTAGTCTGTGATAAAACTTCCTGTGATTTATGGCATTCTCTGTTCGCATTACACTCATCTGGACCCGGATTAGTGTGATAGCTTCATTATAGTAATTGATGTCATTTTCAACTGAAGTGATGAATGTTATTGAAATTCAAGTGAGTTTGATTCCTATTCATTTTTAGGAATTATTTTTTGGATGGACTGTATCTTTATGGCTGAACGATTTTACAAGCCGATTTAGTTGAAATCGCCTACACTTCGTTCTAGCGTTTTGAACACAATATGTTTCGGAAAAAAGCGTAGATACTTCAGAATGATAATCTTTACTTGATGATCCTTCCCTATATGTATCAAGTATTTTTATGTGGCTTTGGATATGTGCTGTTTAGAGACTAGACAATCATCAAATTTGATACTGATACCATTGTACAAAGACTATTTTCATCTTCAAACACCATGTGTAGGTTAATTCAACATTTGGTTCACTACATCTTCTTGGCTCTCATAAAAATTCTCCTTATAATCTTATTGTGAAGCACATTCCTAAAAATAGAGATTCTTGTACTTACACTTAATATGGAGATGAATAAAGAAGTAAAATGTAATATTTTGAAATTTATTTTTTCTACCTCAGAGAGATACAAATATATATTTATATATACATACAAATTTTTAAGGAACATTTTATATTCTAATATGCTTCAATCTACTGAAACACCCTACCTATAAGGCATTGAACATTTAGTTCGATATGAATAAATTAAATTTTACACCTTCTGAATATGAGTCTTATCATTTATCACTATAAATCACAATAAATTACAAAAATAAATTTCTAACAAAATACAAAACCAATGAGTGATGAGTTATCATGGAATGTGAGGTATGACACATTTACAAATTCTATAAGACAGTTTGTAGAATATTGGCAATCTTTTGAGCCCCTAGTCCTGATAAAATAGATCTATGGCTGCCTTCAAGTGAATTTATTCTCACTTTTTGCTTGCACACCTATAAAAATAATAAAGAAATTAAATTTATGACAACAAAAAATGCGAAATCATAAATTTGTGGATGTTTCATACAAACCTCTGATAAACCATAATCTTCTCCAAGTTGTACGAAGTTATCTGTAGCTTTAAATAAGGTTACTTCTCCATTGAATTTAGATTGTGGCTTGTATTTGTCGGCTGCAACCAGTTTGTGGAAGAAACTAGAAGCTGCTGATGAAAGTTCTTCTTCCGAGAAAGGTGTTGATCCTGATAATATTTTTGTACATCTTGCTAATCTCTCGTCCCATGATTTCAATTGCATCAACTCCGTTACAGTCTATGAAACAAAACAAAATATATTCAACAAGCGAATAAAATTGAATCTGTAAAAGATATTACAAAAGAAGATTGTAAATGATCACATTCAACTGACCTTTTGTTGATCAACATCTTTGAATTGCATTATGAAGTAAACTAAACCTTCACTTTGCTCCGCAGTGGTGTTTCCTCTCATTGATTTGGTATCTCTTGCCTTCCCTGTGTGTATTGCTACATATGCCGGCGAACCATCTATTAACGATAGTTTCACTTTCTGGCCTTCTTTTTCCAATTGAGTTCCAATTTCAAAGGCGACACAGGCTCCAAATGAATAACCTACAATCGAATATGGTCCTTTGGACTGAACTGATTTAATCTGTTTTGAGTAGTATGCTGCTAATGTTTCTATTGTATCTAAAGGAGCATCTTTTGTACATTGTAGTCCATAAACCGGAACTCTCATTAGTTTGGCGATTGATTCTAAGGCAACTACATTTCCTTCAATAGGATGTACCACGAATACTGGCATTTTACTATTATCCACTTCTTTTCCAGACATTGCCACTAATGTCTTGGTTGGCATTAATTCCATCTGTCCAAAATGCACCTGTTCATCTTTCGTTGTTGGTTTATCTCCGCCAGACTGAGGCATTTTGGCACCTCCTTCAAGTTCACCAAGTTTACCGAATGTAAGGGTTCGTATTTCTTGCGCGCTCATTACAATGTCATGATTACGTTCCAGAGTTTGTTTGATTTCGGCTCCCATTAAAGAATCCATCCCAAGCTCAGCTAAGGTTGTACCAGTAGGTAAGTTTGTACCATCTTTCAAACCAAGAATATTTGCGATGGCATCTATCAAGCTGACTTTACTACCATCGCCTTTGGATTTATGTTTCTCTGCCAGAACCATACTTGCTACAACTGGATGAGGTTGTTGCAAGAATAAATCCATAGTTGCCAAGCAAGACGACATTCTTTGTGGTAATGTGCCACCTACCTCAGTGTCATTGCCGCCCATTGTATCAAGGATCAAACCAACATCACCAATGGCACCCCATTGAATCGCAACACCTGGGAAGCCCTGTTCTTGCCTTGCTTCACAAATACGTTCCATGGCTGAGTTGGCAAGACCATAGTTAGCTTGACCAGCGTTACCACGACCACAAGAAACAGAGGAGAAGTTGACAAAGAAGTCCAATTGAGGAGCCATATTTCTTGAAGCCATATCCAAGTGCTTACTGCCTTCTACCTTCGGTTTACACACGGTCTTGAAGTCAGCTTCTGTTTGGTTCTCCATCATAGCATCTCTCAAAACAGCTGCCAAGTTGAAAATACCTCCAACAGGTCCAAGAGAATTTGCTTGTTCAATTAACCGTTTGGAACCTTTCTCTGTAGAGGCATCCTCTGTTGAAATGAGGACATTTACGCCCTTTTCTTTCCACCTTCTTATGCACAATGATTGATAACCAGTTTTTACTCCACTTCTTGAGGTTAGAACAATATTTGTAGCTCCTCTTTTGACCAACCAATTTGCCAATTCCAATCCAAATCCACCCAAACCTCCTACGAGAATATAGGTCTTCTCAGGATTCATGTAAGTTCTTGGAATAGCTGACACAGTTCTTGGTTTTGGCACCATTGTTTGACGAGACTCTTCATCTCTGATCTTTAAAACAACTTTTCCAATGTGTTTACCTGATGCCATATACCTGAAGGCTTGTTCTATTTGATTATCATTGTATACAGTTGCTGGTAATGGACGAACTGCTCCGTTTGCAATACCTTCAGACAGCAACCTCTTTACTTGTGCCTTATCATCTGATTCTGAGTCGAAGAGGGCATCCAACAAAATACCATGAACTGCTGTGTTCTTCAAGAGTATGCTCATTCCCAAAGGCGAATTATTTGATAGGTCAACCTTTCCTATTTCAAGGAATCTTCCATTTTTAGCCAAACAACGAACTGAAGCTTGCAATTGTTCTCCTGCAAGAGAGTTCAGTACAACATCAACACCTCTTCCGTCAGTTTCTGAGAGGACCAATTGTTCAAAAGTTGTATCTCTGGAGTTTCCAATATTTTTGTCCGTGAGTTTAGGGAATGTTTTTTTCAAGAAGTCACGTTTTGCTTGACTACCGACAGTAGTGAAGACTTTGCATCCCATGTGTAGGGCAATAGCGATTGAAGCTTGTCCTACACCTCCTGTTCCAGCATGAATCAGAACAGATTCACCAGGTTTTAGTTGACCCCTCACAATCAAGGCGTAGTAACTCTGAAAATATAAATTTTTACGTAAAATTCGATGTGAAGCATTGATGGTAGTATATTGATATTATTGAATATATCGGTAAATCTCATTTTTCATTTTTGAAAGAATTTAAATTTATGTCTACTGTTTATAAAAGAATCTTCTGAAACCGATCTATTAATCTCAATAATATTATTTCCGAATTACATGACTAATCTGAGTTACAATCGTTTCATTCTGAGATATAAATAGAATTAATGGTTATTTTTATATTTTTGACTCTCCAAATTCAAAAATTTTGGAATGTGGTGAACTTACAGTTCCATAGACCACAGGAATAGTTGAAGCTTCCTCTAGACTCCACTTCTCTGGAACCTCCCACAAGAATCCTTGATCAGAGAGTACTGTGGTTGCTAAACCTCTAGCATCAACCATTCCCATCACGCGCTTCCCTTTGGAGCTACGTCCAGAGAATTCAAGACCTAAGATGCATTCTTGACCAGCAAGATTTCCAGGTAAAGCATCTGGAGGTAGTTTTCCTGTTGCCAACATGATATCACGGAAATTCAGTGGTGCATAGTAGACATGACACATTTCGGTTTTTGGATCGTCTCCCCTAAAAAATAAGTCATTCAGTGAAATTGAAAAAAGAAACAATTATTTTTCATACTTATGGAAAGAGAGGGCACTTTCAATCCATCTCAGACTAGCCAAATCTCCACGAGTTAGAGTATTAATATAAGCATGGGTGACTTGAAGGTTTTGAGATTCATTGAAATGCTCCAAGGTCATATGCCTGTAACAACCCCATACACCCTTCTTCAAGACATTATGAATTAGGTCTTTCTGCAATTGCTTGCTATACGCATTCAAAGAGAAAGGTGCTGCCTTTTTGTCTTGAATGAAAATAGATCTCAAATTTGCACCACCTGGTTCTTGTTTTAAACAATTCACCATACCAATCAGACCAGTCAATTCTTCGCCATATGTGTAAAGATAGATTCTTGTACCTTCTGTCTCACTCTTCTTCATCGCTTCTTTCAGTGGTTCCACCCATGAGAAGTTTGTTTCAGTAACTTGAATTACAATTGCATCGGTAGGAACCTGAGTCATTTTCCTGAGAAGAACATACATTTTAGTATCTGTTAATTGTGTGCTCACTACTTGAAGGTCCATTGATGCCAATTTGGACATATTAAGTTGCATTTTTGGTTCCTCAAGGAGTATAAATCCACCTTCTTTTATTGAACTAACGGAATTTTCTAACACTTTGTAATTGTTATGGGTCAGTAAATCGCT